>JAOWBP010002052.1:32828757-32886803 GCA_028571105.1 Tragopan temminckii | reverse complement strand
AAAAGCTTCATTTCCTCCAGTACATAAAAATAAACTTAGAAATCCACTTTCTGTCTAGTGCTGGCTGCTTGCTGCTTCAAAACGTTTTACAAATCCTAGGTTCCTGAAAGCAAGTGTCAATGTTTTGTTAATTGCTTCATTTGACAGGGAGTTCTCAGGACCTCACCCTAGTATCCAGTGCAGTTCTGGCTTTGCTTTTTTACTTCATTTTATACATTTCCAGTTCTAAAAACTTTTTCATCTCTTCTCTTCTGACCACAGAAGAGATTTACCAACTGTAAACTGCAATTTCTCCAGGCATGAGAACTTCTGGAGGGGGCTCTAATTTGGGAAGAGAAGGGCATGCAGGAGCAGCCCTTACAAATCCAGTGTTTACAAAAGACAGAAGACAGCAAAGCAACTGGGGGTTTTGTGTGAGCACAAAACTGATGTGAATTCCTATCAAAGTAGTTAAACAGAATTGCCAAAGCAGCTATTATATGATCTCTCTCTCTAGAATTATAATATCATATGTTTTGAATAATAATCATTCAAGATATCAGATGTGTTGTTTTTCTTTTAAAGAGGAGAAGGACAGGGGAAAGAAAAAAAATGTAGGAAGATTACTTAGCAAAGAACACTTAGTGAGAAGCCTGATGAAGCAGGAAGCTGAACTGTGGGACTGGCTCCAAAATCTAGTCTTCAGAAAGGCAAGGTAGATACCTTGCTTGTAATATTTTACTTGATAAGTTCTATTAAAAAATGAGAGACTATATTGTAAATATCAGGTCATGTGTTCGATTGTTGTGTCAGCACTCAAGACTTCCGGTTCATTCCCCACAGTACAATATTCCTGATATTATACTAAGGCTGTACAGTAGAGGTTTCCATCACTCAGAAGTGCTGCCTTTCAAACTAGAGCATGTAAATGAAATACTTCACTGCACAAAGCTATCCTTAGGTCTGGTGTAACATAATCCTGATTCACTGCTGTCTGCAGTACTACTGAAGGTAGAAAGCTTAACTTGAACTAATGAAAAATATCAGTCCTGATTTTACAAAGTACCTAGGCAGGCACTTAAATAATAATTTTGTGCTTCTAGCAAGATTAGCAAAGCAACACTCAAGTCAAAATGAAAAACACAGGAGGCTCAAGTTGCGTTAAATATTTGCTTATGAATAGCTCCAATTTTTCTTTGATTGTATGCTTGAAGTCCGCTTTACTAGTATTCTATAATAATTGCCTGTGTAATATTTGTTTTGCATTCAACTAGGGAAATGAAGGTAAACAATCTATTTTCTCTAATATCTCTTAGTTGGTTGTCACGGGAATACCTAAAACATGTAACATTTTTGTGGGCCTCCTGACTTTTTCAGGTTGGCAGCAGCAAAATAACAAAAAATATATGAGGACATTAATTATGAAGTGACATAATCAGGTCTAATTCAGCTATGTGGACAATATAACTGTCAGGAAGTACCTTGGAAATTCTAGGAGATGTTCTTAGGATCTCTCACTCATTCCTAGGACATCCCTAGTTCATGTTTCCTTCCTGTGAAATCAAAGATAAAGTTTCAAGAAAAAGGGAAACGTCTTGGAGTCCTTCTTTCAATGTGATATTGTTTGTCCTCTCACAAAACAAGAAATAAGCCTTGAAGAATTATTGGTTTATTTATGTCAACGGGACATACTAAGTACCTGACATTTTTACTCCTGTAGAATTGTAATAAGTACTTATTTTTCCACATAAACTACGTCTCAAATAATTCACATCTTTTTTAAAGTGCTGATGTAAGAAAATGAATCTGGAGCAATACTCAACCGCTGTGTAACCAGCATTCCAAATACCTCCAAAAAGTCAGGGACAGAGAGACTGGCATGGCACTCACTGAAAGACAAAAATGCTGATCATACAACCATACAAGCATAGAATGGCTTAGGTTGGAAGGAACCTTAAAGATCACCTAGTTCTACACGTCTGTATGTAAGCCAGTTTTCTCTCTGACAGATGCCTCTTGAGCTATGGTTTTGTATGACATAATGCAAACAGGAAACTGAACACAATAAAATGCAGGTCCCTGCCTTCACACAGCTTCTTAACCAATAGGCACATGGTCTATCTAAGCCTTAGCAATTACATATCAGTATGGTCTGCTGAGCTATACCTACCATCCAGCCAGCTTGTGATGCCTAGAGATTTGAAAGTATTGCTTGACTTCAGATTTGCACAGGTGCTGTCAGTCTCCTTCTGGGAAAAGAAGACTCCAACTCCCCAGAAGTGTAGATAAGATATTCTGCATTAGAATGATACAATAATTTGCAAGCCTCAGAATGCAAAAGCAATCTTATATGTAAAGGCCTGCAACAGAGAGGAATAAGTATGATGAGACAAAAGGGACTTTCTTTTCTCAAGCATTCATGGGATGCTGAACAACACAGAACAGGATTCAGGAAGAATGAGGATGGAAGAGAATGCAGTGCACCAATGGTCAGGGTAATTTTCTTGAGCTAGGTATACAGGGTATACAGACATCACCATGGTGTCTGCAGGCAGGCACACTGAGAACTAGGAATAAATTCAGTCTCTTTAGAGACAATGTAGTTTAAGTTTATTAAACAAAAGAGAGCCCTCACCCTATTTATGAAACAAAACAACATAAAAATAGAAACACAGAATTCAGAATACAAACAGGAAAAGAAAAAAAAGAAAGAAAAAAAAAGGGGGGACCATAAGAAACCCAAGGAAAACCAACATACATATTTCTGACGTCTGTAGTGATTTTCAAGGCATCAGCAGCTCAAACTGAAAATACAACAAGCAAATTCTGTGAATAGGTTTGGTAAAGCCAAACCTGCACTTTTTTTTTTTTTTTTGGCAAATATACTCTTATCTCTCCAAATTTTATTTCCTTCCAATCATAACAAAACAGTGCAAGTGTTGAACAACCTCTGAAAGTTCTCTGCAATATTTTCAGAGAAAGAAAAGCTTCCTAACACACTCCATTTTCTCTGTGGATGGCAAAAGAGTTTTTTCATTTGAGCTTTGATCATCTACAGATCTACATCATTCTTCGTAATGCATTTTATTGAAATAAACTAAAATACAGTCTACCTTAAAGCTAACTGTCTCAAAAGAAGTAGATCTCTTATATTTCCTCTTGTCAAAGTCCTTGCTGCATTCGTTGCTGCATTTTGGAAAATCTGATACTTATCATTTTATTTTTTAATTGTTATACTTTTTATTAAGAATCTGGACAAGAAAGGAAAAATATTAGTGGAAAAGTTGCAAGTATCCTTGCAGCTGAGCTCCCCTACAGTCTACTCAAGTCTTCACTAGTACATCTGCTTTTTCAAGTTGGAGAAAACCCTCTGTTCCCTTCAAGCAAGTTCAAATGGCAAAGGAGCTTTGAGAAGTAAAAACACAGCATCACAAGCATTGGCTAGCAGTGGAATGCGAAGCACAGTCCTTGGGAACAGATGGTTTAATACATCACAATAAATCTCTTCCCAGACTTTGCAACATAGTACTTCAGATAAAAATAAGTTTAAGTTACAATCTGCGAACAAAATGTTGTCCTCAGAGGCAGAGAGGAACTACTTTTGGCATTACTGAGACTTGCAGGTCCATTTTAGATAGCATTTAATTTATTTTTTTAAGGAGTTGATCAAAAGTCCCACCTCACCTTCTTTCATAATTATGAAATTCAGCCCAACAGACTATGTTATGACTCATCACAAGCAAACTCTCAGCTAAGAAAAGCACTGCTCTGCATTTATTCTCCTCACCCAGCACGCCTGAAACAGCAGTTCATGATCCACCTGCTTCACAGGCATTAGAGAGTGCAGGACAATTATCAGAGCAAAGGAAGAATGTCATTTGAGCTACAAAATGCTCGCATTACATACAGCTGACACATCAGAATACCTGCCTTCAGCAGCCGTATTTGCATAAATGAAAGAGCTACGGACCATGACTGTCACAAAGATGTCACGTCAATTGGACTGCGCTTCCTTCTTCGTTAGGTTTGTATCAGCAGCAGTCCAAGGAAGGGAAAGAATGAGGGGAAAAAAGACAGTTTAGATATTTTGGATGACGTACTACAGCCACATTTTCCATTTTCAACAACTTACAGATTGTATTTTTAGAATTAAGAACTTATAGGGGACTGGGTACAAGCTGGTAATTTCTTGTTCTAAGGAACATTAACATTCATTTCTAATTCATATAAGTTGGCATGCACCTTCAATTACATCGGCAATGTTTATTCCATCATTTGCTTCATTTCACATGAGTTCTTTCATTTAAACAATATTCTTGTGCAGTAGGGGTGATGGGTCCTAAGCTCTCTCCAGTGGCATCAGCAGAATCTTATGTCTCCCTTGGAGAAGTTAACAGTGGGCAAAGGGTTTGTACCGCATAATTTATCATACTCATGAATGCAGTTCATGAACAAACTGCAGCTTTTTTCTAATTGAAGCTGTCCAATAAATGTTTTGTGCAAACCAATTTCAGCCTACAAATTGCTCGTAAACTGCTCACTGTGAGTAGTACTTCCAGTGTTTGCTACTTATAATTCAGTACTCAGTCTTTGGGATTGGCCAAGCTGTTCCCATGGCTTGTTTTTCTTTCCTGAACATTGAACTAATCTTACCAAACTCCAATCAGAGGAGACAATGGGAGGTTGACTAGATAATAAACAAGGACACAGTAGGTTTAATGCCCAAGGGGACTGGCAAAGATACGATGGTTAGCAAGGAGAGACTAGTAAATGTTAAAAAACAGTGTCAGCTTGGAGGTGACATAAGAAAATGAACAGCAGCTCCCAGTGAGGAGTTATGAGTACAACCATTCTCTGTACTCGCTATTTGGCAGGTGAGCCCAGACTAAAAGGAAATGCACATTTGATCTGGCTAAAATTACCAAGATTTCAGTGATAAATAAAATCATTTAATTTCATCAAATTTTTAAAAGTTGCATTTGTCACTACTTGACATACAACAGGGCTATGTTCTTCCCAGATTATTGATTTCAACCATCAGTTCAAAAAAGCCAGTACGTGGAAAGGTTTGTGGGAGATTATGGGCAATGACCTTTTGATACTTCTTAACAAAACAAAACAATCTGAAAATTTTCTTCAATCTATAAGATGTGTTGATAGCATCCCCTGCTTCAGAATCTGTTTTCTAGAAAACAGAAATATCATGTGTGGCATATCCACTCCTACTTCCCAAACAGTTACCTTAAAATTGAGAGAGAAAATAAAAATGTTATTTCTCTATATTATGTGTAAGCTTAATCACAGTGCATTTTTATTCCATTTGCCTCAAGGCAAAACAAAAATTTTAGAGAGGACTAAGCAGACATCAATAGATCATGGAGCTATGCAGAAAGGCAGGAAAAGGACATAAAGGTATTATTGGTAAAGCAGAATAAGCAAAGAGGGACTCAGTAGGAGAATTAGCTGAAATGTAGGTCAGCGCTAAGGTCTTTGAGTCCCTGGAGGCCAGCAAAAGAAAGTTTGAAACCACAGTAAAGTCATACAGAGGAAGGGTTTTTCAAGGTGTGATCATGCACGAGACTGCGCTGAAATTACAGTACAATGTAGCTGTAATTTGTGTAGGGGGCACCACAGGAGTTAAATTCTAAAACTTTCTGGTACTTTCAGTTCAGCACAGAAAATGATACACAGGGTATTTCAGAGGTATTTCATTTCAGGACTGCAGTTACCATAGAAAAAAAAAGAGAAATCCAAGCCATGTGAAAATAAATATATAAGATCTATGCATTTGTATCATATGAGATGGGTGGGTTTCTTTTGAGATTGGGTATGCTTGCATTTTGCCATGGCTTCTGCAGCTGGCCAGGATGTTTGCTGCTTCAAACACAGCAGTGGCCCAGAGCTTCTCAGAGAACGAAGGGCTCCATTCACAGAATTGCCTCCCATCCAGAATCTGACCTCCCCTCAGATGTGCTGAATGCATCATACCCTGCTTGTCATGGACAGTCAGTTATCTGAAATGCTAGGGAGTGGAAATAGATGTGGAAGAATAAAAATAACACATGGAAATATTTTTATCTGAAGGGGTGAGATTCGGAGGAAATCATGACAGTTTTCCAATCACCATTCGTGAAGAGAAGAAATCATATCCAGCAGAAAATTATCACGAAAAAGCTTGATAGCCTGGAAAGCCAAAGTTGAGAATTGAAGCAAGTGTGAAGTAGAGGCAATACCAATCACTGCTTTTCCTTCAGTAAGTGGCAATAAGATTGAGAAGCCAAATATTCATCACCTCCCACCATACAGGTGTACTGTCATTTTGCAGCTTGGAAAAATGTCATCCGTCAATCACAAAATACTGCCATCATGTGTGGGGCATATACAATAATGCTTCAGTGCATACCTTTGCACAGATAATTTTAATCTCCAGCATCCAGAGAAATCAAATGAGGTCATATGTGAAATACTAAGTGTTATGTGAAAGCCAGCAACACTTTGATTGCATTAATGCTAGAAAAACATCATGCTAACAGCAGTAATAAAACCATTTGTCCAATATTGTTGCATACACATATTTTCTGCTCCTCTGGATGGTAGTTATTGTTCAGAGACTTCTAGAATAATAACACATTCTGCATGTAACTCTGTTAGAAGGCATAAATAGAGAAGAGACAGATGATCTTTCCAACTTTCACTCACTGGATCCTTCTCGGCACTTGGTTTCCATAGTCTATCCATTTCATCTGGTCACTTGGGATGTCATTAAGCAGTGATGATACAAGTATACAGTCGGGTGATGCTATTTACCAAGCATCATGCTACACCTATTGCTTGAATAAATCTGAACAGCATCTTAAAGCAAAGGAGACACTGCTGCAGTAACATTGACAGAAGACCTAGCTATTAAGCTGTCTACAGAGTCTAGTATCAGTGAAATGTTTGACAGCCGCAGGGACAAATATGTATTAGCAACATTGCTTAATCCATGTTTCAAGGGCAGAATTGAAACCATGCCTTCACCCTATGCAGGCACAGATTGCTGGAAGGATACTGTCATAAATAACAGTGCTGGAGGCCATACCATTATGCACCTCCTCTTCTCCCTCATCCTTCCACTTAGCTCCCCTAGGCCAAGTATATCTCATAAAGCAGAAGATGCACAAGCTCCTGGAACATCAGAGAGTGCAAAAGAAGTAATCACAGCATACCTATAGTTCCTGGGTCTTCCTTTATCAGCTCAGAGTGGGGCAGTATCTCCCAGGAAAAACTCAATTTGTCTGTATCATGGGAAGAATCTGTCCATTATGAAAGGTCTATAGGTGTCATGGGAGACCTTTTCATATGCTGGGAAGTGAGAAGTTGACTTTCGAAAAGATATGCTCTAGTTCAGACAAGAATTAATTCAGCAGAGCCTATGGCCTGTGTTACACAGGAGGTCAGATTTGATGATCACAGGAGTCCCTTCTGGCTTTATAATCTATAAAACTAACCACTTTAAGGGGGGAAAAAAAAGACAAAGGAAGAAAACGATACTGGTATTTTAAACCTCCAAAGTCCCCACCATCCAATATGTTCTCAGATTTCATTTAAAGGTATGTTTGTGGCACTGACACATACTGAAGAAGTGGGCTAAATAAGCCACAGCATAGAACACTTCTTTCTTGAGGGAGTAATTTGGAAAGCTTAGCAAGTTACACATGCAACATGCAAGTGACTCTGTAAATTAGCCTAACAGAGGAGACTGCAGGAGAATCCATCTATCAAAATTCTTACAGGGAGGTGAAGGATCATAGTACCAAGTGTTGTGCTTACATTCCTATTCCCTTTTTCCTCACTTTCCAAACATTATATAAAAGATTTTCTCTGTCCTCTGCTTGAATAATTTGGCAGAAGATAAGAATTGTGCAAATCTCTCTTCTGTGAG
This sequence comes from Tragopan temminckii, assembly GCA_028571105.1. NCBI lineage: Eukaryota > Metazoa > Chordata > Aves > Galliformes > Phasianidae > Tragopan > Tragopan temminckii. The sequence continues at coordinate 32,878,900 of JAOWBP010002052.1, read as the reverse complement.
AGCTTTTTCTGAAGCTTTGATTCACCTGGATTCATAAATCTCTGGGTTTTGCTTTGAGGTTTAAGGCCATGTGAGCTACAAAACTGCAAACTGATCTCACATTAATAGCATGCAAAATTGCAAAATTACAAAGCCATAAATGGATTTACATTTGCAGCTTAGGAACAATAGGCTGACTTTCCCATTTGTAACAAAAATCCACAGTCAGACACATATTGCTGCTCATCCACAGCACTTGTGCACACAGATAAAAGTGTGGTCGATTTACTTGCTGGAAATTTGTGAGTGAATCCAAAAAGTGAAAGCTCATAGCTAGTAAACAATTTGAAGAATATTTTTCCTCAAAGCATTCTTCATCTGAAGCTTCTGAGGTTTTTCACTTTTATTTTCTCTTGTAGGAGTAAATGCTAAATCAAATAAAACCCACACCACGTAACACAGGAAATCAGTCAGACTATTGAAATTGTAAGGCTTGTGTTTATACCAGAATATTTAAACAAAAAATACAAATCCCAGACTCGAATGCACATTCAGGTAAATCCCTCAGGTATGATAAAGCTGGGTAACCATTTTTTAACTCTGCATTAACTTCATAACAGGGAAAAGTCTTTTCTAGCAAAAGTCAGGAAAGAACCATTATCCTAATATCATATTGAGTAGTTTGTTTACATATCTTCACTAAAAGCAAAGTAAGCAAACTGCATTGCAAATATGATAAATTCATTTAAAAGGGAATATTTTTGTGAGGGTAGTCACAGTGGATGAAGGGGGCTATTTCACCTTGAGAAACAGTGATTTGGCAGGGGAGGGATGGGATAAAGTATTTACTGCCCATTTTCCTTTTCGGTTTCACCCCTGAAAACAAAGGGAAAAGTCTGTCTCACTTTTGTCAAATGCCTGCCTTGTGAGGTCTCCTTTTTTCTGTCACCCATACAGATGTTCCATCATTATTCCTGGCCAGGCATACACTGCAGATACATCAAGGCATCTGTTCTCTTGTTATCGTCATTATTACTTGTTATTCTGAGTGACAAAAAGGGAAGGGGGTTGGACTCGATGATCTCTGAGGTCCCTTCCAACCCCTACAATTCTGTGATTCTGCAAGTAAATTTCTGTGATTCTGCAAGTCAGTCTTAAACTTCATTGTCTCCAGTGTTAAGATTTGGTCCAATGTTGAGTTCCAACAAGCCTATTTCATGTTGCCTCAAATCAGAAACTACAAAACAGCAACAGCCAGACTTACAAAGTTGTGGAAACATCCACATCCAGAAATGGACCGATTTTCAGTGGGAATTAGTAGCATTAGGATGCAAGTAAATAGACAGTTTTGAAAATCTCACTGTTAAGGGCTTTTATCTGCATTAAATAAATGAAAGCTATGCACATAGAGCAAGATCCGCATAAAGGCTAAACATTTCTAATTTTTTAGCTTTTTTTTTTTTCATTGTGCTAATGCAAAAATTTCTGCTGAGCTACACATGGGCTTTCACCTAGTAGTGTCCTTTAAGGACACCCCGTAAAGAAGCACCATTGATTCTGACTACACAGACCTCAGTAGTTCCTCCTGACCTGGCAGGAGTGCCAAAACACAGAATCACAGAATCACAGAATCGTAGGGATTGGAAGGGACCTCCAGAGATCATCGAATCCAACCCCTCTGCCAAAGCAGGTTCCCTACACCAGGTCACACAAGTAGGTGTCCAGGCGGGTCTTGAATATCTCCAGAGAAGGAGACTCCACAACCTCCCTGGGCAGCCTGTTCCAGTGCTCAGAATCCTTCCCTTTAGACACGGCAGTTCATGCATAGACTGCTAGTGAAATCTACTAGATACATGGAAACTCCGAGGCAGGGAGTGTGTGTATCATGTGTGACAGGTACCTTTACTGCTGGTAAAGGCTGTTCGGGCATGGGAATGGGCTGCCCAGGGAGGTGTTGAAGCCATTGTTCCTGGAGGTGTTCAAGAAACATTTAGATGTTGTACTAAGGGACATGAAAAATTGGTGGTAGATGGATGGTTGGACTGGATGATCTTGGAGGTCTTTTCCAACCTCGGTGATTCTATGATTCTATGCTTCCAGGCCTGGCAACAAAGCTGCAGCAATTCTGGAGAGGTTGGGTGAGGCTTCATTAGCTAAACATGGGCAACAAGAAGTTTCTAAGGGTCTAGGTCTAAAGCCTTGCATTTACTAGCAACACTGAGAAACCTAATACAAAGGCAGTGATCTTTTCCACTGTCATTTTAAACACTATATTACTTATTCCCACTTGGAACAGAGCTACTAAACACAATATTTAAAAATTAATTTATCTTCCTATATGAGAGTTACCAATGGTTTTGGACCTGTGAAAAAACACTAAAAAATATCTGCCAAAATCTCTCAAACCAGGAAACATTAGGAAAAATGTCTCAGGAAAGCCTAATCCCTCAGTATTTGCAATTCACAGAAGTTTGGCCAAGTCTCCAAGCCTCTGGATGCTTATGTGAAACAGAATCACTGATCTTTTTAAAAATTCATTCCTCCTTCAGAAGCGTTTAAACACTGCAGCCTTGCTGCCCATTTCAGCTCAGGTGAAATCCGACAAAATATAGTACCATCTCTAAAGTACGGCAACAGCACAGATAGGCTTCTAGCTGGCATGGGTCATGGCAGACGAGTTGGTGTGGGCCTCAGTTCAGGCTGTGGGATCCCATCAAGGATTTCAGGTGTGTGCTCTGATCACCAGTCTGTGTTGAAGCCTGTGCTAATGCATGTTCATGCCTCTTGCTAGAACTCTGGCATCACAGGCCAGTCCACAGTTTCCTGTCCAGGTAACTCAATACAAGTGGATCACCAGTAGTAAACCATTTTTTGTGAAATGTAAGGAGGACTGAGCCAGCAGTGCTGTAGTATCACAGGAGAGCTTCACTTCCAACAGTGGCAAAGTTCCGGTAAAAACAAATATATGAATAAATAAGGGAAGCAAACAGAACAAGGGAAGCTAGCAGAGGAGAAGGCTTTGCCCAGCAGCAGGCTGAGAGGGGCTGATAATGAATGACTGATGATGATTACATGCACTTTCTTACTTCCTGCAAAATGATAGATGCTGGCCAAGTCGGTCCCACAGTGCCAGCGCACCATGGAGCCAGGCTGGAGAGTCTGCTGGCCAGCAGACCTTGGCCTCCTCAGCAGGAGAATGGTGGCACGTCTGAACTGCAGAGAGGAGCTGTCTGGGCATCTGCAAGGCACTTTGTGCACAGCAGCTCCTGGTGCCATGGTCCCTTGGCAGGAGCAGTCGGGGGAAAGGAATGGCAGCAGAACTGATTCAGGACTGATTCAAAGGGATAGGGGAGGAAAAGGAACCCATGTAACAAAAGTGCTTATGATTAATGGGTGGTAGATGAGAGGAAAGTTTACATATGCACTTGGAGAGAGGAAAGGATGTTCACTAGCTTCCCCTGTGACAAATGCAGCCAAGAAACAGGGAGGAAAGAACTATTAATCAGTGGTACGAGCAGATATTTCTTTTTCCCTCGGGGAAAGCTGGACTAGGTAAACAACTTGGAGCTGTTGTTCCCAGCTTGCCCTTTCAGAGAGCTGCCCAGCAGGCCCCTCTGCAGCCTGCAATGAGCCAGCACTCTCTAAACCCTTCTTCTCCTTCATCTCCCCTCACAAAGAGGAACAGAGTCCTGCAGTCAGTGCATGAGTAAAAACCTTCCTCTCCGTGTACCAGCAACTGCTGTTATTCACAGAGCACCTTACAAGCATGGCTACCTGCCAGTCAAACAAATACCACTCTGCCGAGTCCCCTAAACAGCCATCTGATCCTTTCCTAACTGTTGTTTAGAGTTGTTTAGGGGTGCCCACGGAGTGATGATTAACAGCTCCAGGCGCTCTGCAAGCACTTGGAATATGCATTTCATACTAGTAGGGACATTTTTTCCTTCATATTTTTATTGGTCATGTTTTATTAGTCACATTGCTCTTCAGCCTCCCTGCAGCATTGGCAGCAATGCCATTAGCTTGAGATGAAGGTGCATGTCCTCCCTTCATGGCTGAGGTGAGGTACCACAATAAAAGCAATATCAATAAACAGTACATTGCAGAAAATTAATAAGCAGTATACTGATGAATTGTTGGCAGCCAATAGCGACTACAGAATAGGTAACACACTTAATTTCAAGTCATTTCTTGTTTTGGTTTCTAAGACTGTATTTAGGAGTCTTGATAGTATGCAGTAAAACAGACCTGGGAAGGCATACAAATATTAAGTGAAGTCCAAGAGCATTAATTTCTTAGTAAATGCTGCTAATTATCTGACATCTAGAGCTCCTTGCTTGATCTAACATGTGTTGCTTCACTCCCTTGCACCAGTTGCAAGAAACATCATGGAAACAAAGGTGCTGTGCAATAAAATATTCCACTCTTTCACCCCAGAATCTCAAAGAGCCCTACATCAAAGCAAAGCCTTCATGAACCCCAGAATTCTGGTATACCTTTCTATACCTATTTTACCAGTGGGAAAGGAGAAGTAGGGACCTTCAAAATGTCTTAAATCTATACACAGAAGTGAAAATTGGAAAGAATAGTCTTTCACCAGTGCCCTCATACAGGAATAAAGGCATCTGTTTTGTTTCTTTGCTTTGCTTTATCTGGAGCTTTCTTTTTCCATATGTAAAATAAGGATTGTAGGACATCTCATCACATGCACAAAAATTCTTTGCAGCAATGATTAACATCATCCACCTAAAAGGCATTCCCATGTCACTGGTATCACAGTTGGATTGTAAGCCGTGAACATCAGTGTCTACAGGCAAACAGTTTCAGGTGACAGATTCTTCATGGGTGATAACAATTTTTCCCTAAATACAGGTGCAGAGCATACGTGGGGGCTGATTTTGCCTGGTGTTTCTAGGTGTTGCTACAGCCCAGACAAAAATAGCATGAGCACGCACACAGCATTCTCCATGTATGATGGCAGAGGCATAAGAATGTAGACCACCACCACCAGCTTTGCAGTGAGAAACAAGAGATACCAATACAGCTGACTTTTCTTTTTTTTTTCAAAACTTTCTGGAATACTTCATGGCTCACTCTTTCTATGAAGTTGTTTAAAGTCACGAAGAGAAAGGAATTATGTGAAGGAAAGAAAAGAGGATTAGCAGATATCCAACCATTCTATTAAAAAAAAAAAAAAAAAAAAGAATTAAAAAATCACCTGATCCCTACCAGAACTTCCCTGACTAAATTGTTAAAAGGGGGAAAAAAAAAACCTGTACAACATCCCATCCAGATGGTAGTTCCAGTGCTCCGTGGTCAGCCTGTTTATTAATGAACATCTGTTTTCCTTACAAAACAGGGTGGATTTTATACTATAAATTCTCCTTTAACATATTTCTTGGAAAATGACATTAGGAGTAATTCGCTGTCACATAGATAAGCCAAATTTATTTTTAATTTTAGATATCACATATTAATTACAGCAGTTCTGTCACTCAGTAGCTTATTGATGAATGTATTTTTAAAACCTATGACTGGCTGAATATTGAAAAAAAACTAAAAATATGATTTGCCTTTGAAGATGTTTGGCTCCAGGCCTTTCAGTTGTCCTTTCCTTTTAGCTCTCTGCACTACTGGACGAATGTTACTGGTAAAAACAGTAATGGACATTGGACTTCAAAGCACTACACATATAGTGCTGGAGTTCCCTGAAATAATCAATAGATTTGAGCATATCACTGTCCAATCATGGATACTTTTTGAGCAGAAAAATAGCTTAACTGTAATTCATAAGTTTCTTCTTAATTCTAACAACATCCTATCAATTACTGAATGTTATATATTGAGCTATTTAGAAAAACTTAGATTTGATAATCTGAGAGGCAATTAAAATCTGGAAACAAACCAAAATTATAAGTACATCATCATATGTAGGGCAATATTTTAATTACAAAATGGAAGATTTCAGTCCAGTCTCAAGATTTTGAACCACCAAAGACACTCAATTAGATGCAAACATATTAAAAATAAGGTTCAGATTTAAATGCAAAAGCAATTTATTTCTCTTTCAATCATAGGTAGTTTCCCAGAGCATAAAGATCTGGAAACTTTTCTAGAACAATTGTTTTCTCAAGACAATTGCTCTTTTTAAACTCCAGTGCACAACAGTATTTTTACAACATCTTTCCTTTTGTGCTTTGACATTACTCTAAGAAAGAAACAAGCTAGGAGCTGGTATACCTGCTTACACAGAAGTTTCAAAGCTATAGACAAATGACTTCTGTTTAATTTATTTTAAACAGAAAAATATCAGGGTTTTGAAGTTGTAAGGAATACGTGTGTGTGCCTATGCACATGTGTGCGCATCTGTGTGTACAAGTATGTCTTTGTTACCACGTTCATGTGATATCCAAAGTTCATGGGCTGTGATATCACTATTATACATGACAGAACAAAAAAAATGTGAATAAACTGCATACTACTGGAAGCCATTGTTGCTAGAAGCTGCAATACTGAGGGCAATGAAACTTCTATTTTGAAACTTCGGCCCCTTGCTGGTTTCAAGCTATGCAGTGCAGCTACCATCAAACTAGCCCTTCCATCTCCATTGGAGTGTTGAGCATCAAAGTTAAAAAACATGAATAAAAAAATAATGAAAAAGTAATCAAATGAATGAAGCAAAAGACAAAAAAAATGAAGTTGAATGGTTATATTTTCTGGGTTGTCCACCCTACAACCTGCTCTTCCAGCCAAAGCATGGATGTTCTCTTAGTAAAAAAGTCAAAGCAAAGCAATAGGGAACTCAAAGGAGACTTTGGGAAGAGAGTTTGTCTTTCAGCTGAGGATGTGGCTTTTTCTGATTGCTTTCTGACTGGTTATTAGCATTGTCATGGCAGGAGTTAACTGATCTCATATGATCAGAGAGGGGCTCATTCAGGTGCGACTGTAACTGGAGACCCTGATGGGCTTGGGTACTGGGCAAGCCCTGGACTACAGCAGCAGCCGGGCAGCTCCCATCTTTCACATGCAGTTTCCATCCAGATCCCATTCCACTCAGCTGGGAGACTACCACGGCCCTGAGGCACCACCAGCCCTGTCCAACAACGAGCTGATCCATCATGGACAAGAGCTCTGTCCTGGTATGAAGTTGGTGCCTGAGTAGTTTTGGCATCTAACCATCCAACCTGGATGCTTATTTAAAGATCCAAATGCCCCAGTATATACCTAGAGAGACCTGAGGAGGCAAAATCAAACCTCGATCTTATCTTCAAACAGCGAGCACAAAAGAGATTTTAAATATCTGACCTTAAATTCTTCTAAAAATGCAAGTATTAAACCACACAAAAACATCCTCTTTGAGGAAGCCTCACAGATGAGTCATGGAGCAAAATCTGCTCAAGTCTGTTCCAAGTCCATTGCAGATGACACAGGCTGTATCATCTTTTTGTGCCTTACTGCCACCATTGGACTTCTATCTTCAGTCAGTACACAGTTTCCAGAAGAAATCACCTCTGACTGTGTCTGTGTTGCTTTTAGTTCACGGGATCTCAACTAAGGAGGAATTGCAACTATGTGTTTTTCTCCTGCAACAGCAAATCTCTAATTATGAACTTAACTGAACGGCCTCGTGAAGGGGACAGAGCATCATCTTCTACGTATATCCATTTCATAAAAATGCAACTGGGAGACAGAACCATTCCAGTTTGCAGCTTTCAGGGAAAAAAAATTAAACATAAACATAACAGAATATTTTGAGATTTTCTGAGCAAGCCCATGACACCCTTGTTTTGCTGCGTCTGGGTGACATGCATTTTAAGCCTCGAAGTTCATTCAAAAATCCTGGCCTCAGCAGTTATCTCTCTTTTATTGCTAGCTGAGGGATCTCTTTTTACCCTAGGGGGAAGCCAGTGTCACGTACTGGGTATTGTGGTGGCCTGGAACTGCGCAGACTTGCCTCTGATCCCAGCTCTGCTGTTAGTTGGCTAAGCTGACCGTGAGTACATCACCTCACTCCTCAAAGCTCTTACTCCCTGTATACAAAATGGAGATCTTGACAGTTACTTCATTTTTAAAGAACTTGAAGATCTACTGGCGAAGATGTCTTAGGTAACAGCCACATACTACCATTAATAACTCATGCACCTTACACAGTGTCTCTGTGCCAAAGATGGAAGTCATTCAATTTGCAGAATCTGCCATTAATTGCTCTCTTGCTGTTAAAAAGATAGAATAAGAGCTTAAAAAGCCTTCTAATAGGAGCACTGTGGGCAAAAGCAAGACACGCATTCACATGAGACTGGTTCAATTTATTATTGGTGCAGTTGTCTACAACAGAATGAGGGTAGTTCCGCCGGTCTGTGGAACTCCCTCTCCATACTTTCTGGAGTGTCCTAAGTGCTCTTAAAAGTGACAGAGCTCTTTTCAGTTCCTCAATCACCAAGTCTCTAATTAAGCTGAAAAACATTTTGACCCTTCTCTCAATTTCAGTATTCTTATTCACAACAGCGTAAGGCATTTTAATTAAAAGTAGACTTTAAGATGTATTTTTTTTTCCTTCTTCACTAGCACCTTGAAATTAAAAGGTATGAGGAAGCTGAAAAACAAAATAGCCTGTTTTGCAGGGCTTCTTTTTAAATGAAGTTTTAAAAAAGAAACCCTTGTGTGTGCAAAGTGAACGTTTGGTAGGTAATTGGTAAGCACTTCTTTTTTTTCATAACTATAAGTGAAATGTTCTTTAATGTGCAGTAATAACACTCAAGCTATGCTATTTTGCAACTAATAATAAAACGTAACAGTGTAGGGCATGATAGCTAGCAAAGTTTTTCCAGCTCAATGTATTGCCCACATCTATCTGTCTTTTTTTCCAGTGCCTTGGCTTTTTAATCCAGCCTTTATACTGGAAAGCTGAGTCTGAGTGGAGCAGTAGTAACTTACCTTTTTAAGGAAAGAATTTGAAGCAAGATTGCTGAGCATGTCAAATCATTCCCATACAGAGCAGTGTATAATAGTTCTCTTTTTCTTGTTTGTTTGAGTCAAATAATGCTCAAAGCACAGAAAAGCTGAAGATGTGACTGCTTGAATCCTTTAGTCCTGAAAAACCCTAAGTTCTTTCCAAACTTGCACAATGTTATGCAAACAGGGGGGGAAAACTGTCAGGGGAAAAAAAAAAAAAAAAAAGTAGAGGTCATCAAGACTCAGAAATGTGCATCAATTTCTCTGGCAAATGAAGGAATAAATTTATCATTGCAGAAGCTGCATTAGTTACCATAGACATGCACCATTTCCAAGATTTCTCGGGGGGTGAGAATGCTGCGTATCAGAGCCAGCTTCTCCATTAGGCTTTTAACCGCAGTGCTTCCTTGTTTTGTCAATGAGGAGGTAGATTAAGAAGCACAGGGAGGGGAAGCAAACACACACAAAAAACACCAAGTCTCTAGCTAAATTAAACTAAAACCTAGGTGAAGCCTCAGTGGGAAGCCTGCTGCACAAATTGGATTTCCAAATGCAGAAAAAATTAATTATGTGATGCACAGCAATGAAGTAAGCAACACCTTGAAGTTAACCTGGACAGAGCTATTGATTCAGCAGAAAAAATAAGCACTTTGCTTCACCCTCTCTGTTGTTCTAATGTTAGCTTGGACTGTTGCCTGACCATTTCCAGCTAACATTTAGTTCATTTGCAGCTGTTCTAAATGTGCACTCTTCCCCAGAAGTTCAGACAAAAACTGATCCCATCTGAGTTAATATGTTGGTTTTGGGGGGGAGGAATACTGCGTGTGCAAAAAAGAGCTTCTTGTAAACACGGCAGAACAGGCTTTGCCACCAACCTGGAGCTCTGAAGTGGATTCTGAGGGCCACCGGGGAAGCAAATAGAAATATTTAAGCAGTTTTGCCTGCCTCTGCTCCAACAGTGCCAGTGTCATTAGCAACTGATGACTGTTCTCCTACCTGGAGACATCTCATATTCTCCTGTCCTAAAAAGATTTTTGCCATCTCCACACCTACATGCTGTGTAAATGATGCTGTAAGAGGGATGATTTAGGCTCTGCGTATAAATGATACAGGGAGCACACAGCTTACCTGGCAGCAATAGAGCTTGAATTTTATAGAGCTATTCTTAGCCTGTTTGGTGGCCTCAGGGAGGGCTTCTGAACATTAGAGCCCACTTTGCTGTTCAGAAACCCTTTGAGACCCAAACAGTTGCTGACCTGATCTGCTCTGCTGATTGCAACCAGCCTCTAACTCAGCAGAGCTCTACCGAGACCCAGTGCTGCCAGTACACAATACACATGCCTCTGTGGTCACTGTTACCTCTTTGTTCAGCCACAGTCATACTCCTGCTTGTCTTTTTGTGCCACCTTCCAATTATTTGTGCTAAATATTGACTTTGGGCTTTGAAATCTTAAAAGATTTGAATCTGGGCAGCTCTAGCAACCACCTGTTCCTAGGGATCTGTTCAGTGGAACTGCCTTGAATGACAGACCTTGAATTACCTTGGAGGAAGCATGGCCACAGGACACTAAGTGAGGGGTTCCTGATTCCAGTCTTTTTATTTCCCTCCTTGGTATAGCAGAGCCAAAATTTATTGACCATCAAGTCGTGCTGCAAAACCTTGTTGTTGTTCTTGGCTTTTCCTAAGGAGGCTATAGAGGCAGACTGAATTAGTGTGGAACTTTCTACTGGAGTACTTTTTCAGATGCTGAGCTGTATTTTATAATGATTGCTGTTGTGCCTGAAGTTTCATACGAGTTTCTATATATAAACACAAAATTATCAATCAATATATTGTTCCTTATGAACAATGATAAAATCACATTATTTGTTAGTGGCTCATCTTTTCACTGCAGCTTCCACTGTTTCACAGAAACATGAAGGAAATTAAGATATATTTAAAAGACAAAATTTACCTTTTGTTTCTTATTTTGCAGACTACTCAGGGCCAAAACTCTGCACATAGAAGGCTCTAAACAACCAGCTATTTTAGTTCCTCTACTTTGCAATAATGAATAGAAAGTAAAATTTTCCACTGTCTTAATTAGGAAGAAAGCAACTTTGTCGCAGAATGAAAATAAGTCCTTCCCCTCCCCACCAGCACAGCGGAGTCCTTTCAGCTGACTCACACAGCAGGCCTGGAAGAGCATGATCTCACGTCGCAGAAGGTCTTAACAGCTGACATCTGGTGGATTGAAGTGTGTCAACACTAAGGCATTATTCTTTGGCATAGGAAAAAAATTACAGTAATGAGGCTGGAATGAGGATACAAAACTCTAGGTATGGCGATGTATTATTTCACTTCAAGAGGAAATAAAAATGTAGAGTGATTCTCTGAAAAGTCTTCCTAGGAGTAAAGTCTGTTATACTGTTAAATAGTTTTAGAACAGAGAGAGTCTGTAGTAAAAAAATAAAATTAAAAAAAAATAACAAAATAAAGAAGTAGTCCAAGGAAACATGAAGCCCACTGAAGAGTTCAATGGCATTTATTAATTCTGGGCAAAAAGCAAACTGAGCTGGATTCACAAAAAGTGTTAGACTCAGCGCTGTAAACTTTAGCTTTTAGACATCTTGGCACCTAATGGAAATGCCAACTACAGGTCAGGTGCCAGCAGCTGCCTACAGATGGAATTCAAAGAAGCATGATCAGCCAAAAAGCCTAAGAGAGCTCAGGGGAATTTTGTTCACAAGCAAAAGAAACAGTACAAGACCTGCTCTTCCAACAAGGCTGAAGCTTCACATTTCATTCCCCTCAGGATCTGCACCCATGTAGCTTTGCCTGGAGCATGGATGTCCAAAAAACCAATAGGAAATTCAACCCTTCCTTTGCAAGGGTGGAGTTTGACTCTCCTACATCAGTTCTAAAAACAAAACAAAACAAAACAAACAAACAAACAAACAAACAAAAAAACCCTATTAAGATATAAGAATTGGGAATAATTACCTCCATATTATATTTTCTGCACAGTTTAATGTTTTCAGAGTATGACTACCATATTAAATCCTAGTTGCAGATAGAGCATGTTAGTCTTATTATGCTTAAGCACAGGAAGAGCCACAAGGACCTTCAGATAATCAAAATAGCTGATTTTACATATATTCAATAACAAAAATAGCCAAGAATCTATACAAGAAACCTGAGAGTGTCTCTAGCACCAAACAAGAGCTCTGAGGATAAACAAGGCAGACATGAATATCTGAAGAGACATTTAGTCATACTGCTTCTACCCCTCCCCACATTACAAAGGTAGCCAACACAAGCATAAATCCCTCAAACAGTACTGCATTCCTGGCTGGTACTTTCAAATTCTTTGTTTGACTTTGGATTATCCATAGTAGGGAACCTTCTCTTGTTAAGAAGTTCTCGACAACTATGAGCCATCTGTGACCCTCTGTCCCTCTGAACACCTAACTATCTGATCATGCCAAGCACCATAACAGTGAGGATGTTTTGAATTTCAGTTTTTTTCCAGTTCAGTAGTTTCTGCTCCAGAGGGAAAGCAAACTACCAGGAACAACGAAACTAGTTTTCCCATCCCTCATTCACTGCTCAGCACAGGTCTTTTCTAAAACACATTGCTTCTCAGAATTGGGTTGAGACCTGGAATGAAAATGCATTACAGGGCATTAAATATGAAGTGGACTATGAAAGCAATAAGCATATAATCAACACAAACCTTGACAGTCTTAATATATTATACTACATCATTATGACTTCAGGTAGCCAGTTCAATTAAATACAGTTAAGTGCTTTAGTGACAAAAACCAGAAAAGTTAGTCAAAGTTGTCATTGACTTCCATGTCTATTTTTAACACACTTAGTCCCTTGGTGCAACTAGGTTGTTGCAGATTAATTAATGACTGTATAAATGTAAAGAGCTTTACATTTCCCTTCATTTAAGGAACACACACTACATTTCAAGGGAAAACAGAAAGCTCATCAACCTGAGTTATCCAAAATGATTCAGAGCAAAATGTAGACACTGAGACAAAGCCCATCATTAATATAACTGCAAGGACACTGAATATGACTTTGTTCAGAAAGGGAAGCATACCATTTCCAATGAATAAAGTCAATCATTTCTCTAGGCCTTTTTTTCTCTCCATGAGTTACCTGTTAAGTTCCAGTTGCTTCAAGTTTGCTTAATGTAGCCCTTGGACTCTTCATAAACATATGGCACAAATATTAATGAGTCACTGTTGCCCCAGTGTAATTGGTCATCTAACCAAATGGCTCTGCTTGCATTCCTTGATTGGATTACCTCATTTTCTTCACAGAAATGTCTAGAAATTGATTGGAGCTTGGTTTCATTCAGGAGATTTTTTCATTACCAACACCATCCTTTCTCAAACCATCTACCCCAACTCTTCATGCTTAAAATGATTTCTTAACCCTTCTGTTCATCTGCAACTAGCTCATTCTCTACTTCCAGCTTAATTATAAAGCTATGGTAATGAGCATAGTAGCTTTAGCCTAAAAGACAATCGTGAATTTTATTTGTACACTTATAAAAAACATTTCTTTCTTCAATAAATTCAGTTGCTCAGCTAAATATTCATAACTAAGGGACTAGAAAAGATTGTAAATAAAACTGTGTTGGTGGGTTTTTTGTTTTGTTGTTTGTTGGGGGTTTTTTTGTATATTCATCCTGCTGAAGGCAAAAAGGAACCCCCTAGCATCTATGAAGATCTGAACCACACATGACAACAACCATTCCTCCTACAGTAAAATGCTAATACTTTCAGATAAACAGAACTTATTTATAATAACACCATCTGCAGGATTCTGATAGTGTTGAGGAGAGAGATTAATTTATCTTGCATTTTAAATAAAGATGGCCACTGGCATCAAAATCCAGATCTAGCTTTTAGCCACTCAGTTATCAGAGAATTTCACATTCAAGGGACTGCATCCCTCAAAAGAATGTCTCCATAACATCAATGGACATGTGCTAGAGGTGACATAATGACAGCACAGACCAGTCCTCTTTCTCCCCAAAACAGGAAGCATGTCCAGACCGTTCACAGTGAAAAGACTGTAATGAAAGGATCTAAGAGTTTGGACAGGATTTAATTTCTAGGTTTTTCATTAGCACATCACATGGCATATGGGTCTCACCATTTTTTGTGATCAGTTGAGAGTTAGTATTATGGTATTCTGTTGTCCCAGCACAATAGTAAGTATCTTCGCTTCTGGAACAGAGACTTGAAAAACTAGGAAATCTCCACTGAACACTCTATGTATATAATACATACATAGATCACCTATCCTAAATCGGTTGCCATGCCTTTTTTCTGTCTTCACTCAATGTGACTTGTACAGCACTGTCAAAAGAGATGCACCTAGGACAGGAGACCACACAAGCCACTGTGCTGCACTGTCCCTTGCTCAGTATTATACTTCATGAACTGTGAACTCTTTTCCCAAAGTATGAGCTTCATAGCTATCACAACAGTAGTAGCTGAAGAAGAGTGGTTGGTAAGAATGAGCACAAAATAAATCCTCTGCAAAAAATCTTCAAGACAACCGGGGAATAAAGAGTCCCATGCAGCAATATAAAGTAAAGAAAGACTGGTTCTGTGACACCCTCCAGGCTTCACTGCAGCACCCACAGGAAAAAGAAAGGAACTCTAAGACTTTATGTCTTCTTTCTAAGTCCTGCTGTTGTTCCTGTGTATCCTTCTTTACTCACCTGAACAGTGACTGTAGTTGGTACATATCTGATTGCACATGCACAAAGTAGTGAAATGAAAGAAGATGTAGAAAGAACACAAGTTCTGGCATTTACCAACCTCTGAGTGTTTCTGTAAAGCTGTAAACCAATATTCTTTTAATATCACTTTTTCACTTAGTGCTTAGGATTTTCAAGTGTGATAAAATGAGAACTATAAGCTGCATACAATTCTTTACATTCATCTTTTAGTTGGATGCGTAGTTTGTAGTAGAAAAATGGTTGCTGTTCTTGCCAGACAAGACACTGTACACTTGTATATATGATGCATGCTTTGAAAACATAGCCAAGCTAATTTAGGTACTGGAAACAATACAATCATGTTACTGCCACCAGCACCATGAAGGTGAATTTGATCCCTATTGCTCAGGAGCCTCCCTGTAGCACTCACCACAGACACACTGTACAGTCTCACATACCTTTTCTGTGGCGTGCTACAAATTGTCCAAGGAGAAAAGCTGGTCAATATATGCAATACTGCAAGAAGAGGAATTGGAAGACACTCGAGAAAGGATTCGATGCATGTGAGGCAATACCACTTATGTGTGAGTATTAGGTGTGAACTTGATGCGTGTCAGGATGCATTATGTAAGGAGTAGTGTGTGTGCCTAAGGATTTACTTTAAGTAGCCAAATACATCCATGTATCCTGGTTGCTCCATCCCAGGCTTCCACTGTAGGTCTGCTAAAGGCAGAGGTTCAGAAACAGCTGAATCACCTTTTATTAAAACATCTTTGCATTTAGAGGGTTTAAATGACCAGAACATTTTCCCCCTTAACACAACTAAGAATTGCTGCTTTCTAACCCTTAACAACGCCAACAGCCTTTCTGAGAGCAGAACATATGAAAAGGGTGCTACAGAGAAGCAGAGTCCATGAGGATAACAAGGACTGGAGGCAAGGAAAGACAAGTGTATTTGTGTTCACCACTCTATACATTACACATTGCTTTACCTTGGTTAAAAGCATGATGCAAAAAGGATGAGGGAGTGAGGGAGGCCTCTTTGTCCCTCCCCCCCTCCTGCTTTCTCCTGCCACAGAGTCTGTTGTAAGGAGGGAGGTGCAGGAGGAGCCTGGCAAGGGGCCTCTGCCTGCCTGGTTTTGACTATGTGAGCCCAGGGAGAAATCCACAGGCAGCAAACGGAGAGGTGAGAAATCACTCCTGACAACACATTTTACCTGGCAGTCCAACATTGTTTATCAGCATAATAAAAAGTGCCAATACTTACCACCTGTCTAAAATATGCAGTAATAATAAACACAGTTACAGGGCATATTATGGTCAATGATGAGATATTAATTTATACCCCTGGAAGGAGGGGAGGAAGGCAAAGGCTACAGTGCCTTATAGGGGGTGAAGCTTGCTGCAGGTAAGACCAAGGCCTTTTCCTCTCTAATGAGGACAAATGTAAAATTGCATTGATTTTTTTTTTAAAGGATTTGTTATTTATTTATTTAGTTTTAAAATAATATCCCTGTTTATATGATCAAGTTACAGGAACAAATGGACAGGATGCTACCTTTCAGCCCCTAAGTCAGCTGGTAAATATCTGCGTGAAAGTGCATGTTGACTTTGTACAGAATTAAAGACAAATTAATTCAGGATTGGTCCTGAATTAGTATCAGGGCAGCACCAGGGCTGGTGGTAGAGGGAAGGTCCCCATGGAGTCCAACAGGGAAGGGCCTGGCAGCCAGGCCCCCTCCCCACCCCAGCCAGGAGCAGGGCAGCCCCTGCCCTATGCACCAGCTCCTCCTTTGGGACAGGAATGGGCCATGGCCAGACCTAGACCTGGGCCCATGGGTGGGCATGGTTGGACAGGGCCCATGGCCAGGCACGGCAGGGTTGTGGAGAGCTGGAGCCTAGCCCTGCTTCACTAGGGCAGGGAATTAGGTGTCGAGGCTGATACAAGGATCTTGGCCATGGGGAGACCTGGGGGTGACAGAGACAGGCAGGCCTGGCAGTCCTTCAGGGCCAGGGTAGCCAAACCTAATATCAACACTCAATGCTCTCTCATCAGCCTCTATGTTCATCACAGAAATTTTCCTTTCTTCCCCTCCCAGATCTGAAGGAGAGCTTTTCTGGGAGTATTTTTCTTTTCTCTTTGGGCTGTTTCCGCTGAGGTGGATGAGAAGCCATCCAGCAGCTGCCACCACCACCAGCACCATTCTCCTGGAGGAGCAGTGACCACAGGACACACAGGGCTCTGTCACCACAACCCAAAACCTAAGTAAAGCTCACTTACTTTCAGTGCAAATTTGGATGTGCGGGCACACTGCCAAGTGAAAAATACATAAATTATCTGTGCACAGAAGCATTTTTACCTACAAAGGCCAGTTATCTTTCCTTCATGAAAAAGAACTTTGTGAGCATCTCTGCATGGCAGGAACTGCACATGGCTGTTACAAGAGATGTGTTTTAATAGACTTACTTTTTATTTCTGAAAATCACTACATCGCTTTCAGAAGACTATCTTCCAGGACTGAGTTTCACAGTTTTGTTCTGCATGCTGTACAGAAACTTGCAGTGGTCAGTTTGTCCACCCATGTAGAGTGTAACCTTGCAAACATCACTGATTATCTGCATGATACAGAGAACGTACACTGTTGCATTTTGCCTTTTGGTTAATATCAGCTGTTTAAATACTGTCGTTTGAAAAGGCCAGACTATACATAGAATGGTAAATGCTGGCACCAAGTCACTCAGCAACTGCATTTATTTTCTATATAGTGGTACTCATTAAGAATATAGTTGGCTGGTAATTTTTCAACAAAAGGCTTATTTCTGGCCATGAAATTTCAGTTAGCTCAAGCTTAATTTAATTTCATGGTCATCAGTGAGGTTCACAATTTTCCCAAAAATTACACAGCACAAGAACACATCATAGGAAATAACCATAAATTTAACTATAGTGAAAGAACCATAGAATCACAGGATGGGTTGTGTTGGAAAGGACCTCAAGGATCACCAAGTTCTAACCTCCCTGCCGCAGGCAGGGCTGCCAGCCACTACATCACGTACTAGGTCAGACTGTCCAGGGCCCCATCCAATCTGGCCTTGAACATCTCCAGGGATGGGGCATCCGCAAGCTCTCTGGGCAGCCAGTACCAGCACATCACCACCTCCCCAGTGAAAAACTTACCTCTGACATCAAATTTAAATCTCCCCTCCTGTAGTTTAAAATCATTTTTCCTCATCCTATCACTATCTGCCAGTGTAAAATGTTGATTTCCTCCCTGTTTATAATCTCCCTTTAAATATTGGAAGGTCACAATGAAGTCTACCTAGAGCCTTCAGTTCTCCAGACTGAAAGAATTGGACATCATCCTACAATGTCTATAGCCTCCTGCAGACAGCTCTCTGCCTATAACTTCAGACCTATATTTAAAAACACCATTATATACAGCAGCAACTGAGCACTCCTCATTGCCATGCTATGTGCAGGACCATCTATGAGAAGACTGGGGTTTCACTTCTTTTTCCATGCAGCGTAGCTGGGATTGGAATGCAAATGGAGGAGTACACCTTCCTCTGACTTGCTGTCCCCCTACTGGAAGGCAAAAACAGAGTCCAAGCGCTCACACATGAGAAAGGTGAAGAAAACCAGCAAAATTAAAAAGTCTGGCTGGGTGAAGAGCAGATGTCCTTGGACACACTGTGGAAAAGAAGAGGAGGCAGCTACATCTAGAGTAGTTATGCACAAAGGGCTGAAGCTCTTCCCAGGGACACACAGATTAGCGGTCAGGTTTCTAACCATCTTTCAGTAAACACTAACCCATCATGCATAGATTTTAACAGAACAAATAACTCTTAGCAACCTCATAAAATACAACTTATATTCAAATATCTGTGGCCAGAGAAAAATCTTCTAATTAGCACATCAGAACACAACTGAAAATACCAGGAGAAAGTAACCCTAGGATGTCATTATTTAGATGTAAACCCCAATTTTGCTGATGGTCTTGCAGAAAGGCTCGGAGCTTTCAGTTTGCGTTCAGCTTTTGGGCCAGAAGTGCTTTTATTACAAGTAGCACAAGAGAGCAAAGACGCAGGAAAACAATTGTTTTCCTGTTTGATTATTTGGGGCAGTGTTTAGACCATGCATGACTTGCCTGTCCGCTTGTTCTATCTTTCCATGGCATACTATGTGGAATCATCCCTACAATGAAACAAAGACTCCCAGATACAGGAATGTGAGGGAAAATCAATTCAAGAAATTGCACTTGGAATTTTTTTTTGTTTGCTTGCTGCATAAAGTCAAAGATAAGATTTCCCCCCACCCCCTCAGGTTGTATCAATAATCATTTAGAACTAGTCTGGTTGCTTACCAAGTATCTATGCTCTTTCTGTCTCACACACACAGACACACACGCATCCCCACACTGCAGCACTGGTGTGTGCATACACATCTCCAGCTGTGTCCTGGAGGTTCCCGGGAGCCTGAAGGGAATGCTCATGAAACATGACTTTCACAGATTCTCAGTCCATCTGGAACACTAGGGCAGCATATGTTGGGCAGCACAGTAACTGTTTGTGGACATGTCAGACTATTTTTTGTCTTGTGTATTACCTGATTAAGGTAAGGGAAGACGTGCTGATATAAGCTCTTTCTCCCACATTAACCCTCTCCAATTTTATTTTTCAGCTTAAAAAGAAAAGATATTTCAGCCAGACCTGCAGGGGTAGTATTCCCCAAAAAGTACAAGAATATTCACATAAACATGCCATTGCTAATACAATTATACCAGCTTAACACAGACAGAGATTTAAAAAATAAAAAAAAATAAAAAAAAAAAAAAGGAAAGGAAAGGAAAGGTGTGCAAAGGAAGAATGTTTTTTAATATAAATTGTAGGGTTATCCCTGGAGCTGTAGAAAAAGGTACAGTTAAAAAAAAAAAAAAAAGATTAGGAAATAATAACTAAAGCTGCATGCTTTATTACTTCAGGTAAAAATATCTTATGAATAATATAATCATTGTCTCTGGTTATTGGGTATGAAAAAGATAAGTGTAATCAGTGTACTGTGATACAGGAACATTAACACTTTCACATTGACTGGATACAGACTTAGAAATGTGTTAAGAATCACTGGGTCATCTAAGTGGAGGATTATTCTACACACAGGCCCCTAGGTCAATTTAAATTATTTAATTTATCTCAGTGACCACAGGGGCCTAACCATCCCTGCGCCTGCATTTTTATCTTGCAGTCCTGTTAGCATAGCTTTAATTCTGGGGAATCAGGAAGGCTCGACTAACAGGGCAGTGTACTGAAAGGCAGGCACTAGCTTTTGTAGGGTTAACAATAGAACCACAAAGAGAAATGACTCAAATTATACCAAGGACATTTTATTACCCAGCAGCCTTAATCAGTATTTTTTTTTTTTTACACATTATTATACCAAGGGTCCTTTCAATGCTCATTGGCTTGTTACAAGCATTAAAAGAGGGAACGATGCATTGCAATTAATTTTGTGTCTTACCCCGAGTCTTGCTATTTTCTTTGAGTAGAGTTGGGAGACAGCAGACAGATGCAGCCTACCCCACTGTTGAAAGCTGTCCAAAAATTACCAGGAAAGAAGATGAAGTAAGTTTACTGCCATGCTACACTGTCACTCGGTACTTTCACAGACAATTGGGATCACTGCAGTCATTTGCCCACAGACCATATTTGGTGCCAAGGCATGCAGGGTTTTCATGACCCAGAATCCAGTCCCACCAGGCTCATTTCAGTAAGGAATCAGCATGTTCTTGCTGATATGGTTTGGAACTACAAAAATTTAACACTTGTTGGCTCTTCCAACTGAAGTGAAATACTGAAAGATAATTGCTATTTGGTAGCATTTCTTTGGAAGTTTCAGCTCTAGTGGCTTTCTAGCAAAGAAAGAAAGATGCATAAAGGCTAAAAGAATAACAGTTAAAGTAAAGTTAGTGGCTAAAGACTGTACCAAATTATTAACAAATATAGTCATGCTTCAATTTGAATTTAAGTTAAATCATCTGCAGAACGAACTGTAAGATCACCTTGACCACACCAAAAGGAAAGACAAAAAGCTGGCTTTAAAATAAGGTACAACTCTCTTCAAGGAAACAAATATCAATGACACCTGTAGGCTGATACAGTACACAACCAGCCTGTGAAATTCCCAAAGGCCTTCTGCTCTTATTTTCTGGGAAGTTAGGAAATTCATGTTATCCATTTAGTCACACTTGATGATGGATCAATATACTTAAGCTCCTCATTGGTTTCATTTTTGATGTGAGGCTGAAATTCTTATAGATATTAAGGTATTTCCCCTTGTGTGGTGCTCTTTGAGCAACCAGTAGGATGTAATCATCTCTCTGTGAGCCCCTCAGCTGTGAAAATCTTTAGCTAAAGTAATTACGGTTTACTGACCAAAAATAAATTTTTCAGAAAGAAGAAACAACCTGCACTGAACATCTTCCAAGGATACTATTTAAGGATGAAAGGAGTGATGGAGAGCTTACAGCTACCAGGACCCTTTATATGAGGCATTATGCAACCAGTGTTGTCTCTCAGTAACAGCTGACCAAGAACCATCCAAGATGATGCTAAACACTCTGCAGAAGGTTGCCTACCAGTTGTAGTGCAAATGTAGACACCCAGTGTTTTAAACATGCAAGAGGGAAACTGTGACCAGTAGGGCAGCTTGGTTCTGTAAAGTTTTGTTTTTTCTTTTACCTAACTTCCATTTTTTTTTCAGTTCCCTTTAAGGTATTAGCATTAAAATGTCCTAGAGAGAGAGAATTTGCCAGAAACAATCAACTTTTGCATGTTTGCTGCCTGCAAATTTCCAATAGCTCAAGGTTGTCTGTAGAGTGAATCTCAGACTTGGCACACTCAAAGAAAATTCACGTTTCCTCTGGAAAGGATTAAATTTATGTCCAAACTGGATGCAAATAAAGAGTTGATTCTACCTGTTTGTTTGTTTATTTGGACACGTCTGCAATACCAAGGAAAATCTGATCTTAAAGTTTCTGCAGCTGTAATTTGTGGCAAAGTTTCAAATTGGTTACAAGTATTCAAAAAAGCAACAAAATCACTCATTTGGTGCAGGGTAAGAGAATAAAAATATTTTGATTTTTTTTTTTTTTTAAATTAACCATTGAGAAATCCGTCTTGGCAGCATTCCCAAAGCTTGTGCTTTTCCCCTTTCACAAATTAACCTAGGTTACTCTCAGTGGTTTCATGCAGCTTGTTCTTTTTAACAACATAGCAAGCTTTTCCACCTATATCAGAAAAAGGAGCATTTTCATCTCCATGTAAAAACCTGTTTGCATATAGATTTATGCATTCTATTGGTAATGTTTGAGAGGAAACTCTTGGCAGAAATTGTTGACTCTATAAATACATTCAAATGTGAACCTGAAATGATTGTTCAATGCTGTTCAGGGCAAGTTAGCAAGAGCTATTTATTTAGTTCTTATTTTTCCCTTTTAACTGGAGACTGATAGCAGCAATTACATTTAAAGAAAAAATACATTTTAAGTACTAATTTTTAGAATATGTTTAAATTGGAAAAAGGTATTATAAGATATTGTGCTTTAGTCAGCCAAGCAGAAGAAAACAAGTCCTGAAATGATATCAGAGCCAAGAGACACCAGAAAAACTCAGGTAAATCTGGACGTTTTGAAACAAAATCCCATAGACAAGCTGCAGAGCATATTACCTGAAAAACATTAAGGCACCTACTAAAAATGATTTTGAAAGCACCTGTAGGTCAAATATTCCTCCATTGTTTCTCCAAGTTGCTCAAGAGAGGGAAGTTATTTTGATATCTTTTTTTTTTATTGGTCAACAGGCCTAGAAGTTCAGAAGTGTAAAACTTCTTCTTCCAAAACATTACAGAGAATCATTGATTATTACCCCAATGCAGCAGTGTTCCTTGCTTCAATAAGCATTTTCTTTTTAACAAGGAAATGCTGCTTTTCTTCACTGAATAAACACACAACCAACCTCTCCAGTAAAAACATCAGCCTTACTCCTCCCCTCCCTCAAATTAATGGAGAAAAGTGAAGTTTATAAACACACTGGAGCTGGAAAGGTTAGAAACACTTGCCAGTGTTTGCAGCTCCCCAAATGCACAGCCTCATTTGCTGCCCAATCAAACTCAGCCGTTGTAACAGTTACCTATGCAGGTCTTACTCTAGAGTTTAAAATTCCCCACCTACAATATATATAGTTAGTCTTAATAAATAAATGACTTGGACCATGCATTATATATCATTCAAACCCATGAGGACACAAATTATGTATAATACATTGGCTGTGTAATTTATTTATTAAGCAAAACGTGAATTTTCCATGCTTGTGTTTTGAGGCACAGTTTGTCACACACAGCTAAATGATGTATTCTTATTAGTCCCACTCAATTACCAAGTCATCCCTCTGCGCACTGTATATTTGTTAATGATAGTGCCACAACGCTGCATCTACAATACCTGTGATTTTAGTGATTCATAACCACTCACTAAAACTGTGAAAATGATAAATTGACTGCTGTTGATTAAATGCCGCCAACAGTATGTTTCGTATGTGTTTGTCGCAGTTAGAAGTTAAAGAAATAGCACTGCTCCAATCATTTAAATATCTAATTATGCGGAGCCCTGGCTAGATAGAAAGAGCTCATTGGAATGAAATATCATTAAAAGAGGAAAAAAGTGTAGTGCTGATTTTTGCATGCATGTACATAAAGACTTTTCATCTCAACCCTGCTGGTCATAAATATGTCATGAACAAAACAAGACTGAAAGATAAAAATTAGAAGGGCTCAAGAACTTAGTATGGAGTGGAATCCTCCCAGACTTACTGCACAGCTGCACATGGTTGATTTGATGTCTTTAGCTGATATCCCAGATTAGCCTGAAACAACAGTGAACTCCAGTAACATGTAAGGCAGTCCTTGATGACAGCCCTTAAGACTGTGGCAAATAGAGTGGAGAGAAGATGATGTGTGTAGGGGAAAGCTATATTCCAGTAAAGCAAACAACACCTCTCAACCTCCCACTGTAGGGAAAAATGTTTGCACGGTTGTAGCAAAGGAATGGCAGATGAAAGGGAAAGCAGCTCTTTCAAACTTAGATTAATTATCTTTATTGCTTTGCTTAATGCTTTTTTTTTTTTTTTCCTTTCAGATTAATCCTGTACAGAGTCCTCAAGCTAATACTGGAAGCAGAGTGGAACAAGACCAAGAAAAGTGGATATTTCTGTGCAAACAATTTGGCTCCTATCTGAGGATGCTGGAGTAGACAGAGTAATAAAAATAGAGACTTGCCAATTTATGGTCATCTTATTAAGATGAATTGGAAGGTTTTTGCCTCTCCTTCATTTTGAAGTAGATAGATGTCAGAAAACAGGAAAAAGGTTCTGATCCCTCCCCAACCGTTCTTCATGCAAGCAATGTTTACAGATTTCTCTATTTCAGTAGTGGCTTTCACTTCAAATCACTCTTCACTCTGTGTCCAGAAAAGTAGAAAAGTGAGGAGCTGCACATAAGCTGATGCAGTAGATGACATGCATGAATGTGGCAGGGACAACTCTACTTGACAGAAGAAACAGAGAAAATGGAAAGTCTGACACATCCTGTGCAGTCCATTGCAGGCTTTCTCTTTTAAACACAAGAACTATGCCATTTCCAAAAATACTTTATATTTAAAGTCTGCAAATAACGTATGTGCCATTTACTGCACCTCAGGAACAGAGGTCTAAGCCAATTCCGCCTAAATTATAACTTGCGTCTATACGAACAGTAAATACTTCAGATGTGATGCTTACATCACAAAATTACCTCCTGCAGTAGAGTCTTGCCAGTATGGCATTCATGGTCTTTTTCATATTCTGTGCAAATTGTCTCCTGTCTGTACAGAAAGTGTGTCACTAACATTGCACGTGTCTTCCTGCTCCTGTATCACTGGATTCCCAGTCAGGGTTTTCTACAAGCCAGTAAATTAGGAGAAAAGGAAAGATATTTATCTTTCCCATGAGGAGGGGAGCAAATACTAATTGTGATAAAGAAGCAGCTCCAAGCTATGGAAGGCTGTCATGAAGAAAGGAGTCTTCAAGGTGGTTAACAGTACTGTTAAAGTGACGTGTCTAACTTAACAAAGACAGTAAGGGCTAGAATTGTAACTTATATTGAATCCTTCTGAAATTTAGACTAACACCTTATTTGCAGAGCAACAAATCTTTCGGTCATCCTGTCAGTTGCTCTTAAAGATATCTCTTAAAGATACTTTGCCCTTAAAATATTTCTCATCTGTAGAACAGAAAGTAGAAACAGCAAAATGCATTTCTCCTTGCCCTGTACACTTACACTCCACATTACTAGAACACGAAGACTAGAATATTAAACATTGTTGTTCTAGTACAGAAATCTTGAGCTTTCCCCTTGAGTCCACTAAACACTGATATTGGATAAACCGTTTACCCCAACTATGTAAGTCAGAAATGAGAATTCTCCATACAGGATCCATCCTTACACATTCATCAATAGCAGAGATTTTACCCAAAGACAACAGAATGGAACTTATTGTTCCTTACTAAAATTCACTCAGCAACACAGAAGTTACACAATATAAACTAGCTAAGTACAGCAAAATAGCTCAGCCTTCAACTGCATGCATCTGTGCAGCCACACCGACCTAAATCAAGCAGTCCTACAGCTGGCTGTAGGTGAGAAGGACCAGTTTGGCTTTTAAATTTATTATCTGGCTATGTGTAGTACTGAACTTAGCACTGACTAATTCACCCTGTCTTTTATTTTTGTTGTTTTTTTGTTTGTTTGTTTGTTTAGAAAAGGCTCTGTGGGTGAGTCTATATCAGATAGATTGGGTCTATGTCAGTAAATATTTTAAATATTTTAAAAAATAGGAAAACAAAAGAAAATTTAAAACTACAAGACTTGAATGAGGTAGAAGGAAAGAATCCCCTGCCAGAGTGGTTAGAGGATTTTCTCATCACAGTATTTCTACTACAGCCTCCACCTGGAGCTCCAAGCAACTTGGAAAATCTTCCTAAATCTTCTCTTTTTAGAGAGAACTCAGTTCCTTCAGTTCTCCAGAAAATAAGGCATCCCTACTGATACATACATAAAGTACCAATGATGAGCTGGCAACTGACTAGAGACCTTCATAATGCCTTGGAAAGGCTATCCGATGTCAAAAGAGCACATAACCCAGCCAAGTTCAACAGAACACTCAAGAACATGAGTTCACAACCACCACAGCTCTACTGTTGACATCTTCAGTGACTAACCCCAAATACAAACAGAAACTTGCCAAAAAGAACAGAGATAGAAAGAAAACACAAGTAAACATCCAACCAGATTCACACAGCTGTGCATGTGCTCATCAGCCAGTTACCTATGAAGAGGACAGGAAGAAGAGAAGCTTTAGAATGCTGGAAAAGCAGTCACTAGAGTTAGTTTGTTCTTCCACGTTAGGTGGAAGTTCACAAAGCAGTATTTCAAGCACAACACCTTGTTCAGCATTAACTAAGAAGAACATGAAGAAAAGGGAAATAATTTCCCCAAGTCAGGAGCAAGAGAGATTAGGAAATAATTATTTTTATTTTTTTCATTTTTTTCTCCATGCTAAGCCCAACGAAATCCTAAATATGAACTTTGAGTCTTGCTATAATACAAATAATAAACCTATTATGCACCAATGGAGAGGGGATCTGGAATCATGACTACATGTCTAAACTGGAGAGAAAACAGTGTCTGGAACCAAAACAGTAAGTGTCCTGATTTTTCATGACAAATTCACTATACCAGCAATTAAATACTTTCAAAAAGGACAACTATCATGTTACATTCCATCTGAAAGTGCAAAGGAAAAGGATAAATAAAAAACATTGTATGGAAATACCACACAATGCTTTAAACACAAAATCCTTTTCTATAACAAAATTCTACTGGAACTTACCTTTTAGACCAACTGCTAAATGAATTTTAAATATAAATAATTGAGGGAGAGGGGAGTAAAACCACAATTTTGTCAAAATGAAAACCCAAAGTATTAGGTGTCATAGAAAATGCACGTCATTCTTCCATAAATAAAGTTGCTAAGCAGATTTACTGTGAAACAATTTATGCTGTGTTATGTAAATGGCAAAATTCTTCAGTCTCCTTGATTGTAAAGAACAAACCTGTGAATAGAATCCACTTTTACTACCAGTCACACCATATATTTAACAGGTGTCTGTTTTACACACAAGCCTTGCAGATACGCAAATAAACACATAAAATGTCAAAAGTATCAGCTATTCTAATAGCTTTCTTTTTTCCATCTTTTTTTTCCCCCTAAAGAGATGAATAATTGCCTTATTAGACCAGGGTGGATATTTCTTTTTAACTTCTTTATAGTCAAATTTAAACTTGGCAGCGAGCAAAAGTGTTTACAGTGCACAGAACACAGTTGTCTAGATACTAATAAGCTACTCCTACTGTAAAAGTGTTCTATCAAGGACTCTCTATCGAGTATACCATGAAGTATATCCATTATAGGGAATAAGCTTCTCACTGGCCTACTGCTTAGCTGCTTCCAAGGCAACACTGAGAAGTCAAGTTAGAGAAGCATAGTTATTACTGGTAATAATCCAGAAATCAAGATAAAATACTATGAAATCAACAAGAAGGTCAAAACTAGACATGAGCTAAAAGTATAAAATAAAAAACTCAAAAGGTTGGAAGGAATGTGGAATATAAGAAGAGATGGGGAGAAGAATAGGATTTAAGTGAGAAAAAGATTAAAGCAAGAGTGAACAATGCAAAAACTGCTTTCAAGGAGCTGAAAGCATCTAGAAGCACAGAATTTTAGAATCACCAACGTTGGAAAAGACTTCTAAGATCATGCAGTCCAGCTGTCCACTGAATTGTTAGAAACCAGAATGTCCATTTACTTTCCACCAAGTATTGAGGAATAAAGGCAAAGAATGTTAGCAGAATGGTTGAACTGAACCCAGCTTTTGTTTGCAGAAAGTATGACAGCAGATAACAAGTGCTGAATGAGTAGGACGACTACAAGTTATCCCTTGCACAGCATGTCTGTAATCAATGTCTGTGATCAGCCATTATTTTTTGATGTGTACTGCCATACACTTTCTGATATTAGATTTGTTCGCTCAGTCTGAAGGCGAAATCTCAACCAAAGCTATCTGTCCCCCCAAATTTCAAGCAGTTGTAACTGAAAAACCAATACACCTTTCCAATCAGTCCAGCTTGCCAGCCTAGTATTTAGTTTCTATGCACATTCACACAAACAAAAATATCAGGTGTTCAATTGTCTCTGGAGAGAGTGACCACAGTCATTGCTGGACTGTTTTGAAACCAGTGAAAGGATTGGAGATCATTCTTCTTACGTGCTTGGCCTATACACAGGTGTCAAAAAGGCTGAAGGTAGGCAGAAGATAAATTTTTGATGTAATGAGAAAATACAATGCCGTCTGTTTAGTGGGTTGCCATGTCACCACACATTGCTAATACCAGCATTTGAATTCAGAAATAGCACATGCTCTTCTACTTTCCCAGATGCTGGAAATGAAGAATTTGAGCAGCGAAGAGGCACATGTAAAACAGTTTCCCCCAAAAGCCCACTGTTTGTCTGGCTGCAGCACACCAACAGGACCTCCTAGTTGGCAGCACACCTATGAAATTGGTGTTGCTTTAAATTTTTTTTTTGCCTAAAACACCCAGAAGATATTTCATTCCAGCAGAAGTGTTTTTCTTCTGTTTTCATGGCTGTCCTCTACCATACCCCATTACTGCTCAGCCTCTGCAATCTGAGCTCCAAAGGCATTTTCCCCTTGCAATACAGAAGCAAATGATTATGCAAAATACTGCTATGATGTTCACTCTTCCAATCAAGACATTACATAGTTGTGGCTGCAAGATCATTTATAAGAGTTGATTTTTTTTTTTTTTTATTTTTAATTAAGCAGTTCCTGAAACTGTTATAGATGTTAGATTTCTAATTGTTTTAGTTGCTTTCACCGATCACTAAGTATGATTGGCTGGCAGATGGTATCAATCAGTCTGCAAAGATTTGCACAGTACTGTGTTTCCAAAAAATGTGCAGTGAATATTCAAGACTCCATCCTGACTGGGTACCCTAATTAGTCTGTCTGATTGGATCTTGTCTTCTATTTTCAACCTGTTCACTAGCAGCAAAGATGTCACTCAGTTTCAGACTCAGTTCAAGTAAAATTTCAACATGTATAAGAAGAACAGAACTTAAAAAAAGTGAGGCATATAAATTAATAACAATGAAAATTCTTAATAAATAAAAACAAACCTCTCAATGACTTCTATCTTACATCTGTCTCCATTTGCTATCTGAATCCAGGTTATTGTCTCAATTTTCCCACCAATAATACATGTATGCTTATGTTTGCTTTTTTGTGTTTTACAGTGTTTATTAGAATATCATTAAATTCATATAAAGTGCTATGCATTCAGTGGTTGGGCCTACATAAAATCTTCATGGAAGCAAAGCAGAAGCTTTTGTTGGCATTAGTGCTCTCAAGGCATTCCTGGTTATTCCTGGTTCCTGACTCTGAATTTTCTATTTACTGATACTTTCAGGTCTCATCTTCCAGAAAAATCCTGAAATCAACAAATAGGTATTTACCTTCCTATTTGCTCTGTTTAAAGTACAGTTAATACCTTATTGAAAACAAAATCATAAAACGAAACAAACAAAAATCCCATACATTTCTAGTTTGACTACCTCCAATAAATGCAAAGTTATAAAAGGTATCTGTCAGTTATAAAAGGGAGTAGGCTCCACTTCTAATGCAAAGAAGTAAACTTCGATTTCAGGAGAAATTTACCTTGAGACAACTGTATTAGTCAATACATAAAATAATGACAGTTCCTAGGGAGTAAGGGAATTAGAGATTACTGATGTATCACAGGCTGCCAGAATTACAAATGTGGGGACTAGAACAAATTTTCTTCTGAGCAGTAAGTTCAGTGAGCCTGGAAATTCTCTCCCCACCTCCAATTCTCCCAAAAAATGAGAAGGGGAAAAAAAAAAAAAAAAAAAAGGGAAAAAGAAAGCAAGAATGAGTTAACCTGAGCCAGATGGAGCAGACTTAGTCAACTGAGGACACAGAAGAACCACAGAAATCTCAGAACTATTAACTGCAGTTTTCCATTAAATGAAATATATAAGTAAATAAATAAATAAAAGACTAGGTACTATATTTTTCCTTTTCAAAGTTGTTTGGGAGAAAAAAAAAAATGATGCTTTCTTTCTGGTTTTCAAGCATTCAGAATGCATTTTTTGACCACTGTTTCCCAATTCAACACATAATATATTCTTCCCTTTGACAGCTAGGATCTGAGAGGATCACCCATAACCTGATTCCAGAGCTACTGGATTTAAAGCTCAGAGAAAGCCACCTACTTTTCTCCCTTAGAAGACTACAAGTTGTACAAAAATATGAACATTGAGAGTTCCACAAGTCCTATGACATGGACATTCCCAACCTAAAAAGACAAATGCTCAATAGTACAGGCGCTGCTATATATTCAGATAACTTTCAGATGTCCCAAGTGATCAAAGAGTATCAAGACACAAAAGTTTCAATCTGTTATCAACATGCTAATGCCTGTTGAAGCTGAGTAAAACAAAATGGTCAAAGAAACTCAATTCAAAGTTACATTTCATTGTTTTTCTCATTCGTTTTCCGAAGTTCTGTATGCAGACTTTTCCCATGCTGCCAGAATAGACCTATGACATAATGCAATATAAAGTTATGCTTTGAATCTAATTTTGGCACAGTTCCATGCAGTTCTTCCTCTGCCTCCTTAAGTAAAAAGTACATTAATTGCTCAGGTACACTCTTAAGCAAATACAGTGTTTTGAGTTGCTGCCTCCTGGATGAGCAGATTTGTACATTTTCTACATTACAATCTACAGAAATGCACCACAAATCTGAAATTTCATAAAACCCAGAATAAAGTCACCAAATCCACTTTCAGCACTATGGGACAGGAAACCAAAATGTTCCCACTTTGAAATCTATTATAAATTTCTGCCATTTGTAGCTGAAATCAAGATCTGGACCACTGACTATATTTTCCTCATTTGTTTCCCTTGAAAACCAGTTCTGGGTAGGTGTCCATAGCAGAGATTGGTCTGTTTGTTTCAGTTGTTTGAACTACTTTGCATCAGTTTTAGTAAACAGCAGTGTGCCTTCCATTTTTCCTTCTCAGACATTTCCTTTCTTCTTAGAGAAAGCTTTAAAAAAAAAAAAGTAAAAAAAAAAAAAAAAAAGTAAGTGCTTTCTTCATGAGTCTTCGGCCTTACGTACTGGCCTGTCCTCCCAGTGTCCTTCCCCAGGCCCCGAGTCATGCATCACTCATCTTGTCACATTGAACTCCAGATGCTCCTACCCTAGAGAATGCTCTGACTCTGGCAATTTTTCTTCATTCTCACTAACAATTTGGTAATGAAATATTGATTTTTAGTTAGATTCATATTGATGCTATTAGGTTTGCATTGATAAATCATGCTGGCCTCCTGTCTGAGAGGCTAGAAAGTGCTACACTGAACCCTGGAGATTACAATCAACTCATTGATGTGTTAATTTGATGGATTTTTTCGTTCTCTTAGAAGGAGTAGGAGGGGTAGGGGAAGATTTTTCAGTATGGCTGTTGTAAAGTTTTCACAGCAAAATCTGGGACGGTAATTGTGGATTTTTCTATGTGCATTCACTTTTAAAGTATCTTTCTGCCTATTTGTCCAGAACATAAAAAGAAAGGAGGGGGGAGAAGGATTCGGGGGTTGAGAGGATATGACACACCTTGTAAACAGAGCTCCAGACTCCCACATGGAGTGGAAAAAATAGGAACAGTTAAATCCCAATTAAACTGTTCAGAGGTCATAGTCGGAAAGCATTTCCTTCTGCTAAACAGGTCTTCATGTAGAGCTAAATCCCAGGTGAGGTGAAAATGCTGTAGAAACAGGAACCCCCCCCCCTCTGCTGGCTCCACTCTACCTGGAGAAGCAGCAGTAGGAGGGTCACCCCCTCTCCCTACAACAAAGTGCCACTTACGAAGCTACTGTCCAAATGCATCTACAGCCTATTTAAAACAGCTTTGATTTATGGTACTTAATGTCTGTCATTAAGGGACAATGCACACTGAACCAAAGGATTATGCTGTGAATTCCTTCAAAGGCACAGTGTTCCGTGGGGGTACAGCAGCCACTACAGCAGAGGGTGAAAAGGCTTTCAGGGGACATCTAAGTCAAAATTGGCTGTATCATTATTCTGTAAAGAAAGCCGTTTCACATTTGGACATTGGCTTCCTTGTTTTCCCTGGAAGTCAGTCATCTACACCTTTACTTGCATGCCCCAACATTCCCCCCAGCTCCAGGGCACGGTAGCAAAGCCTGTTCAACAAGAGACTGATTCTGTATGTAGAACAGACTGAAACTCTGCCTTATTAGAAAAATCTTCCCTTCACTTAAATGGTCTCTCAAATCCTTAAACCAGATGTACTTTTGTTTCTTTTCAGTATTCTCATCCTTTTCTTTTCTTGCCCTTTTAGAAGAACACTGGTGGTCAGCCTGCCAGGTCAATGACATCTTCACCAACTCCAAATATCACACAGAGCCTACATCGGACCAAGGGAATTACCAGGAGAGCCTCACTGAACGACAGTCCACCTGCCTTTGATTAATAATTATTGTATAGAGTTGGGGGAGGGGGGAGTGATTTGAAGAAACTCCATTATCAACTTCTGCCCTTTCAAGAGGCTTCTCTACTCCATTCAAGGTTGAACCATTAAAAATAATACTGCTACTGCATGTAGGACAGTTTATTATTACCTTATTCTGTTTTGGTGCCAGCTGAAAGAATGGAGAAAGACTTAGAGGAAAAGAAAAAATAAATCTATTCTTGCCATGAGGAAATGGGCACCTTTTTCCTGTAGCCAGCTTAAATAAGCCACATATGTATTAGGATATTTTCTAATTAACTTCACTTAAAGACTCCCTCACCTCTTCTCTCTCCTTCCTCTCCCTCCCACATGAAAGCATGCAGAGTCCTGTCTTGAAGAAATATGTCCCAGTACATAAGGAGGCAATCATCTGTACCTCCAAAGATGATGTCAGTGATGAAACTGTTAGTTAAATTCTGTTGTACTATTGACGTCTTAATGCCACAAACCCAGCTGGTACGAGATCAGTAACGTAAACAGCTGAGTTCAGATTAATCTCTTTGAACCTCACTGCTGAGCTGAAACCTCGGTTTGACAGTCTAAACTGCCAGCTTCATCTTCTTCTCCAGTTATACAGCAGGTAAATGCTTTAAAATAAATAAATAAACAAAGCACCCTGCTAATGTGAAAAGGTTTCACATGTAGCAAGGAGATTTAAGCTTTGGCAACCATTTCAAGCACAGCTCTGCCTCTTTGCACACGTGTAGTAGTTTGCATTATCACATATGCTGTTAACTAATTTACTCATTTATTTAGATTTTTACAGCACTTATCCCATGCTCCAAGTGCTTTCAGAATTATTTAAACATTCAGTGCAACACTTAACATTTAAATTTACAATTCAGTTAAGAATACTTAGGTTATGGCAGAACAACCAAATTTAAAACTAATTGACTCTACCAAAGCAGCCTCACAGAAAACCCACAGGGAGTTAAAGCTATCAGCCCAGCTCTATCCCAAATGTCTGCCTAAAGAACCTGAGGAAGAAAGGAAAGGCAGACGAGCCTCTGTACCTCCGTAGTTCAAACTAATACAGGTTCTGATGACCAGGGAAGACAACTAAGGTCCAGGATCAAAAACACATTAAGAAGGTGTCCTGCCAACAACTCTATTCCTTTAAAAGCCAATTCCAGCCATTCCGTCAATGGCTGACCACATCCCAAACTACTTCATCGGGAGTTATAAATCTGTGTCTGCTGAAGTTCACGTCAGCTTTCTCCTATGAGCACAAGGTGGCTCAGGGTTTACACCCACAGCCAAGCGACCATGGCTAAGCAAGTTACCAGAGATCAGTTGAACCTAGATAACTCTCTTTGAGTGCCCTTATAGCCCATCATAAATATGAGGTAATTCAATTTAGCCTGCAATGAAAATAGATTAAGCTAAGTCAAATCACCTTACATTTGTCAAAGGCGAAGAGGACACACACGGAGTGTTTCTGCAGCTTAGCTGATGCATGGTAGCCTGTTAAACTGCAGTAACTCAATTGCAGCTCTGAGCCCTAAACTGCAGTCACTCAGAGGGACTGAAATTCCTGATGCTGAAGCATTTCATTTTTCACTAGATTTTTTTCACTAACCTTAACAATTGCAAGTGACCACAATAAGAGCAAAAGTTACATCCTGTGGTTTAACTGAAGGCTAATTTAACTAGATGTGCAAATGCTTGCACAGGACTGCATATCTGTATTAAATTTGAAGCCTTCAGGTCTTCTCACTACTGAAATGTTCCCACTGCCGAGTTAAGAAACTCTCACGGGCCAAAGTGTGCCAAGAGCTAAATGGAAAGCTCTTGAGAGAGTACGGACTTTAGTTAAAGCTCTGCAGTCACAGTATCACCAGAAAAAAAGAATTGCAGTGATAGTGAGAAGAAGGGAGGAAAAAAGATTGAGGGCTAAGGTCTGGAAATTGAGTCTTTTCTGACTGATTATGTATTTGTTGATATTTTCAGGGTCTGGATGATTAGGAATAGCACAGGTATCTAGAGAGCTGTATTTTCTACGCGGCAAAGCACACCAGCACGTTAGGTACTACATATAAACAGTAAATGAATTTCTGATTATTATCCATTTTCTTGATTATTTCTACACTTTATTTCCTCAAAATATCTTAAATGCACTTGATGCAGTTGGCTGAGGTTTTTATGTCACCCCTAATGCAGTAGTGTGAGATTGCTCCGCTACAGTTCAGAGATAAAATCCATTAGAAAACTGCCCCCAGCAATCTCAGGGTATTTCCCGCTTGCTCTCTGCAGTTCCCACACTTTGGACCTTCTATGCACAGCCCCTGCCTCTCCTCTTCTTCGGATGTCTCCTTTTTTCATCTTGCAGAAGCATCAGCTAACCTCAGTTCCCATTTCACTTTTGGGCCTAGTCATGCCACCTCCACCCCTAGACCTGGCCACCAGAAGTACAGCAGCCTCTTTGTTTGGCAGCGGGCAGCCACTTACACGACTGCTTCTCTGTGGAAGTTCACTTTGCTCAGAAGCACAAATCTGGCAAACTGTGGCAAATCATAACAGCGTGCAGGAGTGCAAAATATGTATTTGACTAAAAAAGCCTGGAGGATATTTCAGGGAGAGAAAAGGAATGATTCTGCCTAAGCGATAAACTTTTTAGTGAATTTAGCTTGATCAGAGGACAGGAATCAATGCCTCCATCCACACAGAACTACATTACAGAGCAACATTTCTTGGCCATCCCAGCTCCCACCTCTTTCCCTGTAGCCTCTTTTCCCATGGCCTCTCCTCTCAAGATGAGACCACAGGCCCAAGGTCAGCATTTTTCCAGGAGGTGACTTGTGGCCTGTCATGGAGCCCTGTGTGGCTGTCCTCTCCCTGGCCCTCCCCAGTCACACACCACAACTAGATACTGTGAAAAGATAAACCTCTCTGCCTCCATCTCACCACAGGGGTCTTGTGGAGGGGGGTGCCAAGAACAGGGAAAGAGTAGAAACATCATCGACATGCAATACAATTTCCTGCTTGCCAGAATTTCTTAAATCGATGTGGCCAGCAATGTTCCTGGTAAATGTTAAATTAATTTGGAAAGTCTTCATGTATTGTTTCTTACCATGAGAAGCACTCATCACTTCTCACTGGCTATCTGCCCTGCCTGCAAATGGGGAGGGAAGATTAACAGGCCGCAGCAAAAACGTTCATAAGGCTGCAGCCTGTGGCTTAGCACAAGTGCTAGGAAATTCCCCTCCCCAAGATAACCAAAATATTGGGCAGCTTTGTCTCAAATGCAGAGAATTCAGAATTTATTAATGCTGCTGTGCCAGCTGTTAAAGGAAGACTGAATTGTGCTTAAAGGAAAATGAAGGTAAATAAAGATGTTCTGTTCACTTCCGACTTACTTAAAGTCTGCTTAAATGTTTGGTATCTAAAAGCTCTCCAAACTAACAGCAGTAAAGGTATGGAAAACAGTATTATTGAAATGTCAAAAAGAAACAAGAAATATTTTAAAAAAAGTAATCATCTGATTAAGCTTGAATTGAGAGTATGAAATTGTACTGGGTTTGCTTAAAAGCTGCAAGGAAGCAAGAATGATTCAAATTAAATTCTGTAGGGTAGGTTTCTTACTTTGTTCTTCTAAAAAACTCTGTATTGTCAAAATTTGATTCTCTATAATATTTTATTTTCCATTGCTGTTTTACCTCACAGTAGATGCCTCTAAGTATAGATATTCTCTATTCCAGTGCCTCTCTACTATTAGCTCTATTTGTTTTTTTACAAGTTGTTGAACTCACACTCTCCCCCCGCCTTATATTTCAGAGGATGCTGTTACATATTAAGACATTCTGTCTTTTACTCATCTAGTAATTTTGATTTTTTTTTCTTTCCTCCTGAGAGTGGACTTTTTTTATTATTAAGTCCATGTTCCGCATCAGCCTGCTAAGTTGAAGACTGACCTTTAATTTCATTTTGCTTTTAGGCTTCCATTTCCTTCCCTAGAAACTATTTTTTGGTATGTCATTTCTAATTAGAAGTGCATCTGAGTTGCAAAGAATCTCTAATCCTTCCAACCTCCTGAGCATTTGGATTCAGAGGTCTGGGCAGACGCAGCCAGATAAACCAGCTGTGGAGGCTGGAGCTGGACCCAGGTTGTGACTCCAGAGGCCCACAGGTCACAACTTTGGGAACCAGCATTTCCATGAAAGTCACTATTAGAGAGAGCCCAACTACTTTATTTTAAAAAGCTTATGGTACACTAACAAGAGGAGCATGACTCTGTTTTTTCCAGCAATTACCCAATTCCCATATAAAAGAGAAAGGTCCCCCGGTTCATCCATTCAGGAACTAGAGTATTGCCTCATAAAACAGACCAGAACTCCCCTGTTATCACTCGACTTGTTCACTGAACTTTAATTATGAGGTATCATAAAAAGAATTGTTTTAAAAACACATTTTAAAACCTGGGCTCAATAAAGCTCGTACTGCAACTGTAAGAGACTAGGCTGGGAGACAAAATAAAATGTCCAAAACAAAGTTATCTCCTTCATTCTGCAGAATGAGGAAGTCTACTTCCAGCTGAGGGCCCAGGTTTGAAAGACACAGGAGTAGCAGAGCTGTCTTACTGTTCATCTCATCATTCCCATCTGCATTTGCTTCCCCACCATGTCTAATATACTAATAATAACAGGAAGTGACTAATTCTTCTTGACCTCAAAATTTTCACCATGTCTACTGAAAAGCAGAGGCATGTATTAAATACATTCAACATATCTTTCTATATTTAATATGCTCGAAGTATTAAATGATCTTCCCTACTCATTCCTCCCCCACACAAGCAGATGCATCCTCTAGAGGCATTAACAATCTTGCTGGCTTTTCTGATCTGTGTTTTGGGCAATAACATAGGTAAATAGATATTTTTTCAAGTGTTTTTTCAATTCCTGCCTTGCAACAGAGCTTGTGTCTATCGTAGACCAAGTAACAAAGTTGGAAAAATCATTCTCCATTCTTTTCATTTAAGACTTCCTCAGATGAACAGTGCCTCACAAAATCTACTCTAAAATGGACTCCTCTTTTTGCTGGTGGAAACCAACTCATACCCCAGAAGATTACATTTCCAGGCAGGCAGTACAGACTAAAACTGGGACAAAGTATCTTCACATGATAGAGAGAAGAAAGACAAAGAATGATAAAAGGACTTGTCTATGGGAAGACCAAGAAATAAACTCACATCATGTAAGGTCCAACCTCATGCCTTATTATCCGTATTTGCTAACAAACAAATGATAGGACTAATATCAAAGGGTGAAGAAAAGTCTATTTTGAATAATCCATTCCTAAATACACAATTAGTAACATAACAAGAAAGGAACTTGCCTTCCTCTTTTCCTTTCTCAATTCAACAGCAACAGTTTCCATATTGGGCTTACCTCATTTGAGGTGACCAGGAGTGCCACGAAACATGGATTTTAACACCACAAACTGTCAAATATATAGCTCAGTCAGAGTGATAGAGAGTCGTATTCATGGCTTAGTAGATTAATTAATTGAAGGTTTCTTGCCATGGCGGGTTGGGAAAGCTACTTAAGTGGCCTGCTTAAGCAAAAGCACTTCAGCAACCGTATTGATTTCCTGTGTACACCTAAGCGGCAGTTACAATTTTACTTCACTAGTGAGGGCCTGACCTTCAGCCCTGGGTTTGCCTTCTCAGAGCATCCTATATAACACCAAATGATGACACACGATAGCAGAAAGAAACAAGAACGATCTTAACAGGCCCCTAGTGCTTGACGGTTTTCAGGAAATGACTTCTCATATGTAGGCTGCCAGACTCTGTTAGAAATCAACAATATAATACACTGGATTGGCATCAGCATGCAAAGACCAAAGGCAAATCTCAGAGGAGATAATCTGTCTCATGTCTCCAGAATATCATTCAAATCTTTGGAAAAATCAGTAGAGCAAGCAATAAACACCTCTATCCTTTCTTTAACAATTAGACTGCAAGAAAAAAAATGCATATACTTTTCATGTCAAATCATTAATTAAGGGGGGGGAAATTGCTATTTTAAGTATGTTCCAAAATACATATTTCAGTAGAAAACTATCCCCTGTGTGCTGGGTTTTTTTGTTTCCACCTTGTATGCTTCCCTTTTCTAGTCTGGTAACGCCAGAAACTATTTTTAGCCAACTCTTGCCATAAACTTAGGCTAATGAGTTCTGCTGACTGTATCACTGGGTGAAAGAGATGAGTATATCAGCTACATACGATCAAGGTTAAGCATACAGCAAGGTGGCAGTGCAAAATCCACCCTCAATCACTTCCCCACAACCCAGTTCTAGTCTTGGGGAAGACTATGCTCACTAATAGTTAGAGAAGGCATTGGCCATGATGGTTGATTGCTGATTACAAGGAAATGCAAACTAAAAAGAAACCCTGAAGATTCTCTCCAGTGGAAGTATTTCAAGAAGGTGAGGAGTATGTTTTTGAGGGTTATATTTTCATCACTTGAAAGGGAAAAATTCAGTCACTGCCATGCACATTTTCCACCCATGTATTTTTTTTTTATCAGATCATCTGGGCTGAGTTGATTTGTTAAGCAGAGTGTTTTCTGCAGAGCTAAGCCAGAGATGAAGAGATTTCTTTGTACCCAAGTCACAGCCCTTAAAGTGAGATTTGAATACGGCCTCCTGAACATGCAATGCCTGTGTGTTTCTTTTGTATGTGAATCAGGTAGAGATCCACGAACCACATTAACTGGATTGCAATCTTCTGGTAATTATCAATAGGCAGCCTTTTCCTTTGTGCATGCCTGCTGGGAAAAATAGTATTTATCTGTATAACCTCTATTCAACATTTTAAAATCTTGCTACTTATTCAGATTATATCTTACTATCATTGTTTCTAGAAGCTATCAGGCCTTGTTGGAAAAGTAGTTATCTTGCTTCTCCAGTCTATTCTCTGTGCTAGAGATAGGCTTTTGTGGAGCTGCAAATCAGAACTTAAAAAAAAAAAAATCATCAGTCCATCAGGATTTCACAAAACCAGCTAATAGGTGATACAAATAAGATACATTTCTTCAGTAAATGAATAGAAAACAAACAGAGGAAATGCTTATCTTCCTGTTTTAATGTTACTTCACTTTTTTCTAATATTTAAAGTCTGACCACCTGCAAAAGATTACCAAGAGCCTCTGTGGATTTACAGGAATGCTCACAGTACTTGGAGCAAATGAGGTGCTCTCACTGCTCACTGTCATTCAGTCTG
This sequence comes from Tragopan temminckii, assembly GCA_028571105.1. Classification (NCBI taxonomy): domain Eukaryota; kingdom Metazoa; phylum Chordata; class Aves; order Galliformes; family Phasianidae; genus Tragopan; species Tragopan temminckii. Next base: position 32,839,230 of record JAOWBP010002052.1, on the reverse strand, counting down.
CTAACAGCAAGAGACAGGGCCATCAGCAATGCAATTGTTATTATTTGGTAAAGGCTGGTGGTGACTTATGAGTTTCAGAATGCAGCTTCCTCATTTGTTTAATGTTGAGAGATTACAGTTTCCATTTGCTATGGTTTTATAACGTGCAGGTGGGAAAAATCTTTTTACTGAAAGCCTGTTGGTAGCTGATGCCAATGCTGAAATATCCGTGCTTAATCCTTGCATAACAATCCTATGTCATATTTGGGTGCCACAAAAGGCACAGATCCTGCTGCTGATGTCTGTTGTCAATGGCTGCCATGGGTGCCAAAGGACAGGGTCCCCTATCCAGGTGCTGCACCCCATCAGAGAAGAGCCAGGCGGGGAACAACCTGCTTAGTAGTGACACTGCTGTAGGCTTGTAGCCCTGCAGCACAACTCCTGGCCCTGCTTTCTTCCTGCCTCGGTGCGGGGGATGAATAGAGCACTTCCTGATGCCAGAGAGGTCCTGTCCCGAGGAGCTCTGACAGCCTGGAGAAGGAAGCCATCTGTATGCTAACATTTGAAAAGGGTGGGGATCATTTTATGGATTTTCAGATGGTGGGTAGGGATTGCAAAGTATGTAAAGCATATGTAAGGCATCTTTTCTTTTTCTATCCCCTCGGCCTGGCAGTGTGATACCAGCCCATGCTACCACTTGTCCAAATGGTATCAGCCTCCTGGTTCCCAAAAACAGGAGTTTGTTTTGAGGGGCTTCTGGCCGACTGGTGTCTTCAGTGCCCCAACTCTGTGTTGCTTCAGATCAAAACTAGTCTGTTAATCAAGTGGCAACCCCAAATCATTTTATACTAGAAAACAAATAAGTTCATAGAATCATAGAATCACAAGGTTGGAAAAGACCTCCAAGATCATCTAGTCCAACCATCCTCCTATCACCATTATTACCCACTAAATTACCAAACCATATCTTGTAGCACCTCATCCAGATGCTTCTTGAACACTGTCAGGGACAGTGACTCCACCACCTCCCTGAGCAGGCCATTCCAGTGCCTGACCACTCTTTGAGAGTAAAAGTTTTTCCTTATATCTAATCTAAATCTCCCCTGGCGCAACTTGTGGCCATTTCCTTGGGTCCTGTTTGCCTGGGAGAAGAGGCCAATCCCCTCCTCATCACAACCTCCCTTCAGGAAGTTGTGGAGTGCAATGAGGTCTTCCCTGAGCCTCCTCTTCTTCAGATTAAACAATCCCAGATCCCTCAGCCGCTCCTCGTAAGACTTGTGCTCCAGACCCCTCACCAGTTACATTGCCCTTCTCTGGAAACGTTCTATGATTCTATGATTTTTCTGTGACCTGCTGGCACTGCCCAGCTCTGCGGCACCAACCTGTCATCTACAGCACAAAGTCAGGGTGATATAGGAGCCTGGGAGACCCTGGTCAGCTTAGTGAAAAAGTTTCTACATCAGAGCAGGGTCCCAAGCCAAAGCAGTCTGATCTCTAACTCCAGTGCTCCAGGTGTTGCAGCTGTAGTTGATCTCAATTACAAACTGAGGTTAAAAGATCTGAAGTTAATCTTAGTCATATTACCATCAAAACTTCTATATACAGTTTTGTTTGTCCCTCCTCATCAGATCCTAAAGGCACAGCATACTTTGTGTGGTTTTACTGCTACAAATGAAGAAAATGCTTTTCCATCCCTTCCCTCTGAGCAGCAGCTGAGGCACACACTGTGGGGGATTTACTCGATGTAACACAGTCAGTAGCTCCTGGAAGGGCTGGGAGCTTTCCTGAGTGCTGGGCTCATTCACCAGGCCACTTCTTCCCATAAGCTATGAGAAAGGTCAAAAATCACATTCTGCTCAATCTCCAAACAAGCTCACAGAACACAGTAGTTTCATCCAATTAGAACTGGCTTTTTTTTTTTCCTTTTCTTTTTCATACTAAAGTGTTCTGCCCATTGCCGTTTGTGAAGGCTGTGGAGGCCTGCAACACACACCTAAAAACACTGATCTCAGCAGCAGGTAAAGGATGAGATCAAAGTCTGGAGTTTGGTGCGGGATTTAATGCTTTATCTAACAGACCAAAGGCCAGTCTGGCCTTTGAAGCATGGGTGATGCCCTCTATTTAGACACAAATCGCATGTTCTAGGAAGCTGAGGCCCATCAGAGTTAGCCCTGAGATAAGGAGGACAACAGAATAATTGCATTTGCATGCTAGGAGATACAGAGATCTTCCCGCTAATTTTAAGAACTACACGAGCAGAGACTGTTCACTCTGTCTCAGAAAAATATCCTTTTTCATTTGAAAAGTAGTTCCATTCATAAAGGAAGAAACAAAATATGGCTTAACATACTTCCTTCTTAAGTTAGCTTGAAGCAGACTGGTTGTCTACCCTTTCCCTCATATATAAAATTCTGTACTGTGTGTTTAATTATATCTTACATTTATTTTAGGCTTTGTTTCCAAAGATATCCTGAGTCAAAGCAGAAACACTTCGCCCATCACCGAAATTCAGTCAGTTCTGGGATGAAGAATGGCAGTTAAGGGGACAGCTAGTACACAGTAACCTTGGCCAAAAACCAGGTGCAGAAATTCGCTACCACCAATAGTGCCATGGGACCTCTCTTTTGAAGACTTTCCCACAGTGAATTAGATGAAAGTGTATGTATCTGCTTCAGAAAAATGAAATGTAGAGTTGACTCAGCCAGGCCTCAGTCTCTCACTCTAAAGGATCTGGGCATCTCAAGTGTAATGCAGAAAGCACTTCCAGCTTATGGAAAAAATAGGAGGTGTTGTAAGAAATAGGAGACCAAGTAAGACTGAGTTTCTGCAGTAGTTGAGCTCTCCATAACCACAAGACAATGGCAGATTGAGAGCTTAGACTGCATCTACTACAGACTATACATTTGCTCACTCATGCCCTGTTACCAGCTCAAAAAAAGGAAGATTACTTTTGTCATCATTGGAACCAAGACTCACATTTATCTGGCACAAGATATCAGCGCACATTGCAAACACAATAATTAATTGCTAGTTCAATGCAATATTACTCATCGTATCAAAGATCCATTTCCAGAATTGCTTAGATGTTTATTGCATATAAGATCCTTATGAACAAAAGATAAGTTTGTGATGGGGAAGAAATGTGACAGGCCTTTAGAGCACACCTAGCTGAAGTACAGATAATGGGCACAGAAAAATTATCGTTTTCTCTTACAAATACCAGATTTTTCCTTACATTTTTTAGGCCCTGGAAGGACAAAATTTCATTGGAAAAGGAGATTTAATAAGTGATTTGAGGGTAATCACAATTCTCTAGTAATATGTAAAGGGCAATTTTGGCTTGTGAGGTAGTCTGTGGGTCATGTGAATTTAATTGTCATATCCAGAGACTTATACCACATTAAGTATATCCCTAGTGAAACAGCAGAGTTGTAAATCTGCAAGATAGATATATATATACATGTACTATTTTATAACAGAGCTATGGGAATAGTCCATTACCTACAAAATAAAGAAAAAAACGTTAAATATGCCAAATCAATTTCCTCATGAAACCTGCAACAAATAATTAGCTAGTTACTGCAAGAGACTCCAATGTTCAGCTCAGGTTCAACACTCCATCCCCCTCTCCATCATATTAGCTAGTGCTTGCACTGCCAATATAAAGAGAGTTGAGTTAAAGAGTTAAAGTAAAAGACGTGTTGGAAGACAGGGCAGGTTAAATCAAGTGTTAAGTTTCTTTTCTAAGTTTTTTGGAAAAAAAATCTTTACATCAAGTGGGACTAAAATAAACAGAGAAGGACTACAAGGTTCCCTGTGCAAAAAAGCCTCACTGACCATCTCATTTATGAACTTGGGAGTCTGCAACTGAAAACCTGAGCCACTTGATTCTGCCATTCATTTGAGTGGGATCCAGGACTTTTCTGAATCCTCTTCATGAATTCTCTGCAGCCAATGGCAGGGCTGCTCACCTCATACAACTTTCTAGTCCTTCATCACTGTCTTAATCCTGCATGTGCAACACAGTTTTATTCCTGAAAACTTCTCTCTGTTGCCTTCTGGAACTCTTGTATGATCTCCTTCTTTCTGAACTATAGCTTGCATAGTAGGAGCTCAGCAAGATAACATAAAAAAAGCAGTTTTCAGATACAGCAGAGCACCAGTTTGTCAATACAAGTCCTGAGATAGCAATCTTAAGGATCTGTTAGTAGGCATTGCTGAAAAGACAACATTTGCCATTTCACAATGATTACATTACTGTGATATCACTACTTCTACATAGAGAAAGATATCCATTACCTCACGTATCTAAAGCAGAGTATTTGAGAAGTGTTTGCTGTAATGAAAGAGAGTAAAGAAAAGTGACAGAAGACGGTAGTAAAGAAAAAAGGCCACAGTGGAGTTTGAAATCTATTGTACTTTTGCAACTTTCATCCTTTTTTCTTTTTTTTTTTTTTTGCATTATTGTTGTTATTTAGGCATGAGGCCACGTGCTGAGACCAGAGCTGCAGCCAGGATTGTCAGCCTTAGCCCTGAATTTCCTGGCTCTTATGGGTTTAAAGAAAACCTTTAATGTTATTCAAACTTAGCTCTATGTAGCAGAATTGATTTAACAGTATGCTTTAGCTAAATGGAGAATCTCCATAGCAGTTACTTCAAGGGTCTTAGAAGTAGCTCACCATAACTCATGGAACTCCAAGGCACTCTTTCAAATGTTCCTCCTGATAATGTGCTAATGCCTGGAGTCCAGAGGCAGCCACTTCCATAGCAGCCCTATACTAAGTATTATTCTCATAACAACAAAACAGCTTCCTGATTACTCTTTTACTCAAACTAAAAGTGACTTACAGCACATTGTTTTGCACAAGAAGACAGCAACATCTGCCTGAGCTTCAGTTGTAGAGAGGTAGTATGAAGGGCTGTTGTCCTTCCATATAACAGTGATAGGACGAGAGGGAACGGCCTCAATTTGTGCCTAGGGAGGCTTAGGTTCGATATTAGGAAAAACTTCTACTCTGAAAGAGTGGTGAGACATTGGAACAGACTGCCCTGGGGGGTGGTGGGGTCACCATCCCTGCAGGTGTTCAAGAAATGTGTAGATGTGTCATTAAGTGACGTGATCTATAGTAGTCACAGGCATGGGCTGATGGTTGGACTAGGTGATCTCAGTAGTCTTTTCAACACTAATTATTCTATACTTCATAATTCTTCATCCATTTGGTATTGAATGAGCAGCTCTAACATTTTCAAGTTGAATCTCCTTGAAAAGTAATGTCAGTTTACCAAGTCTGCATGTAGGGTCATCATATGGTCTCACAGCATTGAATAACGCACCGTTTTATATACATTGCGCAGGACACAACGAATACTTTACAGACATACAGCTTCAGGTAAACTGATATATTATTTCTATTAGGAATCTTCTGTGTTCAAAAAACTATAATTATTATAGACTGACCTACATCAAAGTTTTCTATCCTGTTTTAAGTAACATTCTGCAGACAGAGATAACTGTTCAAAAATGACTCCATGACAAATAAATGACTTGAACTATAGTGCTACAAATATTGAGTATTAAAAAAAGAGCAGCCGACTACTTTTTTCTTTCAATAAACCCCTTATTTCCTTTTCTCCTGGCTTTTGTTTTGTGCTAACATCTAGTTATGCATTTTGTGAGCATAAAGCAATCTTGCATGCTTCAAGGCTGTGTGTGTTTAAAACACCAATCATGATTCAGAACTCTAGTGCGGAGATTTGAAGCTGATCTTGGAGTTGATTATTATTGGCTTTGGCTTTTCATTGCTTATATCTGAAAACATAAGCCACAGTTTAAAAAGGAAGGTCCTCTGTAGAAACAATAGAACTAATTTGGTCTAATGCTCTAACTCAGCTAAAAATACTCCACAAATTACACAGACATGAATGGAGTACACATGATCAAATGGAAACTCTTTTAGGTCTATGCACTTGATAAGCTAAATCCCATAAGAGCTTTCTGTTCTACTGTAGATTTCCAGCACAGAAAGATTTGGTTGCTTTTGTAAGTAATGAGAAAGTAGCAGGGACTTTGTCCTCCAGAAAGATGAAGAGAATAAAGGGTACTCTTGGAAAATGTTATAAATGTTGCATTTAAATAATAATAATAATAAAGTCCTGAATTGTGGAGCTGGTCCATGTAATAGACGGATCGGTAATTTTAAAAGAGTGCCAGAATTGAGCCAATTTCACAAGCTATTTGAAGGATATTTTCATGCAACTTTTGGCCAAAGCAATGTTCCAAAAAGTCTGAAAATTGAATCCTAATTAGTTACGAGGATCCCTCTGGCTCAGGTTGACTATTATATTGTGCTCCGTGCTCCCAAAGCAGATGAGAACCATCACACCTTGCCAACACATGACAAGGAGAAAGGTAAACTCACCATGCCATTGCTTTCAGAAGAGTTTAAATCAAAAAGAGAGAGAAAATTACACAAATCTTGAAGGAGAATTGCCATTCTTTCCACATAATAACAGTCATTTGGGATAATATGCCTGTATTTCACTTGTCAAAGCATGCTGTTTACTATTTGGTCTTTTAATAGTGAATTTAGTGAACATTAAGAGACATTAAGGCAAAGCAAGCATTTTTATGTTATAACAGCTCATTCCCCTGCCCTTCAATATACAGCTCTTTACATTCCTTTGTGTGTTCTGAAGAGATCCTATACATCTTCCCATATAGGTTAAGCTGACACTGCAGGAATGAACATGACCGATTTAAATCTTTATTAAAAATATAAATGTCTCAAATACAAAAACTGCCTATTCATAAGACCAGGACTTTTACTCTCACACATTCTGAATAGGTTTGGGGGTTGCATAGGGGGCAGAAGCAGTCTTTGAATTTTTAGTTAGCTTTTTTTCCTTTCCCTTCTGAATTTTTTCTTGTTGTTCCACAAGAAATGAAATGCTAATCTCAGCTCCACCTCTATTGGGTCATCTTCAGGTCAGCAGATTAGAGAAATCAGCGGAAGAATGAAGACAGTCTAATCCAACTGCAGGGCAGGACGACCCAGTTATTAATCAATCTGATGGCAGCGTTTGAACAATGACAGTCATCTGTCAGAAAGCAGGAGGTGGCTCCTCATTAACACACCACTCACCTGCCCTGAGCTACAACTCTTTTATAATAATATCTATCATTCACCTCCAAGGTGTTGCTTCTTTCTTAGGCTACATGAAATAACAGACACTATTATATGCCCTCTCTCTGGTACTTCATCTTCTTGGAGCTCACTCACATTGCTTTACAAAAGGAAAGGAAGAAAGAGAAAAAATAAGAGAGAAAGTAAGAGAGGAAGAGAGGGAGGAAAGGAAAGAGGGAAGGGAAGAAAGGAAGGGAAGGAAAGGAAGGAAAGGAACTAAACAAGCAAAAATGCCCAAGCAAAACTAGTGACTGAAAAGACTTCTAAATAATTCTAAAGACTTTCGAGCCTTCACATTAAAATAAATAGGCTGAGTTAAAGATAACCATTTTTAACACAGTAACATTCCACAGTTATATTATCAGTAGACCTCCTTCTTCCAGCTAGCAGGTCAACTCTTATTTTTCCAATTTGATTTCACCACGACTGTCCCAATAGGTTCCCTCACACCAGCTTTATATGGTCATATACATTTTAGAATTACTTTGTTTTGCTCTGCCAGTTTTCAATCCATGTGCAGATGTCCAAGCCAAAATAATATCTTAAGCAAATAATTCTTTCATAAAATACTACTTATCAACATACACACATGGATGGAGGCCAGACACGGGGCTGAAAAGTAACCCAACACAGTGCTGCACATACCAGTATCTGTGTTTAGGAAGAGGCTTGAAGCAATTTCCATCCGCCTTCCTGAAAATCTGACCACAAGAGAGATCATTAAAGGGAAGGAAATATTTAGGTAGTGTAAAATAAAACTCATCCCACCAGTTTTATTCTGGATTATACGGTGGGCACTGCAGATTTCTTTCTCTCGTGTCTTTGATTCCAGTGCTTTAATTATTGTTCACTCTTAAGAACTTCAGACAAAAAACTGATCACCTACATACCCTAAGGGCTTTCATAGAAGAAAATCCCCTGTGATATTGGTTGTACGCACAGTGGATACTGCAATTGAATCCAAAGTCCTACCCACCATGTAGCTCCTCATGGCCTTACTCCTTTCTGTTTTCAGCAGCTTCCTCCACCCCTCAACCCATAATCTCCACTCTCCTGTTCCCATAACCGTTCTACTTCTGACTGTGTGTAGAATATTTGAAGATGAATTGACACACTACAGGATTCTCAAAGGCCTGCAGATTATCTGCAGTGGAAACGGCACCTTCAGTGCTGGTAAGAAGTGGTTCCTGATCTGACATTTCCCCACATGGGGAGGGATCAAGTTTCTCAGCAATATGAGAATATTAGTGATCGTGTAAAGGGTGGTGATATCTCAGATCTGAAGCCTTGGTGCTGTGAAAAAGCTAGTTTCAATTGGCTAAGCATCCTGGAAAGCTTGCTATGAAAATGGACAAGAGAAACAAATGAGGGAGTGGACTTTCAAGCACAGCAAGCGGTGGGTTTGCTGCCAACGCTGCATGAGAGCTACCATGTCCTTTCTCTGGATGTTATCCCAAAGGGGAGATCTACAGCCAGCTGTTAGGGTCTCCTGTACCAACCCTGGCTAAGTATGGGGCTCCCTTTTCACACAAGTAGGCCCCAGGGGAGCAGGTGAAGAACAGAGAGGCAGCATCTGTTCAGCAGTCATTAGTAACAGGTACCGCCTCATCCACTGATTGGAGGACAATTGAGGCACAGCACTTGGAGAAGAGGAAGGAATCATGGATTCCAACTGCTTGGAAAATGCCGAGCCAAATCCCATCTAAACCACGTCTGTCTGCTCAAATGGCTTGGAAATGTAGCAGCGTTACAGAAGTGCTAGTATTTCTGGCCTCCTTTCCACTCCTACGGCAAGGACAGCAGCTTACGGACTGTCTAAGTTGCTTCCAGTTCAAGCTGAGCATTACTAGGGCATACTGAAGTAGGCAAGAAGTATACTTCACAAAGGCTTTCAATGTTCAAAAAAAAAAGGGTGGGGAGAGATTCATTTCAAATCCAGATCATTTTAGATTCTCACCTTTTTGTTAGCAAGCGCCCATTATAACTGTACTAAAAAAAACACACATTTGTATTTTAATTTTGGCAACAAACTCAGGCAGCCTTCCACATATAACATTTTTCTTAGCATTAGACACCAGCAAAACAACAGCAACTTACTGAAATATTTGCAACAACAAAAAATAGCCAACCACGGCCACATTTTAGAAACACCAGGCCCACAGTCTTTCTGTCTAAACTCTGTTTAGGCAATTACATTGCCTATTACTTACCCATAATGTTCTCCTTTTAGTTAGAGTGCTCTGCAGATGATTTGATGTTGCTAATGCCTGGTTCTCTAGGAGGAGAGAGGGGAAAGGAAATGTTACTCCTGAACTCTGGCCTCAGTGAATGGCTTTCTGGGGAATGCACTCCACTAATTGTCTTCTTTTTGAGCTGCAGTGGATGTAATTGCATATATAAGACCTATGTTTTGCTTGTGTTACTTTTTACAGTACAGAACGGTGTGTCTACAGTGGTGCATTAAAGCAATAATAATGAAAATAGTATCCATCAAGTCATTTCAGTGCTGTTACCACGCTGGTTACAGCTCTGAGGCACCCGGGCTCCTCCACCCCCTGCCATTAGCCCTCTCTCTGGATGGCTGGGAAGCGACACCAGCCTCTCAGTTCCTGTGTCTGCAGCTTGCTTGCCACCTGAAAGAGTGTTGTGTAGTGTAGTTTGTCCTCTCTCCTCTGCTCTAGTGACATGAGCATTCTGCTATGTGCACATCGTCAATACAGAGCCGGAGAAGCAAGTAGAACCTCAGCTTCATCCTCCACTGAAGGATGGAACTATGATCAGTGTGTTACAGGTGAATAGCCTGTTCTATTTAATTAATACACCAAGCACTTGCACATGCACTATTTTCAGACTATCAGAGGTGGCTGAGCTGCCTCTCCCTCTGCAGATATGCCTGCAAATCCTTCCTGGTTGCCTGTATGTGCAGAAGGTTCCTGAAGCACATCATTCTGAGGCTGATTCCTCCCCTCATAGCTTTTTCCTGCAAGTAACACCTTTTTCCACAACATTTTATTCTTCCTTTAACTTTCATTTCCTGCTTCTCTTGAGCAAAGCTACTGTTAACATCAGTTCCTGACTAAAGTGATGTGTCTCATATTTTGTTTTTTTCCCCTGTGAAATACACTATAAATAAAATATTTGTAACAGAATATCCACCTTTTTCAATATCATACTCCTAACTGAAGTTTATTTATTTATTTAATTAGGACACTTATACTAAAAATTATGTTTAATTTTATACAAGTTTTATTTTAGTTTACTCTCTTCCTGGTTATGCGTGTGTTTTTGCACTGTGAATTCCTTCTGCACT
>JAOWBP010002052.1:32795002-32828657 GCA_028571105.1 Tragopan temminckii | reverse complement strand
ATCCCCCTTTTTTTTCTATTTTTTTTTTTTCACAAACAGCCTCAAGATCAAATTAATTTTTAGATTTCCACCTTCTAAAGGAACCATGTCTGTAAGGCTTTGTCTGTAGCTGCCAATTCAAGCTTGGTTGATGATGCTCTCAGGCAACAGAGCATTCGTATGTCTACACTGGTGAAGTTGTTAGAACATTTCTTGGTTTCTGGGTTCTAGGTTTGGCCTCTCCCAGGCAGTTACAGTCTCTCATTACCTTTTCCAGCACAGTTTGGTCTCCAAAGACTGTGTCATAGTTCATGTGCAGGAACCCAGTTTTGTAGGCTAACTAGTAGGCAGTTCACTAACAGTCACTTTGGCTAATGAAATTGGCCTCCATGCCACAGAATATTCTAAAACATTTCCAATTCATCAGATCAGAAATAATTTACTTATTCCAAATCAGAAAATATTGTTTTTTTCAGTAGTACTACTAGTGTTGACAAACTCTAGCAGTTTTGCATATATGCACACGAGTCCAACTCCTCATAACTTGCATACATAGTCAGGGGCAAATCATGCCTATAACAAATGACATGGTAACAGCAAGTAGCTCATGTATGCCTCTTTCCAGAGAGCTAGAAGAAAAACTACCACGACAATTGTAGCTCTTTCACACTTTCATCCTCAAACTATTTTTGGACTTTGCAAACACTTAGCACAACCTAAAACTTCAGTTACACAGTAGGACAAAAGCATCCTACTACAGCTCAAAGACACAAATTGCTCACAGCATTCAACACATTCTATACATGCTTGCGGAGTTACTGCAATTCCTGTGGATAAATTCCAATTCCATAGAGTTTTGCAGTTTCAAAGATATAGATTCCTGCAACAAGTTGTTTTATCAAAACAAATTAAAAATAAAAATTAAAAAATTGATTGACATGAAAATTTTAATACTGCTTATTTCTCTATACAATATATTTGGCACTAGTATAGCAAGTCTAAAACTTTGACATATAGACCAACACTCTTCAAATGAGATGTGCAGAAAAAAACCTCATGTTATCTGAAGATTTTGATGTTTTCATTTCATCTTACACATTTACATGTTAAGCACTGAAAATCATTTAACATAGATACAATTTTAGACGTGGCCTCCTTCTGGAGGAGGAGGCTTTCTGACCATGGTTTTAGTCAAGATTTTAGTGGAGGTGATAACGCTTTATATCAAGTGAGGAACTCGACTAACAATTTAAAGGAACAGTATAAAAAAAGAAAGAGAAACAGCAAAATAGTAGTCCTGGTTACATGAATTCTTGCCACTACTCTTTTAATAAGTATAGAGAATGTTATTATTGATGATGAGATAACTTTTAAGTAGCCTGAATTTTGCAGTTGAAATCAGTATTACTCCTGCTATGCAATGAAGAAACTTGCTGATAGTAGCAGTACGAAAGGAAAAGCAGCAGGAAAGAGAAAAAATGTATAATTTGTAGAGATTCAAAAAGTACATCAGGGTTTAATATCTGAAACTGCAGTGCAGATGCAAATGTAGCATTTAAAATTTAAACAAATACTTCAGATGCTTCTAGATATGTTACAGTCTGAATTTATTTTGTGCACATTTCCACATGCTCTCAAAAAGTAAAAAAAAAAAAAAAGATATTAAAAAATCAAAACTTCACATAAACTGAACCCAACTGCTTCATCAGTCATCTCAGTAGCTGCGGCATATTTCCCTTGAGTGTTTCAAAGCCATAGAAACAAGAGAGCATCTCTTGCTACCTCCACTAGGTAATGCATTTTATTGGTCAGCAATGTAATGTATATATATATACATCCCATTTCAGGCACAATCAGAGATGCTGGCAGTGACCACCCTCTATCTCTATCACAAGGAACCGATCTTCTGAAGGAAAAAGATTTTCACTTTCTGCCCTCTTCTGATGCGAAGTACAAATTACCCATGCAGTTCAACATAACGTGTTGAATTTTTTTTCTATTGTATTGTATTGTTTTGTTTTAAATATTGTTGTAATCGAGTAAATGTGTGTATGTACATACAAATCTACACTTACCAGTGACTACTGGAACTTAAAATCATTGTGATGGTAGTATTTAGAGGACTGATAAATGAAAACAAAACTTTAGCAGACTGACATTCATTACTGTCACTGTGCCTGTGGTTAGCTCTTACACATTGCCACAACATATCTTTACATATACAAAACTCTTCTTGGCCATGCACAGTGATAGGAGAAAGAGCAGTGGCCTAAAACTTGAACATAGGAAGTTCCATACAAACATGTGGAAGAATTTCTTCATAGTAAAAGTGATGGAGCACTGCAACCGGTTGCCCAGAGAGGTTGTGGAATCTCCTACGGAGATATTCAAGACCTGTCTGGATGCCTACCTGTGTGACCTTTTGTAGGGTACCTTCTTTTGCAGAGAGGTCAGACTTGATGATCTCTTGAGGTCCTTTCCAACCCTGCAATTCCATGATTCTATGATTCTGTGAAAACCAACCATCATATCCTGACATGGCTGTGAATGTGCAATACCTGGAAGCTGATGTGCTGATGGATACAATATGTGGTAGTTGATGGTTGAGGAGGTCAAGGCTCCCCAGCTTGAGAGCCCTTTGATAAGAAAAGTTCCCATGGATGTGTGATGCTTTATGCAGCTTTCTTCTCTTCCAGGAACAGATCCCATCTGCTCCCAGTGTTGCTTGTCTTGTTTTTGGCTTTGCTAGACAACCTTATGGGATATTTGTGTACTCAGAAAGATATCCTGTCTATTTACTGTCCCTTGTGATTATCTTGGTCTTTGTTCTTTATCTTGCGAGTTCTGTTACTTGGATTGCTGTTGTTTTCCCATGCTTCCTACTTGCAACTACACATTGTTCATACATTTATGTGAAATAATTACTGATTGTTTTTTGTTATGCCAACATACAAATTTATTTGTTGTTGGATACAGTATTATAGTATGCTCCTATTTGGGTTCAAAGCAAGCAAATATGAATTGCATCCTAACTATGACTATACTATAATGTGCATTCTAAGTCTAACTATGACAATAATTCATAGGTGTCGCAGGCATCTGTTTTGGGTACAAAGCCCACAGTTGCCAGTTGTTGTTGTGGTGACTTGAGATAAAACCATTCTCTGTAGAAAAAATAAGCAACTGGAAGCTGTTCTTTAGATAGCAAGAAGAACAGAATAATTACTGCACCTCAGAAGTATGCTTCAAAACACAATGATTACACTTGTAACATCACTTCTTTTTGTCAGCACAGTCTCACCGTGGCAGTGGTCTGCACATTTACTGAAATAAAATCTGTTTCGGAGCAGCAAAATAGAGATTATGTGAAGATGACATTATACAGGGATTCACTATTCATAAAATGAAGTTATTCTCCCATGTGCCGTAGAAGCTGTTAAATTAAAGAACACAGTAGTTAGTAGCTTTGATGTCGAAAAGAAGGCAAGAGAGAAAAAGGGGATAAGTGTTATCATCAGCCTGTCTAAGGGAGAAGCAGAAATAACAGAAGCAAGAATAGACTGATTTTGACTTAACTAAAACACTTTTTTTCTGCCTTAATGAAATGATTTTTTATGGAATGGAGCTAGCAGCAGAGGGCCTCTGCTTTGATACAGACCAACAAGTGAGACATGACATGCAAGTATGTTTAAGAAAGCTGACATGACAGCTGGTTACCTAGTCTCTCTACTCCACAGATGTACTTCTGCATTGGGGAAGGAAAGACATCAGTCATATTCTTCAGCCAGAAGGCAGAGTGGGATCATTTCAGGAAAAGTTTTCACAGCTTCTGTGAAGAAAAAAAATGGAAGTCATGCCAAGAAAAAAACTGGATGCTGGGAAAAGACCAACAGAGCCTTTCTGTGAAGAAAGTTTACTTCCAGGATTACTGATGGGGCTTGCTGGGGAGAGCCTTGCAGGAGGTTAGGAGCAGGGGCCACTCAAGCCCACGGACAAAATGGGCCAGGCCACCCACAGATCCCTTCAGCTAGGGCAGGCAATCAACGGTGCATGGGAATCTCATTATCATTTCTGTCTTCCCAGGTAAACAAAGTTCCTGTCATCAGCAATACAGAAAGAAAGGTGGATCAGCTGCAGAAAGCTAAGTAGGGCAAAGGGGTTTCTGGAGAGTTAATGAAGGCACATGAGGAGGCACAGTGGAGAGCCTTTTGCCTGTCCACTTGCCTCACATGTGGTAGCAAATCTCTGAGACCTCTGTTCCCCAAAAACCCAGCACACCACCTCATGCACACCACCTCATGCAGGTCTGAGGTCACGGGAAGCAAAATGATGAGAGGTAAATTTGTTCATGGTACCAGCACCTGCCAAAGGATGAACGAACGCTGTAGATGTCCCTGGGATGCCTTAAAAGGCTGCCACTGACAGTAGTAGGAATTACTGACCTACCTCCAATATAAACTTGGCCTTCGTGGAATGAGAGATGTGTAATGCATAGTCTGTGACTGCTCTATCGGTGATCTCAGTCTTGACCCAGTGGGTCTAGTCTGAAATTAGTGGGCTTCTAATTGCTTTTTAATTTAAAGCAATTACAAAAGGGGGCACTACCAAACGTCATTTGTACTTGTAGGATCACATACAGAGTTTGACCAGGAAATGCACGTTGGATAATCTTTTTTGTTAGAAAACTTAGTCTACCCAAAGTGAATGTAGGAATGCCTGATATTCAGAATTCATATGGTAAGATGTGTGGGCACTTTTATCCACAGACCTTTATTTTGCTTGGAATATTGAAGTGAAAAACAGGCTCAACTATTTAGACTGGCTGAAACTTATGATTCATGCTCTTAGCTCTGTGGCATTGTTCTTTATTGTTTTAGCCACTAAAGAAGAGACCATTGTTAAAGGTTAACTGAGCCAAAGAGGCATCTAGAAAGAAAATAAATTCCTGATGCCCCTTTATCTTCCCTTTAAATTTACAGCGGTGTGGAAAATGACCTTGAGAAGTCATGTTAACTGACACAATGATGACCATGGGCTTGTGGTCATTGTAGACAGAGATAAGTTGTGTCCAACAACCACTTTGCAGATTGTGAGTCAGTTCTCACTAGGGTAAGGTTTTTTCCACAATTGAAACAGCACTTTGTCCCTGCCTAGACACACTGTACAGTCACGGTCATCACTGCATTAGTTAACGTGACTTCTCAAGGACATGTTTTAACTTGTCATACTGTTCCAGTGAAGTCAAGCCCACTGAGAGGGACCTCAAGAGGGTATTAGCAAAGTAGTAGCCAGCTCCATCAAAAAGGACAGAAGTTCCTAATAGAGAAGTGACATCTCTGTATTGCCACTTCAAGCCCACAGTGCTATCTGAAGTGACATCTTCATGTTGCAGCATGAAGCCCACAGTGCTATGTGGAGTGACATCTCTGCAGAACTGACTGAAGTCCATCCTAATTGCAGCTCAGTCTTGGGAAAAGAGTTTTACAAAAACATTTCTGGAAACCCTCTGAGGAGGGCAAGCACCAGCTAGCAGCAATAAGTCCCAAGTACCAGAATGTAGTTATTCTTGTTAAAGACAAAATAATGTGGCATTTTTCCCTGAGTTACAGGAACAGAATACCTCTGATAATAAGAATGCATTGCTCTGTTTATTTGAAACTGCTTCATTTTTCCTCTTGCAAGTATGTCTTAGGGAAAAAGTAAACATCTTCCTGCACTAAGAACTGATAAACTTAATCAAAAGTAAAAAGCCCAGAAGAGGTGACTTTCTTCTCCAAAGAAAATCTTGAGTCTTGACTCATTTGTGACTATTTGAGGCTGTGTCTATATGGCTGTGCCTTTAAGAAAATTATGATAAGCTTAGGCTGGTCCTGGGATCAACACTCATGGATTAATATCTACCCTTTACAGCAAAATAGCTCTCTTTCTATGCAGGCCGCAACAGAGCTGCTTCTTTAATTCTGGATTTGATATTTGTTATTCCTCCCTCTTCTTCAACAAAAGAGCCCTGTAGACAGAGAACAGCCAGAAGAAGTCCAAAAAAACTGTCTGCGACAGAGATTATGACTTGGAGGTCATTAAAAGATGAACAAGACTGCGTGAGTGGAGGTGATTATGAAATCATATGTTCCCATCAATTTGGTTTCCAGACTTCACAGGAGAAAGGACAAAATACTCCTTCTCAGCACTTGAGTGCTGTTTATGTATTTGTAGATTTACATGGGGGGATGAGGATTCTGTATCTGAGCACTAGCCAGTGTTCTCAGATGGCCACGTTTCAAATGCTTGACTCAAGTTCTACCTTAGTTACTGATCCTTGTATGGAAGTATGAGTGGAATGAGTGGCCTATGTAGACCTTGCACACATCAGATCTCTGTTACTACTAGTTTGTTTTCAGACTTACACTGTGAATCTTGACCTGATTTCATTTTTTGCCTTACATTGATTCAATTAACACATTTACTCATGGGTTGCGTTTCTGGGAAGTGTACATTTAGTAATTCGAAATGAAAAGAAAGGAAAAGTTTTCCTCTTTCTGAAACTTTCTTTCTGAGGCTACTATACAGAATCACATACTCCCTTCTGCAATACAAGTCAAACCTCTCTCTCCATTTGGGAATATTAAAGAATGTTATATTTACTAAGAACCTAAGTTTTGTTTTTCATATTTTGGACTGGGTCTAATTAACTGTGACAGAAAAGTTACCTATTACACAGTACAGTGGAATGCAAACCTGCTGCAACAGTCACTCTCAGCACTGACCTGATGCAATTTTAAGGGGCAAGGTGAATACCAATCAGTAGGAAAATGCCATTATTTACCACAAATAAACAGAATTACCTGTTCTTAAACACCAAGATCATTTGTTTCATATTCTGTCCACCTTGGGCTGATTAGAGTAAATTAGATTATGTGCTAATGAGCTCAAGACTTGCGCTGAAAACATAGAAATCTCTTATTTGATTTTCTTGCAGTAATTCTCACATAAATTATATGCCCAATGAACAATGCAGAAGTATTTAACCCTGTTGGGGCCCAATTCTGCAACTTTTTATGTAACTTATGCTGAGTGGTCTCAACAGATTAAATAGGACTTCTCAAACGGACATAGAGGGAAGGTGGTTTTGCAGTCTGACAACAGCATTTTTTAGCTACTTATAACTTACTACAGTAAAGTCTGTACCTTATGCATCCTAATTTTACAGAATTCAGAAACTGGAATGATTAGTTGCATCTTGAGATTATGACTTTTGAAAACTATCAGGAATGAAGTGGTAAGACCAACACTGAACAATTTTCACCTTATATTAGGATTAAATTCCATTTAGATATGAGAGGTCAGGGAACAGCTAAGTCAGCCCTTTCTTAATTTCAGTTTCATTCATTTTCACGTTATATTTGTCATGGCTACATTAAAGTAAGTCTTAGATCACCTATGGAGAATATAGGAACGAAGGCCTAAGGAGAAAGTTTCTATTCTTTGTTTTTCTTCCCACAGGAGCTTAGACAAATCATATAAACATCTTTTTCAGCTGTTAAATGGCAACAATAATGTATAATATCCTTTGTGAGTTTTACTTCACTCAGAGAAACGAAATGCCTTCAGAATCTTAACTAAACTCAGTATGTAGACTATATATATACCCAGTACTGCTCAGTCTACCCAAGAAATAATGATTTATTAACAGTATTTTTATATTTGTTATGTCATAATTTCAATATATTTACATGTCAAACTACCTCAGGACCATATTCATTGACTTCAGTGAGATTCACACCTGTGATTCAAAGGTGACTGCCTTGAAATCAATATGCATTTTAATAATTCATATTCCTATGGTGTATTTTCTGGAGTTTTTAGATTGTTTGTCAACTTTCATGCCACTATGAGAATATTTATACTTATTATCAATAAAAAGGGACAGGAAAAAATACATGATCTATGTGACATTTAAAAGCAAGGAGGTACCTGCATGAACATCCTCATCAAAATGCTGGAATCTGAGTAGTAAAAATAATTTCATGCTTATCAGGGTCTACGATCCTATCTGTGGAAGAGTAAACTTTATTGTACAAATGGTTTGTAAACTATGGAGAAAAAAAAAAAACATTTATTTTTCTTTCTTACTATTTGATTAGCTATGGTCAATGCTTGTAGGATTTGCAGTTTCTAACAGAGAGGTTAAATTAGAGGGCAAGAAAAGCATGTTATGTACCTCTCCACATACCTCTCAGAAATGCTGCAATAACTTGAAAAATAATGATATTTCAGGCTTTGGAAATATATATCTTCAAAGTCTAACTGGGTTGAAAACAAACCAATCCAGTACAAGTTACTTAATATTTAGGAAGGCACAGCCCCACCCTATCTTTCCATACCTTCTTCCTAAGACAGGTTGGTCAAGGAGAAGCTGCCAGTGACTTAAACTCAGTTGTCCAATATGCCACAGTGGGATTGAAAGGATTTCACCTGGATGACTAATAGGACAATAACTTGAACTCTGTGTATCTTGCCTCTGATCATACCAAGCCATACAGCTTTTATATGAGTTTCAATTAAATAAATTCCTTTGGGGCCTGCTAGAAAAACTTCTAAATTAGAAATTGAATTTATTAACAAATCAGAAGTAGAATTACTACATGGACATGTATTGGGCTTTTCAGCTTATGTCTAGCACAACATTAATGCAACTACTCAGCTTTAAAATTTCAACTTAGCAAAGTCAACTTTTGCTGCATTAGAGGTAAGGGCAGATCTCTCCATGGCACTTAATTGCATGGTATATGAGTAAAACATCTATCTGCAGGCTGGTCTGTGCAATAATCTAGAAATGTAAGGGTCCTTTTAGTTCAAGGTAAGATACTCTAGGTCTATGCATCCAGGGATTTCCTTCGCTACAGGTGAATTCAAGGCCACTCTGAGGGTCAGTGCCAGGAGACAAGACACTACGTAAATTCCGAAAATGGGGATGAAAAAAGAATTAGTGGCACAATGAATTGTTACTGGATGAATTTCCCTCTAAACGGGAATAGCTTCATTAGCACCTACCCCCTTCTTATCACAAGAGTAAAACCAAATAAATCAGACTCTGGCTAGACTTAACCAATATTTTTTGTGATCATAATGTCTCCTTTTCAGAAGAGTTACGTGATTCAAGTGCATTTTAATAGCAAGCAATGAAGAAATTACAGTTGTTTCCATTCACACACAGTTCAAGTGGGAAAAGCTTGACAGTAACTGCTGCTGAAAGAAATTCTTAACTTTTTCAGAAAAGGCACTGGTGTTCCTACATGGGTAATTACATCCTGATTCTGAGATATTACAGAAAAAAATGAGACAGTAACTTTGTCTCCCAGATTGGAGAGAACTACCAGGAAAAAAAAATTTCTCCAGGATGAAAAGATTTTTTTCAAAAGTAAGTGATTGTGATTGAAAGAGTAGATTACATCATTCATTTCCATAGCAACTAAACTTGTAAAATAACAATAATGTTAGTAGAACTTATTTGAAATTGCTTCCTTGATAGTTGATATACAACTCTAGTGAAAAGGTGAGACAGATAAATAGAAAGATTTGCTCCCTCTATTGAGGTTTGATCCACTATTTGTCTTTCTTCTTGATTTTTTTTCCCCATTATACCTTGAACTTTTTTGGAAGAAAGAACTACCCCTTTGTCTCTTTGATGGCATAAAAGCAATTCTCTCTTTTTTTTTTTTCCCCACTCTTTTCTTGGCCTCTCATTCTCCCTCCCCCATCCACTTCTGCACTCCTCTTTTCTGTTTTCTATTCCCTTTATCATTTTCTCTACCCAAATAAAATTTTTAACACAGTCAACAAAAGGACATATGTAACATCGAAATTAAAACCAGGGGGTAAATCCCAGACTAAGTATAACAAAATATGCTGATTTCTAAGGAAATTGCAACGACAATCTCTATTAGCAAGAACTCCTTTGGTTTTTCTTTTCTTTTCAAATACTGCCACATACTTCTTTAATCAAAGCTAAATTTAAATGTTGAAGCAGACCAACAGGAAAATACTTATCTATTGGAATTGGAGTCATCTTGAAACTTCTGAATAAAAGCCTCTTAGTAGTCACAATAAATATAAATGTGTTCTGTAACTAAATGCAACAGGTTTCATTGTGACTACTCTCAAAGTAAGTTGCTACTCAGTGGTAGAAACAATGGTAGATTCAAACTTGTTGAGAAGGGCTACACTGAAATAACTCCTAGAAATGTTATGAACTTTGCTTTACAGCCAACGACTCTTTTTACAAGAAATGTGGAAAACATTAGCTAAAATTGTGTTGGTCTGTACAATTTTATTCTGTTAAAGACAGGTTTTATGATACATTTAGCCTTTTAAATGACATTAATAGTCTCTGGAGACACATGGTCTTTCCTGCAGTTCAACAATTAAGTCTATTTCAATGTTATTTGGATAAGTTGAAACAATTCAGTTACTGTATGTCTACTCAGTGGCATGTACTGTAAGGCTAATGGAAACCACCTAGAGTTAACCAAATAATAAGACTTTAGCCAGCTTTTGACATCTACCTAACTTTTGGAGGGAAGGCTGAAAACTGGGGCGAGAGGAAGGAGTCATTTTATTGGCAGAGAAAGCAGTGTATTTTTTCATCTCTCAGTCCACACATATGCACTCCTGCTCCCATCCACCACCACACACACGCTTCAAAAAAAAAAAAATGCCCTAAAATTTACACAGGTCATAAGTCTGACTTGATAATGAGTGCGATTAATCACAATTGTGTTTCTGTTTTTTCTTTCTCTTTCTACTTTTGAGATGTGTTACTTGCCAAATTGCACTAGCAAGGTTTTTAGATGCGTGTGCATAAATACACATTGTGTGTAGTCATTACATATATATATATACATAAATATTTACATGGCATGTTCTGAATTGCTCATACTTTTGTGTAGTAAGTATATGTTTATATAAATTATCCTACATTGCTATGGCTAGACTGCTTCCGATACCAAACCAGATCTTTTAGATCTAGCTTAAATATCTCTACACTGAGTTACTATGTAGCTATATCTGTAATCAGATTTTTACTGCGTAATTTAAAAAAAAAAAAAAAAAAAAAAAAAAGACTGAGAGGAAGTAATTAAGAGGGCTCCAGATTTAAAAACTTGGCTTTGCTTCAAATCCCAAGCCTTGAACTAATCAGGCACAAGAAGGACACAAAGGTACAGAGGGAGCTAAATTAATCACAGGCTAAACTGTTTAATAGCTCTCCATCAGCCCACATTGGGGATGAGAGAAAGAAGCAGAAAGATACCAGTGTAAATCTACTTCCTACAAAGCTGAAGTTTCCCAGATTTTTGGATCTTGAAAATCAAACTGAAATTCTTCTTTTAGGACTTATTTGGACTACATCAACTATTTCTGTTAAATCAGTATTAAATTTGTGAGGCTTTCTAATTGTTGGGCATTTTTATGTAGGACAGTCTATGGCCTAGTCTGTATATAAACCAAATTAGGAGACTCATCATGTCATACAATTGAAGATACACATGGGAGAATAATAGCAATCCAGGATATGAAAACTATTTGCACCATGTGGCCATTCAAGTCTGAAGAACCTGAGAAAAATCTAAAAAAAATCACAGAAAATCATAGAATCATAGAATCATAGAATGGCCTGGGTTGAAAAGGACCTCAAAGATCATCTAGTTTCAGCCCCCCTGCTATGTGCAGGGTCGCCAACCTCCAGACCAGGCTGCCCAGAGTCACATCCAGCCTGGCCTTGAATGCATCCAGGGATGGGGCATCCACAGCCTCCTTGGGCAACCTGTTCCAGTGCATCACCACCCTCTGAGTGGAAAACTTTCTCAAAATATCTAACCTAAACCTCCCCTCTCCTACTTTAAAACCCTTCCCCCTTGTCCTTGGACCATTTTTCAAAATTATTTGTGCTACCAGAAACTTGACTCTACTCAAACATACACACATGTACGTGTGTGCATTAAATTAATAATTAATACATGTGCATTAAAAGAAAATGTTGGTGAAGAGTATTTCAGTATTGTTCAAAATATTCAAAAACTGTGGATGCAAGGAAATGCTTAGGAAACCCTCTCATCTACCAAGATCAAAGGGGTGAGCGGACATCTTGGCGAAGGCCAGCTCCAGAGGATTCTTCAGTCTTAATTCTGTAAAATCGTAGAATCATAGAATAGTTTGGGTTGGAAAGGACCTTTAAGATCACCTAGTTCCAACCCCCCTGCTATAGACAAGGACACCTCCCTCTAGACCAGGTTGCTCAGAACCCCATCCAGCCTGGCCTTTAAAGCTTCCAGGGAGGGGGCATCCACAGCCTCACTGGGCAATTTATTCCAGTGTCTCACCACGTTCACAGTAAAGAATTTCTTCCTAATATCTAGTCTAAATCTACCCTCTTCCTGTTTAAAACTATTTCCCCTTGTCCTGTCACTACATGCCCTTATAAAAAGTCCCTCCCCAGCTTTCCTGCGTGCCCCCTTCAGCTACTGAAAGGCACTATAAGGTCTCCTTGGAGCCTTCTCTTTTCCAGGCCCAAGAGCCCAAGCTCCCTCAGCCTGTCCTTGCAGGGGAGGTGCTCCAGCTCTCTGATCATCTTTGTGGCCCTCCTCTGGACTTGCTCCAGCAGCTCCATATCTTTCTTGTGTTGAGGGCTCAAGAACTGTATGCACTACTCCAGGTGGGGTCTCACAAGAGCAGATTTGTCAAGGATTAACTTAGAACTCGCTTTCTGCCAAAAAAAAAAGCAGAGGTTGAGGGTCTATTTTCACACTGGTGCCACCACACTAGCGGTGGTAGCGGGCTACAGTCCAGACTCATCTACGCTATCAACTGTGAAGGCACCAACTAGGCTTTATAAGAGATGGGCTGCAGCAGAAATGGTGCACTGTCATGCTTCCTGAAAGTTAGTAGATTCTACACAAATTCTGCAAGCAATAGCATACAGCTCAAATTGACAATCAGACTGATCAGAGTTGCAAGGTCTGCAGTGCCCTTTTCAAGAACTTTGCTTTCTTTCTGAAACCCTTTAGAAGAGATTGGCTAAGGTGGTGACCGTCCTGTGTACAGCTACGGTAAGTTTTCCTCAGAAGACTCCCGACAAAGAATATACCTAGGAAAAGGCATTAACTATACTGAACACTGAATTTTGGGGTAGTCAACACTGAAAAGACCTAGAAATTGTAAGAATACACCACTACAATTAGCGTCTTTGATTGGAAGGTGTCTTTTCACCAGAGTTAAAGGATAGCAGATTATGAAGACCGGGCTCATCCTTCTACATTTATTTAAAAAATTCAACAGATAACAAGAATACAAAATAAGGTCTGTAAAAAAGCTTTTCTTTGATCTAATACAAACAGACTACTATTCTGCAAGCTGCAAAGGTACATTTTAATTACCACAGTGAAAGCAGATGTAAAATCAATAAGGTGTTTTATTTCTCTCATTGATATGTATAAATACTTACTTTACAGCAAGGTTAAGCTGAGTTTTCTGTCATTAAATTTAAGGATTGATGCAGGCCATTCAAACCAAGTTAGTGCAGTAGAGAATAGAGCAGCCCTCCATGTCTCACCATCACCTGAAAATATTCACCCAATCCTTCAAACAATTTTCTGAGCTATTCAGAAATTTCAGTCATCACCCAGTCAGGATAGAAGGTTATAATGAACATAACTTTATTAAAAATAACTAGGTCAACCATTCTGGTATTTATACAACTGTGCTTGCTTGTCTTAATTTATGAAGTAGTTCAATTACTATAGAATTTCTTGGGGATGACTCATTTTAATAGAACCATTAATTCTATGCTCAGAGGATGTATACAAATTGATGGTTGGTTCCTGATCTTCATTTTAGGCAGATAAGGATTCAATTCAGAGCCACCCACTAAACCTTCTCAAACTTTGAGGAAAAATCCAGTTGCATTCATAAGTATCAAAAGTCTAATTTTTAATATTATCACCTGTTTTTTTTTTTTTTTCTAATACTATTTGAAGTTGTATTCAGTCTCCTATTGCCCTTGACTGACTTCACACAGTTTGTTCCTTGTCACATAATGGTTCTCATTTATCTATAAAATATTAGAGAACCCTTTTTTCCTCTAAAGTTCATCTGTCAAAAACACTGATGATCATTCCTTCACGCAGCTTTTTAATGTTTGTTGAATGGAAGTAGGCTTCAAAAGCACCACAGGTGGAAGGTGCTCGGCCTCAGTGCTGCTTAGTCTGAGGCACCACTGGACCTCTACAAGTCTATCTGATACACCAGACACAACAACAAGCCCAAAACTTCATATAACTTTGAACTTAAATAAAGCCTACCTGAGCACTGAAAACAAACAGAAAGTTCAGCATTTTAAATCTGCATAGATTTATATAATATAATATACCTCAGCTTTCTTAGTTAGAAGTTTCCCTCCCTTGCAGTGGTGCTGGGAATATGCCTTCAATGCTGAGAGACATGCAAATGTGTTAGTAGTAATTGCTGCAGAAGTACTACCAATTCAAAGCCAATTCCACATTATTCACATAATTTTATGTCTTCATTTACAGGTTGTTTTAAATGAATATTTTGCTATTTGCAACCATTGCACCATGATATGCGTAGTGCCCAGATGACAGTCTATTCTGCTCAACAAAAATCTATACAGTATTTCTCCTGCTTTTTAAGAAGTACTTTCTGTGTTTTAAGATTTCACATTAAATTGCTTTATGACTTGTTTTCACACATTCCTCATGTATTTTGAGTGTTCCTGGAGAACTCTGCAGGATAGAGGTACTTCCCGTGTCTGTACAATGATGTGCAGAGGGATCCAAACTACAAAACATCTGGTTATACTGTACAGACAGGGGAACCATGGAAGCAAGTTTGCCAGTAGCAGAATGTTAGTCTTGAATAAATTAGAAGGGAGAGATCATTCACAGGCTCTTTTCTAGCAAAATTATATGAATATCAGATTAACATGGGACAAGAGCCCAGTGAGAATAGAGCCCTTATGATTCAAAATGCAAGAACATAAGAGGCAACATGTCACAGAAATAAGGAACAGCAAGCATAATGATGTCCTGATTTTTATTTTTATTTTTTTTATTTTTTATTTTTTTGCCTTTTTTACTGCAGTCACAGAAGACAAAGTATGTTATCAAGGCATATGCTTTAAGGGGCCAATTTTGCATCTAATGAAGCCAATGGAAAAAAAACATCAAGTTCAATGATGCAATGTAATGCCCTTAATGAAAAAAGTAATCTTATGTTGGAATTCACTTTTGAACCCATTTAAGTCGATGGAAATCTTTCTTTTGATTTAAAAAGCACCATATTAAAATACAAAGTATTCAAAAAAAAAGATATCTAGATGCTCTCTTTATGTGGAGTGTATCCCATCTATTCAAAGCTCAGATTAAATCACAGGCAGACCAGTGTGTGATCCCACAGATATTGTCAGACTGCCCATGTGTCTGAAATAATCATGGGCTCAGGCACTGGCAGGACATTTGCACCTGAATATCTTTATGTTTAACTCTTTCTGCCAATAAAATTCTCCCTGACATTTATAGACCCTGCCACTTTGACTTACTGTATGCTTATGCTAAAATTTCACAGGAAAGGCATAATTTCTTTTCTCCCTGTATATTCTACCTCAATAAGGGACAATTCATTTTACTCACACTCTTCTTTTTTAATATCACAGTAGCCTTGAGACCAGGCAGAGAAAATATCAACCTGAATGTTTAAGATAGAAGAGGCTGGTTTAAGCAAGAACAACTACAGGGAATGTGACTCTCCTCAGTCTGGGTTCAGAAAATACCATCTTGGGATCCGGGGAAGAAAGGGATCAGTACTTCTTCTGCCAGGGTAGCTTATGTCCAAACAAAAACAGTGGTTTTCATGCAATCACAGAATCATTAAGGTTGGAAAAGACCACTAAGATCATCTAGTCCAACCATCAACTCATCCCCACCATGCCCCCTGACCATGTCTCTCAGTGCCACATCCACATGGTTCTTGAGCACATCCAGGAAGGGTAACTCCACCACCTCTCTGGGCAATGCTGTCAGGCTGACAGGTATGAATTTTCTCAAAAGCAGTAGGAACACAGAACCTGAGAGAAAGCTGGGAGACTCCAGTTATTTTTGGCTATCGTTGAGAAAAGACCTTCTCCTCAGAGCACAGCAGGGCGGTTCCCAGCCAGCTGGGTGCTCTCTGCCCTGTGTCAGTGACCACTGCCTCTGCACAGCAGCGCTCATGGCACACATCACATATGACAGGCCCCCAGAGCCAAGGGGAAAGGTGACCGCATAGGCATTTAAAAGGGTAAGCTTTTAACTTAGAGATGAGTTTCAATATTTTCCCCTCCCTGGTACTAATCATAATCTAATCCCCTCATAATTATCTAACTACTCAGAGGACTCAAATTATTTAATGATGCATCTGAAACACAGAGTGCTGGAGGTCAATGAAATGCAGTTTCTTGCATCTCTACAAAATAGGAGAGCAACTGGAGACCTACGAAGCCCTTATATAATGTAGAGATTTAGTACAAAGAGGAAGAGTGTTATTCCTTCCACAGAAACCCCAAGTTGCTGGAACTGCAATCAAAACAGGTGCTATGAATTTGTGCTGAAGCTTAATTTCCTGGACAAATAAGGAGCACCACCAGTATTCAGGTCCTTCAGCAGAATGAACAGAGCACCCACAGAGATGACTTAACCTTGTCTCCCCCACCCACAGCCCCAAGCCATTCTGAGCATGTATACAGTTAAGTACTCTATTCCTTTGTTTTTATATAGGAAATTTGGTGACAGGGACTACCTTCTTCCATGTATTTGTAGAACCATGCAGCACAAAACAGACCCGTTAAACATTAGGGCAGAGCATTCATCCTTTGATGAGTATTTAATGTGTCAGTTATGCATCAATGTTAGCTCAGTATATAAACACACATATGTTCTTGGGCAAAAGCATCCATGCATCAAAACTCTGCATCCATATTTTACTGTATTTAATTAAGAGAGTAACCCATTATCACTAATTATAGTTTATATTTTCATAATACTGTTTTATGGTTATTACCTATTCCCTTCAGTTCTATTTATCTATAAGCCTTGCATGCTTTGACACTATCTAGGGAGCTCTTTTTTTTTTTCACACAAAACCAAAAATTAGTAACTAGGCTGATCTCAGAACACTGACTGTTCACCTTTCCGGACCTGGAATGCAAACTGACCTCATCTTCTCACATTTCTGCTTGCAGAAAATCCAAACGGGAATTTCACATATGATTTCATACTTTAGGAAACCTAGATATGCACATGTGCCCGCCCCCCAGGAGGCATTCCCAGTACTTCAGTGATGTCCTCCATGACTGCAAACACCACCAGGAGAGGAAAAGTGATGCAAAGATTGACCAACATTTCAAGCATCCTATTAGTTCCTATAAAGAATATTAAAACAATGTATCCATACGCTCTTCCGAGACAGAACAGCTCAAAAAAGAGACATGATAGAACACACACAGTTAAGGAGAAAGATCATAAAAACGAAGTTTTGAATTTCAGCCCTTTTTGGATTCTCTGCAAACTTATCATTTCAGAAATGGGGTCTCTCTCATTGGGTCTACTAAAGGAAGAAAGGAGATCTCACCTCTGATGATGCAGTCATGCTACTATCTGGTGAAGCCTGTCTCCTTCTGAAGGACAGTGAGTGCAGTCCGAAAGTGAAGGGCAGTTTTGGACACCTGGATGGCAAACTGACAGGAGTAACAGTACACAGGCACTCCTGTGTACACTACAACCAGCTGTCAGACAGTTGTCAGTGTGAGAGAGCAAGATGGGAGAAGAGAAGCCATGTTCAGCCCAGAATTTATGAAATATTTTTAAAGCATATTTTTATTTATTTTGTTTAATTTTACTGATTTTTATTGATTGGAAAGATGGAGGCTCAGACAAGCCTTCATTTTAGTTTCTAATAGCACCTTCAATAAGAGATGGTATTGCCAAATCACCTTATTAAACTACATTTCCCATTGCTTTTCAGAAAGACTTTTTTTTTCTCTATAGTTCTAATTTTTCTTCTTTCCAATCCCATTTCTTCACATATGGTTCTGTATCCACTTTGCTTTCAAAGTGAAAAAAAGAAAACAAAAAACAAGCAGACAAAAATTACCCCACACAGGATAGAAATGTGCTTTTCTCTCACTTTTCACAGGCTCATGAATTTTAAAACCAGTACCTTTTGTAGAGCTATTGATCTGCAATGGTTTCCAGGTAGGATCAAATAGGGGGTGCCACCTCGTGCACTCCCTGGGGTCTGTGTTTTACATGTGCCTTTGCCTCCCACTCTCCATGGCACGGATGTGGGAAGAAACCCATCTCAAGCCCACACAGCCCTGACCTGAAGCACAGCCTTCTAATTTTCACGAGCTCTGATGGAGGAGCACTTGTAACTGTGGCTTGGCGTCAGACCAGCACAGTGCAGGTTCCTTGGACGTGTCACAAGAAGTAAAGCCACCTCCACAGAGATCTGCCAGGTCTTGCAGATT
Source organism: Tragopan temminckii (assembly GCA_028571105.1). Lineage (NCBI taxonomy): Eukaryota > Metazoa > Chordata > Aves > Galliformes > Phasianidae > Tragopan > Tragopan temminckii. The sequence goes on along the minus strand of JAOWBP010002052.1, from coordinate 32,810,104 downwards.
GTTGACACAACGCACAGTGTTGGCTGGGGTGGTCGCACTGCAAAATGGTTTGGTTTTCCCCATCTGTACTGCTCCCTTTGCCCTCCCTCCGGCTGCCAAGGCAGACGTCAGACACTTGAGGGAAGGGGGTAGGATTTCAGCTGTCAGTTCAGTGATGCAGAAACGCTACCACCAAAAAAAATCTGTAGGACTATAAACTTTTTTTTTTTTCATGTTAGCAGGATTTGAAGCCACTGTCTCTTGGTGAAAAATTGTCATCAGGAACCACTGGGAGGTTTTTCAAGGACTTCAACTAACCCACAAAGGCTTGAGTAACAACTAGAAAAAAAATCAGAAATGTTAAAACAAATTAAATATACATCAGTACTTGGAAATAATAATGGTAATTTTGGAGTGACAAATAAAGCAATAAATGTTAGCATATGTATGAAAGTAGGCAGAAAAAATCCACTTGTAATTCGAGTCATTCTGCACCCTGTCTTTAATGAGCACAGAGGTAAAGATGAGTAGTTCCACTGCAGCTCAGTTCACACATTCTCAGCCTAACCCTCTCATTTTCTCAATGGTAAAATAAATATTATAGAAAAAAAATCAAAGAAATAAAAAAAAAAAAAAAAAGAAAGAAATAAGAAAGAAAGAAAGAAAGAAAGAAAGAAAGAAAGAAAGAAAGGGATAGACAAAGACACTGAGAAAGAAGACACTGAAAAGAAGAACTATTGAAAGCCTGTACAGACAAGTATGAATCAATTATTCCAAAAAGCAGATGTAAAATGAAGCTGCTTAAACATATAAGGCACTTCTACATTGTATTCAAATAATGCTGAAATTATAGAGCTGTCATTCGCAGACCTGTCGAGGGTGCCTTTCTTACTACATTATGATTTAGCATTTCTCTTGGAAGGCTGTAGCAATTTTGACATTAGAGTCATTGGACAGAAAAACCATAAAATGTACACGAAGCGTCACCTCTCTTTTTTGTGGTCTCAAAAAGAGCTCTGGGAGCTGATTTTGCCACTAAAAAAGAAAAAAGTAAGGGAAAAAAAAGAAAAGAAAAAAAAAAAAAGAATGACCTGAAAGGAAAGTATTCGTAGAAGTGCAGAACTGTTAGTCTCAAGAGAGAGAGTGCATGTCTGTAGAACAAATGTAACTGTGAAGATTTAAATAATTTGATGGCACATAACCTAATCTGACATGGCAGCAGGTTATTTCATAAATTGTGAAAGGCTCTGCCCACCAGTGTCATAATAAGAGCCTCTTTGAGAGGCAACTTAGAGATACGGATTTTTCTTGAGGCAAAGGCTCGGGTGACAGCAATGGAGATGGGGTGAGCAAAGCCGATGTGCCTCCTCAGCTCCTGAGCGCTGGGTGAAGCAGCACACACTGCATTTCCACTCGGAATCCTCGTGCCAACAGTGGGCAGATCTAACCTATCACTGATTTCCTAATTATCTGAAGGAGTGCACTGGGCAGGGTCCTGTACCGCAGGTGGGTGGATGGGGGTTCTCTGGGGGTGCTGGCAGCACTACTCTCCTCTGCCCTGCTCATGTACTGCTCTGGGAGGAGTGGGTTATGGATAAAGGCGGCTCAGTCAGGGAGTCTGAATCAGTTGGAGGTAATTGCTGACCCTCACAGGCCTCATTATCTCTTACAAGCTCCCTGAGACAGCCCACGGGGCCAATACTTTTCTGCACACACACATTTTGAAACTTTCATTGCAGTTCACGTCACGGCTACAAGCCTTGCAGTTGCTCTGCAATGGATCAGAGGTATGCTGGGGAGAATGAATGCTGAACAGCTCAACACATGAACACACACACACACACACACACACATATATATATATGCGTATATATACACATATATACTCATAGACATGCATATCACTGAAAGACGTGCATAGCAAAATGTTGATGAACTAGAACCAAATGCAATATATTTCAGGGAGATATTTTCAATCATTTGCTCTGATTATTATAATTTGATGAGTTAATCCTAACCATTTAGCTCTCATAAACTCACAGATCATGAACAATGGCTGCATTAAATCTATTGTCACCAGCAGTAACACGAGGAGCAAAGGCTCACTGACTCTTCTCACAGCATTTGTTTTTATTCACTCAATCTCTCATTCCACATCAGCTGCCATCTGGACAAAATTCAGAAACCACAACACCTGCTTGAAGAATAAGAAGCTGATCAGATGGAATGGGCTGGGGGTTTATCTTGAGAGCAGAAATGTGAATTGTTGGTAACACAATCGCTTAAAAGGTTTGTAAATTATGTGCCTTCAGCTCAGCATATGGCTCATGTGAAATATGGATTTGTGAACTTTTCACAAAACTTGGGCTCAGATGATATAGTGGCAGCTGTTTTATAAACACATGTGATAAATAAGTATGACTTTGTATGTATACACACAAGAGATTGTCAATGGTTTTTAGTCCCCTTTTGAATAACAATACTATTTTATATTTGCTTAGCAGTGTATCAATATTCACTTCACCCAAAATATTCACACAGTGTTCTTGGTACTTCTGGAAAAGCCAGTCAAGAAAATCTGGGGTCTCCTGGATGTCTTGCTCTGGCATGGAAACAAGTCCTCTTGCTACTGTACCTAGGCAGGGGGTCCTGACACAAGTTCTCCTCAGCCTGTCCCCCTGTTGCATAGAGGTAATTTCTGTGAGAATGGGTACAATCAGGACAAAAATGCCCTTCTCTCCTCTCCTTGGTTTGCAGCCTTCTCTAAATATGTGGCTTACCAGTCAGGAGGGTAGGAGGCTGTTTCAAAGGTTGAGACTACAAGTGGGAAAGTCAGATTGGGGGTTAGGAAAAGGCTCTTTAGCAGTGGGGAATGGGCATTGTATGGCTTCCCCAAGGCAGTGGGCAGAACTCCAGGCTGCTGGAGTTCAAGGAGTGTTTGGACACTGCTCTCAGACACAAGATCTGGATTTGGGTGGTTCTCTGTGGAGCCAGGAGGTGGATTTGATGATCCTTGTGGGTCCAATTCAGGATATTCTATAATTCTATGCAGTTGTTAGAGATGATAACAAGAACACCATTTTCATAGTGCTGAATTGTTCTTTTCAGCAGGATTGCTGTAAAATACAGCACTCAACATTGAAAGCAAATTCTCAGTAAATATGTAAACAAATATCTTTCGCAAGTACTGTACCTGTAAAACATAAGCTTTGTTGAGTAGTACCACTGGCTTTTTGCTGACACATCAAAGCTGGGTATTGTTGACATCAGAGCATAAAATGCTGCTTGTGTCCCCTCATGGAGTACGCATAAATATGAACCTGCAATATACACTTGAACCCTTAAAGACACTTCTTCTAGGAAAGGAGATTCACACTGACTATCAAAGTTTTGATAATGTGAAGATTCTTCTATGCAAGGATAGGCACATAGGTAAGTTATCATAGAATTGCAGAACCATTAACGTTGGAAAAGACCACTAAAAGATCATCTAGTGCATCCGTGAGGAAGACAGGACCAGTGAAAGTAAAAGTGTGAATGCCCAGGTCAGGAGCAGTCATTTATGCATTTATCTGGACAGTGGGCACATAGTGAGTGTGTGTCCATCTCTGCTGGACAAAGGTGGTTACTAAAGGCTGGTGGAGTGTGCTGGACCTACCACCACATGCAGCACATAGCCAGCCCTGTGCTGCAGCGAAACGACATGAGCAACCCTGACCCTCCAGGTAGGGCCTGGAGAAACTCCTGCCATCATCTTTACCAATGGTTTTGTAGAAGAGTAAAACTCTGCTTTGCACACACAAATAAGGATGCCACAAGTGGTTCAAGTCTGCTTTTGGTGATCTTCTGGAATATATATATCAGTGTAGGTTTTACTAAACGAAGGGGTTTCTGGGTGCTAGGGGATAGAAAAGAATGGAATCTTGAAGAAATATATCCTCTTCTTACCCTTACTGCTGTTGAGACATTAATGAATTTCTTCTATTCTTTTTCCCTTCTCATTTTCAGGGAAAAACAAAACAAACTAAAACAAAACAACAAACAAACAACAAAACCCCACAATTTGTGACTTTGTGGGATGGAGGATGGTAAAGATTTTTAAACAGTTTGGCCCCCACACTAATGCCAAGTGCTGGTGCTTTATAGCAGCCAGCTTTGCAGTATTAAATGGTCTTCTGTAGCCTCATCCTTCTGCCTGCCTACAAGAAATAGTGACAAATTACAGTTGGGGGGGGAGAATGAAGAAAGAAATATTCCATTTTTAATTGCCTTTTCATTTTCTTTTTATAGCCATGCTTAAACTGTGAGTTATCAGAAGCTGTTCAAAGTCTTTTTCTTTTACCATTTTAAAATATATTCCTCCTAAAGCCAGATGAAAAATACGGTTAATGGGGTTTTGTGACTCCCACAAAGTCCCCTACAAATTAAGGGACTTTGAAAAAATGTCAGCTGCCCAGTTCCCAAGAAAGAAAAATTAAACAATAAAGGCTTATCGACTTGTTCCTGAGAAGATAAAGCACTTATGAATGAGACCCTCTCATACTCTCTGGTTTGTGATCAGAGTCTCCAGTTTTCAAGATTCACAGAAAATATTCTGATTAGTAAAAAATATGCCCTGATTAAATGAGTTTTAAGATTTTATAACTGAATCCCATCCTCCCTTCAGCCTGTTTTCATACAATGTGCTGTCTCGTTCAGCTGTGCTGCTATCACTACCAATTATATCCAGTGCCATAAAAACATCACATTCATGCAGATCAGCTGATTGTGCCAAGTTCAAGAAAGGACAGCAGGATAGAAATGACAGCAGCTTCTACTGGCTCTGCTCCAAAGTCCCTTCAGGCTAGTTGTTGTTTTCCTCTCTTGCAGACCCCTAGCATTTCCCTTTCTCAGAAGTATTAGTGCCATCCCTCTCTCTAAAGGGCCTGACTCCCAGGCTACTAACCTCGCTGAGGGTTGACTTCAACAGGTCATCTGCAGATGTCATTCTCTCTTGCACAATTTCTGATCTTTCTGCCATGTGGCAGTCCGAGCAAAAGCCACAAACAACTCCAGTTCTACTACCTAGATTCAACATATACACACCACATACAGACAAACTGTGGGATTACAGCTCTCTTCTCTGCTGTGCATGTGGTTTCTACATGGTCTAAAAGACCTTGGAGCACAGGGGAAGAAATGGTAATTGTGGAAGACTTACAGTTTTAGATTTTCTGATTTGTGGAGTCCTACTCTTTGCCATCCAGAGAAAGGGAAGCAACTCAAAATGTAAAGGAGAGCTCGTACTAGCTCTGCTTTGACCAAATGCAGTAAACAAGACATTTTTCTAGGATCTTTTTAGGTCCCTGCTGGATTTCCAGACTTCATTTCTTAGGAAACTGAGAACTGCTTCATCTGGAAAATAATTGTATCTATCTAGTTATATTAATTAGAATAACATAGAAATTGAAAATTGGTTTAAAATGTTTTACTTTAACTAAGGCCATAAGTATGGTGATGAAACCAGAGTTTCAGTTCTTCTTATGCAGCACAAAGGAAACTGAGATTTTAAAAATATCTTCCTTATTCCCTTTCCTTCAGCCACTCCATTTTTCTGGTGTTAGAAATGTGAGGGCAATTTCATTAACAATAAGACAGTGGTCAGTAGCTGAAAGCAGAATCATTCACTTTTCCATATAGGCAATAATGGAACCTGGCTTAAAATATCCACTGCAGAGTTTGAAAAAAAAAAATCTACATCATATTTAAAGACAAATAAAGTATTTTGATCGCATTAGTTTAAATCTTTAAAAAATATATACTAAATAAATCTAATTTCAAGACAGTTTCATACAGCATTCAACAATCCTTCAGGCTGATAACCTTCTTGGAGCAGTATATTTTTAGCATTCAGCTGATTTGGCTAACTAAGCGGGGACAGGACTAATTGCTGCAGGAGGCTGACGTGGAAGAAAGTAGTCACATTCTTCCTTTAATGTGTTGCAGTCTGCCATGAATCTGCAGAGTGACACAGCAAACTCAGAACAGTATCAAACAGTAATCGAACCAAGTGAGTCTTCCCAAAGCCAGATCATAGAAAATGGTGGAGCACCTCCCTATTTAAGACAAGAAGCAAAAAACTACGTGAAGTCTGTAAAGCCAGCTCATGCCAAAGGAATAGTTGCTTTGATTTAATTGATGATAAAAGAAAACCCAGAAGAAGGGTGAGTTTGGATGACATTCAAGTGTACGTCCTATGTTAGGAGGAGGGTAGAGATACCATCTGCTTGCCTTTGTTGCTAGAAGCACAATGGATAGATACAACTATGAAAAGAGCATTTGCTACACAAGTAGAGGCCACAGCCGGTAGTTAAAGATTTGCAGTTTCATCAGATGCTGCCCTCTCCTCTGAGGCGTCTCCTCTGGAAGTGCTGGTGGAAGGTAGAGCAATGGCAAGCAACAGCAGGAAGCTCCCTGCTCCCTTAGGAGTGAATTTTGCCTGAATGTGTACAGGCATTCTCTTCCATATACCACAGAAATACCAAAGCAGCTCAATAATGCTTCCTTCGTTTCACAGTAAGTGATTCGGGACCCACTGGCCTATTGACATTTTGAAAGTGATGTACAGAAATTCTGAAAAATGAAGCTGTGCTTTTTCAAAGGTGGAGTAAACAAGTGAGGAAGCTGAGGAGATATTTTCTAAGCTCCAGGAAGAGAAAATACTTTGTCTTCTCAAACATAGCCAGGTTTAAAAATGAGTCCGGTTTCCTTCATCTCATAAAAAACCAGATCACCACATCTCTCTCACTCCAGTACAAGATGCAGTAGGCATGCAATCACTTTCCTGGTCAAATGCTAAAGAGGCATTGTATATAAAATGCACAGACAAGCAGAATAGGTTTACATAATGTTAATATAGACAAATGGCATGTACAACATATCTAGCTGCAATTTAATTAGATTAATTAGATCAATATAATTAGCAGTGCTATATTACACTACCAAGACTTAGCCTTGCAAAGAACAGTGCTAAAAATGGTTTACAGTCTTAAAGCATTGTAATGGTGCATGCTGTATCCATGCTATCATGCATCAATATCACCACTAACACACTATTAATACTGGGAGTTTATAGGACACTCAGGAGACACATAAAACACTACCCTTGCAGAGGAAAATTTTGATAATGGAGCCTGCAAAATTATTTCAACTGTTGAAAAGATCTCACTCGAACTTAATTCCAAACTACAGCATGGTCATGATTATATAGCAAGTTAATTTAACCCATTGAGGCAGGAATAGACATAATGAACAAAACAGATTGAGGTAGCATGGTTTACCAGTGAGCATTTTTCTCAGAATTCTCCATGAGTTTTGTACACGTAATAAATCACAAGGGGCTGTTTAATTTAACTATTGCATCATCAACTTGGATGTAGACTAGATGTCACACTAGGTGAAATTGCATAGTTGTTCATGATTGTAATAGTGATTTTGCATTAAACAGAACTGTGGGATTGTGTTTGGGTATCCAAACCTCCACGGTGGTAAAAATGTTAATTTTCATCTGCTAGTGTGCTCAGTGTACTTGGGTTCAAAACTTACAAAACAAACGACATATGTGGGACGTATCTGGAAATACCTTTGAAGGTTTAAAAAAAAAAAAAAAAAAAAAAAAAAAAAGCAGAAATTCCAGCTTGTTCAAAGTGCAACAAACTCTGAAGTTTAGCAATGTAAAGTGATAAATTAACCAGAACTCATGTTTGTGGATTTCTCTCACCAAGTAGAGAAGCTAATCCTAATTAGTTCACCTGTGCTTTTAATTTGATATTTCCTCCAAATTCTACTAAGATGAAGTCTGGTCCATTAACCACTTTCACTAGGAAAAAGCTTCTTCTTTTTGCATTTATGCACACATAAAAATAAATCTATTCATGAAAGGGATATAGTGACAGCCCCGGAGCCTTCTGTCTAGATACACAGAAATGACCAAAATGCCAGAATGCAGACTTCAAGACTGTAGACTTTAGTGATGAAAGATGATTCAAAATAAAAGCCCGTTTGACCTTGGATAATTCCATTGCTAACGGACTCATCTCTCTTGAAGACTAAAGTATCATTGGACAATATTGCCTTGTTTCAATTTATGCATCTTGACTGCCCACAAGAATTAGGTCCCAGACATCCTCAAGCTTATTAATAGAGCAAGTGCCAACAGTTTAGATGTGGCTCAAATTTATGCCAATTATGCAAATTTAATTATGCAGTTAAAATGTATGTATTGCCCAATAGCTGTCAAAGGAAGCCATCTCATTTTTCATAGTTTTCAGGCTTCTACCATTCACCATTATCTATGTAATACGGTTGATGCCAGTGATGCTCCAAGTCATCTGTCCTTCATCATACTGTCTTACAAGAAAAAGTTAAATGCATTATAAAGAGTTCCTCTGCCTGACTGTTGGGAATTTATACTAAATGGTGGCGTTATCTGTCTTCAGTATCATGTTGGATATTCAGTAGCTAATTTCAACTTTTGTTAATTTTGTATCATTATGACCTTACAGTCTACTCTTCCCTAGATATACACGGACAGATAAATAGAATAAAGCATAAAGGATTAAAATAACAAAAGTCTTGTGTCAGGAAATAATCACCTACGTTATAGAAATCGTAAAAGCTGAAAATGAATATTCTAGCTATCCAGCTTTTTTATCTGATGCTAATTTTAGCTTCTCTAGTAGAAAACTTTATTGCTCAGTTTCTGTATGAAACCTACAGAAGAAAGTAGTATTGTTTCCATGGGTGAGCACAATTAGCAGATGGGTAGTCCAGCTGATATTAAAAGAAAAACTTGGAAGCAGAAGCCATTTGTGTCAGTTTTGCTTTTTGTTTCTCTCCTTCTCATATAGTTAATTTATGACATTCTTTCACAGCATAGTGTTTTATGGAATGTATATTTTCTGACAACTAAGTGACAAATTTGTCTGAAATGAAGCTGTTCTTTGAAGACTTAATTGTAACTTCTTTAACATATTAAAGAAAATCAATATAGATCTGGAATGAATCACTATTGAATCTTATTCCCAAACAAAGGAAAATTATTCTAAAAATTGAAGCTCCATTTTTATCTCAGCTTTTATTAATATAATCTAATTTGTGAGTTAATTGATCTTAAAAAAGGAATAATTTGTCAATATATATGTGCAATAATCCTTTTGTAAAGTAACATTATGTAATCTGATTGCATGATGTTCAGTTGAATATTACACATTAAATGCTGCTTGGCAGCAAAACAATGGGTCAGACTGGTCTAATTGCTGAACACCTTGACACACACAATATTTGGGCTATGAAAGACATCACCAAATTTTGGGTATCTGTTCCAATCTTTCAGTCTCTTTTAAATAAATAGACAAATATCTAAGAATTTGCTCTTGGAATTTTTCACAGAGTAAATAAAGAAAAATGCATAAAATTTTTCCAGTCCTTTCCAGAAGTAGAATTTTTGCCTCAAATAGTTATCAGTGATTTCAGCATATGTTTTGTTGGTTTTTACAGTGTTTTACATGCTACAGGATTATTATTTCAGTTCTGCAGCTACAGTCAATCAAAGTAAAATGAACTGGTATTTTAACAACAAATTGTAAAATATGCTTTGAAGTTCACCCATCTTTTCCTAGCCTTAATAGACCTTAATAGACCTTAAATATTTTGTTTGTAAAAACTGGATGAAAAGTTTAAAATAATACAGAGACAAAATGTACATCACTATCAAATAAATATCCAAAAACAGAGAGAGAGAAAAAAAAAAAAAAAGACAAGGTTTATCATATTCATTAGTTCTACAGTTCCAAAAAAGTTTGATGGAAAAGGAAGACAAGCATGAAATAATTCCCTGCTCAAATTAGGGTATTTCTCTTTAGGTATTTAACAAAGTCCCATCTTACCTGATCGTCCTTTGATCAGGTAGGCTCTGCAACTGTGTGGTCATTTTAAGAAAATGGATTTTATCACTGTAACTGCACAGAACTCTGACATGATGTAAAGCCAATCCATTGTAAGATTACAGGTAGATTATGATTGGGATTACAGGATTAAATCAGCATGTTATCTACATAGAATGAACACATATTTGTGGAGTTTCTGATTTTCATTCCTTGATTAAATAATTGGCTGCTGAAAAATAAGGCTGCAGGCTCGATTGCAATTGTAAAAAGAAAGGAAGATAATGGGCAGCCTTGTCTAGTTCCCTGGTGTCATTTTTAAAAGGGCGAGTTTAAATTGCTATATGTACAGACCTGGTCAGGATATTACACAAGATTTTTAATCCAATTTTTATGAAGGTCTTTCTAAAGCGAAGAGTTTGAGGGTTTAGTTTGTGGGGGATTTTATTGTTTTGGTTTTTGGATTTTTTTTTTTTTTTTTTTTTTTTTTTTTTTTTTTTTTTTTTTGTGGTGGTAGTGGTGGGTTTGTTCTTATTTCTTTGTGTGTTTTAAAACCAGTCAGTGGTTACCTCCATTGCAATAAATCAAAAGAGTTTTCCAGTCAACTGAGTCAACAAACCTACATTATCAAATTCTCATCATGAATGACATACAACTCCAAATCATCCTCACTGAAGCACAATGGAAATAATACAGATCAAATTATGTGGACAAAGTTTACTCATGGAAATCCTTTGTGATGAGGTGAAGAAGTGCCTCAGCAGCCCTCTGCTCCCCTTGAAACCTTCATGCAAGGCTTGCTAGAGATTTGAGTTCCTGTACATGCACTCTGGGTGCAGAAGTGCATTTTATCAGCATAAATCTAGCCCAGGGTTTAAAATACATATCCAACTGCTGCAGATTCATAGGAAAAGCAGTTCATTTGATTGCCAAGTTCTGCAGTAGCATGTTTTCTGATTCTAGTGTTCAGTTAAACACTTCCAATCATAATTCAGATGTGTGTGTATGATTTCTCACTGAATGTTTACTGGCAGCTCATCTAAGCATGTTACTTTCCCCTGTGTTAGACTTTAGCAGCACTTTTTATTTCATATTAAGTCTAAGGTTACACTTTGATCTGGTGAAAGTTTCAATAAAGTGCTTTTGTTTACAAACTTTATCTCCTGTTTAAAGCAACTTAGAAGATTAGAGTGTCTGACACTGCTCTTTGAAAGTGTTATTTATGATTTCTAGATCATATGTCAAAGTTTGAGCCTTTAGTTTTAATAATTGACGCAGCTTGGTGTACTTCATCTTATTCTTTACACAGAACATGTGCCAGCAGTTTCTCATTTGTATTCTCACTGGTTTACTTTATATGAAAGCTTTTCTACAGCCATGGCGTGTTGTAGTTTGTTCACTTTTTGTCAGCTAATTCAGTTGAGGGGTTTTTTTACGACACATATTAGCATGCATTGATTTTTGTCATTTTAAAACTATTATTCAAAATTACTATTGTTGTATCTTTTCTTTTCTGAGGTCTGCACCATTGTTAATTGTGGCTTTTAATGATCCCTGTCTTAGATTTTATAGCATATTATTACCATCACAGAATCAAGTTTCAAATTAATATTTTGTTCAGAAGAAAAGCACTCCTTTTCTTTTTTCAAGAAGCATTTTGTTTGTTCTTCCAGTTTCTTGCTCGTGACAATTGTAAAAGGCAAATTTTCTGCCACTTCTACAGTGGGAAAACTGAAGATTTCTTTGGCCCTTAGTGGTGAAGATTTCCTGCGGAGAAAATCCTACATTCATTTCCAAGATACATTCTCTTAAGGTCTAGTATTTGCAGAATCTCCACCGCGGTGGGCACAGGAATATCTCTCAACTACTGCAATTGCAAGACAGGTTTTGAAGAGTGGAATATCAAAAGAGCAGTCAAAAATACAGGTGTAACACTTGTGTGCCATTTTTGTTTTGGCCTTCTTCTTCTGAAAGACAGATAGCAGCATATAGGTCCAGCTCCTGTATAAAGTTCATGGGCAGCCCAAGACAAGATGAGGTGAAGTGTTGTAAGCCAGAGACAACTAATTGGCAGATCACTGAAGTTAGTCCATCAGTCAAGGCACAAGAATATACACTTCTTTCCAGACCCAAAAGAAGGAAGATTTTTCTCAACATAGCCACTGATGTACCCATGAATGACAGCACCCCCCAAATAAAGCTTGGATCTCTGCATCAAGCTGATGGTCAGTGGGATAAGCCTTCAACAAAAGGTAAGATCTTCCAACTAATTCTTTTCCCTGCAAACCCCAACCCGCATACTTGATCCAGCTTCTTTTAATTCACGTATTTCTTTCTCACTAGTACTGGGAGACCTGTACAATAACACTGACTGCTTCTACCAAAGCAGACAGGCAGCTATGTGTGAGTGCTATTGATGATAGATCCCCAAAGATGTTGAAAAAGTTAGAACATGGAATTGAAAACTACTTATGCCATAAGGGAGGGTCTTCTGCTATCTGTCCAAGAAGAACAGGCAGAGAACCTGCCCAGAACTGCACACCTAGGGCCCTACCAGGTCCTGTAAGTAAATGAGCTGCACCCAAGGGACTGGTGTTGACGAAGGCTGCTGATGGATCGAGTAACAGAAACATACAAGTCTTCCCTCTCAGTGGCCACAGCAAGGTCACCAGGATCACTGCAGTTGTACATCATGCTGTACTCCAGACAGATGCCTGATTATAAAAAGCGTTGGATTTGGCAGCTGGAATTCTCCTACACAGTTCTTCGCCAGTCATTTTGCTTAGACATGAGAGTTTAGATATCTGAAGTATTCCTGTTTCACAAACTTGTTGAAGTGAAGATAGATGGCAGAGAGAGGTATAAGAAGCTTTATGTGCCCTAGCTTTCAATCATTGCTCAGCTTAGCTTTAATGTAAAAATCTATTATTTCAAACTTTAAACCTTCTGTTAGAAATTTAACTTTAAAATCGAAGGCTTCTTTCTCCCCGAAGATTTAATTTCTTTGTGGATTGTTGTATTAAAATACAATCTTCCTGTTGGACTTCTTCATCTTTTTATGATCCTTAAATACAAGGTTCTTGGTCCTTTGCAAGAAACAGAGAGAGAAAAAAGAAAAAAATTGTATATATACTTATAGTGGACTCACATAGAGAATATTTTTCAGAAAGATATAAAAGAAAGTAGGGTAGGAGCTTTATTGTATATGATCGTTTAATGTGAATAGAAGGAAATAGTGATGCATTGTTTGCTAGCATGGTGACACATTCGGTGGTAATTTCACAGTACCGTGGGAATTATCAAAAGATCTTATAAAAAATCTCACCATATCTCATGTACTGTCCACTTCTATTACAACAAGCAGGTAAATTCACAAACTTGAGACAAGAGGTTCTGCTCGTAGAATTATGAGAGAAATTGGTAAGATCACTGAATCATAATATTGTATAATCAGATTGTATAATTAGATTGGAAAAGACCTAGGGGTCATCAAGTCCAACCATCACCTAACACTACTGAGTCTACCACTAAACCATGTCCTAAAGGCCACATCCACGTCTTTTAAATATCTCCATGGACAGTGACTCCAATTTATTTCTGTCATGCCAAGGCTTCACATATTGCTGCAGATGCAGTGGTTACTGAGGTACTGATATGCTGTTTACAAATATTAATAGGCAACCATGATAAAATGCTGGATGTTCTGCTAACACAGCACAGGGTCTATACCCTACTTTTATTAACGTAAATGTAACTGATTAAACCAGAGAGATCATTCTAATATATAGCTCGTTTGGGCAGGATATTAACTGAAGGAAAAATTATATGAAGGCATAAGGTTAGGATTTGATTGAAGATTTCAGGCTACTGAATCTATTTAGTAATTAGATAAGAACTAAGGGGAACATTTTATCTTAGAATGAATATGAATTATTTGTTGAGAAAAAGAGCCAAAGTCCTGGGTGTCACACTTTCATTTATTCATAGCAAATAGAGAAAACTTGGCTTCCTAGTAGTGGTCAGTAATCAAACGTGAAAATTCAGTCACGTTCATATTTTATCAATTACAACGCATTTTTAATGTATTGTTTTAAAATAATTGAAAATAAGCACCAGGGGGAACAATATCCTCATTTTGAAAATGTTTCTGCAGCAGACATGCCAAAACAAAATACAGCAAATAACTTCAGGTAAGACTTGATGCAAATTGTATCAGGGTTAAGAGCTATACTGTTTTCTACACCATATTTTTTTGTTTTGATTACAAGGGTAATCTCACACAGGTCAACGGGAACAAACATGAGAGGTCACATTTATACATGAATTTTTCTCTGATAGTGGGTATTCATAGAAAAAAAAAGACTTTAAAATCATCTGTGTAAAGAAGAGGCTTCTTAATTCAAGGTACAGTAGTGTCCAATCATTTAAAAATGTGTAATTACAAACATTTACGTTTGGAAATTGCAGTGGCTTTTTCAGTCAGGTGTGTTCACAGTACAATAAGCAAAGGAATGGCAGGAAGCGAACACCAGTTTGTTTGTTCAAACACAAACTGTATCTAAAAAACAACAAAAATAATAATTTTTTTTTTTAAAAAAAAAGCAGCCTTAGATGTCCAGAACATGATGTACATGATAGCACATTCTACTGAAGGTGAGATGCTCTCTTCAGGTAAAGGATTTCATCATCTGCCTAGATTATCATATCTCTTCATTAAGTTTGTTTCCCCAGATTCATGTGATTTGATACTTATTTTTCCTTTGACTGTCACTCTAAAAGAACCCAGAATCCATGCAAAATCTAATTTTGAATTTGTATTCAGAATTCAAAATGCATGAATTTGCATTTGTCTTATATTAAAGCACCATTCTGAAGGATCAAAAGAACTTAGATTTTGGAAAGGTGTATAAACAGGTAATGGAGTGAACTTGTCTTCCGGCCCTGGTTTCTTGGGATCAGTCTCTCTATTGAAGTATTTAAGAATCTGAACATTCACATTGATCTTTTCACATCCTCTTGATGAAAGAGAAGATATAAAGTAGAATGATCTGCATATTTGCTACTAAAAACATCCATCCTAGTGGTAAGCTACGTATGCTTAGGGTGCCATGTTAAAGCATGAATCACAGAATCACAGAATCACAGAATGGCCAGGGTTGGAAGGGACCACAAGGATCACGAATCTCCAACCCCCCTGCCA
>JAOWBP010002052.1:32776943-32794902 GCA_028571105.1 Tragopan temminckii | reverse complement strand
ACAAAAAAAGGTAAGGAAGTGCTTCATTGTATTTGCACTTAACACCTACTTGGTGTGTACTTCATTATATTGTGCCTGAGGGTTCAGCACTTTTTTTCAGCCTTTCTTATAAGCTTTATTTCTGTAAAGAGATTGGCGCATGTGACACTTTACCAGAAACCCAAGTGAGAGCAATTCATTCTCCTACAGAACCTGAGCAGAACCAGTTGCTCAGCTCAGACAGAATGCATTAGCATGTAAAATACAGTGTAAGGAAGCTTCTGGAAACGAAGCGAGATAACCATAAACCAGATGCTTCCCACTGAGGTTAGTTTTCAACCCACTTAGAAACTTAATTTCTCATCAGAAAAGTGATTCAGAATATGTCGGCCCAATGGAGAGCAGAGCTGGCCTTTTGCAGTCAGAGGGACTCATCTGAATCAACAGCTGTGAGCAGAAAAAACACTACTGAGGCTGTATGTGAGAGGAACATTTGGGTAGCTCTGACAAGTGCCACACTCTCATGTGTTGCATGGCCATATATGCCCAGCAGCACCTGGGTGAAGTTCTATGCCCAGGATCTGTTGCTCAGAATAGGTATTTCTTGGCACACTGTTGCCAGTGACAGCCAATGTAGCATGGCTCCCTTAGCTTTGAAAAGTACTTTCATGAGATGGGAATTCATTTTCCCTGTTGCTCCTCAAAAGCTTCTAGTTTAAAAACAAAAATGGCCTCTTTGCATTAGAACAAAACTAGGATAAACTATCTTAAGCAGTATTGCTGTGCACTGAGGGGTTAAACTAGTATATTTCTCTTGCTTTTTCTCATTCGCATAACAAAAAGAATTGAAATCCCCAGTACGTAAGATATTCATGGCAGAAATCATGATCTTTGTTTCCAGTTCTGTTTTAAAAGCACTTTCCATGCTTGCAGGGCTTTCTATTCCAAAAATTGCTGAAGGTGAATCTAGACTTTCAATATTGCACCTATGACTTAGGTAGTCAAACAGAATCCTTAGCATTGGGAACCATGATATGTAGACCTACTTCTGCAGCATGACTTTGAATAACTCATTTTTTTCATCTCTCAGCTCCTTCCCTCCTTTCCCCTTTGTCTGTTTAGACAAAGTTATTTAGGGCAGGGAGACTTTCTTTCCACACCTCATTGTCTCAGTCTCAATTATGGTTGCCAATGGCAAGTCTTACCACAACACAAAAGGTTAATTTGTATTCTGTGGATAAAAAGCAGCGAGCAAGTTAATACAAAACTGCCATTATGGAAATGGTGTTGGGGCTGCCCAAGATGAATATCAATACTATTAAAGGAAGGACTTCTTTGTGTTACATATTTCTCATTTAATTTAAAAAAAAAAAAAAAACTTCATAAGATTCTGCTGAGCTGTATTGCTGCAGCAATATAGAATCTTAGAATCATAGAATCAGAGTCATAGAACCATAGAATGGCCTCGGCTAAAAAGGACCTCAAAGATCATCTAGTTTCAGCCCCCTGCCATGTGCAGGGTTGCCAACCACCAGACAAGGTTGCCCAGAGCCACATCCAGCCTGGCCATGAACGCCTCCAGGGATGGAGCATCCACAACCTCCTTGGGCAACCTGTTCCAGTGTGTCACCACTCAATATTAAATATCTTTCCTTCACTTTAAAAAAATTAGACAAAGGGCAGTAAAACTCTCTTATTAACAAAGTTGTGAAATGTCAACAAGAGTAAAAGATAGTGACAAAATTAATAAAGGGTGCAAAACCAGCAGTGCACTCCTCAAGTTTTTTAAATGTACAAATTTGGAACAGAATATATATTCATGAAAGCAAGATATCAGTAGTTTTGGCTTTTGTGGGCCTTAGTGCATTTCAGCATTGGCCCCTTAAGTTTGAAAGGCAAGTTGTGCAGCATAGCTCTGCCAGAGTACTTCAGACCTTATCTGGAAAACTTTTGTAGTTTCAATCCTGAATCTCTCTGGCACAGTCTGCCAACAATATTGGACCGTAAGGTTGTTCAGTTACGTGGACAAACGGACACATTATTTCACCTGTCCTTGTTTGGAAACATTCAGAAATTGCATATCATATGCCCTTTCAGCATTTCTGTGAACAGTAAGTTGCTCTAGCAGAGGTTCAGCAGCAAGACAAAACTTTGCAGCCTGTTATTGATAACGTACCCACACATTAAATATATATATATATATTTAAGAATGGTCCTTTATAAATACACTTTAAAATTCAAGAAATTTCATTTTCTTTCTGATATTTGGAATAATAGAAATAAAATCTTCACCAGGTGTATTCACAGTCTGAAAAGATCGTGAATGTAAGAAAGGACTTAGTTCAGTTCCTAGATGTTGAAGCCTCTTACTTAGAATATGAAGGAGATGTCTCAAAAGGAGTAAGAAACTGAACTTCATCCTTCTCCTTTCACACTGAAAACAAATGTTTTCTACATTTGCCCATATATCACCTGATAATCCTCACAATTTCCAGAGACTACAAAGTGTCCTTTTCCAAACTTAGTAGTTTGTAAGTGAGAGGAAAAAATAGAGAAAGGCAGAATCCAGAGGGACTCCTCCTCTGACTTTTATAAATAGTCTTTTATAAAAGATAATATCTCATGAACAGAAGGAAAAAAAGAGAGATATTATCTCTCTATTTATGAACACAGATTTCTGGTTTTTACATGCCTTTTTACAACATTTTATATGTCCTTTTCTTGTAAGGGAGAGTTCTCTCAATAAAGAATCTTCCCAAATCTTGCTTGTTTTTCCAATTTGCAAATTATTTTGTGAAGCTTTTTCTTTCTTTGTAAGGGGAGATGTCACTAATCCTTTTAGTAGTGGGTAGTCACATTTCCCATTAAAATTAATCATTTCTAAAGAACGTATTTATGAGACAAATATTGACATGATCTTTCAGGTCCATCCTCACAATCTGGAAGATCTCTGATGTTCATAATAGTGAGAATTTTCTCACTGGAAGTCTTCTCATGTCCCAGTACACCACTGACAATTAACAGCCACATGGGCAGGTTATAGGAAGAACTCAGCTCATTCAAACTTCACATATTCTATTCTCTTAAGCTACATTTCTTACATTTTAATGCTAAGTTAGTGTTATTTTATGGATGATAACTAGGAATGACATATTGTTCTTGTTCTTGTTCACTCTTCTGTCTCTCCCACTGGATAGAAGTATAGTAGGGATAATACTCCCCAGGCAGGAAGATTAACACAGAGGTAAAATAACTATTTCCAATGCATGTGCATATCTTGTTTGAGTTCATACATATGCAATTTATTTTTAGTTTGCTTATATTTCATCTATCTAAATATTTTTAAGATGCCTAGATGTTGCCATTGCAGCCTTGTCTCTTTATTTAATCAGAACTTACATCCATAGTAGTGTTCAAATGTCTTACGGACGTTAGCATGATGCCAGTCACATCGCTGTCGTTTTGCACTGCTTTACCTGCATGCCTGATCTGGGTTTCATCTCACTCCAGGAAGCAAAAACGCTGAGATAAGGCCAGCTCTGAACACAGCATAACCCATGCTTTTAGGTACGTGTTACTGGATTTCCTGTGAAATGCACAGAGTATATTCTACGACAAAACTCCTAAAGACAGACATACCATTGCTGCTTAGCACTAAGGAGAGCAGAGGGCAGCAGCTGATGATATTGCAGGGAATGTTCCTCTTTTAGGTGTGGGTGTCACATCTCCTGTACCCATCTTACCATTAGTGAGGGCAAAGAAACCCCAAGGCCCCCTGTACATGCATACGTGCACTCGTGTGCAATTCTTATTTGGTCTCTGATTTTCCTCCATTCTTTTTCTCTCTCTGGACTATTATTCCTCACCACTGTAATGGGGAATTTTTTAATTCATTGAGAAGCTTTGACTGCTCACTGCACTAATACTCCTGTTTTACAAATCAAACGTACAAAACCCATTTTGTCATTAGTTCTGTTGCTTTCCTTGAGACTGTCACTACACAGGACAGGGAAAGATGTGGAGGAATATGATAATGCTGACATTCAACTCCAGGACTGTACTATCTAAAGACAATCTCCAAACATTACTCCAATGATTAATCAGCTGAACATTCACACAGAAATGTTTGATGTACTGCTCTACTCACCAAAGTCTTTTATTGCATAGTCAAAGGTTATTTGGAATTTATCCCTCCCCACCAAGCAGAGCTCACTCTTATTAGGCAAAATCTCTATGCTGATCTCTGCTCTCCGGTGACAGCAACAGAACCTGAAGGAATAGCATGGAGCTGTGTCAGGAGAAGGTCAGGCTGGATATCAGGAAAAGGTTCTGCACCAAAGGGCGGTGGGCATGGAACAGGCTGCACAGGGCACAGTCCCAAGCCAGAGCTCAAGGAGTGTTTGGACACCACTCTCAGGCATAGGGTTTGAGTTTTGGGTGGTCCTGTGCGAAGCCAGGAGTTGGGTTCAGTGTGAATCCCTTACAGCTCAGAATATTCTGTGATTCTATGAAAATTCAGCCTGGAGAGCAGGGAGTCTATACAAAATATATGAAATGGTTAGATTCAAAAATTACTGACAACTAAGTTTGGGACATATGATTAGAGAAGATTCAATCTGTCTTTTAAATTACTTCCCCACAATCACTAACATCTAGAATGCGTATAGTCAAAGAGGGTCACAAGAACATCTATTCCTCCTGTCTCTATGTTCCACATATATCAGTGTGTTATAAAATATCTGAGAAAGGCCAAAAGCAACAGCTATAAATTGCCACAGGAGTGTTGCCATTATGATGGATCTCTATGACAGCAAGAAATTTTCTTTTCTGTTCTTCTTCCTTCAGATGGACAGTTGTTTTAAAACATTAGCATGCATCCTCAGCTCTTGGAAAGGAAGAAATGAAAGTAAGACAAATACTAGAATTGCAATGCAGAGGTAGACTCAAAAAAAAAAAGAAAAGAAAAGAAAAACCCTTCTTCCACTAAAATTCAGGATACCTCCTCTCTATTTTCATGTGAAAGAACTGCTGTATTTTCTCTTAGTTTTTGTTAAGCGTCTCACAGAAAAGCAAGCAAACAAATGAACACATTCTTAATGAAAAAATCTTTATTTTCAAAATATAATTACCAGCTTCCTATCACCTGATGTTATGAAGACAGACTGCTCTTCTGAGGATCCTAAGCAGGATGATGTTGGCACTAAGTTGGTTTCCCCCATTTTACCAGAGGGCAGGGAGTACCTCTGAGCTGATCTCAGAAAAGAAGCTAGAAGTACATCTGGCTTTGTGATTATACGCTGTGTTATCTCAAAGGAGTTCTGAATTTTCATATAGCAGAGATACAGAAGAACAGGTATTTCACAGTCCAGCTCTCCTTCGCACCCCAAAAGCAACCTTGACTGTGCTCTTACTTTGCTCATGCATGTATATTCTCTTCCCAAAGTATATGGGAACTGCATACCTGGTTCCAGGATGCTGGGCCACTGCTGCATGCTATTGTCCCATAGGTTACATTTAGCCAATAAATCACACAGGGAAACCCACAAAAATGTTGACATGTGAATGAAATACCCTGGCAGTGTCTGAAGCTACTTGTTTGTGCAGCTCCTCACCTCCTTACACTTGCATAATGTTTCAAGATGCAAGTATCCAACACGACACTTGTTCTTCATTTTTGTGATAAATACTGTGAGACCATAAACCAGTAGGAAACTGTTTCAGTGGCTTTATAAATAGCCGGTTACCTAAGTGGTAAAGCTAGTCTAGAAAAATTTCTTAAGTGACCATCAATCTTCTTCATTTTCCACAGTGTTCATATTGAAATTCAGTTCCAGATTATGAGAAGAATGGATGAAGGAGTTCAGCAGATGATTTGGGTTTACAGTCTTCAAGTCACCAGTTCAATTCTTGTTGAAAATAATGGTCTGAAAAACATTGTATGAAATTATTTATTTCACTAGTCTTACTCATTTTCTTATTTGTGAGGCAGTTTACATCATAAAACTATTAGGAAAATCTGTATTAAGTTGCCATACTCATGATAATCTCAGAAGAAATGCCTAAGCTGAAGGCTTAGGCATTCTTTAGCCACCTGGTCGCTACACCTAGCAAAGGGACAAGACAGTAGTAAAAATGATTCTATCCTGAGGGCATTATTTACAAGTTGGAAAGAGTCAGTAGTTGGATGCACCATGCCAAGTTATCTTCCCCCTTTCTACAAATACGTGTTTTTTCTTTCTTTTTATAAAATGAAGTTTTTGACTTTATGGTATTTGAACTGATGTGGTTTAGTGATTTACCATCATGAAATATGAATCTCTATGCTAAATATTAACATGTTAATTCTGGGACTCATAGGCTGTTATTTTTGCAATAACAATTCTGCACTGTTTCACTTTAGCTAAAAAAAAAACAACCCTGTATATACTGTTCTCAGTTTTGGTATGACATAGGTATTTGAATAGTTTGCCCTTTATTCTTTCAGTCTCTGTTCTATATGTATTATAGTTGCTCATCCACACATTTCCAAGCTTTAAAAATACTTCAGAAAATATGTATAGGGTCATAGAGCCAAGATGGCTCAGTCTGTTTAGCTAGCAACCATTTTACCTTCACCACAGGAAGAGCTAAGGTACTAAAAGCTAGTAACACAGAGGTTATTTACATGGACAGCTTGCTAGGACCAGGGAAATTGCACTTAGAAGAAAAGTTTGTTTTTAATAAGGTCTAGCATTAAAGCTCAGTTCTTTCTTTTTACTTTTATCTTTTTTCTTTTTTTCCTTTTCCTTTAAACCCCAGTGGAAAACAGGCTTTTACTGTGAAAGTAATCCAACCAGATATCTTCAAAATCTTAATAGGTAAAGTGGATTGACCTCAGTTCATCTTCATGGAGCTTAGGACAAATTGATCAATTTACTTCCTAAATAATTACCATTTGAATGTTGATTTTACCTTCCTAAGATTAGCACATTAAAAAGCCTGTATTCAGAAATGCTAATGCAATGCATTTCTACACACACACATGCAACTCAGAAGAAACCCAGTATATTCTTTATGTAGACAAGTTTCAACTGATTCAGGATAATGAGGATTTACTTATTCTTTTGTTGAGAAATGGAAAAAAAAAAAAAAAACAACAAAAATAAAACAGAGAAATGGATATGGTTAGAGCTGTGGAGGGAGAGACTTTATTTAGCATTCGGATTTTTGAGGCTAGGCATTAAGATTCTATGGATGAAACAACTCAAAACCAAACTTTATTTAAAACAAGCCCATGGAAGAAAGATTGCAAGAAATGATTCATGTGTCAGAGAAGGAATCCATAACAGGAAAATTAGAACACCATCTAATTATTTCATAAAGGTTATAAGGTGAGAAGTAAGACTACAATAGAATATTTCAGTAGAGCAATAACTTTGGAAGCTTACTTGTCAAAAATGACATTGCTTGGTTATCCAAAGGAGTCAAGCATTCAGGCAGGGTAAACTCCTATATATGTAAAAGTTTATTTCACTAAATATTAGGCTGACTGAACTGATATGTTTAGAGTTCTCCATCTGGATGAAGGCTCAGCAGTCCAGATGCTTATTCTTACCCAGGTAGACTCAGCCCCATAATCAACCATTCCAGTGGGCATTTCCTACACTGAGAAAAGCCTCATTTGCTGCAGTTGGTGATAGCAGATTTCTCTCAGCATCTTAAGTGAAGAAAAGCAGAAAAGTTTCTCTGGTTTGGCATGAGCTAGAATATATTTCCTCTGAATGTGCAACAAACGAGGAAAGTTAACAAATATATATCTCAGTTTAATGAGGATATTCTTTTTTTCTCTTCTGCATGCCTGTCTCAGTTTCTACTTTTTCTCTTGGTATTAAAAGTTTTCCATTTTTCTTTGCAACATTCTGCATTTCGATTCCTTTCCATGTATATTACCAACAAACAAATGTTGTTTATATTTCCCTATTCATCTTTTCTTGGCATTTGTCTCCCTCAAAAGTCTCCAGGACGACTTCAATACCAGTTGCTTTCTCTGCACTGCTTCTCATAAGAAAACTTAAGTATTTATGTGGTTCTTTATAAAACTGTGTGAGTTCAGATTCCAGTATTTCACCCAAAACCAGTTTTGTCACTTTCTAGAATAAATATGAGCTCTGAGAAGACCATAGAAATCAGTGTAATCTGGTGAACTCTTTTTAGAATTGGTCACTGCGGAATGGGTTTTTAACTATCTTTTATCCTGATTTTTTAAAAAATTCCTGCAGACAGATCACAGGGAAGATTGCTAAACTTGCCATGAAAGTCACAGATAAGTTATATTTCCATCTATAGTCACTCGACTTCTGCAGTTTGTAAAAAATGTTAAGAAATACAGATAATTGGTTTAAAAGAGAGGAGAGATGGAACTGGCTACCGCCAGCCTCTGGATCAATTGAAGTTATAGCAAATAGTGTCCAACAGTTACCAGCTGTTTGATGGCATGAGTTAAGTCAGTTTGTGGTCTCACTCTAATCTTTGAGACAAATGCCTGTATTATGTCCATTAAATATAGCACTAGTAGATATTTAGTCAGATTAAAGTTTGGACCAGCATGAAAATAGAGCTAGCCTGTAAAGTTATCCTTCCATGCTAGAAAGCCAGTGTTTGATGTGGAAAAGCTAAGGGGGCACTAGCCTTACTAAACCTATGAGTTGAATTAGAGGACTTTAGCCTTTCATTCTATTGGCCCAGCTCCCTTTTACAATTCATTTTCCTGTGAAAAATGTACTGGAGAAAGGTAGGTAAAGCAATTATAGTATGATGGTTTGCTGTGAGCACTGTTGCATTCTGTGCATATGTACATACATGTTGGGTATTTTTGTTCATTTGTTTTCAATGACCAAGGATATTTTCTGTGTCTGGAGTGCCTTCCCTCTTTTCTGTTTTCAGTACTATTAATATTTTATACAATGTAATAAACTTTTTATTGCTTGAAAATAACAATCTTGCATTAAAAACAAAGAAAACTGAACAGGTATTAAAGAATTGCACATACTCTGAACCTGCCAGTTAACCATAATACCTGGAAAAATTCATAGAGAACATACAGAATGTGATTATGACTGATTCAAAGTTCTAATTTCATTGTTTATGTGATTAATTCAAGCCTGGAAAATGTTTGTATATAAGCTGGATTAGTCTCAAATACATACTGCAATTCCGATAGCTTAAAAATATCTTCTTATTGCCTATTTTGAAATTTTAAAACTAATATAAAATGTCCAAAATAGCTAAGGTTAGGATAGGATGCAGTGTAATCTGCACATTTTAGACCAACACCCCAGGAAGTGTGATCTGGAGCTGCTACTGCTCCAAAAGGCTTGCTTGCTTTTGTTACCAGCTGACAAATATCTGACAGTCTACGAAGTGGTTCCAAATATGATCACTGTTCAGCCCAGGTTTCCCTGAACGTGCTTAAGGAACAAAGAAACTAAAGATTTAAGTCAGTCACATATTTCTATCAGTTGGTGTTTGGCAAGGGGTGCTGGAAACATCCAGTTTTATCTGTGTCTTTGGTCAAACACAGCAGACAGTTCCCTTACCTTGACATTTACAAACACATTGCTGTTGTATAGAAGGATACTGCCAGGCACAAAGAAATGCGGCAAGCAGTTGAACATATCACATTGAGTTCATTTTAATTCTGTTTCCCTTATATTATCCCAGTATCTTATCAGATCTGTTTGTATATAGTTGAGCATTCTGTGTGTGTGTGTGTGTGTGTATAAAACATGCAAAATCCGGAGCAGATAAGTTGGTCTTAGTCCTAAGAAGTAGTACATAGAGTGAAAAATGTCGAGAACCATTGATTTAGACAAATAGACTCCAAAGTGACATTTGTATTTTGCTATCATTGCTATAAATACTTTGTCTTTTTTAGGGAAAGCTTTTCCTGGATGTTATTCTAAGAGGATCAGTCACAGTGCTTTTGACCTTTTACTGTACACTACTCCATTAACATCCTGTGGAGAAATTCTCCTTATATATGTAATTGATGCATTTTATGAGACACAAATCAAAATAGATAGTCAAAAATAGATAGCATGGAACTCAGGAAGAGCTGCCTGCCTGAGTACTTCGTTGGCATATTGCCTATAGTTGATAGTGTCAACTCAACATATGGCCCTTCAAATGCACTGATGAATCCTCTTATGGGAATAAAGTAAGACTTGTCTGTGATGTATTTTAAGTTTCAAAGCAGTCCAACAAACAAAGTAAGTTGTAGTTTTAGTAAGGATGAGACTTGTATGCAAACAGTACTGTTTTCCAACACAACTATTGCGTAATAAGTTCAGCAGTCCAGTGTGAACAGTCTCGCACAAGACCAGGGTGATTATTAAATTAGTTACTGATTGAACACAGCCAAACTGTGTTACAAGCTGACCTGGCTGAATGAGTGCTAAACTTGAAAAAGACTGTTATTACTTTTGCTCCAAAGCCATAGATGTATCCTCAAATTAGAGAAACTTGAAACAGTGCAGAAAAGAAAGGATGGCAGAATTGTGCAATTAAAATTCTCATCTAACCTACTGAACAAGATCCAACAACCACAGAGTGTCTAGAATTATGTATTCACTGTTCATATGTGGCAGTGATAGAGTAAAAGAATTTGTACTAGTTTGGCTTTTCACATAGACATACAAAACAAACATAGTCTCCGTGCCAAGAAGAGCAAGAGTATATAGCAGAAAGTTAGAAAAACATAGGCAGCCCTACTGCCTACTCATTTGACTGAAATAAAGGGATGGGCACCTGACCCAGAAGGTATAGAAATGTCTGAAATAATGACCTGGTTTCTCTTTTTAATTTTGCTATTGTGAAAATGAAGCAAACGCTGCTATAAAAGAGTTTCTCTTCATTATTTTTACCACTTGTTCTTGTGGTCCTCCCAGGCAATGAATAAAACCTGAAGAAGGGCAGTCTGATGCACAAATGTTCTTGTTATCTTAAAGAGGTCAGTGGTCAAAGGTGAAAAAAATTCATAGAGTAGTTATGATTAAAGGTAGGATTTAAAATGCTTTTGATAAAGGCTTGTAAAACAGCCAAAAGAGATCCTGCAATTTTAATGTTAAGTGGCTTTTGTATTGGAAAAATGCCCAAGGGCCATGTCTAGCACGGTCACTTACAAATGACTGATGGGAGATCAATACAGACAGAGTGGGGATGCAGCTTTGTCACTGGGCTATGTAGTTAGTATGTGATTAGCCTTAAGTAGCATTGACTTGGATGTAGATGGGCAGTAAAGTGCTTAGTATCCAGTCAGCATGCTTGCTGCTTGTATACAAAAGTTAATGAAAGAGGAAAACTACATTATCATTAGACACCCAAAGGGGCTTCCCACACCCATTCAGGGATTTTAGGAAAAGATCAGCCTGACAACAAGCTGTGTAAAGCCGCCAGTCCCAAAAGCATTAACTCTGAATTTGGCTTTCCTCCACGACGAACAATCCCCTAGGACTTGGTAAACCACCTAGTTAAGCTCTACGTGCAACCTTATTATAGGGGAACGAGGAGCCGTCTTTGCCTTTCTCAGAGACAGAAATGCCTGTAAAAAAAGCAAAAATACAAACTAAAGAGCAAAGAGAGGAAATGAGAAAGGACTTGCAGACTCCTTTGAATTATTACAGAATTCAGGAAGGTAAGATCCTCTGGCACAGATAATATGTTGCCCTGAGCCTCCTCTGTTACTTAGTGTGGGGTTCATTATACTTAATCAGATCCAGAATATCTCACAAGGCATTTCACTTTTCTTCTCCTTTTGATCAGAGGCATTATTGGTAAACAGGGATTTTAAAATGCATTTGATTGCATTCTTGATAGAGTAAAGTGATAAAATAACACCTTCTTATTTCACAAATGTGCACACATGAATGCTATTTTCAAAACACAAAATTAGTGGGAGACCCATGTTTTGAACTCAAGAGTCTGAGGTGTGCCCTGATTTGCCTTTCAATGTGGGTTTATATCTCTTCTTTCCATAGAGAGCTCTATATGGTACCTCTGTTAAACAGCAAAATACCTAACTGGATGCTATAAATCCCCCTTGATATCAAAGTATGAACTCCCTCAGAAGAACACAAAATGTCCCTACTAAAGACAGTATACCTATGAAACAGAGAACAAGAAGTAAGCCATTTCAAGTGTTTTGATGATCGTTTACTCCTTTTTTGTTGTTGCTGCCGTAGCAGGAAAAAGAAGAAACTGTGCTCTGAAAAAGCATCACCTATGCTATATTCCATGACCTCTTATCCTCCGCATGTAGTATTAAAAGGCTTGCCTCAGTTTTAGTCACACTTTTTACTTCTTTCACTGCTAACCCGATATTTCCAGGGCCATGGTGAAGCCAGAAATATGTGGCCGAGGGCCATCGCATGCCTTTCTAATGGACCCTCAGTACACAGTTAATTATAGGGAGAATTTGGGTATCCAGCTGTCAGAAGCCAGTGTAACACAGCACCCGTCAGACAGTCTGCTGCACTCAAGCCTGGACATCTTTACAGGCTTCCCACTCGAAATGGAGATGACCCAGAAGAGCCCGCAAGGTTTAATGTTGGGCAGTGCACGCATAACATTCTGGGGAGGGGCAGGCTTTGTAACAACATGCATCTAAAATCATTTCACCCCTGATTAGAAAACGATAGTGCTCACATCATCAGCTAATTAAAATTGGGCCTAACTACTAATGGAGCCATAACCTGGGTCATTGATTCCCAAAGCATTTGTTCTTTTAGTAAGCCAACCGAGAAGCTCTGTAGTTCAAACAAGGCAAAATCCATGCTATACTTAGTCCATCTTTTTTAACAGTCTGAATTCACTGTTGGCTAAAGCTCTTCTGAAGGCATTGAACTGAGTTAGTACCTCAGCTTTTACAATTGTGGTTATTTCTTACCTGTTTGATTGCTCCTAAGTGAAATCTAAAAAACATTATTTATTAATATTTACAAGAAGGAGACACAGTTTCTTCTGCAAAGAGTCTATATAAACATACTCAGAAGACAAAACAATCTATTCTTCAGATTACTTTGTACAATTCATCAAAACTGAATAATTTGCCCAGGCAAGATTTGGCTACTTATCAAAGGAAGTGTGGTTGTCTAGTCATTTTCCAATAAGAACTTTAATGTATTGGTGCCTTTTGCAGTGTTTTGTTAAATGTGCAGTCAGCGAATGCTTAAGAGTAAATATACAACCACAGCTGCCTTCAACTTAACATTTCCAGGTCCACAAGTCCCAGACCTGTCACACATTTTCTTCATGACCTCAGACAAGATATTTAATCTCCCAGCCCTCCATCTGTACAACAGCTAATATATTAGTTGCCGTTATTGCTAGAACAAGAACCATGTCCAATTACAGATAAGTTCTGTGTTGGATATGATAGCTGAGGCCACAGAAAGCAACTGTTAAAAAAAAAAAAAAAAAAAAAAATCAAACAGCGTTTTTGGCATGAAGATTTTTGAATATGTTCTTTTTAGTCTTCTTACCCAGACAGTCCTTACATGTGAAATCTGGTAGACCCTACAAGGCAGGGTCACAATAGGGCAGGTGAGGCTCAATCAAAGGTTTATTTCCTTCTCAAGATGAACTTTGAGAAATTCATAGCTTTTGAAATAATCCTAAGGCTTTACACCGTTAACACAACAAGGAAGAATTATTAATTTGGCTCTCAACTTCCAGGCAAAGTATTCAGTTTGTTTGCATGATCATATATTTACCACACTGAGACTTTGTCTCCTAGAGGTATAATGCTTGCCAATGAGTTGTTTCTCATGACCCGAGAAGCTAAGCGATGTCTAATATTGATCAGTGGTTCATACATTAATGGAAATAGCTAAATTGAAAAAGATCCTCTTTATACACGCAGTGGCAAATTGTATCTGTTTGACTGGGGAGGGCAACCTTTTATTGAACTGCATAGTGGTTTGCTTTTAGTTGAGTTTATTCCTTTCTGTAAGGGATTTTTGCTTTACTGAATTGTTCCACAAAAGAACTATCTTTTTCTCTCTCCAATGACCACATTTAGTACATGCCTATCTTAATAATGACTCTCAATTTAGCTTCAATCATTCCCATGATGTAGGAAACGCCAATCTGAGTTCTCCGTGTCAATGAAGTATGGTGCAATAGAGGATTAATTTATTCCTACAGACAACAGGCAGGATTCTATTTCTCCAATCCTAGAACTTTTGCCTAATAGTGGAAAGGAAGCAAACAACACAACAAACCTTGCAACTGAGGCTGCACCAACTTTTCTTCCTCTCTTTCTTTTCAGCAGGTGATATCCTCTTCTGAAGTAGTATTGCTTTTCTCAGGCCCAGGGGAGGCTCCTTCACACTGTACCATAGCCATCCCTCCTCGGGAAGAATTGCACAGTTTGGTAAAATGTTGCACCAAAATGTGAGCTGTTTTCTTCCCAAGTCCTGTTCTGTTATCTGTGTCTACTTTCTATCAGCATGCCTAACTATGTCCTTGTTCTAATTCCTAGCTGCATATTCGCCAGCTCATTGACAGGAAGAGAAAAATGCAAGCCTTATGGGGCAGGACTGAGGACAGCCCTTTATTTAGTGTGGGTTAGGAGCCGGGTGAGCCTCACATTACACAATAGCCACAGGAGATTTTTCAGTTTAACAGCTTTGCTTATGAAGGGACACAACAAATGGAATTTGTGCAAATTAAGCTTAAGGTGAGATGATAGAGCAGTTTTATTGCTTAGGAAATGATTGCACTCTGCCTGGCATCAGTCATTGCCTCCCGATCCCATCTTTGAAACATCCCAACATTTTATATTTATTTACCAACACAAATTACATTGGCAGTCAGTCACTTCAAGCAATCTGCCTGCTCTGGTACAGCCAAGCATACAAGGTTTTAACAAAGAAAAATAAAAGATCTGTTCTTCCAGTCGAGAGTGTGACATATCTAGCCCAACTCAGACTGCTGGTCAGCCAGCTGGCACTGAATTACATCACACTTTAAAAAAAATTTCCTTATTTCACTAATACTTTCAATGGGACTAACTATTAGAGACAACAATTATTGGCTGTGTGGTATCTTTAGCTAGACTGAATCTCTTTCTATCTCTACCACATTTTTTGACACAGCACTGAAATGCAGTGAACTGATACAAAGACGTGTATCTGTCATGGTCAAGCTGTGCTCTCCTCATATTTGTTTTGATTTTAAATAGAAGAAGCAGCAGAGAAAGGTCCTACTGTGGCTTTGGGTAAAATTGAAGCAGCAAAAGCAAGTAGAAGGATGTTCTTTGTTCTACAGTCTCTCTTTTCCATGAATGTTTCGCCTGGTACATCTGGTAAATTCCCTTTAACACTCATTTTCTCTGTCCCATTCACAATTACTGCCTGGTCATTCTACAGAAAAGAAAAAAGAACTATCACAAGTTATAATTGAGGAATGTTTAGGAAAACATATAAATGTGGATTTACCAGGACATATGATTAGTAAAAAAAAGGAGAAATATCAACAGGCAGCCTGGTGCAAGGGATTCAGCTTAGGGCAAGGACTCCTGAAGCAACTTGTTTAAAATGTCAGATTTCAATTTCCCTATCAGGAAATCATGGTAACAGTGCATAACAAAATAACGCTGTGAGGGTTAGTGACGAGGCCAGTTTCATGCCCTCATCCTGGATACTGGCAGAACTTCCCTTTAAAAGGAGATTTGGCTCAACACACAGACAGTGGCTCAAATCCATGACTCACTATACTTCATGCAGATCAAAATGACAGCCACTTCTTAGCATGAGATGTGAGTTTTGTTGTATGTTGTCAAGCAAGGCTCATCTCACAGTCACATCTCATTACTCCCTTCGCCTCTTTTTCCGAGCACTTCATCGTCTCCAGCTAGTAGGTACTGACTCAGTTCAAAAGGTTAAACTGCTGTTTCCAAAGGATCCAGAAGAACAAGTCTTGACAAGGAAGAGAGCTGAGACTCCCTGATAAATCATGCACAGCACTTGGTTGCGGGACTTGTGAAGTACAGAATTAAATTGTGTTCACGTTGGCCTGCACTGACTCGTGGAAACCCAATATGGGAATCATTGTTCTAATCAAGTCACACATGTTAGGTCTTTTTGTAAAATAAAAACTACGGTGGGTTGTGCAGGCTAGGAATAAAAACCAAAGAAAAGAGAGGGTCTGTGAAAATCAATCTCTCCTTTATATACTCCCAAATTGTACTCATAAAAATGAGGCCTCCAGCAGCTCTGTCAGTCATGATAAAGCTATCACTCTGAGATTTATTACAGGTTCTCTCTTTGTGGTTTCAATGGAAAACATCCTACAGGTGTGTTTGCATTACAACCAGAGATATATGAAGATTAATTACACATCTGAGTGCTAAAATTCATTGACATATTTTCAAAGATTTAACCTGCATTCAGAGTCATGCCCTAAAAAACGTACTAGCTTAAAAAAAAAAAGTCAGAATACAATACACTCAAGGATCAAAGAGTAATCACCATTTAACTCTTGGACAAAGAAACATAGCCTGAATTTTCTCACTGGTGCATTAAGGAAACTGTGCTTTGCATCTGATCTCTTTAGACAAAATCCCAGTTCTACTTTTTTCACTTTGTCTTCCTCAGAAAAGATGGGTGTGAACCAAGAGACTCATTTCTTAAAACCTTTGGGGTTGTTAACTGGGACAAAAGCAGTCCCATGTTCATCAGTTTACAAAGAGTCAGAATTGAGCTTTTGGACAAGGTAACTCAATTGCAGATGCCAAACCACACTGCTTGGATTATTTTCCTCTGCAAGGAAGATGTGCATGCTGTTTAATTTTCTTGAATGGAAAATACTACTCTTTTCAGTGCCCTGATCCCTCTTTTTCTGGTCGCTCAAATGCTGGTAGAGACAGGAGTTCACTGTGCTTGAGAAAAGGAAGGAGAGGAAACTTCTCCAAAAGGACAGTAAAAGCAAGCACACCCACCTGACACCATCCCTGCACCAAACTGCTTGGAAAGGGGAAATGTTTAGGGTTCACTTTGCCATGGGGTTAAAGACATAAAATAGCAATCAGCTTTGCTGTAAAAAAGCTGCTCTGTGTTTTAAAGCCACCATCTTGACAAACATCATCTAAATAAGTTGCAGCAGTCCAAATGTATTGGTCCTGTCATGAGAGCTGAAGGTAGACCAAAAAAGGATTTTGATTTACTGCTTTTCAAGGTCTTAGATGAACAGCTATAGAGTGGTGCTTTTATTTATATTCTTGCAATTGATGCTAAAGTAGCACTTAGGCAATGAAGTATATAGGTTGCAATTGAAAAAGGAGAAACGTAATCCCTAAACATTGTATATCTTTGTCCAAGTAAAGAAATGAAAAATCCAACCAACACAGCCCAAAGTGTCAGGATGTTATTCAGCAGAAAGTCAAACTTCCTGAGAGCTAAGGCAAAAGCACACACACTTGTGCTTGCCTCATCACCTCCCTCTTTCTTCCTCAGTTTTTTTGACAGGGTCTGAATCTTCCACCACATAGAGTTCTCCCAGAATTTCACAATTAAACAACCTCTGCTCCATGTTCCAATTCAAAATTTCAGAACATTTGTATCTGCAGGAAAAGACACTCACAGAGTAAATCAAAAAGACAAGAATGAAGCTTTGCAAGACAACCCATTTATTCTGAAGAGTATCTTAACGGTAACGTGGGCCAAAAGAAATAAAATATGAGACAAATCCTAAGGAAATCTTTCTAGCTACTTTGAAAGCCAAAAACTTTTAAGTTACAATATTAATATATTTTTTCTTTTGTTATCTTCAAGATTGCAAGAAACGATTTCCAAATAAATAAACAAACAAATAAATAAATAAATAAAAGATGTGACGACAGAGCTGGTTTTTACAAGATTATCAGAAGAAGACATTTCAAATCAGGACCACAGTAGAATCATAAAATCACAGAATGGTTTGGGTAAAAAGGGCCCTCAAAGCC
>JAOWBP010002052.1:32766285-32776810 GCA_028571105.1 Tragopan temminckii | reverse complement strand
AGGTTCAACCTCTACTGATAAACAACCAGCATCCCCCTCTGATGTCATGGGCCAACGTAATAAAATAGAAGACGTTATTTTCAGAGCAGCTTTTGCACATAACAGAATCCTGAGTCCCAGTCACCTTGCTGTTATGAAAGGAGGAAAAAAAGACTCTTAAAAAAAATCCCGGCATGCAGGTATCTGGACGTGCATCCCATTCGCCGCTGTTGCTGTTTAAATACATTAAAATACAGATCTGTGCAAGCACTGATGGGTATGAGATGAATGGTAATAATAATAATAAAAGGACTGATAGAATTGTTCTTTTTTCTTTATGACTTGCACGTATCAGGTCTTGTCAAGAGTTTCCCCTATTTCTGGAAGAGGAAACTTTCTTAAAAAGTGTGGTGTTTATGGTCCAATTTGCCAATTTCTAAGAGCTAATCACAGGTTTTACACAGAAATGCATCTTTTTGCCTAGCCATCACTACCATGTAGTTGAGAAAATGAAAACAGCGCTCACTGATGGAATGCCTGGTTTGGATATACCTGTGAAGAAGACAAATTTGTTGCTTCTATAGAGATTTCTGAGACAGTTTTAAATCAGTTGCCTTGGTCCTGCCAACAGCAGGAAGGTTTCTCCCCTCCTTCTGTGGCCTTTGCAGCCCACCCGGGGTTTGGTGCCACAAATGTGGCAGCATGAGGAGTACGTGGGGCCAGACTGCACTACTCATGTACCTAATGTGGTTCCCATTGGGCTTCAAGAGGAAAGGTTCTTGCTTTGGGAATGATGAAGACAGATGATAATTAGAGACAGCTCATCTATGGTGTATTTCCAAAATCACACACAGTGTAGGCTCCTTTTGCAAACTGCCCTGATCCTTGCTGAGAAAAATAGAGATTGAGAGTCTTTCCAATTCTCTTTACATCAGGCCTTAGTTGAGTAACATCGGATCTTCAATATTTCCTAAAACTGTAACACAGTGCCATTATCAAAGGGAACGGAGGTGTTTAAAGCCTCCAAAATATGGACATTTTGGGCAAATATTTCTATTTGGGAAAATATGCCATGTCCTGACAGACAAGGATAGTCAGATGACAGTGTGTCTTAGGAAATGCCTATAATTCCTTAAGTGCTAGATGAAGAAATAATGTATAGACAGAGAAAAAAACTAGAGCTGTCATACCCTGAAAGATCTGATTTGCAAAAGACTCTTCATTTTCTTTTTTTTTCCTTTTCTCTTTTTTCTTGCTAACTAGAGTTAAAAACAAGGTAATCACAACGTAATTATAGCTTTGATCAGTTCTCCGATGAAGACAAAAATGATTCTATGTAGGTCACTTGCTGATGCCTAAGTTTTGATAAACAGACTTATATCATGATAATATCAATTTAAAATCATGTGTGACATGCACACACAAAATCTGCAGCTGTTTCAGGTATTGCCACTAACGATTTATCATTTATTTCACTATAAAATGTTTATAAATTATGTTTATTGTCTTGTAATTAGTAGTACTAGCAGTGCATAATATCAATAAGGTCATTAAATATGTAAACAATAAATAATAGTAATATTAATGTCACCAAGCAGCAATGCTTGACAGCATCATGTATATTCAGTCAGCCAAAGAGTACATTTCTCTGCACTTCAATGTCCAGACATGAAATTGTGCCAGTCATGGGTTTAATGAGCATCTAGACAAGTTCAGAAGAAGAAGTTGTGGTTCATAGTTGGTGTAGAAGAAAATAAATAGATAAATAAATCTAATATATATATATATATTAACTTTTAAGTAAGTACAGGAGAAGATATGGATCTTTTGGATCATTTTGCCACTGCAGTTCTATGTGTCCATACCCTTTTTTCTGGACAAGCAGTGAGACCAAGTTATAATATCCAAACTGGTGGACCTAGTCAGTTAACTATGAAAGGTGGAGTGATAGATTTGACTACTAGATTGCATAAAAATAAGCCAATAAAACATTAAAGCTAAGCAGACAAGCCCCTAACATCAGACAGTATTTCCTTGCTTTATTTTATTTATTGTATTTTATTGTTTTATTTTAATTTTAGAGAGTTCCTTTGGATAAGGATAAGGGTTAGTTTGCTTTTCTAATTTGTTTTTCTAATGGGAGTGTTACCGTCTGACCAGCTTTTACTGTCTGTTGAATTTGGCTGACATTATTGGAGAGGCCAGTCATGGAGTGAAGGAAAATTATTTGCAAACCAATGGAAGCCATGTAGAAGCACTGCATTAGGTTCTATATGGACCTTCCCTCAGGAATAGAGAGTATATAAATATGCCTTTATATTTACAGGTCAATATGAAGTGTTTCAATTTCCTTGTCTCTTCATGCCAGCTGGCTAGAAATTTGTTATAAAGTGAAAATGGAAATTATTTGTTGCAGAAAGGGCAACATCACCTTTTTGCTGCTACCAGGATAGTGCCCTGAGGGGGACTGGGCACTCATAAACATTTTGCATAATAATATCTTGTCTGATGGATTCAGTTGTCTTCAGCTGCTTTACTCTCCTGGGCAAAATAATGTGTATTACCTTGTCCTACAAAACTAGAGTGACTACATGGCATAAAAATTGCTAATACAGGCCTTCTGCCCAAAACTGTCAGAACAGGCTTAATAGTGCCATTGCAAGATTTCCCTTCGAGTCGTATGTTGTTTTGTTTTTATTTATTGCTTTTAAAAGCTAGGGTTTTTGGGTGCACTGGTGCTTCATTTCACAGAATCTAGAATCATGGAATGGTTTGGGTTGGAAGGGACATGTAAGATCACCTACTTCCAACCCCCTGCTATAGGCAGAGGTATCTCCCACTAGACCAGGTTGCTCAGAGTCCCATCCAGCCTGGCCTTGAATGCTTCCAGGGAGGGGACATTCACAGTCTCTCTGGGCAACCTGTTCCAGTGTCTCACCACCCTCACAGTAAAAAATTTCTTCCTAATATCTAGTCTAAATCTACCCTCTTCCAGTTCAAAGCCTCATCTTAACACCAACTGCCCTTGTAAAAAGTCCCTCCTCAGTTTTCCTGTAGGGCCCCATTCAGGTACTGGAAGGTCCCCCTGGTGCCTTCTCTTCTCCAGGCTGAAGAGCCCCAACCGTCTCAGTTTGTCTCTGTAAGGGAAGTGCTTCAGTCCTCTGATCATCTTTGCAGCCTTTCTCTGGAACCACTCCCACAGCTCCATGTCTGTCTTATGTTGGGGGCCTCAGAACTGGAAGCAGTACTCCAGATGGGGTCTCAAGAGAACAGAGTAGAGGGGTAAAACCACTTCCCTCGACCTGCTGGTCATGCTTCTTTTGATGCAACCCAGGATAAGGTTGGACTTCTGGGCTGCATGTGCACTTTGCCAGCTCATGTTGAGTCTTTCATCAACCAACACCTCCAAATCTTTCTTCTCAGAGTTGGTCTAATGCCATTTTTCCAACCAGCCTGTATTTGTGCTTGGGATTGCCCAGACCCAGATGCAGGACTTTGCATTTGGCTTTGTTGAACTTCATGAGGTTGGCATGGGCCCACCTGTCAAGCCTGTTGAGGTCCCTCTGGATGGCATCCCTTTCCTTTGCTCCCAATCAATATGCCATAACTGGGACAATATCCATGTTAAGTACCTGTTGGGTCATTTTAAGAGAGGTAGCACCTCATAGGAAGGTCCATAAGCTTGATGACTTTCTGTAAAAATAGAAAGTCTCTGGAGCACCAGATTAGCTGCAAGGTGGGAGGCATTTATTCAGGAACATTGATATAATTAAGCACTTTTCAGAATCACGCTATACTTTACAGGGAGACTTTCCCTTTTCCTTCTTTTGTAAACATCATTTTAAAATATTATCATAGAATCATAGAATCATCCAGGTTGGAAAAGACCCATGGATCACCCAGTCCAACCATCCACCGATCACCAATAGCTCTTACTAAATCATGTCCCTCAACACAGTGTCCAAACATTCTTTGAACACCTCCAGGGTCAGTGACTTCACCACCTCCCTGGGCAGCCCATTCCAGTGCCTGACCACTCTTTCAGAGAAGTAGTATTTCCTAATGTCCCATCTGAATCTCCCCTAGTGCAGCTTGAAGCCATTCCCTCTAGTCCTATCACCAGTTACACGAGAAATATACCAGTGAGCCAGTTACACGAGAAATTCATATGGAGCCCACAAAAGCTCCAAATCTTATATTTTTAGTTTAAAATATTATATGTTGTCAATTTAATTTTCCTGCATATCATTATTTAGCTAGAAAATTCCATTCACATTACTGTAAGCATCTGCAGTTTTAAATGTGTTGAATTCCTAGTTAATACCCATGTCATCCTTCCTGACCACAAAAAACTGTTACTCCAAACAGTCCTCACAGTCTTTGAAGTTTCATCTTGTCTATCTCAGCTTCATTAGCTCATTTTCTTCTGTTTGTCAGATAACATGTTGACTACAGAAGATCTCTTAAGGCTTTAAGAAATCTCTGTGAAGCCAAATAATGTAAGAAGAAACGTATTTTTCTCTTCCCTTCTTACTTTTCCTCAGTTTCCTCTCTCTCTTTTCTGTATTCTGTATTGAATTTTTGCTTCTCCAGCCTTTTACTTCTAGCTCTACTATTCAATAAATCCTTAGTTTCATCGTTCTCTATCTGAAATTTCGTTCACTTTATTTAATCCCATATTTTCAAGTGGCGCGCATTTTGTACAAGCATGTGAATTTCACAGTACTGCTGACCATAAAAAGTGTGCTAAAAAGTGATCAGATGAAGTTTGCGTGATCACAAGGAAGAAATTATTAAACTGAATGGACAGATGGAAGTAAGAGAACTAGGGATATGTAAATTAAGGTGGATGGATCCCAAGGACCTCAAAGTTTCAATTACTATCAAATTGTTCCATTAGGTTGCTATGCACTAGATTTTCTAAAATAGGTGCCCGGAAAACTAACCTGGGCATTCCCAAGACTGAGCAGAACATAGCCTCTAGCATAAGATCACCTGAAGTGTTGCCAGCAGGTCAAGGGAAGTGATCCTTCCGTTCTACTCAGCTCTGGAGAGACCATATCTGGAGTGCTTTGTTCTTCACAGTAGAAGAGAGACATGGTCACGCAGAATAGAGTCCAGTGAAGGACCACTAATTTGATTAAGTGACTGAAGCAACAGAAGATGGAAATGGGATTCGTTAGCTTGAAGAAGAGAAGGGTAAGGAGGGGACTTATCAATGTGTATAAATACCTGATGGAAAGAAATGAGGAGGGAGCTGCTTCTTTCACTAGTGCCTACTGGCAGACAGGAGGCAATGGATACAAATCAATCTGAATGCATGAAAAAGTTCTTTACTGCAAAGGTAGCAAAAATTTGGAAGAACTTGATGAGAAAGGCTGTGGAGACTCCATCCTTGAAGATATTCAAAACAATACTGGATGATCATGGGCGACCTGCCCTTGTTTTCCCTGCTTGAGCAGGAAAGGTGGACTAAACAATCTCAATGGATGACCTTTCCACTGAAATGACTCTGTGAATCTGTGAAATCCCTCAGTCTCAGGGAGAAATTAAGCTTGAGGATGTGCCCAGTCTAAGTGTGTAATTTTCTAGGCTGTTAATACTTGGGTCTGTTTGCTTGGTTGATGAAAGTCATCTTTAAATCATCTTTTCAAAACAAAACACGGTTACAAGGTCATTGCTCCAGAGTACTTAGAAACACTAAAACTGAAATTGTTTAGGATCATATTTCTACTCTTCTCAGTGCTGTATATCAAGGTAGTACAATGCAAGTGAGAACAGTTCTCAGATGCAATCCCAATGTTGCAAAGTCTTTTTAAAAATTTGAGTTTATTAATGATTTCATTAAAATGATATCAGCCTTTTCCTTTAGTCATGTACACTCTACATTTTTCCCTAGGAGTGCTTATGTTCCTACATGTGGACTATTCAACAAATACTGTTTATTCCCCCATACCAGAAATTCTTTGTATTTTTTTTTTTTCCACAGATCCATGCATTACAACAGGTGAATTCCAAACTCCATCCACTCTTTATTTCTGAATGATAACTGGCAGGATTCAGAGGCAGCTTTATGTCCCCAGAAAAGGTAATTTCACTTCTTTCAGATTAAATTTTTCAATAATATTCTCTTCATTTTAGTGTTTTAGCAACCTGTTCTGCACAAAACAGAGTGAACAGACATGAAACAACTTTCTTGCTTTCTTTTTCTCATGTTTTGCTATTTCATCATTTTGCCCATATTCTGTTTCTCTGATTGCAGACAGTTTCAGCTTTTCTGGCCCTCTTTCCTTGTCAGCCTCTCACTTTCAATCCAGAAATCTTTTTCATTCTTCCACTAGAAATACAAAGCTAGATGTTTAACATACAAATCTTTGAAAGTGCTGGGCACCTTTAACAGACAGTGATAGATCTTCCCAAATTTCTACTGGAGTTGAATTTCCTTGGCACTTTCTACTATCATGCCTGTATACTTAGGGCTTTTCCATTTTGGAGCTCAGTCTTCGCTACCTTTCAACACCTCTCCTGTTTCTGAGGGCTGTCTTTCATGCAGTTCCCATTGCTATTTTTCAGTCTGCTTAAAATGCTATCTTTAGCTGCCTTCAATTTTAGCATACTCCAATTTTGTTTAAAAAAACTAAATCAGACTACGGCGGTCAAGATATGCATGAGCATAAACTTCAGAAAGGGCTGTCGCATTAGATATTCTAGTCTGCAACTGGAATGTATTTCAGTTTCTTAGTGTGATGATTACTTCCACCTAACTAGGAGTAAAACAAAGAACAGAGTTGTGAATAGGAAACAGACATTCTGCTCCGTACTGCACCAAACTGCTAATAATGCTAATTAGAATAGCCACCTTGGTTGATGTTTCATCTCTCAAATTCCCAGTTTGAATCCCTGAATGGTCTGATCTTGCATTCCATGTCATTTCTAGAATAGTATCAGTCTGAGGACCATGGAAATAAGGTTTTGCTTACAGCTGATCAATAGAGGGCATAATTAAGGACTGTAGGCCAAATCCCCAGCCAAGGTTATTCACAGTGATTTGCTCCACCTGCAAATCGAGCTCCCAACATGGAACTGCTGTTGTTAAAATGTTAAATCACTCCAAATAAAGTCAGAAAAAAATGTCTTCTGTGCTTACTCTCCTATTCATACTTCTTTGAATTTTCCTTGATTTGAATGTCTATCCCTCAGGAGATGGAGATAACCATTTCCTGAAAAACAAGGCAAATGTTAATTTTAATACAGGGTCTTCTTGATCCCTCAAAACAGGTCAAAGTTGGGATAATTATGGTATCTGACTGATGTTCAGATGCTTACATTCCCTGATGAATCTGTAACTAACTCTATGTGATGGAAATATCTCACATTATTCCTGTGTTTGCCAGCTTGCAATGTCATTCCAGATGGCAAACACAAAAATAGCTTGAAAAATTTCTTTCTGAATTTCAGGCTCTAAAAGGGTTTTGTTAGTCCTACAACAGATTTTCCAAGATGTTCAAACTGCCCATTCCTTATTAACATAAAACACCTTGATAGGAGTATCTTGTAAAACCATCACTGCAATAAATTTCAGGCCATTACTAATTTAATTACTAGCTACTTACTAGAAGTATATTTATTTCTTCATCACTCCTCTAAGAAATCTAGATTTGCTAGATTTTTTTCTTTTCTTGATGCTGCTTTCATTAGAGTAGGAGTATCTTCAGAGCAATAGAATTGTAAAGGTCTCAGTTGTTAACATGAAAGTGGGACTGCTTAAATTTGATTACGGTGTTTAATGAAGTGTCACATTTATTTACAAGATGACATGATGAATCACATTACAGTTATTATAAATCAGCTTATAAGAATGGACAAATGGTTCAATAAAGCAATGGATTTACAATTCTAAGATGAACGCATTTGGGTTCCTTGTGATATTTCCCTTAAAAAAAAAAATAAAAATGGCAGTGCACTATTTACTTTAGCCCAGGAGCTAAATTGGCAATTTGCTTCAGAAGGAGAGAAAGAGAAAAAGAGAAGGAGAAAGAGTCAGCATTTCACTCTGTACGTCCCCCTTGTTGCTAGCCTCCATGCAAACCCAGCCCAGATAGCAACACCCCTCACTGGCACATATGCTGGGCCTGAAACTGGGGTTCAAATTCACCCCTGAATTGCCACTCCTAGGATTAAAATAAAATTTCACTGGCTTGCCTTTTGATACTTTTATCACCTTGCCTTGTGTGACAATATTGGTGTGACTTGCCCAAAGCCTGAAGAAAATCAAAAAGTGAATAAGCATCCATGCAGACCTTCCTCCCCTCCCTGGCCTTGGAGTCTTCATTAAAAAGGTCTTAGTTCACTTCTATACAAGGGAAATTGGCTCATTTGTCTGCTGTACTCCCTCTCTTTCTCTGCCTGACTTGCAGAGGAATTTGTTTGAAACATTTTTTTTTTTTTCAGCACATTTCTGTTTATTTGTGTTTGCCCTGCAGAAATGCTAATGCAGGTTCATTGCATTAAACAGGCCTGATAACGTCTGAGTGCACTCACATATGTGTAGGCTGAAAAACAGCCACATACTGGGGAGAGAAGGGGGGCTGAGGAGGCCATGTGCGTGTTTTGGGGTGTGTATGTGGATGGGGGGAGGCTTCTAAGTGGCTGAGCTCAGGCTTTCATGCCACATCTGCATTTAGCCCTATTTGAGTGACAGGTGTACATGGATGCCACATAGGCTGCCAATATGTTATGAGACCATGGTAACAATCGTTCATCTCTGGGGAGCTATGCTGCCTCGTTCCTCACTATCAGACATGAAAGAAATAATTTCAGGTGCCAGAAAAGGAACTGTGATAAAAGAAAACATTTCGGCTTTCATGGCACTGGAGTTTGCCCTGAGGCAACAGCTTTGATAAAAAAAAGTGTCTCTTTCTTTACATTCACAATTAATCCATGATTATCTACAAGCAATCCTTTGGCCTATATGATACTGACAGAAAAGTTGTTTTTCTTTTTTTTCTTTTTTTTTTCTTTTTTTTTTAATTCCTTGTACACTTTACCTCTGTTTTTTCCCGCTACATGCACCTATTGTATCACACAAATCTTCAAACTCTGCTGAAGCTAGAGACAGCTTCCCACCCCCACTTGGGGAAGTTATGTAGATATCAGGCATATCCGTGTAGAATAGCTATTGTTAGCTGAAGTATTAACATATAATGTTTCTCCAGTTGTGTATTTAAGAAAGATATGAAAGAGGGCTATTATACTGCAAGCAAAGGTGAACCAATCGCTCTTTTCTGCAGCATTCTGTGTCATCAGCCAAAAGAAAATTTTGGTATATATTTTAAGAGCAAAACAATGAGCTTCATTCAGAAGGTGATATTATTCCTCCTTGCATGAATTCACTTTCATTTGACATTGGCTGAATTCGGTGTTTATCATGTCCACTTGATATCGCCAAGACCCTGCTTCACTGTCAAGGTCAGGTCCTGTCCAAGGGGCATGTGGCCACAGCATAAAACAAATGGCACTGGAGCTTCAGCCCAGGCAACCTTAATACTTCGTTGAGCCCTTGTGTGCTCTGAGGGTATACAGTCCTCCATGAGGACTTCAATACCCAGCACTTACAGTCCCATCTGATGGCCTGAGCAATTTGTAACCACAAAGCAGAGGGTAGTACCCAAGCCACATATACCACTTTGTAAATTTATATGTGCACACATATATATATACCTTTATTGAATTCAGTTGTTGAAGGGATGTGAGCATCTCACATTTTTGGAGCTGGGCAAACTAGGGTCTGTAAACTGCATGTAAGCTGTAAGGACACTACCTCACTACAGCCCTCTGAGATCCTCCTTCAGCATTGTGGTCCATTGCCGGCCACAATGCTGGGTCAACTGTTTGGGCTGTTCTTCTCTGACTGTACGCAGCCAGGTGGCACAGCATGCCCTACCTCGACCAGGTGAGCACCTGGACCTCCACAACCAGATATGTCCCTTACATGCCTGAGGTACAAGGCTGGGGCTCCTTTTCAGGTCTTGTGCAAAACAAGATGATGCCTGGCATGAAGGAGGTCCAGAATCACACAGGAAAGGTCCCCCAGAAATTATCATGGGCACAGTTCCTGTGGTCCAGGTTTAGTACTTGCCTTTCTCAATCTCTGCATCCAAGGAGCTTCCAGAGCCATGACTTGACACCGTGCTACTTTTCATTGGTAGAGAAACCTCCATTTGTCTCAACAGTCAAATAAATCTTCCAGTCATCTTCCAGACCAATCTAATAAATTATATACTCCAAAAAATTGTTCATTTAATAATTCCAAAGAATAAGCCCTTTTGTGTTTACTGGAATATATTTACTTCTCTCCAATGACAAATGTAGAGGCCATAAATTTACAAAAATATGGAAGTGTTTGTCCAACAAGTTGTGTGGCCTGGGACATAACTGCCCACACAAAAGACATTTTTTTTTTCCTATGATTCTTTTTCTTTTTCTTTTTCTTTTTCTTTTTCTTTTTCTTTTTCTTTTTCTTTCTCTTTTTCTTTCTCTTTTTCTT
>JAOWBP010002052.1:32687100-32756237 GCA_028571105.1 Tragopan temminckii | reverse complement strand
ATTTTTTGCCCCCCCCCCCCCCCCCCCCACGTGATGTGTTTCCTCTTTATTTTGCACTTTCTGCTTTTTCTCTTTGATCACTTTCAAGAATACGATAATTACTTCTAGGTTTTCTGGGCCCTGGATGTTGTACACGCCCTGATATCTAACTTCTGCCCTTTCATTTGCAGTAACTCATTTTTTTTTTAGCTGGGTTGCAGGTGCTAGTTCAGAATCACTAGTTTACTTTAATTTGAACTCAGAGTCCCCTGAGCACCCCAACCAATCCGGCTGCAGTGGTAGCTTAGCCAAACCTAGAATCAGCCAGAGAGCCCAGACCTTATCTCTGCTGTGCATTTCACCTCCCATAATGCATTTCTCTACATAATGATAGCCTTCATCCAGGTGACTCCTGGCAAAGTCCCGTGGGAAGCTCCAGTGCACCTACAGCTTTTCAGTCTCAGCAGGAGTTAGAAATGTAATTCTTTCAATAGCCTCTGTATAAACGTATTTTCTCTTGATGAGCAGTGAAAAATCTGCCTGCAGTATGAACAAAGCAGTAGCTACTACAATGCAAGTGGTAGATTCTCCCCCTGGTGAAGTCAGTTGGCACAATCAGGGTCACAAAATCAGAACCTCTAAAATCATCCTGAGAATGGATATATTCTGTACCACTTTCTGTCCTCGTTATGATCTCTGTCACAGGAACAAGTTATCTCTGAATCTCAGTGTCTGAGATGCTGTCTTCTCATTTTCATCAAATAATCCCTGTTCTTGTGACAAAAGATTGTAAGTAACAGGAACAAAAATGGCCCCAAATGAAGCCATTCTCATGACAAAGACTGTAATGAGAACAGAAAATGGCACAAAATCAATTCATTCTCATGACAACCTTAAGATTGTAATGAGGACAAGAAAAACAGTCTGAAATTTATCAATTCTTGTGACAACCCTGAGACAGTAATGAAAGCAGCAAATGGTACGAAATTGGTCCACTCTCGTGATAGACACTGAAACAAAACCAGAAAATAGCAACACGTTTATCCATCCTTTTGACAACCCTAAGAGTGGAACAAGAACAGAAAAGGTTAGGAAAATTAACCCATTCCTGTCACAAACAATCTGATAAGTGTAATAACCAATTGTCCTTTCCAAATGACATAATTCAGCCATTTGAGCACTGGCTTCATACTAAACCAGAGGAGTAATTAAGTTTCAAAGTATCTTTGTGCATAGCTCATGTCTGGTTTGGGTATAGAGTAGCAGTGACTCAACCATCCTCATTAGTGAAGAAAGCATACAAGGTGGGTGATGTATGCCAGCTGGAGAACCTCTGCCTCCACCAGTGCTGTTCTTACCAGCACCATTTTATTAATTTAACATTTCTGTGTTTATGT
This sequence comes from Tragopan temminckii, assembly GCA_028571105.1. Taxonomy (NCBI): domain Eukaryota; kingdom Metazoa; phylum Chordata; class Aves; order Galliformes; family Phasianidae; genus Tragopan; species Tragopan temminckii. The sequence continues at coordinate 32,754,861 of JAOWBP010002052.1, read as the reverse complement.
CTGTGGCATCCACAGATCTTGGTAAATGATGGGGGATCCACTAGAAGCACAGCATCTTCTGTGTTTGTGCTCTGTGGCCTTGTGAAGATGTAGATTCTGATAACACAGGTGAAGAGGTGCACATATGTGAGCATCGTGCTTACATGTGTGCTTGTATAGAACATCAGCAGAGACAAATGTACAGGGAGACAGTTTGCCCTCTGTTTGTGTGGTCAGGCCTGGCTGCACAGAAGAAAATGGGAGAGGGCAGAGGAGGGTTCAGTCGGGGATGTAGGTGAAGATGTAAAGAATATGAGTGTTAGTGGGTGAAAGGCAATCTGTCTTAACTAACTGGGGAGCAGAGAACTGTCAACAGTTTTTTTAAAAAAAGAAAAAAAAAAGGCGAGGAAGAATTAAAGGACGGAAAGTTAAAGGCAGATGGGATGAGGCAGAAGCTACCCCTGGAATAAAGCTTAATATGAAAGCAGATATGAGTGAAATGAATGAGGAGAAGGCAGTGAGTAAGGAAAGAGAAGGGAGCAGTCTGTGGAATGCTGGCTTTTGAGCACAGAAGGAAAAATGCTGCACAGGAGTCTGATGCACTCACCTGCAAATGGCTACCACAGGGGAAGAAGCAATGTGTGGCTCTGTGTTTTCTAGAATGAAAGAGAAAAGACAATTTCTCACTGAGTGAAAGAATCATGATTTCAATGTGAGGGGTGGCGGGCAGGCGGGGAAAAAAAAAAAAAAAAAAAAAAAAAACCAGCAAACCTCTTTTCTCTCTCTTTTTCCAGCCACTCTAGCTTTATTTTGTGCCTGCAGTTAGCTTGTGAGTGCAAATGATATCATTAAGTTATCCAGCTATCTGACTGCACCCACAAGCTTGGAAGGCTGAATCCTATCATTTGCACCTGGGGTTAATGCACTGGAGTGAATCGTAGGTGCCGAGTAGATTCCAGCAGAATTGGAGGCTGAGCTAAGGCCAATATAAAAATATATCCCAAGCATTTAGCTGGCACTCTCCTACCACTTGGATGACACCTGACCTTTGCTTCTGTGTGCGTGTGTTTTTGAGCTGCCCAAGAAGAGAGAAAATCATTTTGAAGCCTCCTGCTATAAAAGTCAGTATCTCCCCGAGTGGACTGACTGTCCTCTGAAAAAGTGTAAATGCTTAACCTCAGTCAAGTAGGCTCAAAGGGCAGCACACTGGCTTGCTGGAGGAGGAACAAAGAGGGAGAAAGTGTCAGCATGTACATATGGGAACTATTCCCTGGCTTCCTCCTGGGCTTGCGCTACCTTTTGTATTCACTCTCCAAATTTAAGGCTTATTGGCACTTGCCCAGGCTATGTGAAAGGCTTCTTGCAATAGACTAAGGTGTGGGTTTCATTATGATTCATAGGGAAATTTAAAAAAAATATATAAAAAAAAAAAATGCATCTCCACATTAAAGGGGGCATATGTCTTTAAAGAAAAAAAATCCTAAAAAGAAATCAGTTGTTAGAGTTGTGTTGCCCCAGTGCCAGCTTTATGCCTTCGACTAATGCGTTTCTCCAGGAACAGTCTTTAAATGAGAAGTTACGGCTGCTTTTCTGATTGAAACAAACTAGTGTTGATTGCTGATCAGCCATCTGTAAAGGAGGGCATCTCAGGAAGGATATGAGCTAATGAAAAAATGGACCTGATTTGAAAGTGTGATGTGCTTCATGCCACAGGCCAGTCTGAGTGGCATGAGATTATATCAGTGCAAGTGAGAGGTAGATTGAGAATAAGTAACTTCTGTCTTAAAGATTAAATGGCAAATTTGCTATTAAATGTGAAAGACATAAAATGGAATTAACGCTTTGAGGGTGTTAGCTGTGGTTATATACACTCTGCAAATGGCACTTCCATCCTGTCACTTGCGTTGTCAAACGGCACACTCTTCTCATTGCAGCTCAATTAATACTCATCCAGAAGTATCAATTAAAGAAATGAGAAATGAAGTGTTGACCCTTAACAGCCACCCACACATCACCCACTTCACAAGCACATTTCGTGTGGCATTACTTCTCCAAATGACCTTTGTAACTGGTAAAATATTATTGATGAAATCATTAGGTTTCTTGGTAACCAATTGATAATTTTCATCTGGGTTGCTTGGTGCTGATAACATTACCCTTGTTGTAACTAAGAGACAAATGCTGCCGTGAAAGCACATGGGGCTCACTGGGTACTCCTGCATCTTATGCTCTGAATTTCCAAACATCTAAAATTAACAGGTCTGTCAATTAAAAAAAAAAAACAAAACAAACAAAAAAACAAACGTAAGTGGTAAAGGTAGCTGTTGTGGTGTTATTGTGTGAGGTGTGTTATGCTGAGCTTCATTATGTTTTGTCTCTTTATTACATTGCATCCAGCTGCATGCTCTTGCTTTGTGATATGATATGAAGTGACACAAGTAAAGACTGAGTAGAAATGCTAGATTTGGTTTCAAACTAGGATGTGAAATGGAACAGCCCAAATTTGGAAAGAGTTGGATTGAAGTATTTTGCTTGGGACAGAGGCCAAATGCAAACTTGGCTGTGATATCCGATTAATTTTGAAGAACCCCAAAATGTAAAGATATCCAAATTCAAAGTTTTGGGGTCAAAAGCACCTCTAAATGTGAGCACAGATGAAATGAAAATGTCAAGTGAAGTATCCTCCTGGATTTTAAAGTTGTCTTTTCACCCCTCATTTCTTTTCTTGCTTTTTTTTTTTTTTTGTCAACAGATTCAACCCTTTCCTGAAATTCTATCTCATACAAATCCCTAGGATATCTGTGGATGGAAATTACTTTTGCTACAGACTTCCTTGCGTAGTCAGATCTTCAGTCATTTGATTTTTTTTTTTTAATTTCCTTGAATGCTTTTGATTGTGTGGGTGTTGCTGTACATGCCAGTATGCTTTATGTCAGTTCTTTTCACTGCTCTGCCATTTATGTTTCATACCACTACTTTTCCTTGCAGTGCAGTATCAAGTATTTTCCTGTAGATTTTAAAATCATCAACTACGTTGGTTTTTGTTTTATCATATTTTTACATATACATTTGTATGAAATACACACACACAAAAAGAGATTGTAGGACCTGGCTTGGTCCTGTCTCAATGGAAGAAAGCTCTCCTGTGACCTTTGTACTGTTGTGCTAAGAGGCCATCAGTTTTGCTGGAAGATAGGTTTGCTAAGTCTCCAGTCAAGCCTAAATTGAAGGGCCAACGTGTACATGCTGCATCTTATTATTATGCATATCACCACCAAGGCAGACTGTCATCATTTTCAAACTATAATACTTGCAAGTCAAGACTGTCAAAGCTGCTTAAGGGATTCAGATACCCCATTGCCACGTAGCTAAATGGGGCTATTTTGAGATGCTCAGTGATAGCGTTTACCCCAGGGAGTGCATGAGAAAAGCCTTATGTGTGTAGAACATGCTTTCCAGTGCAGATGCCTTGGTGGAGGGGCCCCTTGTAGAGACAGACAGATGAAAATGGAAAGGCTTAACAGTATTCTGTCAAAAAAAAAATCATACATGGTGATGGGCTAGATTTCCAAGCTCTGCTTATTTTGGTAATGCTCAGTTTTCAGTCCAACCCAGCTGAAATAGAGAATGACAGATTGCAAAGACACCGATGGTTGAAGTTAAGATTGGTCTATGAAAGACTTTCTTGTCAGTTGTTTGGACCTTATCAAGCTTAAACTGTTTATGTGTTGATTTCTGTGCTGAGAACTGCCTTCATTCAATTGCAGATGCAAGGGTAGGATAGAAAAGAAACTAATAAAAGTAAAGAAGTTGGAACTGGGAAAAACATACAAATAAGACCAGAAACAATGATATACATATTACATTATGGTTGAAAACTCAAAAGAAGAATGTCAGAAAGTGCCAGAAACTGTATCTCCAATCTTAATCATTGCTCTGGTTCCTGTTCTGTATAGCACTCTCTCTATGATATTACTACTTAGGATTTTTCATTTGAGAACCTGTGTCTGGTTTATTGAGAAGAGCATCCTGTGCTGTGCTGTGATCTGGACAATGCAGTGGCTGTAGGCATACACCCTCCTTGCTTACATGCTGTGGAAATGAAAAAGGCTCTTTGCCTGGGACGAGGAAAGTGGGGGAAGAAAAGGGTTGACTGCAGAGCTCTACTAAAGGGAAGCATCGTGCAGAGTAGCTTGATTCTAACCCAGCTTCATTCCCAATTTTTTCATCTCATAGCAGGCAAGTTGCTTTAGAAAAACACTTCCACAGGGAGCCTGATTTTCTGGGATTGGAGTAAGGTGTTGGAGGTCCAGTTGTTAGAGCTGCAGACTTCCCACTGCCACACCTGAGGTCAAGAGAATATCTGCTCTGAACAGAGAAAGTACTGTGAAAGTGCAAAACTCTACAAAATCAGACTGCAGCATTTTTAGTTGGAAATCCCAAATTAAATGACACGTTTGAGAATTTTTGTATTAACCTCTGTCTCAGTCTTTATGAATTTAAACCAGAGGCAGTAATTTCACATTTCTTCACAGTATTGTTGTGAAAGTAATTTCTTAACGATGGCAAAAAATCTAAATGACTGTTACAACAATACCACAAGAAGAGGGAGAGAGGAAAACAATAATTTTGTATTCATTGAAGAGCTGGACAACGTGTGTAGTTACACACTGAATGTTGTTGAGGATAAAGAGTAATACTGAATAGTAATCTGGTTTGAAGAACCCGGTTCTCCTTGTTATCGAATGGGGAAGGTACTGTGAAAAAACAGGACGCAATCATGTAATTAAGGACTGTGCCATGACACATAAACAGGAGGACAAATGAAGGTTTTCTAGTGACATCAATTTTGACTTTTTATCTTCTGTTAATTTTCTTATCAATTTTGGCATTTTTAATGTATTCTTAGGTTTAAAAATATATGATTACTGATATTTGAAGATACAGTTAAATGCTCACATTTGATATACAATTAGATTTGTATTTACATATGAATAGTTCTGTAAGTGGCGAAGGGAAACTCTTCCATCTGTTGGGAAGAACGGCCTGTTGGGTTTAGCATCTTACATACTTAGAGTGTGTGTATAATGACACAAGGGCAAATCTAGAAGTACTCATCAGTAGAAAATGGCATTTGTAGAGGATGGAAAATGAAAAATATTTTTAGTCATTTGAGAAATTCTTTCTAACACACTTTTTATTGTTGTTGTTGTTGTTCCTGAAGGTACTATTGAAAGGCTCTGTGTAACTGCTGGTACTGGCTATTACTGGGACGAAGAAGGGAAAGGTAGGCTGATAGATGGATGTAGCTGCATTACAGACATTTTCTATAGCCACCTCTCTGAGAATGAAAGCATAAAAGAATGTGAAGGTGAAACTTAAAATGCGTATGGATGTTCCTTTTTTCCAGGAAAGGACAACTAACGAAGCAGTTGGAGCACAGTATTTTCTTTGCAGGCGTTCTATCAGGCTTATAATGACATAGTTTGGAATAGGAGAGTCACAGTGGACTCCCTTGCTTAACTGTCGTCATCACTTACCATTTGCAAAATGGTATGATCTGATCGTGTGTCGATGTGCGTGACTCACCCTCAGTGACTCACGGTGAACAGGAGCTCTGTAAAGCAGTTTCAGCTGGAACTCGAGCCCTGTGCACCATGTGGCGTATGAAGTTGAAATGAAGCGGCAAGCTGTCCTTTCCCCTCCGCGCCCCACCTCACTCCTCGCCCTCAGTTGTATGGCCAGAGTTGCTCTGCAACTGACTGGTCTGGCAGACCAGGAATTTAGAAATTATTCAATAATGCTAATTGATGGGCAGATCAATCCAAGTCCATCTTTCTTTCTTTTTTTTGGGTTGCTTCCAAATGTGAACCACAAAAGGAATGTTTCCAGCACACATATTGGGTTTATACGACTTTCGGCGGGGGATAGCACTCTTGTGAGACCTGGACATTTTGAGGACTGTGTGGCTGTCTGAGGAGATGCTGAAAGAATTTATTATTCAAGCTGCCCAATTTGCAAATCCAAGTGGGTTTTGCTGTAGCAAGACCCAGACAGTCTGTGGGGCGGAATACTTGCCTTTAATATCTTCCATCCTTTGTGACACTGCACGCTGGACTACAGATTATAACCACTTCCAGAACAAAGGTTCATGAGAGAAAGAATCAGTTTAGGGAATGGTTGTCTTACCTGTTGAGCATGTGAAATTAGGACTGATTGCCACAGGTGGCAGGAAAAGAGAGATCTGCAGTAGGTGCATGAAGAAGACTAACTTCGCAAGGAAGGATTTAGCTGATCTACACTAGGGCTGAATTCTTTAGGTTTACCACATTAAAAAGCTTGTCCTCACATCTTATCCACATCACATTACTAGGTCCGGTTGATAACAGAATGGGTGTTCTGGTGAATAATAGGATGGATACCCAGCTCTCTGGGAATGCTCCCTAATTGTTAAGTGAAATGCTTAATGAGAGAGACACTGTTAAGTGCCTAAAGCTACTTGACTAATAAGGGAATGGTGTTCCTAACTGTTTTGGAGCCCATGACCCTGGACTGAAATATCAGTAATGGATATACCACTGACTGCTGGAGAAGGCTCTTCTTTCTAATTTATACTAATGCACAATATTTTTGCAATTAGATAAACCCACAGGCAGTCTTCCAGTTAATAAGGCTTGTTAGCCGAAAAGGATGTAAGAATGGGCTGAAAACTAAAAAAAATAAACAACATAAAAAGAGAAAACTAGGATAAAACTTTGAATTTTCTTTGCTGTGTTTGCAACACATCTCCTTCTTCCTTCCCATGCATATTGTAATGAATGAATTGAGTCATAAGAATGCTTGTGGAAACAGCATAGCTTAAATGGAGAATAGGTATAGCTGCAGACAGCACATAAAAACCTCGTAAATAGGAGTATCCTAACCAGCAATGCGATTCTCAGCCAATCTGGAAGCAGAAATGAGGCCACGTGATTTGTTTGTTCAGACAAAACTAGCACAGGCAGCTACAAACTGGTGGTGAAGAAGCTGCGGAACAAGAAGTATTAGTATAAATTATTCATTGTGGATCATTTTGAATAATGAGCAAATCTGAGAAAATAATGACCCGTTCACACACAATTTGCATGGTGAAAAAAGCAGCTAAAATTGATAAAATTCTTTGTTACAAATTATTTGCTGTGCACTGGGTGTTGGCATAACATACTCTGAAGCCTGACAGTTCCAGAATAATTAAAATATTAAAATGGCTCCATTTTAATCTTTGATCACATATCTAGATCGCATTGCAGAAATGTCATGTTTACTCATGACTCATAATGAAGAAATGTAGAAATGTCATTATTAGAAGCCCTGTTTTTACTGCATCACGTATCAAAATTCGCAGGCAAACCATTACATTTCCTTTTTCATTTTGCAAGCATTTGTTTCCTGGAGGAGCTGAGGCCCACATTTTCAAAACCAGAGGACCTCCTTATACAGGAAATCTGAGCCACCAGATGGCTTTCACTTTCCTGCCACCCACCACCCAATATTTGGGATGGCTCCAAACTTGCTGCCAGATTCCTACTTCTCCCCTCTTGCTCTAGGAGCCTGGCTCCCAATTTTATTGCACCCAGAGACTATTTATGATTGATTTTATAGCATAGACTGAGGAAGAAAGGATTAAAAACTTACCGTTTCACCAGTCTTCTGTTGGTAAAGAGAAAAATTGCCCTCTTCAGCCCTGTTTGATGGCCTTGAGGAATGAGACCGCGTGTGGTCCACTCGATTTAAATGGGACTAAGGATGTATTATAGTGGCTGCACTGATGGTGGTGGCATACCCTTCCACTTGCAGCAGCATGCCTGAGATCAGCATAGTGATGAGGTCAGGATGAAGCAGATCGCGACTCAAACCCCAAAAGGGCAGTCTCTGCTCTTCTCTGCTGACAGACCTGCTAGTCCACATGGTTGCCTTCAATATTGTACTCTGCTGGAGCACAGAGAACAATGACAGTGTCCAGGATGGGAAAGACCTGAATGAAAACCCATTGCAGGAATAGAAAAGAGAAAAAAAAAATAGAAAAGTAACTGAAATTAGGCATGCTCAAGAGAAAGGGAGCAGCAGGTGTTAGCATACCAGCACATCTGTTCAGAAAATACTCCTTTAAATCCAGATTAAATATATAGTTTTGAAGCTTGACCTTTCTAAGTAATTAAAGATTTGCCTGGCATGCCTTTCAGAGATAAGCTGATACAGACAAATGACTAAAATCTTTAGTTTCAGAAGAAGGGCACTATGATTTTGTTTTCTGTTATGAAATTAGATTTTTGCACAAAATACTTCAGAATTTGGGATCAGTTCACCACTCACAGTGATGAATGAATTGCCAAATAGCAAAATCCTGGCCTTGTAGGGATTGCTGAGGAGATCTGATGGAAACAAATAGATCTAGAGTACTTCACTAATTATTGAGAGAACAGAGGAACACCCGTCTATCACCTTACTGTCACAGTTTTGTTTGTTTGGTTTACTTGTTTGTTTTAATGAAGTTTCCCAAGAGGTCATCTGACAAGGAAACACCTTGCAATGAACTGTCAGTTCTCACTACTACTCAAATGAAGCTACAGAACTGAGTCTTGGAAAGTTTTTAACTAGAAAGGGGTAGCAGATATTGAGTTTTGGAAAGAAAGTAATCTGCCTAATCAGCTCACTACTGTTTATATAAAATTGGCTGTATTTTGCTTTCTTGCCTCTTTTGGCAGGAATTAGCTCTTTGTATCTCTTTCCAGTAGTTCCTCAGCTCTCTTTCTGACCTCTTATAAACAAGTAAAAGCATCCTTCTGCTCTGTAGTTACAAGGTGAAGCAATCACAATAGCAACAAAACAAATGGTAATTTGAAATCTGCAACATGTTTTTGTAACAAATTTTGACTTTCTGTGTTTGTGAGGTTTTCGTGTGATAATGATTCTTTATGATGTGAAATCAGTCGTTGGTATTAATGATTGATTTTCTTTAATTACTAACAGGTGAAATTACATTGACTAGCAAGTGTCTGTTGAGCTTCTAGATTTATTATTCTCTTTCTGCTGGATCTTGAGTTAGATTTGGATTTGTTATTATTATTATTTACAGGAACCCTGGCTAGCACACTACCATATGACAGTGAAAAGTTCCCACTTCTATTACAGTTGGCAAAAGGCAGTTCTTTCTTATGATAATAATTCACATAAGTACCCTGGCTGAAATGTGAATTTTTTTATTTTTTTTTTTGGCTTTTTGTAAAGTTGGCAAAACATCAACTTTTGCTGCTTTTGCTTTCTGCAAGAAATTGTCCTCACAGCTCCTCTCAATGATAATTTGTGGCTTCTTACCAGAAAGCTAGATCTGTGTCACTTGTACAAAGGTCAGTGAATTCCAGCTCTAAAACATCTCCAGGAATACAAGTCTGGCAGGAGAGAAGGTATTAAGCCAGATCGCAGTCTATTACAGTTCATTGCTATAGGTTTATTCAAGGACTGCTGCAATGAAAACAAGTAAAGCTAGTTTAACTTTTCTTTTTTTTTTTTTTTTTTTTTTTTTTTAGGCTTTCTTTCCTTTCTTGCTCTTTTCCTTGGTATAAAACAGTCAGTGACCCCTCAGTTGTAGGTTGTGCACAATATGCCTACATACTTCATATTTTGTTGGTGTACTCGATGCATTAAATAGCGCTGTGCAGAGAAAACTATGATAATAATCTTTTCTGGGCTACATAGGAGGAAAGTTGCCTATGTGTCCGCTCTTCTGGAAATGCAAAAAGAGGAGGTGGAATGCAGAATATTTTTTTCAGATAAAACACTGTAAAATGCTTTTAATAGCCCTCGATTCTGATTAAGTGATGTATTTACTGTTAGATTTTCATGACTATTAGAAGAGCTTTTTGAAGGGTCTGGAGCTGGTTTTGTGAGCATGCTGATTCTCTGCTACTAGTGACCCTGTCTTGTAACACTTGAGTTTAAATGTCCATTACTATTTACATTAACTAATTGTTAATTACAACAGAATTCCAGGGGAAGTGCATAAGACAAGTCATATGAATGCCAAATGAGTATATTAGTGATTGGTGTTATCACAGTGAATACAAAATGATTTCATAATGACTGGGGAGGTAATATATAATGGAAAGAATTGCTTCCTATTTGATATACTCTCCACAGAACTATAACTTGTTCTTGGACATCATTCAGAAGCTGCAACATAGCCTGGAGGCCTCTAATCCAGTCCTGCAAGGAGCTTGCTCTGAAATGCAGTCCACACCCTTGCAGAGTAAGACATGCGTTGGTATTTATTATTTATGGCTCACTGTTATGAGTTGCCACTATGGCCCAAAGCGTTGTAGCTCATACTCAATGCTGTAGAGAGTCTATGCTTTGTAACTTTGTTTGAGCCATGTATTTGAGTCAACACTCAACCTGGAGTAAAGAGGAAAACATTTCACCAGAAGGAGCTTAAAAGAGTGTTTTTGTGCCTAGATAACTATTTATGCTAGTTATCATAGCCATTCTACTCTATTCTATGATGGTTTCTTTTTGTAGGACATTTATCTCAGTAACATTTGAGGACAATGCTGCGTAACATCTTGTTGTGTGTTCTTCTTTGGGGGAATTTGCCATTGCCAACCTACCATACAGTGAGCTTCAGTGTTGGGAAACAGGGTAGATCTTCAGGGAGTTTGGTACCTGTTTTAATAAGCAATGCAGGCACGTAAGATTTGTTGACACCTGATGCCCTCGTGGAACACAAACTTGAAGAAGTGAAGTTGATATTTTTGTCTAAATGTTGTGGAATTTTTGTTTAGTTCTGAGAAGAGTCTTCCATTTGACTTGATAAAAATAGAAGTTTAGAATCCTTCAGTCTAACTACCCAAGTGAAACACCAGGTCCTACTCCAATAGAGTCAGAAGAATAAACAGAGCAGGTGAGTGAACCAGTCCACAGCACTCTGCAGTCATTTAGAATATGTTCTTTGGATGAGGCTCTATGTGAAGGACAAAGTGCTGTGCTGCATACTCAGGAATTCATTGTTTTAGGAGAAAGGCCAAACACCAGTAGGCACTGATAAGTAAAGTGGCATGTAGTACAGTGGTGAGTGTCCCTGGCACTGAATGTTTTGGCGGCGAAGACTACACATTTGCCAATTTCGCATTCAAAGAGTGGATTGATAAAATAATCTGATGAGTCGCTTTCCTCTTTAATTTCTGTGATTTAAGAGGAGGAGGCTGTGTAGTAACCAGTGGGCTCCAGTTCCACTGGAATAAAGACATTAAATGCAATGTTTCCGATAACTACAAATTACTCCATGACTAGTAGTTCCTAGGACTTTCGACGACCCACCGTGAGAGCTAATGAAGATGCCCTTTTATAAAGTGCAGTATTTCTGGCAGTTATTTTTAATGGGTCATTCTGTGTAAGAAAATCATGCCTGCAAGATTCCCTGGAGTGGCAGTTGGGATGATATTACTTTCAATGAATCACAGCAGCTACCATAAGGGCAGGGCAGTGTCTATGGCAGCGGTACCGAGCAATGGTGCAACATCAAATGAACGACTCAGCTGGTGACATCTGGCCCCTCTGATCATAACAATTCTGTAGTGTGCAGTACTCCAAAGAGTCCATCCTTCAAGATGATATGTTAAAATGAGGTGTTTTTTTTTGTGTTCATCTTGGGTGCCTTCAGGCAGGCATGGGAGATCCTGTGAGAAAATGCAGGAAGTAATGGATGAAAGTTGGCCTCCTAGGTTCAGTTCTTCATTGATCAACAATTACTTTGCACCTTATTGTTGCTGAGCTTGCTTATGGAGGAAAAGCAGTGCCTTTGGGAGATGTTCCAGTAGGAAGAAAGATGCTGCTGTGGCCATGGAGGCCTTGAGAAGAGTGAGTGAGCATGAAGAAGATTTTTAAGTGAATTTCAGTTTTCTCTTCAAGGCTAGGTTTTAGAAAAGAGAAAGGAAATAATTTTGGATGTTGCTTTACAACTATGAAATACCATTACTAATTTCCTATCTCGCTGGTACCTTCATCATATAAAAATATATATATTTTTGTTTGCACGGTACCTTTCATGAAAGAAAGTTTTCTTGATGATACTTGGGTGTTGCAAAGGCAAGAGGTGGAACAATCTGTGACAAATAATGAGAGTGAAATGCCAGGCTTTGAAAGGGCTTTGCTTTCTCTACATCAAGTGCCTTAAAAAGCCATCTGCTTACTTGAAATGGCTGCAACACATGGTGCTCTTCCCCAATCCAATATGTGCTGCAAACTGTAGGCACATGGATCCAGTCAAGGACACAGTGTCTGCCTTAACTTTGGATCTCCTTGCTGTTGTCAGTAAGAGTCTCATCCTTAAACTTGGCTCTTGTGTGTGTTAATTATTTCTTCTTCGTGTCCAGCTGGCACAGTGTATCAGCACCTTAAGTTGCTCAATTTGATCTTTGTGCTCGTGAACAAGGTAATTAAGCAAGCTACAATTTAAGGAAACGTATTTGCCTTGACTTGTTGCAAGTCTTCAGACAGTGCTCTATCCTAAATCATTTGATAACGTAAGATGTTCTGTGCAGTTTCCCACTTGACTGAGGTTTAGTTCAACAGGTCACAAAATCAGTAATTGATTCTCAGCGTGTCTCTGTTGATTTTATTACAATAATGAGGACCATCTTTTTTCAACTCTGCTAATATGTTACTAAAACTATCGGCTTCTCAGTTTGGTGTCAGGATGACTTTGACAGGTTGTTAGCAACTATATGATGTACAGAACATCACAGAGATGTCTCAAACTGTGTTGCTGCATGCCTTAGAGAGCCTTAGGTGGTCGTGAAATAAGTGAACACGCTTCCAAGAAAAAGTTATAGCAAAAACCAAAAATATTCCTCCAGTTTTGATGTCCTAATGAAGAAGCTCTTTATGCCAGCTTGGATTCTTGATCACTGAAGAGTGCTGTGTTTCACAGGAATGGGTGACATTGCAAAGCAGACATGCTGGATTAACCACCGATTAAAATCTCTGGGAAAAGTTTCCTTATTTCTATTTTTCTTTGTTGTCGTTATTGTTTTTTTGAGTAGGAGCACTTTATAGTTAAGACATGCACATCTTGAAAGACTTGTATACTCTTTCAGATTGAAAACAGCCGACAAATAATGAGATGAAAGTTAGGAAGGCAGCTCTACAGGATTATCTCTACTGCTTAATTTACCAATTTATCTGCACTACCCCCAGATTTTGGGATTCAAAAAGAAAGCCCAAAACACATCTGCCTGTTAAAGTGAATCTACTGACATCAACATTCAGCCTGGGTTGATGTGACATACAGTTTTTGGTTTTAGATTCTCAAGCTATGATAATACTTTTGAGTTTAACAAGCCAAAGCTATACTAACATAGGTAACAAAATGAAGGAGAATCTGCACAGCTTCTGGAATAATGTTGCTGAGAGCTCTGGTTTGCAAAAAGAAAAACAAAACTACCAAAAGCAACAGCAACAACAAAAAAGCCACTAATTTGAAAACAAGGAAGAACAAGGCTTATGTCCTTATACACTGAAAGTTTTTATGTACTTGCTACTAATGAAATGGTTTCAACAACATAGTACTTTTATGGTCCATTTTATGACCAGGTAATTATATATTTTAGCTAGTCCAAATTAATTGCCATTTTACTGTTTTCTGGTTTAAAGGAAAAAAGTATTTATTAGTACGGTGAGGAAGACTCTCAACCAGAACACAAGCCTTTTATCAGCAAGTGGAATGAAATGAAATAAAGCTTTACTCTTCTTTCCTGCAGGAACATTTTATCTACTTTCTAGTGATATTTCTCTCTCAAAGCCACTTTAGACTTTCATGCCACATACTACTTTAGAAAACAAGTGATCAGCTTGTCTGCACTCCCCACATCTCTCTCCAAGGCAGAGGATGTTAGGAGGCTCATGGAGACAGCATCAGATGCAGGCAGGTATTAACAGACAGATAGCAAGCCTCAGGTGTTGACATGGGTCTCAAGTTCAACAAAACGCATACTGACCGTTAGAGTCAATGAGAATTTATTGTCTTACAATTAAGCAGGTATATATGTATTGAACTGACAATCTGGATCAAGTCCCAAAGCTGTGAAAGTCGAAAACACCTTACTAAGAACTGTTACTGACTGCTTATGTGAGACTCTTCCACATGTGACCTGAGGGGAGTGAAGAATGAGTTCATCTAGCACCAATATCTTATCCATCTATCAGTGGAAGGAGCCTGACACTTAGGAGGTTTTTGTTGTTTTTCTTTTTCCCCAGAAGGCTAATTAGGTAAAAGCATACTCAAACAATTTTACAAACTGCCTAATAATGTAACAAACAAACTGGATGAGGGGGAAATAAAAGAAGCAGTAGATTACCTCCTATCAGTGGAGATTCAAATGGAAGGAGAGAGTGACGCTGAGTGCTTCAGGATCACAGGTACCTGATTAAGAAAGAAATGGCTCTGTCTTCCAGGCCAATTCCCTGCCAGTGAGAGACTGTTCCCCCCAAATGACAGTTTTGCCTTGTTTTGCCATCTGCATGTAACCAGGTAGACAGCTTCTACTGCTTTTCTTGAGATCTGAAGTTGCAATACTGCTCTGCTTTCCCCCTGGGAGTCAACACTGCCATTTAATGAAGATAACAAAGGAGAAGGAAAGTCCAGGTGTGGCATCAGAAAGGAGCCGTGAGCACACTGCGCTCACGCTTGCTGGGGCACTTGGCTCCTGGCGATGCAGCGCCACGTTGTCAATGCTCACATACCTGTGATCCCACCTCATAATGCTCTACTCTCTGCAGTTCTCTCTGGAATGAAAAGACTAAGCAAGAGAAGCACAGCTTTCAAAATACCTCACAGTTTGCTTCAAATAACTTTCTTTAAATCTGATATGATTTTGAAGCTTTTATCCTGCTCCATTTCTTTTAAATCTGAAGTTAGACTTTCATAGAGAATTTGTACAAGAGCTGCTCTGAAAATAATGCCTCCTATTTTATTATGTTGACCTACAACATCAGAGGTGGATGTTGGTGGCATGGCAGTAGAGGTCGAACCTTTCCACCAATATCCCATTACATTTTGTTGCCGTGTGACAGATGGCAGCAGAGGGGCAGTCTTAGAGAAGGGCATCTGACATGGAAGTGTGGATGGAGCAAAGGTGTGGAACTGAATTCCTCCATGCAGAAAAAATGGTATTCACTGACATTCACTTGCTGAACATTTATGGAGACCAAACAGTGAATGTGAGTACAGAGGGGTGGTGAGTGTTGCCTTTCAACAGTGGTTACAGACAAGCCATGTTCCAGACAGCCGTGCACAGCTGTCACACCTCAAAATGAAGAGGTCTCAATCAGCTCATCTGTGCAAATCAGCAGATTGCAACCAGGGAACCATTTACTGAGCTGAATATTGGCTTCAGTGCACTGGAAACTACAGTGGCAACACTGGAATATCACAAAGTTTGCGGCAGGTGGGACCCATGAATGCTCGCACGGGAACAGAAAGAACATCATATGCAGGATAGTCAGAATCTATTGAACCAATATGAGGCTGAAGGTGATACTTTCCTAGATCGCATCATTACTGGTGATGAAATGTATTGTCACTACTACGAGCTGGGGTCAAAATGGCAGTCCGTGGAGTGGCAGCATGTGAATTCGTCATTAAAAGTTCAAGATGCAGCTCTCAGTGGGTAAAGTGATGTGCCTTGTCTTTGGGATAGGAAAAGGGTGATCCTTCTGGACTGCCTGGACCCTGAACACTCCATCAACTCTGATTCTATATCATGATGCAGACTAAGCTGAAGGCTTCAACTTCCGCAATCAGGCCAGAAAAGAAGACAACCTTTCTCTTGCAACACAATAAATCCAGACCCCATACCAGCTGGAATACCATTGAGCACATTGCCAGCCTTGGCTGGACTATCCTGCCACACCCATTGCATATCCAGACCTGGTACCTTCTGATTTCCATCTGTATGGACTGATGAAAGATGGACTGTGTGGGCCACATTTTCCCAGTAATAATGCCATCACAGCAGCTGTGAAACAGTGGGTCACCTCCGCTGGTGAAGATTTTTACAAGTGAAGAATACAGGCTCTTGTTAATCACTGAAGAAAATGCAGAGCTAATGGTGGTGACTATGTTGAAAAATAGTGATCTGTAGCTGAGAATTTGCTCTTCCATATAGTGTCATTGGGCTCTTCATATCCATTGGAGTGTCCGTGGAAATAAACACGAGGCATTGCTTTTGGAGTAATCTATGTAACTTCCTTTTTTTTAATTATCCATATCCCTGTTAGTTTGTAAATAATAGTAGCATTCATTTTCTATACTTTTTTTTCCTTTAAAAACAAAAACAAAACAATACTATGACTACTTTTGGCACTAAGCTTATAAGTCTGAAAGTACAGTATTTAAATGATCCATGATACATTTGATTTGCAGCTGCATGCAGAGGAAGAAAAAGAGCCTATTTTAAGCTGCTGAAGCAGTCAGTCTTGGTGTTTCAGCTCACCATTATTTTCTCTCCCTAAGCAATGCCTAGTCAGCCACCATCCCAAGAAAGGCAATGCCAGCTTCAGGAAAAGCTATTCTCTGTTAAGTCTTCAGATCTTAAAGGGTGGTGGAAAACTTCACATTCTCCCAGCAGGAGAGCAGGACTCAGTGTAGGTGTAAATCTCTGGCAGCTGATTGTTGGAGCCCACAAGCTGTAACTTGTAAATAATTCACTTAGGCATAGAAAATCTGCATATGAGGATGAAATGTCATTTATAACTCATAGGATATTGGCTTGGCTGAGAACAAGTTTTCAGCTCCTTCAAGTCATTAAGTACCACTAAGGAAGAAGGAATATAGATGATGTAAAATAAACTCTGCTTTTTGCTTGTAACTAGAAGAGGATGGTTAACAATAACCACACTGAAAATTAAACTCTCTGGGAGAGGAGGAAGGGGATATTGTTTTTCTGAAACCAGTCAGCTCAGTACAAGTGTTACAGCTTCTTTACCATTAACTCTGTCAGAACCTCATCCTTCACATCATTCATAGGGCTGGGCTTATAAGGAGACACTGAGCTGGAGGTGAGGTGCTGGAAGGTGCTGAGAGTGTTTGCCTTTATTCATTTTTGTGACCTGGAGTGGTTTGCTGAGAGGAAAGATAGACAGAGCACCCCTCACTCAAATTCTGTGTTAGCAGAGGCAAGGTATTTTCACAAGTTGTGTAACGTCTCACTTTATGATATTACTATTACTGTTTTATATTCCTGCCTGTAATACACTCTGTTTTTCAGATGTTTATAATTTTGGCAGACCTTTTTTTTTCTTTTTTTTTTTTCTTCTTTTCCCAATCATTTGCCTAAAGCTTTTCATACCATCCCATGTTAAATGTTGTTGGGAACAAGTTCACCAAAATCCTCAGATGAATGATTGGTTTATGGAACAGAAATAGGGAGAAGTCATTGTCTGAGAAGTCTTTGTTTAAAAAAAAATTGGGAAAATGAAGAGCAAGATGAACATATGGTTGGGGGGATGCAGGAAAGGAAATTGAGACTTAGCATTGAAGTAGGGTGCAGCCCTGGTATTACTTGTGACCTGATGGCTAAATTGAGGATCCTTGTTATCAGAGTGCTTGTTCCAAGTGGAATCGTGCCTTCAAAATTCATGGTATTCAGCTCTCTCACTTATCTGAGTTCTGCCTGTATGTTGAATGTGGTAGGTATTAATCCCCACTTTTCCACTAATTACCCTTTGTCCTCCTGCCATATTCACTGAAAGTAGAGGCAAAGGTATTCATTTTATTTTGGGCCATTCATAGGCTATCTTTAGTTCCTGCTACATTCGCCCTCTGTATCAGCTCCATTTGTTCACTCCGTGTTCTTTTTTTATTTAGACAGCTGATGAAATAGCTATTTGTTTTAATCTCTTTTGCAGGGTTTAACTCAGCTTAATTTTCTGGCAAACTTTCCTTTTTGTGGGCAATCATTACTTTACCCCTGTATTACCTGCCTGAGGAAATAGCTTTATTTGCTGTTCAGACCCTTTTCTCATTCTCTGATTCTGCACTTGACTCTAAAAACACAGTGTGGGGTGGCTGTTCGTTCAGATGGGTCTGGAGCTTTTCCTCACAACCCTTTTCCTTTGCCTTGCAGTCTATGTGCTCTGCTATTCAGGTGACTTCCTTAAGTAGTTCATTAATCTCTGAGCACTCACATTTTCCTACTGAAGACATCTGACAGATAACTCACTTTGAGTGTCTTTCGTAATGAAAACATCCTTGATCTGACAATGCTCTTGGTGCTGAAGATCGGCAGTCAATACTTCGCTTTCTACCTGCCTACCATGTACTCCCTGGCAAGCAGCTTACTCTTCCAGTTTCTACCTCAGCTTTGAAAAGTGGATCCCTGATCATCCGTCATGGTCAGACATACTTCTTCATGTGAACCTCACTCTTTTCTTTTTCCTAAATGGAAATCTGTTTTCTTTTCTGCTCTGGTTCCTTGCTTTCTCCTTTTGTAGTACAAACTTTTCTGCTTTCTTCCTCGGTGCCTCATCTTTTTCTGCCTGTTTGGATCTTGCCTTTTATAAATTGTCTCATGCAAAACATCTTGCCTCTACAGATCCTTGTGGTACACCAGGCTGCTTCTGCACACAGCTGTCTTCACTCTCCCCCTGCATTGCTCCAGGCATTGCATGAGTTGAGCTTCACTTTTTAGGGAAGGAACAGATTACCCAACCATCTCCCATGAAAAAATCCCTTGTGCTCCCTAACCCCCCAGCTTCCCAAATAAATGTCTGCCTGATTTAAACCCTTGTGTTTGATTGTTACCCATATATCATACAGTGAGAAGAGTCTCTTAACAGGCAGACTCCAAAACTGAATGGGTAATGAGTGGTTACTATAACTGTCCACAGGCACACACACACAGTGAGATGTCTGGCTCTTGTTAACTAATCCTATGCCACCATGAAAAGGAAAGGAAAATGGAAAACAGCAAGATCATAGAATCATAGAATCCTTAGAATTGGAAGGGACCTCTGAAGGCCATCTAGTCCAACTCTCCTGCAATGAACAGGGACATCCACAGCTAGATCAGGTTGCCCAGGGCCTGATCCAGCCTTACCTTGAAAGTCTCCAGGGATGGGGCATCAACCACACCACTAGGCAACCTGTGCCAGTGCCTCACCACCCTCACTGTAAAAGATTTTTTCCTTATATCCAACCTAAATCTATCCTCTTTGAGCTTGAAACCATTTCCCCTTTTTCTGTCACCACACACCCTGCTAAAAAGTCCCCTTCTTTCCTGTAGCTCCCCTTTAGATACTGAAAGGCCACTCTCAGGTCCCCTCGGAGCCTTCTCTTCTCCATGCTGAACAGCCCCAGCTCTCTCAGCCTGTTTTCACAGGAGAGGTGTTCCATTCCATGGATCAGGTTTGTGGCCCTTCTCTGGATGCACTCCAACAGATCTATGTCTCTCAACATAGATCAGGATCCCATCTGCGCCAACAGCCACCACTGATCTTTGCAGCCCTACTGTGACTGAAGGTCACAAGAAGGGAAGAGACATTCACTGTTTTGTACTGAAAGACCAGACATTTTTATCCCTGTCTAGAGGATGGAAAATACATGACAGGTGAGTAAACAAACAGCTCAAGATAGGAAGAAGGTGTATGGGCTTTCTTGGGGTGGCAGCCTCTGTGGTATTAGTAGTCACGGGTAGGTGCTGTCATACAGACAAGCCACACAGCTGCAATTTGTATGTGTGGTAACAAATGGAGGGGGAATGAAAACAAACCAACTAACCCCCCAAAATCTCTTGAAACAGACATTTTATCTGCAACAAAGAAGTTAAAAAAAAAAAGAAAAAAAGAGTGAGAAAGAAAATAAATGTTATTAGTAAGTAATTGAGTAAATAAATAAATGTATAAAAACTACCACTACCCATATCAAAAGAAGAAGAAAAACCCAAAATAACAGTATGAAGAAGAAAAGCTCTCAAAGTAAGGCTTATTAGGGAAACAAGAAGAGGAACTTTTGAAATAAATTCAGAGAAGAAGAAATCATGGAGTAACGGTAGACATTAATAAATGAGGAGGAAGATTAAATCAATGATGGTTCTAAATTGGGTAAACTACTGAAATGCATTATAAAAACCTGTTCAACAAAAAAAAAAATAAGAAGAAATGGATAATTAAGAAGCAATGACGACTTTGTCAAAGCTATTGATGAAAAGCAGATAAGAGAATACTTAAAGCATCTGAATATATATACAGATCAGCAGGTGTGCATGCATTTCAGAGTGTTAAGGGAATTAGCTAATGAACTTAAAGAACACTTGCAATTATTTACGGAAAGTTACAGAGTCTGATGGGAAAGTACCAGGGAGCTAGGGGAAAAAAGCAAATGAAATACTGAACTTCTGACGGTAGAAAGTAAAACTTAAAAGATGCAACAATCCAGCCACTATGTGTCCAGTTTCTGTGGTGTGTATGTTAAGAGAGAAAGCAAACCATAAGCACAATTAACAGCATGGAATTATTATTATACAGAATAGATCATGCCAGACAAACTTTTCATATCAATTTACAATATTGGGCAAAATTAGCAAAGGAAAGGCAATGTATCTGAACTCTCCTGAAGCGTGTAGTTATGGGGCTGCCTCAAATCTTACTTGAAGTATGAATTAAAATTGATGTGAATGTCAACTTTGTCACGTAAACTGAGAGTGAACTGAAGGACCATAAAACAAGGAAAATGATAAATTGTGGTGTTGAGCTATTGGGAGCTGCCTGCAGGGGTGCTACACAGGGATCTGAGCTATACATAGCTTTATTTAACATTTTTTATATTGTGGGAATGGGTGGGAGTGGACAAGGTGGAGAGTAGCAGATTGGGTTTCTATGTGGTCTGCACTACAGCAAAGTTGATAAGTAAATAATAAAGAAATAATAAATAATAAAGTAAATAATAAAGTAATGATAAGGCTTGTAAGTGACAGTCTGGGTGACAGCATGCAGGGGAGTGAAAATACAGCACTGAATATCTTTGCAGCTGTTCAAATCAGAGGATGCTGCTTTCCAGCCTGGATGCAATATACATGTCCAGAGGATTTTAAGTGTTATCCAAAAAAAAGCAAAACAGGAAGCTATTTCAAAATCAAAAATGAAAATGCTTCATCCTGAAAATGTCAAAGCATTATGCTTTCTTACAGAAAAAAAGATATGAAGCCAATGCTGTTTGGTTTCCTCAAGAGTCCTCCTGACAAGCTCCAGCGACAGTTTACTTGTATGTAGCACGGTTGAGGCTGCATCAGAAGTAGCGTGTACAGTTTGGTACATGTCAATCTTGAAACGTCATCAAGAAATTGGATAGAGTCCAGCACAGAGTAATCCAAATGATTAAGAGTCTGGGGGGATTCATTTATACAGAAGATTAAATGAATTATATTTTGATTAGGAGGACAATTTAATGGTGTATCAGTAACAGACAGACATCAATACCAAGGAGGGAACAGGATAATTTAGGACAGTCCCAGAGTTTTTGATGGGATGATCAAAAGAAAATTTTGACAGGATATCAAGAAGCTCAGCTGCGATTTTGATTGTATGTTTCCCTCTTTTTGATTTCAGAATGGACTTCAGAAGTAAGGGAGGAAGTCCTTGCTTCTGGAGCTGTCATTGAAGGTAGCATATGGCTCTCCTGCAGTCGGGGATGGATCCTGCAGTGCGATCTAGCCAGCCTCTGCACTTCTGATTCCTGCTACCCCTGCACAGAGGTCACCACTTTCAGCTAGGAGGCTCTGCACAGTCACAGTCAGCGCCCATTCCCCAGAGTGCTTATCTGGTAAGTTACCTTAACACAGGCTAATGAGAAGAGCAGCCAGTAAAGGAAATCCCAGGGGCGGGTGGATGGGTGAGGAGCTGCATTAGCTGATCACTAACGTTTATTCTTTGTAAAAATAAAAAGCCATGAGCTGTAATTGTGTACATCTGCAGTCAGTGCTTGCTTTTGAGGATGAAGTCAAATTCAAAAGACAGCAAGGTATGAAAGGACGAATCCAAGAAGCTGTAGCCATACCTATCAAAAGCACTGCAACAAGATGCCTTTCTCAAACTCATGTCTGAGAAAATGTTGAATAATTTATTTTTTTCCCAAGATGTACCAGAAGGCTAAGCAGACTTACAGATTCAGAACTGAAAGTACATGTGGTCTGAAGAAATCTCATATTTAGGGCAAACATTGGTAATAATTAAAGCATTGCTATTGACTTGGAGTCAAAACTTCAGTCATTTCTGCCATCACATGTCCTACTGTATCCATTTCTGAGATGCTGGAGAACTGCTGTAATATTCATATTCTAACAACTTACTTAGATAAAAAAGAGTGATAGCTGTCCTGTTTCCGTAAACCAGGCACATCCAACCTGCAGCCTATGAGCTGCATGCTCCTGGCCCAGCAAGCGATGTGGCTACCCCCTGTCCTCCACCATCATGGTGGCCCTGGGCCGGCACACACTGCTCAGCAACAACCAAACATAGGTGTGCTATTAATGCTGTCTGGGCTGAAACCAGGGCATGGGGAGGGCAGTGCTGTGCCACGCAGACTCAGGTGATGGCAAATAATTGTATGTATTTTGATACATTGCCTAAGCGCAGTCCTGTGAAAAGTGTGTAGCCTTATTTTCCATTCTGACAGAGAAAGTTGAGAACAGGTTTCAAGATTTCCAAAAAATATATTTAGTTCATCAATACATTTGCAACTCCAGTTTCATTTGGCATAAATACATTTTTCAAATGGAACGTATGGAGTTGCAATCAGATATTCAATTCAAAAATCTGATCATGTCTCTTTATCAGACTTTTATAGGAGATAATAATCCCTCACTTCACAATCACGCCTTATTCGTGTTATCATTTTTAGCAATACACACATTTGTGAATAAATATTGCCAAGGATGAAGCACAGGAAGAGTAAAATTTCATCAAAAGTCTCTGATGAGCACCTTGAGAACTCACTAAGAGTTGCCACCACTGCTATCACATCAAACTGATGCATTAGCTTCACAAAAACAAAGTCAAATATCCCACTACTTTTATGTTTTTGTCCTCTTCTTTTTTATTGTTTTAATAAAAGGATTAAAAATTAAAATAAATGTCATTACATACAATATTATATATTTCACAAGGGCTGCTCCAAAAGTAATGCCTTCTATTCTATTATTTTGGCCCACAACATCAGAGGCGGATGTTGGTAGTATGACAGTAGAGGTTGAACCTTCCCACTATATCCTGTTATATGTTGTTGCCATGAGACAGATGGCAGCAAAGGGGCAGTCTGACACAATGGTATCTGAAATGGAAGAGCATATGAAACAAAGTTGTGGAGTTGGACTCCTCCATGCAGGAAAAAGTTGCACCCATTGTCATTAATCAGCACTCGCTGAACACTTACGGAGACCAAATAGTGGATGTGAATACAGTGAGGAGGTGATGTGTTTCTGCAGCAGTGACAGCATCAGTGGGTCACCTCTGCCGGTGAAGATTTTTAGAAGCATGGAATGTGAGCTCTTATTCTTCGCTGGTGAAAATGCAGAGCTAATGATGGTAACTATCTTGAAAAATAGTGTTTTAGAGCTGCTAAATTGCTCTATCAAGCAGAGTTACTGTGCTCATGTTCTCACTGAACCTGTTGTAGTTTCCATGGAAATAAATAGGAAGCATTACTTTTGGAGCAATCTATGTATTTGCAGCCCACAACAATTCTTCATGCAATGTGGCCCAGACAAGCCAAAAAGTTTAAGCCATGACTTAAACTGAGATTAACTACAGAATATAAGCCTGTGAACAAAAATGTAGTCTTAAGCTTCCAGTCAGAGCTGTGGGCTTGGTGTTGAAATCAATTTTTATCATCTATATTGGTAGCTGTGAAGCCAGATCTCCTCACTAGAATTAAAGATATCCATTAAAATCAAACATAGGAATATTTCCTAATAGCACAGTTCTTAAACATCATCTTTGGTTTAACATTAGCCTAATTCCTACACGTTTATCAGCAGCATATTGAAATGCTGCCTTATTGCTCATGTGCACTAATGACAGTTCTGCTGAGAGGGTTGGGCTGTGGTGTGACTGCTCCTTGGTGCATCTCCTGAGGCACGGCCTCCTCCACTCTGGACAGTCCTTCTCCTGCAACTTTCAGCTTCCCTGTCCCTGCAGCAGTGGGAACAGGAGGTACAAAGGCTTCACTGCTGATGTAGGATGCAGGTCCATACAATGGGAAAGGATTGGCTGAAAATTCAGGCCCTGTTTGGTCTCTGGGCAGTGTCCAGTGCACAGTGTTAGGGCAGGTCTTCTCACCACAGCACGACATCCTCCTGTTCATGGGGACATCCTGCTGCTCAAAAATGCATCCAGCCTCGGAGAAATTCTCCTCAGAAAAGTTGACTGGATGGAGTACTATAAAAAGGATGTATATTCCAATTTAAAATATGCACAGATCATTCACTGAGGTAGCAACCATCCTTTTTCCCTTCCCCCAAGAAAAAAGTGTAAATCACATCTTCTCAACAAGGCAGGTAGTGAGGATGACAAAATTCTTACATTCTTAAAGTGTTATTGGAGAAAAAATGTCACCTCCATGCATAATTGCATAACTTTACTATCTGTCATTTTCTATCAATCAAAAAAATGTTATACTTGAATTTGAGGACAAACATGTCTAATAAGATTTTAGATTGACAGCTGAATGGCTGTACTCAACCTTATTTTAACATTATTTTTTTGTTGTTGCTCACTAGATCAACATAGAGAGTATTATACCAAAGTTAAGCGAAACAAATACTCAGATATATTAATCCCTCATGCACACTTTACCTCAAAAAATAGCATTTCTTTCCCTGCAGATTTTGCTAGTCAGCTCCCTTCAGTCTCGCCAGCACTGCGGCAGGAGTCTAATGTTTCTTTCTTTGTGTTTCCAGTGTAGTATTGCCAGATCTTGTTTCAGAGATCAGTGAAATGTTTGATGACGCGTGGCCAGCACAAGTGCCCCACTTTTTCCCAGCCCTCCTTGTCCTGGTGGAGGGCTGTGCTGTCCTTTGAGGGGAGCAGCTTCTTCTGTACTTCTCTCACTGCAGCCTTTTGCCATCCCTCCACTGATCATGCTGTTCAGGATTTTCAATGGTCTTCAGTTCTGCAAATCAGGGGATTTGTTCTTCGTCAGAAGTGAGTAGAAGATGACACTTGTATCCCATTCTGATTATTCCCTTCTGATTACGGCAGCCCCTTTCCTGTCTCAGTGTATTGTCTTCTGTCTGCGTCAAACTCAGAGTCCTTTTTGACACTCCTGAACATCCCAAGGAACATCTTCCCACCATTAGTTCTTCTCCTTGAAGGTGCTGGTTTTCTACCTTGAGGTTCTCTTTTTGTCTTTCCCAGACTTCCCATCCCTGAATAAGCTACCAAAAACTTGTTCCTTGGTTCCACAGTTTTCTTCTTTGTGTTCATTTTCAGTTGGCTAAAGTACTTCTCTGATCTAGGATTCATTATTGCTTGGACCTACATCAGCCTCTAGATGAAATAGCTATGGTCTATCTCTGCTGATCCCTTTGAAAGCCATTGCAAATGCTCCAGGACAGGCTGTAAAATGATTAAAAGGGCACCAGGGCCTCTTTAGAACAGATGCACGAGCAGAGGTAGATGTCTAATCTTGGCCATCTTCTGCAGTTTCTTTCAGTTCTGTGCATGAAGCCATTGTTTCACTCTTGAGAATAAAATACTCCTTGGTGAGGACTATAGGTAAACAAGGGGAAGGAAAGTCTGGTTGCTTTAAGAGAAAAAATGCCTCACTCCAATCTTCCACAAAGAATGTGGTTATTTCCCATTAGAATACCT
This sequence comes from Tragopan temminckii, assembly GCA_028571105.1. Taxonomy (NCBI): domain Eukaryota; kingdom Metazoa; phylum Chordata; class Aves; order Galliformes; family Phasianidae; genus Tragopan; species Tragopan temminckii. Next base: position 32,728,986 of record JAOWBP010002052.1, on the reverse strand, counting down.
CAAATTATCCACTAGTTAAACCTGCTATCCCTCTTGGTTCTGCTGGGAGGCCATGGTGACCTCTGTGTACTCATACTGTGAAAGCAGGTCCAGCGTCAGGGATGTCTCTTGCTTCCATGGACATCTGGATGACCAGTTATTAGGACTGGGTAGGAAGTTGCACTCTACCCCACAGGAGTAGACACCTCAGGAAGAGGGACCACAGACTTCATTGGGCTGATCCACTTTATTGAAAAAAGAAGCAGAGATAAGATGGAGATTTTGTATCTAAACTTGCAATGAGTGTTGTAAAAGCAGTGGGATAAAGATTCCTGGAGTTAAGCTTCATTTAGCAAATTGGCATTGGAAACACACTGATACTGGGGCAGCCTGGGCCTAGGTGTGAAGGAGGCAAAGCATAAGTTTTTATTACGTTCTTCTGTGGTTACATTCAAGCTGTCCTGAGTATGTCTGAACATGCAGAAATTACACCCCTGATTGCAGTGTAGATCTACAGGTCCCAGCAGTTCCAGGTCTGCTTCAGAGGCAACACGATATATACAGTATTGCTCACTGCTTGTGGCAAAGCCACAAATGAGTCTCCAGGGATTGCTCTTGGTGAAGTGTCAATACAGGAGCGATGTTTATCTTCTAGTCTCTTTAATGCATCCTTTCTGAGTTTCTGAAATTATTTAGCCTAACTTAATGACAAATGAGCAAGTATTTAAAGGAGCCTTCATATCTGCAAGAATAACCAAGGAGCCAGATGTCAAAATGCAATCAGCCAAAGTCACAATTAAGTGCAACTCACAGTTTCTATAGCCACAATTAATTGCAGGCACAAAACTAGAACTGCAAGGAGGCGGTCATTAAAAAAATAAGAAGATTGAGGCGAGACATTCTGAGCATCCATGCTATTATTAAAATTAACAGTAAATAGTAATCTTTTTTGCTTTGCAAGATCTTTCACATTCAATCTTTAAAATCCCTTACAAACTGCAGAGGTACTGTGTCATAATATTCAATGAAAGGAAAAATGCTAAGACTCATGGCAAAGTATAACGTCGAATTAGACTTGTTTAGCTCTGCTATCACACATACTGCTCTGGCCTGATCTTTTTTCACTGCAGAGAGCAGTCCTTTTGCAAAATTGGAAGAGAGTTTTGATTTTACTGCTACTGCTCTACTGGAGATATTTCTGTTTCCAGATGCTTATGATTTAGATCCAAGGTCCCACCATAAAGGGGGACCAAGGTGGGTGGTTTGCTAGGGCCCTTTGCTGGGCAGCCATGTGCAGTAGTGTTGAGGAGGACTGGCAGGACCACATGTCCCCGGAGGAGCTGTACTCTGGCTGGACCTTTTCCAAAAGTGATTTCCTCTGTTCCCTGCAAGCAGCAATCAGAAATCATCTTCCTCAAAGGCAAAATGTTGTAGAGGTCCATGCACATGGAAAACAGACAGCCTTTATGTTGGTGGAAGTGGAGGGCTGGAAGGGGTCTTGCTTTCTTGTGGTGACTTAAGAAAATACTCCAGCAGCCGCTGTTCCCCCTCTCAGTGGAAAGTATTAGTCCATAGGGCTGTGCTGGCCAGATTTCTCTGCCTGTCAGGCTGCAGGCTCAGCAGCACAGTGGCAGGAGCCCAAGAATTGCTCAGAGCGGCGCGTACCTGCCTGCTTCTGGTCTCACCCCCAGTCGTCCTCTCACCTCATGAATATCCAGAAGGGGCAGATGGAGAGGGTGTCAGAGAGGCCTTGGGGGTGGAGGAGAAGACGGCCACAATCACATGCAGTGCTCTTGCCCGCCAAGAACGAGTGGCTGCACTGTGCGACATGCAGACGCGGGCAGGTGACCTGCTTTTTCTGCTGACAGCAAGCTGGCTGCATGCTGCTCATGCAAGTGGCTCCCGTCCCCTGAAGCTGTATCCTTTGTCCATTGCATGGCTTCTGCCAGCTGAGCTAGGGGGAGCAGTACCCATCGGTGAGCCCCTTGGCCCTCCTGCAGCACATCCATCCTTTCCACTGAGCTTTATGCCTGTATTTTGGCAACCTTTTTCTTTCCTTTTTGATCCATTTCGTTATGATGCTTTGGTCAGAAAGGCTTCTCCAGGTCCTGCCTCTTGGCGGTTACAGTGGAATGGCCACCCGCAATGGTGGTTGTTTTTTTTTTTTGTTTGTTTGTTTGTTTTAAAAGCTTTAAAAAAAAAGAAATCAAACCCATGCAGTGTTTATTGTCTTGTCCATTACATCATTAGCCCCATATGTTCTCAGTGTTTGTGTTTCACCACAATGAACTGGAATTGATACTGGGAAGCAGAAACTGGTGATGCCCTCACTTTGCTAATGAATTGATAGAAGAAAGGAGTGAGCTGAAAGAGCCTTTTCTCTGTCTAGAGCTGCCGTCAATTTTAGGCGTGTATCTGCTAAGCTGCTTCAGCTTAGCGTCGATATTAGTGGAGGATACACAAGGCTGAAATCCTATGACTCTTAATATCAAAAAGCTTTCAATATTGCTCTCAGGACCACACCTGAAATAAGGTCTTGCTATAGCCCACATGCCATAACACTGGATTTCTTTCAAATTGAGATGCCAAAATTACATTGCTAAGATATAAGTAGTTTACATAATCCCAGAATGCAACATGGGAAAGATTTCAAAATAAAAATGAATAATAAGATCAACATTTATTGTTTTTTTTTCTCCTATGCTGCCACTGAAAATTCCTATCGGTGTGGTTTTATATGAATAGTTCTCCAGAAGTAAATTATGAGCAAAATTCAAAGCCACCATAAATTAAATGTGCTTTTCTCCTGCTTTGGTGTACAAGACTTTCCATTAAGCTAGCCCCATATAATATACCTTGGATGTGTTCAAGAAAGCCCTGTAAATTATAGTAAGTATTTAAAATGGTAAGTAGACATTGAAAAAGGCCACATTAGGATTAATGAATGAAAGGGTTGATACTGAAAATGCACTTGTAAATAAATAACATGAAAAGTAAAGATGACACACTGTTAGGTTAGAGTTACAAGTGGGAGTATGATGATAAATCACACGGCGGTTTGTCAGAGCATTGCGTGTGGGGGCACATACTCCTCGGGGCCTCTCTTCCCTTCCTCTAGAGAGAGATCTCTCCCTTTCCATGCCCCCGACTGCATGTCCAGGAGGCTGATCAAACATGCCTGGTTTCACTGCTGCCTTTCTGTGCTCGAAGCACATGTGGCTGGCCAGGAGCGACGTATGCCTCTCACTGTTCTGGCTGGAGGGAGGCAGCACTCCTCACCAGCTCTGGCTACTTGGCCTTAGAATTTACCTTGTATACTTTGTATACTTTGACAGAGTTGCCACTGAACTCAGATATGTTTCATGGTCCAGGCACTTGGATGGATGGTCTCACGCCTACATCATGAGCAGGGAGTTAGGTGATGAGAAGAAAGCAAGGGAAAGCTGAGGGAGGGGTTCCCTCCAAGGAAAGATTTTTCCACGTTTTCACTGCTCCATTTTGAAGTCGCTATGTACTGACTACAGATACTAATGTAGAGCATCTCATTTTGTATCCTTTTCTGTGGCTCTTAGACCAGAAAACATAAATGTGTCCATACTTGCGGATTACTTGGACTATGGAAAACACCTGCTTAATTATGTTAGGGCTTCCGAGTTTGAGAGAGCAGTATAAAGTCAATAAGCCTTATGTAGCTTGGATCAGAAGTCCACATTAAGGTTACCTGTGCTTTGAAGTGGAAATGATGTGACTGTACACAGTCAGATTCCGGCTCCTGGTGACATGGGATGAATCCAAAATGTGATGACTGTAATAGAGCCACTTGGGTTTCAGAGCAGCAGAAGACGGGATCAGGATGTGGCATGTACACTACATGAAGTGATGGGTGGGTACATTTTTACAACCTGATTTTACTTCCCTCCGTGGTATTCAATTTTATCCACATCGGTCCATTGAGAAAACAAGGTTCTGCTCTCAGTGAAGTGTTTATGGGCCTGTACAGCCATAGGAATACCTTTTATGTGCCCGTGGCACTTTGAATATCTTTGAATGGGAAGGAATCTTTGTGGGCAAGAATAAATCCACATACTTTTTGGTCTGCCATGCGAGGAAGGGCAGAGCGGCAGTCAGTGCTACCTAAATCTTTGCCAGACCCCAGGGAAGGATTTAAGTTCAGGTTTCCTATTTGAGTAAGCACTAGGAACAAATGGTAACATAAAGGTTAGTAGAAGATTATAAATAGGATAATAAATGGAGAAGGAAGGATTATACTACCACATTAGAAATCATTTGAAGGGAAGGTAGAAACTCTCATGCTTTGCAATAATTTCTGAGTGCCCAGATTGATGGTAATCTATCTGTGTTATTTATTATAGAGATATATGTTTTGATATAATTTTAAAAAACAGCTTGTTAAATTAGTGGAGCTACAAATATAGTAGAGCACCAAAATTCTAATAGGCTGAAGTAGGATGTTAATGGTGTAGAAATAAATATTTGCTGTGGCAATGTGTCTGAGCATACCCAATCAGCTGAAGGAGGAGGAGAATATGTTTCTCATGTGGCCAGTATTAGCTTAGTAATTTGGCTTATATTTTTGAGTATGCCTGATTAATTGTTTGATTTCTGTCAGATAAACCCAGATAACGGATAAAGATGAAGAAGCCACAGCCCACTCATGGATAGGCTGCATGCAGAAAGAGTCAAAATTAGCCCATCCACTTTGAACTCTTCATCCAGCTTGGTGCAGTGCATAAAACTGAGAAGTCAAATAGTGTGTAGTAAAAGAGTTGAGATGGTAGAAAGGAAGTAACGATCTCTGCTCTTTATTGGTCTCCACAACCAGAGTCTGAGTTCCTCACAGCCATCAGTTTTGCACAGTCACACAGTGGCATCCAACCAACATATGCAGAAGCAAACCCACCAACATCTGCCCAAGGTGAGCAACATCCTTCGGGGCATTCTGGCCTGGCTGGAGTCCCTCCTCATGTGAAAGGGGAAACGTGTTGAAGCTGTGCCACTGACAGTAGAGGAAGATGTGGACAACAGATGCCCATGATTTAATTATTACACAAGTCAGAATGTTGCTGCCTGAAAGCAGTGGGAACTAGCTAGAAGATGGCAAGCAAAGGCAGAAAAGGAGAGAGCTAGAACTGCAGTGGCGAGGGCACTGAGGATTTCAAAAAGATAATCCCCATTATTTGGCTGTCCACGCCCCATTTTACCTTAGTTTGACTGGGGAGATCTCATTGTAACTTGTGTATGTTTATGCCAGGCAACCAGATTGCTCACTGCTTTTGACATGTGCCTGATGTGCCAGGCTGCCCTGGGAGCTGCTGGGCTCTGCTGAGGAGAAAGGCATTCAAGAAGCGGGCTGGGTTCATGGTGAAGAATTCTTCTGCATTGTCCGTCCCCACAGTGCTCTTGGCAGGTGTCACTTCTCACCGCAGGTATGCTGGTAACACTCCAGCAGTTCTGTGAGTCAGTGGGCGACCTCTGTGAAGTTGAGCTCAGCTTTGTATCTGTGCTTTTAAAAGGTTTCCTTTTTGTTTAAGAACATGTTTGTTGCTTTTTACCTGTTTCTCCCACTCTCAGGTTTTCAGACTACGAGCTTAGTTTAGCAAAGAGGAAATTACTAGCATCAACCTAATTTTAGTATTGTTCATGCATTGCAAAGCAACTTGCTACGCAAGAAAAAAAAAACACACATTTGAGCAATATTGGTACAATATGTCAGACGTAGCAATATTCTCTGTGATTATCACTCCATACAATTTTCAAAGCAATGATGAATTGTGACAGATCCTCCTCTGAAGCATAGTTTATGAAATCAGTGGAGGTATATCGGCTTACATCAGCTGAGGATCTGGGCTACAGTTCCAGTTTTCTGCTGGTACCTTTTCACGACAGAGCACCTGAGATGAACTGAGACATAACCTCTCTAGGTGCTCTATGCTCTGTGCAAGAAACCCTGGGAGTGTTTCAAGCTCCACCAAGTCTTGAAAGGAGTATGTACCTGGAAAGTCTGGCATAAATATAGGAAACTCTTCCCCCTTTTTTACCAAGGGTGAGGGAGTCCTCGGTCAGCTACTGAGTTTACGAACTGACTCATGAAAAAGCTTTCAGTAATGATGGCAGTGAGAAGCAGGATGTCATAGAATCATAGAATGGCTTAGGTTGGAAGAGACCTGATAGATCATTCAATTTCACACAAACAATTTAACTAGAAGGGTACTCCAGTATAGTCTCAAACATTTTGTCACAGATAATTATAATGGCAGTGCAATTGTAGTAACATGGGACCCATTACAGTGCCACGGGTGCTGCTTTAAGCTTTACAGGTAGAGATCACCATTTTCTGTGTGTGAATAGCGGTGTGTGGGGATTAGCAAAGTGTGAATTAGCGCAGTTCTGCTGACTGGCTAAAAAGATGCATATCCCTTTTTCTTGACATTTAGAGGCGAAGAGGAGTTAATTCGGAAAAGACCAAGTTTCTGACACTTTTAATAATAAAGCAACACTTCAGAATGATAGTGTGAGATGAACGATTTGTAATGACCAGTGTAACAATGTGAGAGAGGCGTGTCATGAGCTTCTCTCTCTGTTAATATGTCTGAGACTGTTCAGCAGTTACCATCCTTTAGGAGCTTTCCTAGGCATTTCTTGTTATTTATACGTGTCTTTTTCCAAATCTGCCAAAAATGCTGCTAAAAGAGACCACACAGAGAACTGATCTACCTTACACAAATGTCTGGTGGGAAATAGTCATGTAAATTTTGATTTACTGAATGCACAAAAGAGGGAGGCCACCACCTAAGAAATGGATGACAGCATCTGAAAGTGGTTCCAGCATTTTAAAAGCAATTATGGGGGGGTAGATTTATGCATGAAACCTGCTCTGTACATTAACTAAATTTGTGGGTTTAATCACTGGAAGGAGAAAACCAGCTATGAAAGACCCAAAGTAACAGGTCATTGTAGATATTCCCTTGAGGATGTAATTTGTGTCAGTGTACACAGACAGGACTGTGCATATGTGTCGCAAAAGTGACAAAGGAAAAAAAAGTAAGCGAACATCCTAAAAAAGCAAATATGGGAGAATGCTGGAATCTATGGCTTCCTGAATAAAGAAAATAAAGCTGTGACTATGTGAAGATTTCTTAGCATGGGAATGGCAAAGGAGTAACGCATTCTTCACTCCAGTGGAAATTAATGGAGCATGCATTCCTCATTCTCAGTCTATTTGAGGCTGCAACGGGGGATATCACATCTGGCAAAACTACTTTGAGTCATGTTATACCACTTATAACATCATCTGGACCTTAGGAAACAGTTTTCTGAAAATAAGGAATGCTGTACAGTACCTGACATTAGCCTTGTTGAAAGGTACTGATAAGTTGCAGAGGCCTAAGAAATTAAGGGCCACATTTACATGGAATTTTCCTGCACTTTATTACAGTCAATTCCCTGTTTTTGTAATTTTAACAGCCCTTTTCCCTTCAGTGCCTTCCCCAGAGCAAGCAGGGGGTGCCTGTTTGTGAAAAGGGAACAAATCCATCTGAAAGGAGAGCATTTGGGACAACCACAGAAAAACTGCATGCCCAGAAACTTTATAAAATCTGATATAAATTGAGAGCATTCATTATTAATAGAAATACTATTTTCAAACTATGTCGCGCTTTCATCTCCAAGGATTTCACATGCTACAGTCCTGATCCTGTGTTTGTAGTCCTAATTCCCACAGTTAGCTTTATCAGATCTGATGGAATTAGTGGTGTGAGGACGATGCACACTTTGTAAAGCTGTGCAGAACTTGGCCACAGACACAGACAGCTTTTTAAAAACTTAACTCCTTCTGGAATAGAGAGGAGTGTCCTCTAGTTTTTCTATATATTCTACCATACAGCATTGCCTTATTGGAAGGGGGTATTTTGCAGCAAATGGATGGTGATGTTTTTCGAAAGCACAATAGGACACTAGCAGTGGTCACAGAGCAGACGAGAGCCCTGCTTTGTTAGGACCCACAAGTGAAACTTGCTTGCAGCATGCGCAGGGGTTACATTCTCCTCCTCATTCCTCCTCCACAGCAAGTGTGAAATGGCAGTATTCTGATGTCCAGCAGTATCTGAATTAACAAGGACAGAGCTAGTAGTCCAGGACGCACTCAGAGCTGGCTGGTGTTCATAAGCCAAGCTGATGGGAGGCTGGAAATGCAAAAGGGAGGAGGAAAGTCTTCACAACCACAGTTGCAGATATGGGCACCCCTATGCATGGAGGCCTTTCAAACCAACGCCTGTATGCAAACATTCCCTTGAGATTCTTCATCATCTGGCATCAGTTAGCTTAAGAATCCCAGGGAGGTGACCATAGACTGATGCAAAAATGCTGGTGTTAATGTATCTGTATGTGTGTGTGTAGGGATAAAAGGATTTCCAATTGCTCTGTTCAGTGGTCAAGAGACTAGTGGCCTCTGTAGAAGGCTATATAGAGTGGCATGAGGTTTACTACCCAAAGTAAACCTATGCCCTGATTTAAAATGTATGGAGAAGCTCATTTCTGCATTAGGAATATAATGTGCAGATTTTATTTTTTGATGTTTAGCTGTTTCCAACTCTGGTTATAAAAAGTCCCCAGTGTCCCATCCCGCACCCATGATTATAAAAATATTTAAAGTCATAGAATGGATATATGGCTGGGCAGACACATATTTTGATTTATGTTATACTATGGGTTAGGCACACATTTGAAGGCAAGGTTTTTGGCTGACAACAGCATCACAGTAGCAGTCTTCTAGCCATATATTATAGTGACGACCCCTGAAAATTATCAAGGTTTAACACAAGGCTATAATATAGGGTTTCTGAAAACTCTACATAAACAATAGACAACATAAAAAGTCATATTGCTATTTATGTGCCATCAAATCACATTAGGAGGGATTTGACCACATAAATAGCAAAATGACTTTTTGGGAATATGGAAATTAAAGAAAAATGTTTCGAATAGAAACCATAATTTATAGAAAAAAAATCACAAATATCCAACCATGTTATGTAAGTAGAAGAGTAGGAGAGGCAAAAAGAAAAAGGAAGACTTCTTGGAACCTTTTCAATATACTTTTGTGCAAGGTTGTTTTTTGTTGGTTTTTTTTTTAACGCACCCAATCAAGGATGCATCCTGTCATGTCATATCATTATTACCTATATTTACCGTATTATATTGTGTGCTACGTGGGAGTTGACTGATATCTATGTTGTCAGCTGTTTGCCAGCTGTTTGCTCCTGGGATGAGCGGGGTGAATTTTAGCTTCTCAGAATCATCAAAATAAACAGCATCATTTCTCTTTGTTCTTTCTTTGCTGTGTGAAAATGATTTGAGAATAGGGAAACTTCCCAGTCCCAGAATCTCACCCCCAGGATTTTCTTGAATCAGATGTGAACGTATAGCAATATTTATTTGCTTCTCGTTATTTGGTGATGCCAATGAAAGCCGTAGATTAAGTGATGATAATAATTGTGGCAATTATGGAATATTTGGAGCGTAATGAGTGCTTTAATGATGAGTGTGAAAGCAAGGAGACACTCCAAAGAAAAGTTAATTACCCAAAGGACCTAGTTGAAGTTGATGGTTTTTTGCCCTTGATCTTTGTGTGGATTGGGCTGTACATGGGCAGGAGGTCTATAGCTTGTTCCAGTGGTAGCAGTGCACCAAGCCATACACTTGGAAGAAAAATTAAGTCACTACCAGTGCTGGCAGTTCCTACTCTATGTTTTGGGAGGTGAGGGTGAGGAAGGAGTTGTGGTCTGTCTGGTGCATTGGATGATGGAATTTCTCTCCTATGATCCTTGCTCAGAAAAGGCCTAACACACTGCCTACCATGAAACATGTGAGCAGTGCTACCCACTAAAAGTGAATTTATCTCGTGGGACGTGAATGGAACTATTCATTTGCTTAATGTTTATGACGTGCCTCGGTGGTTTTCTGGAGAGATGGTCAATGTTTTTACCCTGTTTTTAAGAAAAAAGTCATTTTTATTCCAAGATAGCAATAAACAGTAAATTTTTGGAAGATTAAAGCATCAAGCAGACTTTACATGTCACAATTGTGAATGCACAGTTCCCTTTGAAGTCAACAGAACATGTGTATGTGCAGAAGGACAGAGATATAGGGCAGCAGAATTTCATGACATTGTGTCTCAGGAGCCATAAGCAACAGGGGTTATCCAGAATCATTACATGAGCTTTTAAAGCAAAAGTTGCCTGGAAAAGCTGAAAAGAGTCGAGGGCCTATGCATGAGGAACAAGAGGCAATCTAGAGGCGGGAGTCAGTTCCAAAACCAGGGAGATGAGATCAAAGTAAAGAAGAGCTATGCAAAGACTGAGTGAGAGTTTGCCAAGGGCAGGTGAGCAGACAGACCAGGAGCACAGCATCTCAGAGACTGCTGCCTCTGGGAAGTCTGTTGAATCAAGAAGGCTGCGATTATTTTACACCTTGGATTATTTGTGTTTGCTCAAGCAAGAAAACTCTATAGCTATTTACTTGCTTGCCAAAGGAAAACAATTAGCCAGCATTCTTAGAGATGTTCTTAAATGAGAACATTATTTTTGTTTAGCAAAACATTGCTTTTATTTATCGACCTCATGTGGGAGACCCACAAGTACTTTGGATCAGAGCTCTTTGTGTTTTTTTCTCTCCACGTGAGCTACATCTGGAAAAATGCTGAGCATCGAGCAAGAAGTGCTCAGTGCTCACTCACACTGCCTGGCATCTCTATGAAAGTGCGATGGATAGGGATAAAGACTGGAAAGATGAACTATTCCATTTGGGTAATTTCAAAATAGTAATCGCTTATTTACACTCTTATTTACACATTTTACTTATTCCTTCATTTTCTACCAAGCACCTAAAAACGCTGCCTTGCCCTTGCTCGTCTGTCTGTTAGGAATGGCGTCAGCAGCAGTATCTGGGTTTGGAGGATTAGTGTGCGGGAAGGGGAAGGAGGAGAGATGACAGCCTCTAGCCAGCACACTTCTGCAACATGGCTGCTAGCTCACCACATCACACTTTTTTTTTCCTGCTAATTACAGGAAAAGTGATTTATTAATATTTGTGCAATGGTAACTTCTCAGCTCACCCACAGCCTTTTCTAATCTAGCCAATTATTTTCAGTATTACTTTTAAGCACTGACTTTAATTAATGGGGTGCAGAAGTTTAAAGCATATGGGGCTGCTTTTCTTAAGTCTGGGAACAAGAAAGAATTTAAAAATCCTGTGGATATGCTTCTCAATGCTACACTTAAACTCTGTTTCTGGAAATGCTACATACAAGTTGTCACATTTTCTTCAGCTTGACATAAAATTCTGTGACGTGTCACATCAAATAGCAACAATCATGAAATTTTTAGGGATGTGTCACTTTTGAGATACATACTTTTTTGCTTTGATCCATCGTGGCTCAATTGGAAGATAAAATAATCACTTCAATTTCTTTCTACTTTTTTATATAAAAAAACATATAATAAAATATATATAATTTAAAAAATTTCAAAGTATTTGTTCTGAATCCACCCTTTTAACAGGAAACTGCAACCTGAGTTGTGACAATGTTTTTCTCCTGCTGGAAAGGCATCATTGTCTATGGAATGCTCATGATGGGACAGCACCCGGAGTGCTATCCCAGCCTCAGGAAATCAGAATGATGTTGGCTATCAACGCTCTGTAGAGCAGTGCAGCCTAAATAAAAACTCAGCTATCTTTAAGTGACCTGAGAGTTGCCCACCCAGCAAACTGCTCCTCCCATTAGCAACAGGTGATGCAAGAAGCGTGCTGGCTTTGCTCGCATCTCGCACTCCATGGCTCCACCTTTCCCTCCCTTTCTCTCTCCCTCCTGGACAAGGCAAGGTGAGCATAGTGTGCAGCAACCTCTTGCTCCAGCACAGCACGCCCCTCACTGCCCCGCTCCCCACTGCTGGATTGCTTGCAGGGCCACACATCTGCCAGGGGCTGGAGTATAGCTGCGTAAGAGTAGTGAGCGCAGCCCTCCGTCCCTGTCTGCAGGCCGATCCATCAGCGGGACAGCTACTGCTGAGAGGAATTTCTCCCAGGCAGGATGAACCTCCTGTGACTCCCCTCCTCACCATCGCTCAGCCTTCAGCTGAACTCCTGCTCACCCCCTGACCCCTGCTTCAACTCCTGCATGCATCAAGATGTCAACAGGGAACAAGAGTTCTCTTCGTCACCCTGGCTTTGCTCCCAGCCCTGCGTAGCCCATCCCATCCCACACCGATGATTGTCCCTAGATGCCCCTCTGCTGTGAGGGACACAGCTGACCCCAGCCCTGCAACATCACCTCCTCCTCCAACCCACCCAAAAGGATCATGTGCTGAATCTTGATGGGAAATTCATGGCATACTGGAGGCTGTTGTCCCCTATCAAACAATTCAGTGTGTCAGTGTCCTCATGGCCTGACCCCTGGAGGCTCTCCCATGGAGGTCCTGTGGTTACACTCTGCCTATGCCTGGCAGTAAAAGCAAATGTAAGTTTGGATATTAGGAAAATTTTCTCCTCAGAAAGAGTGTTCAAACATTGGAACAGGCTGCCCTGGATGTGTCCAAGAAACATGCAGATGTGGCATGTGGGACATGGTTTAGTGAGCATGATGGGACTGCGACTAAAAGGTTGGACTAGATGATCTTAGAGGTCTTTTCCAGCCTTAACGATTTTATGATTCAATCTTCAGGGTAGCTCTGGGAGATGGTTTGATGTTCCTTGCCATGATGTAGGAGTGAGTGGCGGCCTCTGTGTGGTGCCTCTGGAAGTCATTGCCAAGTTGGTGAAACATGCTGCCATCCCTGGGGCACATTAAAAAGGCAGCAGAGGATGCTGATTCCTGTTCTCAAGTTCTCTGGTCTGACTATATGGTGCTGGGGACAAAGTTAAGGATATAAAAGCCCAAGGGCAGTAGCTGAACCTTTGTGTTTTACTTTTTTTAATTCCTTTTTTCTATATTTTTTTTTCCCAAGGAAAATTTCAATGTGCTCATCTGCCAGGTCCTCAGGGACTTACATGCTCCTGCAATTTATTACACTGTCTCTAGGCAGAGCTACTACTACCCTATCAGAGAATTACTTAAGGAGTTACTTAGGTCCAGGTGGCCGTTCGAGAACTTATATCAAGTACTTACATCACCTTCTTTTTCTTTTAGTTAAATGTAGGCCCTTTCCTTTGGCTCATTTCACCTTTTATCAGAGCATAATTTAACCATTGGTCACTGAAGGCAAAAAGGCACATAAATAAGCTTCAGAATATACCTGAAAACTGCTGGGAAGAGGCAAGAAACAGTGCTTTCTTCTGAAAACAAGCGTGCTCCAGAGTGACTCTTGTAACTTCTGCTGTCCAGATTTGGATGAAGGAGTTCTTAAGAAGAAGAAAATAACATGAGAAGAAGCAGAAGAAAGGTCAAGACAAAGAGAAAAAGCGTTTGCTCAGAGAATAAGGGAGAAAATTTGTGCTTTAGCTCTTTGGATACGTTCACTGCTGTATTCACAGAGTTGGGCAGGAAGTAGAAATACTGAGAATGGACGAGCCACAGCTTCCTGGATCAAACAGAGGAGTGCTCTGGTTCTCCAGTGCTTTCACTGCACTGTGCACTTGTTTTAGGTTTATGTTGCAGTGAAATGGGTGTTTTAGTGCTTTGGGTGTTCTTTTAAATATGAAGTGAGGAAAATCTCCCTTACTTCAGTACACTGGAACTCAGTCTGGTGGGAATCACATTCTGGGGGACAGGTGTTAGAGGCACTTCCTTTCATCTTTTGTCATCCTCAATAGAAATCAGCTAGCATTTACCCTGGAACACTTTAAGGCAAATCAAAAACTGGTGATGGCTGCCGTGAAAAGACTGCCCTGTAAACTGTAGCAGTCTGGGAGCTGATTGACAAGCAGCTTAGACATCTGGACCCTGGGAGAAGGGAAGGCAGTTGAAGCTGCCAACCTTTTCAGCTCATCCCATGGTAAAGCTGACCCAGCTCATCCTAGGCCTGCAAATTTGAAAAATGTTATGTTGATCCATAAACTCTGGTAATAGGTGTTTTATGACTTCAGCTGAATAGTAACTGGGAGGTTTGAAATGTTTGAAAACTTTTCTTTGCTCTCATTCTCCATGAGTAGAATGGATGTTTTATATCAGTTTTTCATTTTTCCCCTATCATTTGGTGGAATTAAAGCAATGAGCATGTCAGGTTCCTGTAAGTCATGCAATTATGCTGCTGTTTTTTTCCAAGGAAGGGAGTGTTGTGCTGTGAGCATTGTACAAACTTGACAGCTAAGACTGTGTGATGCTGTAGGCCAGTAACCTTTAAACTCAGTAAACTTAGGTTTAGCTTTTGGAGGTACAGAGCTCACGATAATATGAGAATTTTTTTTTTTTTCCTAGAAAACAATCATGTACATCACAAAACGTATAATTTAGCAAAAATTAGTCTTGGTTCCTTAGAAGGTAGAAGACATTCGCATGAGTATCTGGGATAGAGTGGAACACAATGTCTACAAAAATGCTACTTTTCAACAAGTGTTGATCAAGTACTGAATTCAAGAAGTATCTCAACTTTTTCTGCTTTGTAGCTGATGTGCAACAATACTTCCTTCTGTGTCTTATGAGCCAGCCTGAGGAGAGTATAACCTTGGAACACTATGTGTTCTCTTATTGGCATAAACATACACCAGTACATTAGGAATCATCTCCAGATGTACCACAGCCACTTCTCAAAGACCTGCTGTGAAAGTTATCTTCCATTTAGTCCATTTAGTAGTAATAGTCAAGCAATTGCTCCTGGTGATCCTGACCCACATGAGCAGGATCGGTTTCATTTCTGACAGGGGATTCGCACACACACCTTCCTGTGCCATGGCTGCGGCACTTCACAGCATGGCAGGGCGATGTGAGATGCCTTTAGTAAGATGGGTGTGGATCTCAGGCTGGCTGAAGTAACGTGGGACTGGTTGCCATCCTACTATGAATATGCTGGTGTCTCAGAAACACATGCATATGCATGTGTTATATCAGAGGAAGAGACGGCTCATAAAATAGCTTAAAATAATCCTTTGGAGACAGAATTAGAAAAAAATATATTTGTGTTGACTGAAATAGCTGGAGCCCACTTCTGGTTGTGGGACCTCGTGGCAAAATTGGATTGAAACAGCAAAAAATATTGTTCATAAAAACGACTTTCTTAGAGTAATGAGTGAAATGATAAGAGGCAAGCTATGGTACATTGATCACACTAGTGAAATAACATCTGATGGGTTCATAAAATTGACCTTTCCTCTTCCCATTTTTCCTCAAAATATCTGTTTTTTTTTTCCATGGGTAAACTCTGTACCTTCATTACGATCTCCTATCACCAGTGTCTCCTTGTTATCAGGTAAAGAGCAAACTGAGCGATATTGCCTTTTCCCTTCTTCAGCTACTATCAAAACAGTGCAACAACCCCAGTCACAAACTCAAGAGTCTTTTGACAGCAGCAATTAAGCAACTTAATTAATGAGTGAATAAAAATGATAATATTTACTGAATGGGAGCATCCTGTTTTGCATTTTTATTCAAACTGTGCACCTGAAGAATACCACTGAGTATACTACCTCCTCCCCTTATGCTTGCCTGCTCTGTTCTTTCTCTCTATTTTTTTCCCCTGCACTGTTTTGTCTTTGCAAACACCCAAAAGCTATTGCATGTGTAGGCATGGGCATGTGCTGAGGCATCGGAAGTCCCTTCCAGCCCGCTGAGGGGAACACAGTGCTGTCTTTGCTCTGATTCTGACTAACCCTTAAAACGTGGCTCATATTTAAGGAACAATTTCCACGGTACATTTGTAAGCCTGAACTTTACATCAGAGTAGGTGATTAATTACTGATAAAGGGCTAATAAAACATTAATGTATTTCGTAATTAACAAACCTTGGAATGACAATTCTCTCCGCCCACTTTCTCCACATGGCTCATATGTGTGTGTTTACAGACTTCTGTTCTCCCATATTCCTTATTTTCCTGTTAATCTGTGCAAACTCCATACATTACATGCATGTGTATAAATATATATTTTAGTCTACATGGATTTTCTCAATGAAATATATAACCCATCTCAAGTGTGAGTAAAGCCCCATACATAATTATTTTGGAATGACAGACAGTGAATTCCTTAGCTATTATTTTTGACGACCCTGTCATGGATGCCAGGCATATATTGTGGTAAGAGCCTGAGAAACTTGGGAAAACCCACCTGGGGAGCAAACTCCTTTTTTCTTTATGGAAAGGTTCCCCAAGTGACAGGCCTGCAATCCTGGGTGAGCTTAATTAAAGTCAATAGAGAAAACTAAAGCATTCAAAATTGCTGCCTTTTGGGCTCCCCCACTCTTCTTTTTCTTCATTTGCTGACACTTTTAAGGGGAAAGTGCATTTTAAATTCCTTATTTGGGGCTTGGGGCTCAGTTCATCACATTTCCCTTCTGTTCTGTATCCCACATTAAATCTCTCTGGCACTTCAAAGTGTTGTTTCCCATGATTTATGGCTAACTAATGCAGGTGCACTGGGCCTCCTGTGAGGTGCTGAATGCCCTCTTTGACATCAGTATTAACGAATGAAGTTTTGGCGTACAAAACCAGGTAAGACATGTAACCTAAGATTATGGTTAGGGAAACTGAGGCACTTGAGAGGACAGAAACGAAGTCAAAAGATGAACATAACTTCACCTGGCTCCCAGAGCTCTACCATATTTATTAATACCTGTAGGATGGGGTCTGCTTAGACAATCTATCTCCCTCCCTGTTTTTCTCTAATACCTGCCGAACCCAGGCCTTGCATCTTCATTCCTTCCCCATTCTTTTTCCTCTCCTGCCACAGTTCCTCATCACAGGCTGGAGACATGCAGAAGCAATGGAGCTGGGGGATACGATGATGAATCAAAATGCCTTTGTGTAACAGGATCTTGACCATCTGCTGCACCTGCCATTTCAATCCCTTGTCTGGTTTGAATCACACACTTCCAAATGTCACAGCCACCACCAGGCCTGAAGCTTGGATTAGCTCTTGAGCTTGTAATGCTTGCTGTTGAAATTAACGGCTAAATGCCTACTGGTTTCGGTGAGAGAAGGGCTCATCAACTGATAGCTACCACCACCTTTGTTATGGACCCCGTCTTTCCCGGCAAAGCTCATTGGAATGGTGTCAGTAACTGCAATGGGACTGGGACTGAGGCGTCTGTGACAAACTACCTTTGGGGTTAGCTTCTGGAATAAAATCTTCATTTACCATCCTCTGGTAATGAGGTGGCCACATGATTTGAGCGAAGGCATTTTTATTAGTGTCTAACCCTAGATATACTAATTGAGGTTTGTGGATTAGAAAAGCACTTTAAACATTTCAAGTGATCAAAAGCTCTGATGGTAAGGATGGGTGTCAGAAACTCCCTGATTCTGATTGTTGGTCCTACAGCACTTACATTATTCACAATGTGCTAATCTAGGCTGCTTGTACATTTATTGGAGAGGGAGCTGTACAGGAGGATGGTAGTAATTACATATTCTCTCCTCCACAGCACTCAGAAACATAAGAAATGGGCTATGTCAAGAGCAGAGAGAAGTCCAGTTACAGATGTACACTTATGTAGGGTTAAAACCAGGGACCTGGATCTGGAAGGGGCTGCAGTGGGGAACTGCACTCCTACTCACAGTGATAAGGGCTCCCTGGGATCTCAGTTCTGCAGACAACCCTTCCACCTCTGTTTTGGGCTTTTAGGCTCACTAAGTGCAGCAGATCTGGTCCCAAACCATTTCTGTCTCAAAGGCAAAGCAAGTGCTTCCTCCCTTCTCTGCTCCTCATTACCACACTCCCTCGGCAAACAGCTCAGCACTCTGCTTCCCTCCTGAAGGAAGGATATAAACGCTGAAAAGGTTAAGTGTGCTGCCTTATGAGTTGGGCTGTTGTGAAATTTACACTCATTAGCTTCTCTGGGTGGCCATCGGGAATTTAATTAATATCCTTGACATGGGTTGTTGTAAGTGATATCATGGCTTCCAGATGCCCATGACTGAGAGACAAAGATTGCACTTGTGAAGACTGACAGCTTTCAGGAGTACGCAGAGGCTTTGTACTCTGTCTCGCAAGAAGAAAGACAGCTCTGGTTGCCACCTTCTTCCTGTGGGAAAAAAGGAAGAAAAAAAGCGGCAGCCTTTTTGCAGGTAGCCTCTCTCATGACAGTAACATCACGTCTGTTTCTGCCCTTGTCAACACATCTCACTGTCCACAATCACTCATCATCTCTAGACAGACAGCACTGGAGGAGATCATCAATTGCCAATGCAATTCAGCAGATACACTTCATAAATTTTAATTACATTCCCACTGAAAATGAATGGTCAGAAAATATAAAACATCTGCCATCCAGATCATTTACATTTTTCGTACAATAAATCATCAGCAACATCCAAAACAATGGATTAAATCATGTGGAGTGTGATAGGTCAAGAAAGAAGGAAAGGCACCCATTGTGTGATTGCTGTTTGGACCAAAGCCATTACACGGTGTACAGTATCAAGGAAAATAAAAACATTAAAAAATAGTAGCCGTTTGGACTTGTCCTCATAAATAAAAGATCCCTGGTCTCAGATAGACCCTGTTAATGGATCTATTACTGTGCCTATGGAAAAATGAGGGCTTGTTTAAGTAAAAGAATATTTAGTTAATTAAGATGGAAGAAAATGAGCATTTATCAATTGAGTGGCTGGGCTATTTAGATTGTAAATAGAATAAAGAAGTGATGTCAGTGGAATATAATCTGTTAATCGAGTTTGACTAGCATCATGACTGTTAAAATACCACAAACTGCTTTTTCTTTAGTAGAGTGGCATGAAATCCTAGTGTGAGACCACCACATTTTATTCAGTCTATTTTACATGGCAAGCATCAGACCATGTGCATGGCAAGCCAGGCACGGGATCCAGAAGTGGATCCTGTAGCATGCATTTAGCAGGGAAGTCATCCATGGTGGGATGGGTGCAGTGATACTCAATGAGCTTGACCCCAGGTTGTAAGGAATCTGCATTCAGCTCCCCTTTTCCTTCCAGCTCCTGAGCTGCTGGAGAAGCAGCAAGATCGTATTTCTTTCCATGAGAGTATGAGGGCATGAGGTAACACAGAGCCACAAACACAGTAAATTGGTACTTATACTTTCTGGTATAATGATTTCCTCAACTCTGAAGAAATTTACATTCCTCGTACTCTTGAAAGCATTGGGATATCTTAGTCCTGAGTTGTAGCTGCTTTCTGTTGTTCAGTGTTATGTGTAAGATCTTTTCTTGAGCAGCGATACCATCTATATCTCACCTTGTGCTGCATTTTCCCCCAAGCAATGCTCTCTTCAGCAATCCTTCTTGCTTCTTGTTCTGTTACCAAATCTGAGATGTTGTCCTCTCTGCCTTGAGCCATTCTCAGTTTCTAAAAACTGAAAGTGATTTTGGCTTAAGGCTTGTTTGTTTGTTTGTCTTTTAAATAGTACTGATACAAAGGCATGAACATCCACACAAAAAGCAAACTGCAAACACACTCAATCACAAGTTGGTGGATGTGGTGTGTCCTCATCCCTAGAGCAGATGAGAGATTAGGGTGTTTGTTAACCTCAGTATCTTTCCTGTTGAATGAAACGGGTGGAAATCAGGTATACACCGAGCAAATGTTTATTTTGACTGGAAGCCCTGTCACTTTGTGTATTTATGTGAAATAGAGAGATGTATGCTTAGCCTGAGGAGGTATCTGCACTCTTCAAAAAAAGGCCATTGATGAATGGCTGTAAAAGCTATACTTTTATCTATTTTATGTTCTTCTAATGCTGCTAAATTGTTGTATATTAGGTTAAAAAATAGTTCATTCTGACGTTACATCTTGAGCATGTCTCGCAATGGTATGTGCAATATAAGCCTCTTTCATTTGACGATTTACTGCTGCTAAAAGGAAATAAAAATCCTCATAACGTATGAGAGAACAATGTAGCGGAGAGATTTTTCAAGGTATTCAGCTTGAAATTTTAGGCTTGAAATAGGAAAAACATCATTTTAACTCAACATATCTGCATATTTTAATTCAGTTACACAAATATCAGAGGGAAAGAGGTAGCAATTTTTTTTTCTCAAAGAGATGTTTTACTTCATACTAAACTCCTTTACAACAACAGTAATTACTGAAAAATATCACAGAAGTGCTGCAGCACATGTTATTATTATTAGTTACTATTTATATGGTGACACATATTGCTCTACAGACAAATAAAAACAATGTGGCTTTCCCTCTCTCACAGCTATGGTTTATGGGGCTTTTTACTCAGATTTGGCCAGCTTGTTTGGATATGACAAGTCATTTTCCCAAAATCTATTTCTTTTACCCCAATTCCCACACTGAAGAGGGATTATTTTTTTAAAACCACAAAGATTTTGCACAGCTTCATGTCTCATCTCCCCACTCCCACCACTCTGTCACTTTCTCCTACTACCCAATCTCTGTTGTTATCTCAGTCCATTTATTGCCATACTCATATCTGTTCCTTCAAGGTCTGGCAGTGAAAATATCAAGCCACAGTGCAAAGTTTCCAGTATCTCCTCCCAGACTGGAAGCAAAACTCACCAGCAGGCCAGTTTACACACTGTTTCCAGGTTTGTGTCTCAGTGATGCTCATAGGCAGATATGTGACAGCCCATCAGACTCATCCCTTTCTTATGGATTTACTCTCTGCTAACATGCAGTTCCCACATCATGCACCTGGACTTTCACAGGAGCGAACAGTGAAAACAAACCATGAATACTAGTCATGTTGGCCAAACATACTGATGGGAAGTATAGTAATGCTGTTGAGGGAGTGGTAGGTGTTGCTGAGTACCAGTCTATCAGAGCTTCCTCACATCTCAGATTTCAGGGAGATATATGGGGCCTATGTTCCCCTAAGTTCAACAAGCAACAAGCATATAGACCTAGGAAGTTTGTCCAGCCCTAAAGGTGACTTCTACACTTGTTTCTCTGTGTCTACAGCATCACACACCTACTGCAAAAATGACAGAGAATAGAGAGAAAATTCAAAAAGTATGCAGGTACCTCAACTGCCACTTGGGAAGAATACATTTGACTAAATTTCTGTCTGCTCAGGTAGGATACCTAGAACTTCCTGAGATGGCTTTTGTGGTGATGATGAGATTTGGATGAAATGCATCCCTCCTCATCCCCAGTACTATCTGCATGTCCTGGAACAGCATAAGGCCTCTCTGGCCAGGTTTCTCCTGGGAAAAACCGAGCTGAAGGAAGCCCTGCCCTCCAGGAGCCTGCTGAATGCATAGAGCCCCATATGGGACACTTGGCTCAGGGGCCAGGCTGCAGCCAGTCCCATAATGCAGGTGCTGGAGATGTGCAGAGCCAGTCCCAGCTGTTTTGCTGTACATTCCTGCTCCTATTGGTCTCTACAACTAATGCAGGCACAGCCACCATAGCTGCACAGCTCGTCCCAGAGCAGACTGTATGTGCACATGCATATGGATCTCTGTCACATAGACATGTGTGCGTGTGCACATGTGTGTGCGCGTGTAATTCATCATTTTTGTGTGATACACCAAAAATAATGTATGAGCTCCCTCTGCTGCTTTATACAAAGAAATTAATCAAGAAAATTGCTTGCAAAGCTGAGAGCGTTTTATTCATATCTTGCTGATAAAGCTGTATGTGCAAGTAGTACTAAAAATAATAGCATATTATGCTTGCAAAGCACTTGTCCAAACATTAAATAATTAAATAAACAAAAGATTCTGTGTTGGCTTCATTGCCTCATAACTCCAAGTATAGCTATTGTTATTGAATGAAAGGTGTCAACATTTTGGGCAAAATACTTGAATTTCTGACTTCCAAGGAGCCATCATTAAAAAGTGACAACTCTTTTGAGAGGTAAAATATATGCAGTATTAAATGCAACTAGGTCTTTTTCTCTTCCTAACAAGAATAAATCTTTTTCAAATGTGTAATGGTGATATATTATTGAGTGTTAATAGTTTTTGGATGTCTTTTCCATTTTGTTAAATGAGCCTTATATAGTTAAACAATGTGACATAAGATACTTCTTGAAGTTTATCTGAACTTGTATGACCCCTAGCAAGAGAAATCAGATAAATTTGGTGATGAAAACAAAGCCTTGCTAAAGAATGTGTTTCTAAAGGCTTAAAAAAGCTCTAGCATGTATTGTAATATTTTCTTCCTTGTATTCTCTTCATAATTCCATTGCTTTTAGAAATGGTTCACGAGAGGGATCTGAAGTATCTTATCATTTTCATATTGGAAAGTGTAATTTTGATAAATTGACTTGCAAACAAGTTATTTCCTGAAGGGACAAAATGAAAAGGGTAGTTCTATGAATATTTTTAGAGAAATGCTCCAATTAGAGCTGGATGAAAAAGTTGCAGCCAATTTTTCACCCTGAAAAATACAGATTTAGTTAAACGGGAGAAGTGATGTATTTCTATCAATTCACCGGATTGGTTTGAATGACTTTTGAAAGATTTTTTTGACATTCTGAATTACAGAATAATAGACTGAAGGTACCCCTTGAGTCCTCTGATCCCAATCTAAATTAAAGTGTCTCAGTGTTGCTTAAGTGGATGCTTTTCTCCAAAAGTGTATTTCATTAAAAAAAAAAAAAAGATATGTAGAAAAAACTCCCAAAGTAGATGGATGTTTCAAGTCACAGTAGACAGAATCTGACACAAAGCAATGCTTGCCTTCGCCTTTCGTTTTGCAGAGAATTCAAAAAATATTTAACCAAAAATAAACCAAAACAAAATTATTGTCAGAGCTGTCAAGGAACAATCAGGCATATGTGCAAGGCTACTTGAAGTCTTGACCTGAGCTGAGAGTGAGAGACAGTGAGAAACCAGTGAGACAGCGAGAGATGTCTGATGGCACCAAACACGTGGGCTGCACCAAACCCCCATTTGAGCTTATTACACATCAATCCTTGTGTGAAACTGCACAAACTGGAAAAGGGGATAAATTTCAGCAGTGTCAAGTTCTATTCAGAAAATCTTCATTATTTTGACTACTTTGGCACTTTGACTTTTTCCCTTGCCTTTTGGGCTGTTGCCTGTTTACGTTTCTCACAATGCATTTGTTTAACAATTATTCGCTGCTTTGTCCCTGTATGGGCCAAGTGGGACTGTTACCTTTTCCCATCATATACTTTCACCCCATATACTCCAGCTGTTCCACAACAGATATATAACTGAAAGATGGTTCACTGCATCCTCTTCAAGTGTTCGGCTTTATCTGGTTTGTCATAATTTTTAAACATCTGTAACTTGTTTCTCTATATGCATACAAAACATGGACAACTGATACTAGATCAGGCTAACAATCTAGCTATTTGTATTTTCTCCATCACTGACAACTTGGCAAAAATAGGTGACATTTGAGATTTTTTAAATTTTTTTTTAAATTAAGGCTTGCTCCAGTACAACTATCAGAAAACTGGCCTGATTAAGAGCCAAGCTGTGATTTTGAGATTTGCTATGTAATAAGTACAATATAATACAACAGAGTTCTTTTCTGTGCCTTGGTTCTGTGTAATGTTACTGCTTGTAACATTGGTGCCTTGCACCACAACTATTAGGTAGCAGCATTGAAAATCGGTGCACCCTTCACAAAAAAATGTGTTTGAGTAAACCCTCCTTATTTGTCCATGTTTACCAGTCCTTTGTACCACGGCAACCTCTCTGTGAACATTTCTGATACTTCAGCCTCTATTCTGCTTCGATTACTGCACCAAATTTGGGTCTAATAAACACACTATTCAGTGGTGTAGCTATAATTATCCAATCTGCAGGCTTTGCACATATAGGAGCTGATGAATCAGATATTCTAACATAGGGCCTGATGTCTCTTCTGGCAACTTCACCACCTCAGTAGTTTGTGTTTTTCAGTTTTAAATTGGTAACATTAAATGTCTTTAATAGCTTATTACTGGAATCCTTTACACGACAGAGATGTGGTGAATACAAATAGAGTACTTGACAAATCAGAGGCTGTGATGGTTGGCAGATCCCATTGGCAATTTAGTAATGTGCTCGGGATCACAGATATTAGAGTTGGAAAACATGCATTAGGTGAAATCCCGGCTTCAGTGAAGTTAATGGCAGAACTTCTGTTGATTGCACAAGGGCCAGCTGCATTAACACTGTTGTATTTTTCCACCATTCAGTATTGATCATAGCAGTCCAGTCTGTGTGTAGTTTTGCAGGGAGCTCCCTGAATCCAGGCAATGAGGCTTGGTAGGAGAGTATGTAACTATGAGCTTTATTGATTGCTGTATTCACTTACCACTGGCCAAACTCCCATGGCCCTGCCTCTGCGCTTATTCAGAATTTACAGAGAAGTTTCTTCCTGTTTTGTAATCCTGGTCAGGAATCCAGAGGAATGTGCTTAGGACATTACAAAGCACAGCTGAAATTGGATCAAGGATCTCATAAGATCCAGAATGACTTCCACTGATCTTCTAAGACATTTCCAGAAAGCAAAGTAGGCTTATTTAAGGTTGCGTGTGGGATCAATAGGCTCCTTCTAAAACCCTGAATTGGATTGTTTTCCACTGTCCTCAGAAATACAAATTAACCTCTACAGGAGCAACGGAGTATTCCTCCTGAAATAAGGAGGCAATGATTGATGGAGACTGTCCTGCTGAATGGAAACTGGAGACCAGTCTACAGTCACAAGCCCTTGAGGAGGAAAGCTACCAACAGCTGCAAAATCTTCCCTTGCATGTTACCTGTGTACTAATGCTTTCTGCTGATAAAATCCCGAGGAACGTGTATAATTTCAAGTCCTTCCACTGTCTTTCAGACAGTAACTGAAAACAAAAAAACCCAAGGTGATAATTGCCTCAATAGAAACCTTTCAAAGCCAAGTGTAAATTAATGCTGTGAATTACACACTTTTTTCCCCATGTGTCTCACAGACCTGAACTCTGAGGATCAATCAGTTGCACACAGGAGTCACGACCCTGCTCTCATTGCACTAAGGAACTGTTGTCTCACTGCATGCTATGACCCTCAGTGTGAACCTGGTAATATTACTACTTGTGGGTCTATCAACAACAAGCCCTCTGTGGTCTCAACGTGCTTAAGAAAACTTAATTCCTCCTGTTCCAAATGTAGAGATCTCTTTTGTGCCAATTACCCTTTGACACTGCTATTTAAGCCTTCTTTTCCACACACTTGTCCCATAAACACTGCTCCCTTCACAAGGAGAGAGGTTAGCAATAGCCATGAAAGCTAGTGCAAAAATGTTTTCTCTTGACTTTTCCATTTTTGAATGACTACTAAATGCATGTCACTGCTGCACACAGTGGCTGGATAGCTGACTTCTTCATGACTTAATCTACAACTGTCTTGTAGGCTTAGTAGACAGGTTGTAAATGCTTTACTGTCCCCATGGTAGCATTAGATCTTCCTATGAATCTATGGGTGAAATCAGATTCCTAGAAATCACTGTTCAAGAATGTCTTGCTATTGACTGCCTCAGTGTTTAGTGGCAGTCTCAGAGAAACCCCCTCTCTGTCTATGCTAATCTTGGAAATGCATATTTCAGTTATTTCTACATTTGCAAGCTGAAATCCCATCCACCAAAAAGGAGATGAGGCCTTGCCAAAACAGTGTTCAGACATAGCAGCAGCAGCATTATTAACATCAGAGTTGCTCTGTTTGGTAATTCTGCAGAAGGAGCACTGGGGCAATGCACATATGTCTGTTAACAACCATTTGCCAGTGAACTATCCATTGGGGGCCAGGAAATAGAAATCTGGTCTGGAGCACACTGGAGCACGAGAGGATACTTGGCCTTCTCCACTCCACTTCTGCACTTTGTCTACTGCTCTGTTCTATTATTGAGCAAATAAATAAATTGGCCGTTGCTTCCTATTGTAAGGTCCTGGTGACTGCTCTGTCTGAGTGGCAGGCTGCCCCACCAGCGGGCGGCTGAGTGGCACAGTTTAGGCTGTTTGTCTGCAAAGTGAGCAGGCTGGTGGCCCTAGGACGCAGGAACTGTGAGGGAGCTGAAGGGAAGCAAACATAATTGATGATAGCTGATAGCTTCACGGCCTGGAGGCCTTTCACAGGATCATCCAAGGCACAAATGCCACTTCTGGTTCTTCAAAAAGGCAGAATTAGCTTAAAATGGATAGAAACTGACATTGTAAGGGACGTAGTTGAGGGAGACTGAGCTCTGTTGCTGGCTCCTGCTCTTCTCTGGGGCTGCAAGGATTTCGCTACCTCCTGCTTAGCCACGATTTCTGCACTTTGCTACAACTCTCTGGGTTACACAGAGATCTTCAGGGCACAACCTCTGCCTCTTAGCTCATGCTCAGCCTAGCTCCCACTGAGATGCCCCAGCTGCAAAGAGCCCATGGCTGTGCCTTGGCTCTGTCTGCAATGTGGAGCAAACCAGGGTCTCGTTTTGTGCTTGAGGCAGCACCCTGCAAATGAGTGCCCTGTTCATCTCACCTATTCCGTGGTCTGAATGGCAGTGGGGTTTCTTTCTGGATCGATGCAGGCAAAGAGAGGGGAGAGCTGCTGTAGTTAGGAATATGCTGTGACCAGCTGATCTGGCCTAAAGCTTTCTGGTCTAGAAAAACAAACAAACAAAAAACATTCACTGTCTGCTTCTTCTTTTTCTCTGGCCATTCTGCAAGAATTTATGTTTTTGTTTTCTAACTGAAAGTTAGTATTTTCTGAGTACTAGTGGTCTGCCAAAGCCATCCCCGCTCACTGCAAGGTGCGGCTCAGCAGACTACAGAGAGTACAGGCTGGAGTGGATGGATGTGGCTGAGGGCTGTAGGATTGGGTTCACTTTTCAGGGTTGCCTGGTTCTCTCTCCCTGGGTGTTTCAACCACATCCGATGGACTTGCTCAAATAAGCAACAGTAAATTTCTTTCCGTCAGTTTTCTGATAGTTGTACTGAAGCAAGCCTTAATTTAAAAAAAAAAATTTAAAAAATCTCAAATGTCACCTATTTTTGCCAAGTTGTCAGTGATCACCAAATTTACTGCTACATAGCTGTTGTAGGCACACAGCAAGAAGGGTGGTTTTTATCTACACACCCTAAGTATCACAGGTGGCAATATTTGCCATCTAACCAGAAACAAAGAATGAGAAATCCCCAGCCACAAAGAAATATATGTACAATGAAAAGAGCAAGAATACAGCCTATCCACCCTAATGGTATGGAGTGGAGTTCTTTTTTCTATGCCAAATAATGACAGTTAAGTTTCAATGGTCTTTGATATCTCTGGCTGTATCATTTAAATTTTAGAGGACTGACTTGAGTCATCTGTTATTACTTTAGAAGTTTTAGTGTTTTAGTTTGAGTAGTTTTGTTAATTTTAGGTGAAAAATGACTTCTTATTCTCCCATGATTAGTGCTTTGGGTAGTCACATCCTGAACAGCTTGCTCTCTGCTGGCTCACTTCGAGCACTTATTTTCAGTGCTAGGTGGGCTTCTGGGTCAAAGCCTACAGAGCTGTGTGTGAGTCAGTAGAGAATCAAAGATGATGTTTGGTTTTTTTTCTCTCTATCTCTGCTCTGCTTTATATCTGGAAAATCAAATATAACAGTTTAATCAAAAAGGAAGTGTGAAACAATATAAAAAATACTGCCTAGCTTTTGCACAAATAAAGAATAAATGAAATAGAAGCATATTCATCAAAATCCAAGTCAGCACTGAAATAAAGTTGGCCCCTGTTGGTATATGCAGCATAAAGGGGGAAAAAATAAGTGGGGAGTAAAGCGCTTATAAAAAAGATATATATGTATTTTTTTCTGTGAAATAACTATTTCAGAATATAATAGCAGTAATGCACTCTGTGTATAAATGTTACGGAGGGACAACTTAGGGTTTAAAAGAGATATTTTTCTTTCTCTGTAAAGAGGACAGCTTTGGGTAGAATTTAGGACTGGGAGTTAAGCCTGGATAATTTTGGGGGGCTGAATTATTAGCATCCAATGTGGCCAACAGTAACAGGGCAGATGGACACTTTAAGGGCCTGGCAAGACAGCAGGACACTCTCGGTAATAAAGAGATGTAAAAGGACCGGGAATCCACCCAGGGGACTGGGAATCCACCCAGGGGCTCCAAGCCAACAACCTTAAATAAATCTCCAGGCAGAAGGAGTATTGGGACATTAAAAAAAAAAAAAAAAAAAAAAAAAAAGAGCAAGGTAACATAGACTGCTAAGGGACAATCAGTAGAAGCATTTGCTCTGAAGTGTCTAAGGGAAACCATTGCCTGTTTTTTATTCTATTGTTTTTCTCTGTTGTTTTTTCTGTTGCTCTTTTTCTTAGCTTAGGTTTTGGTAAAAGCTATTCAGGAGTCTTCCCTGGAATAACTACAGTGCTTGGCACTGCAGCTTGGCAGTGAGTCAGTGCTGCCCTACAGAGGGTCCCTAAGAAGTGACCTGGTTCTTACTCAGATCAGCTGCCTCTCCTTCAGTTACACTGCACCTCCATCATACAGAGCTCTCATACTCTAAATCCCCATTGTGCCAGACAGCATCCACTGAGGTTAAAAAGCATTTGCACTCCTCATGTGAAAGAACCTATCCAAAAATAGACTCACACAGGTGATGGTGACTCTCTGTTATGCTGTCATTTGAAACAGAAGTTTCAGAGCTGTTGGGAAAACTAAAAGATGATCTTTTCAGCCAAATAACCTCTGCATGCACATGTTTGGCTTTGCTTTTATCATGGAGTCTCGAGGTGCTATTAAGAAGGACTCTAGGAATTTTCATTGTTTATGATTTGTACTAGTCTCGTCCTTCAGGATCAGGAGAAGCTTTTTGGGTTGGGGTGTACATTGTTTTGAATGAAAGCATGGATCCACTGAAGCCCATAACATTCTGCCACGGTTTTATTTATGCCATCTGTGTAAAATTGCTTGAAAACAAATTATTTCTGGACAACAGAAGAATAAGGCTGTAAAGGTTAATTCAACCTTGCTTTGCATATTGTCCAAGAAACACACCTCAAAGAAAATTGTTACCAAAGTGCAAGGCAGGAAAGAGGAGAAGCTCATCAGTTCCTTTCACTCCTTTTCCACTAAGTTTTTATCACTACCAGATTTTATGGAAAAAAAAAAAAAAGTTCTGGAAAAAAACCTGGAACCCCAGCTTCCTCTTGGTCTTGAGGGGGAGCCTGAGGAAAGTCACAGAGCATTTCACATAAATGCTTAATAAAACCACTTTTGAGTTCCATGCGGTCGTTGGGGTTACAGAAACTCCAGTTTACTACAGCTGGGAGGAGGCCAATGAGTAAATCACATTGCCAAGTGGCAGTGGTTTTGGTACTGGTAAAGTTCCCGTCAAGAATTTTCAGTTTAAGTGCACTTCACGCCTTGTGAAGACCTTGCTTTTTTAATCTGGTTTTACAATGGGGCCCCTCTTTGAATGCAATCTAACCTCTGGTGTCAAAGGTATGTGGTCTTTTCAACACAGAATGCAAAGCTACCTTTCTTCATACTGGCCTTTTTATCCAGAAAGGAGAGAGATCCGACACCTTCTTCTGGGAATGTCGTTCAGGTAAAAGTATGGAAACAGATGCCCAGAGTACCAAGGAAAGCGGAATAAGACCCCGATGCCATGATACTACAACATGGTAAATTACTTCATCTAAATTCTCTTTAATCTACAACAGAGGTCGTTTGCACCTACTTCCTATGATGAGACCCCTTGCCTCTACTCTCTGTTTTGTTTTGTTTTGTCTTTTGTTTTGGCAGGCCTGCATTTTCTGGCTGATTTTTTACCATGATCATTGGAAAGATCTGAGCAGGAGAGCAATTGTCTGCAGAATGCTGTTAGCTGGGAGATTAATCTGGATAACTTGAAGTGCCTTGACTGGAGATTTTAGAATTGGCACATTTTATTTTCAACATATAAACCTATTTTGATACTTATACAGAGACATAAAATATAGCAGGAATGTTTAATATATTTACTTTCACAGGACAGCTACACATATCCTGAAACTGAAGCTGTTATTTTTGTTTTCTTTACTTGTTATCCAGTAATATGTAAATTATTGATTACATGCACTCAGGCTTAGCAAATCTTGCATTCGGATGTACCTTTTTAATGACTGAAATAGTGATTTTTTTTAAGAGTCTGTGGGTAGTAACATTAATTGGCATACAGAACTGAAGAACTGCTTTAACCTACCTACTAAACAAATATGTCTGTCATGATGCTGTCATGGTTACCTTTGATGTAAAATCACATTTTTATTGAGCAAGAATGGAGGGGCAATGCTATTTGGAAGGAAGAGTTCGGGTGACAGTGACACTGATTTGTAAGATCGGGTTCTGACATTGTTGCTGCTACTTTTACTTTCATGGAGTTGCTTAGATGCAGCTGAAATGGAATCAGAATGTGGCTTATAAAAGACTTAAGAGTGTTCCTCATCTGTCTGCCAAAGAAAGAAAGCAAGGGAGAAGGGAGGATCCTCCAAGACTGCAATGTATTTGCTAAGAAAGAAACAGAGAAAGGTAAAGAGAATGGAAAGTTTAGATGAAGTTGGAAGAACTGCATAAAGGAAGTTCCATTCAAGGTTAGAAGTGTGGTCTTCAACATCACCCCCACACTGGCTCAAAGTCAAATTAAATAATGAATGTTTTCCTTGACCTTGTGCTACTTTTGCAATGTGTTATATGATATGTTCAAAAGTTAAACTGGCCCCTAATAATACTTCTTAGTTTGGTGTTATTGTTGGAGTACCATATATACCCTAATCCTCCTGGTCTCAGACAAAACGGTCAGTGTTTTCAGGGCAGGTTTCACCAAATTGTCCAAAGAAAGCTTGTGAACAGAGACTCATTTCAGAACAGTACTACGCATTCTCAGTGCTTGTTGAAATGGTAGCTGAAATGGCTTGGAAAGATCACTGCAGTGGTGTGTGGAGATATGTCATCATTGCTTATTTTCATCAGCTTGGAAATCCTGTGAGATCACTTGGAAGCAGCAAGAAAGGAGTGACACTGTTAGATGGGAAGCAATGGACTTGACTTCCTTCAGGTAAAGAGGAAAACATGCATGTTTTGCTCGTGGAATCAGCTAGTTCATATTCTGCTCCCAGAAAACAGGAATGGGCCGACGCTATGAAAGACCTGCAACTGGGAGCTCAGAAGTGTTTTAGGTCAACATAAATAGAACCTGTCTATGCTTTTAGGTATGAACATACTGCATTTTTAAAATTTCATAAATACTATAGTGAACCAAATTAGTGCTCTAGTCAGGTTATGACCATTTTTAAAGAAAAAGATTGTTGTTGTGATCAAAAGGGGGAATGCAGAGATACTATGCCGTATGATAGCAAGCAAGGCCTAAGGTAAGTTTTCTGCTTCCCCAGGTGCTGGGCAATGGGTGGTCTCTTGGGAAAGTAGAAAGGAGAGTGAACGAGATACTGCACTTCAGAATCTTCTTAAATTTTTCTATCACTTTCATTGGTGAAGAAAAGCAGGAATTTTCCCAGCCTCATCTGCTGGAGAGTACAAAGTATTTTCCCTTAACGCAGGAGGATTGCTGTCATGCACTGCACAGTACTTTCTATTTATTTGTACTTTGCCTCCTTTCTCCAAATGAACTTGCCAAGCAGATCTCTTGTTTTTGAAAATGCTGTGTAAAGTGTAGAATTTGGAAGAGCTCTTGAAGATACAGATAGATGTGATGAAGCATTCATGTTTCAAACAGGTGATGTTGGAGTATGAATAGAGCACTACAGAAAAGAACAGAGAGTGAGGAGGAGGGGAGGAGAGCTCAGTGTTGTCAGAAAGCCACAAGACCTTTGAATTATTACACTGAAAATTGAAACTGCTTTATCAAAATTGATGGAAGTGCCATGTAAGGTTGTTCTCCCCTGTACCTTATTTCCAAAGTTTGCTCTTTGAAATGTGTTTATCTGTAATTCAAACCTAGAGGTCTGACTCTGAGTGACCTCGAGTTATTTTTTTAAGCAGCTTCTATTTACGTGACTCTATGCACGATGACCCTTTGGGCACTGAAAGACATACTGATGTGCTTTGAAATCAAAATGAATACATCCTCCTTTCTTTCCACCCCTCTCCATATGGTAAGTCCTGGAAATTTGTCTTTTCTTTAAGTCTAAGAAAAGATTACAGAAAAATTGACCTGTTATTGTTAGGGGAATGTATAATTCTAATGGCATAGCTACAGTACTTTGCACAGTATTAAAGTATATACGCATGCGCATACAGACTCAAACATATACTGTCTGTACATACTATGTTGTGTGAGAACACTTCAGCAAAATCATTACAATTTGTCATATATTGTCCCCTCCACCACTATTTGAAGATGAAAGTTTTCAATACTAATGCTGCAAAGTGGGTATTATGTTGATTTATGCTAATCGGTTCTATAGATGCTGTCATATTATATTGTTAAGTGATGACATGGGTGAAATATGTTGCTTCCAGTATTAAAAGCCCACAAGTGCTGGTGCAAAAACAGCAGGGGAGCCACCCACCTCTACAGTCTCCATGATCTGTTTGATGCAGTTGGGAGTTTGGGACTTCTCCAGGTTTCCTTTGTATTCATCTGTCCTTTATAGACACAGTTTACTACAGAGAGATTACAAAGGTATAAATAATGAGACATTCTTCAGTGAATGCCTTCCAGTTCATTACTGTCTGACTAGGAGAGAGCCCATTAGAGTGGACAAGTAAGCTTCCTTGCACACCTACTCTGGCAACCCAACCTAGGAGAATGACCATTCTTGCACCAAATGGTAGAGTAAGAAACCTCAATGACAGACAGCAATTTCTGTGCCATAGGAGAGAGATCTACCAGTGTCCATAAGAGGTTACCTAGCCTCTCTCTCTAGATGAGGAGGAGTGTAGATATCACTCGATGACCTTTTCACATTCACAGTAGTAGGACTACTCAAAGGAACTTCAAAGGAAGTAAGAAGATAGAGAAGGGTAATGTTTAGCTTCTTCTCCTTTGAAGCATTGGCATGACAATTATTATTATTACTGATAACAGCACTTTGCTGTAAGTTGAAATTAAATGTATTGGTATTCATGTGTAGGTATAGCCAATGACCACTGCTCTATACCTGCTATGAGTCAAGGAAAGATTGTTATTTTCAGTTCAACTCTGAAAGAGGAATTTAATGAAGTGGAAATGAGTTATTTTGCATTCACCTTTTGTGTGGTTTTGTGTTTGCCATGTCATGTATTTGAGTGCATGTAAGACTTTCACAGGATGAGTACAACCTGACTGGCACAGATGACTTTCACTGTCTAGAGTATTTTGTTTGTATTTGTCTATTTGTGTTAATTGCCAGAACATGGAGAGCACGTTAGTTTTTGGTGAGTGTCTAACAGAATCAGCTGACTTTCAACAAAGCAGACATAATATGTTACTATATTTTAAAATAATCACCTAGGTCACGCTGTACTGTGGCTAAAATAACATGACCTTCACCTACCTACCTGTTGTGAAATTTAACCTCAAAGGATGGATTCTTGCTGGGTAATTTCACTTCCAAGCTACTCTAGATTTATTATCTAAGCCCAGCCTGAACTCAGTTCACTGCTTTTGATCACTATATTGGTTTAACTGAAGAGCCTCTAAAACAAAAGGAACATAGACAGAACAGAAGCAGAGGATACAGAGAACACAGCAATACAAGCCTTTCTTGCTTGTAAGAAAGTTGCCCTGAAGAAGTAGTAATAGATCAAACACTCTTCATCTCGAGGCATGTCTATGGTAATAGAAGTTAACATCAGTCCATTCTTCTTATTGACGTATTGTTTGTTTAAAAAGTAAACTCAGTTTGACTCATAGACTGTAATGATCAATTTGTAAAATACAGTGGAAAAATCTTAAAAGCTTCTGGCTTGGGATCCTTCGTAGCATTGGCTCAGTACAAGGGAGAGGTGGAAGGAGGTGCAGTGTGAAAAAATTGCAGCTACTGAAGCACAGAAGAGGAAACACTGAAAAATTCTCAGGACCTTATAAGAGAAAAGATTTTTGTTTTCCCCATTACTTCATTTCTGAAATTGAGATGTAGCAAGAATCATAGATTCACAGTCATAGAATTATAGAATGGCTAAAGTTGGAAAGGACCTCACAGAACATCTGGTTCCAACTACCCTGCCAAGGACAGAGACATCTTTCATCAGATCAGCCTTCCCAGGGCCCCGTACAACCTAGCCTTGAATGTCTCCAGGGATGGGGTATCCACAGCTTCTCTGGGCAGACTTTACCATCCTCTGAGTAAAAAAATTATTTCTAATAGCTAACCTAAAACTCCCCTCCCCTGGACCCACTCCAGCAGCTGCACATCTTTCTTGTGCTGGAGTCCCCATGCCTGGATGCAGTCCTCCATATGGGGCCTCATTAGGGGAGACTAGAGGAGGACAATTACCTCCCTCACCCTACTGCTGCCCTTCTTTTGATGAAAACTGAAGATACTGTTGGCTTTCTGGGCTGCAAGCACACACTGCTGGCTCATGTCCAAGATGAAAAATTCTGCAGCACTGCTCTCAATTAGATTTTCTTCCAGTCTGTAGATGTATCTGGGGTTGTCCCAACTGAAGTGTAACACCATGCACTTGGACTTGTTGAATCTCATTAGGTTCACTTGGGCCCAGATTTCAAGTTTTCTATTCTGTCAACTGCACCTCTAATTTTGGGGTCATCTGCAAACTTACTGAGTACACTCAATCCCACTGTCTATGTCATTGATTAAGATGTTGAAAAGAACCATTCCCAAGACAGAACCCTGCAGGACACCACCCATGATGTGCCTCCACCTGCACACAGATCCATTGACCGAAACCCTCTGGCTACAGTAAGCCAATCAATTCTTTATCCACTAATTAGTCCAGCCTTCAAAATCCTATTTGACATGCCTTCAATTTAGAGATAAGGATTGGTTCAGGACCATGTCAATGGCCTTGCACAAGTCCAGGTAAATGACACTGGTGGTCTTTCCTTTATCCACTAGTGCTGTGACTCCATCATAGAAGGCCACCAGTCTGGTCAGGTAATCTGCTCTTTGTGAAACCATGTTTTCTGTCTTGGATCACCTCTTCATCTTGCATGCTTTAGCATCTCTTCCAGAAGTATTTGTTCCATGATTCCCACGCACAGAGGTGAGGCTCACTGACCTGTAGTTCCCTGGGTCTTCCTTTCGCCCTTTCTTGAAAATGGGAGTGATGTTTCCCTTTTCCACTCACTGGGGACTTTACCTAACAGCCTTTACCTTTCAAATATGATGGAGAGTGGTTTAGCAGCCACATCAGCCAGCTCCCACAGGACCCTGTGATGCATGTCATCTGGCTCCATAGACTGGTATACATTCAGCCTCATGCTCTTGGACAGAGATCCTTATATGTTTCCTACTGTGGAAGACCATGTTGGGAGCTACTCCTAATTTGTAGTATAATGATATAGGGTAAGTGAGACCATTTCACTGATTAATTCTTAAACAGCCTTGGATGAATGTAAGCTGTCTGCTTGCTTCCTAAATATAGGCTAGTGGTAGAAATGCCCTCATGCAAGGCCAACAGACTACTACTGTCTTTCCCTGGATATGTTTCTCCCCTGTACCCTCATTACTTTGATGTTTAGATTTTGGCAGTTCCTCAGATCTAGGTGGCATCCTGTTTTTAGCTTATTTCTGGACTTCTCCATGAAAATGATCAGGGGTGCAGTGAGGATTGGTAGTAAATAATACTATAATCATCCTTAGCTACCATGGAAGGAATTGTCTTGAATTCTCTTTTTGCCTGAGGCTTTTGACACCTTTGGCTATGCACATGTGTGTGAATGCATGGGAAAGTGTATATGCTTGAATGTGTAAGTGTGTGTCTGTGTATGTGAATAAACGAGAGTACATTTTTCTACTTACATTTTCTCACACAAAAGGGAAAAAATGATTTTTCTTGACATCACTAAAAGGAGTAGCAGCGGTGTTCAGAAAGGGAACACCATCTTACCCAGAAAATAACAGAGTGTTTGTGGTGATTGCTGTTATTGAAGTAGTTTATTAAGTATACAAGAAAGTCCAACAGAGCAAATTCAAAGTCAGTACTTTTCAGGAAAAATGAAATTTTTATGGGGAAAAAAAAAGAATTTACAAAGCCGAAGTGCTCTATCTTATTCTTTGCTTTTCCCTCAGCTCAATTTTCTGATAATCCCCAGTATTCCCTGAATCAAAGGGTTACTGCTGATTGTTTTGATGATAAATTGCCTGCAGTGCACGTGGGACTAATTATGAGATGGCGCATTTCATTTTGCCACCTGTACAAACTAAACTTTAGACAGGCACAATAAGGAGAGTGTTCACAACAACACAACATTTGGAAAGGCTGCAGACCTTCTCTCCTCTTCCCTCCCCATACTGTCACTAATGGAAGGAGAGCTGGATATAGAGTACATAAAAAGAAAGCATGAGGGAATAGGAGGATGGGAATAAGGATGAAATCAACCTGGAGGATCTACAGATAGGGAGAAATGAGGATCAGGGAGAAAAGAACGAGAAGGGTAATATGCCCATAGAGAAGGAGAGATCAAAGGGAGGAAAAGACCTGAAAGCAATAAGATTGTTTTGGAACATGAGAGGGAGATGCTGAGGCTCAGAAAGTTGTGGCCTGGGGAGTAGATGCTCAATAGGTACAGAAAAGAAGCTAAGAAGAAAGAAAAAAAATCTGGGTCAGACCCTCCTTGGTGACTGAGGGCTGCTAGACATAGTTAGGAAGAGTGAAACACAGGGTGAATTGTGACCTTCTCTGAACTCCTGGCATGGCCTTGACATAAGCATCATGATCCACATGAGGCCAAAAAGGATGCCACAGGCACATTTTGCCTAACCTCTTACTTCTTGTACGGGGTCATGGTGTGAAGTTGCTGTTAATATTCTTCAGTGGCGAGTTTACTTTGTGCGTAGGAGAAGAACTCCAAACCATTATAAGTCATATTACATCCTCTTTTTGATATTTCTCCCATCGGATGGGAATAAAGAGCATGGAGTTTTTGTTTCTTCCTGTGTTTGTTTTACCCAATAATGTTGTCATGGATCCTTATAAAAATGAACAACGATAATAATAAATAAATCTTGTCTTCCCTGTTACAGTACCGGTGCTTCTATCTCTCTTGTCCCATCCAAGGGTCATGGTGCAGTAGCTGGCACAAAACAGCACATCACTACTACTTGTCCATGCATGTACATATACACGTACATGTATTTACACATTATCATCACACTGACTGGCTAATGCCTCTTTTTGGTCTTGTAGTTCTCAAACAATTTAATGTCTTGTTGTCAAGGTGTTTATTATGTTACATCATACAGGGGCATCACTGAGATATCAGCAATATCACTTTGTGATATGCTTCTCATCTCCCAGAACAAGTATTTGTGACCTCATCTGTGTTTATTCAGTTCACTTTTTCCAACCTGATTGCAATCCTAACACAAAGACATTATTTCAAAGAGAAATATGCACATGCATAGCTACTTTTCTTTTTGAAAGCCACTGGTAAAGTCATAATATTTGCATTAAACCTTTCTATAGCACCATACATACAAGAGACAGCATTTCCAGAAATGTAGACTATAGCTTTTTTGTTACTTTCCTGAGGACAAGATCACTGTGAGTGAGTTGAATCAGACCTCCCCTAAAAACTCCCAAATGCATTGACAATCTTAACCAAACTAAATTCGAGTCTTTGGGGATACAAATACCCTACAGAGTTTGAATACCCTGCAGAGCTTATATACTTATGTACTGGATAAAAGAGAGACACATTACCCTCCCACTAAAAACAGGTCGAAGAGTGAATGCATCTATATCCTTGGGCTCCATAGAACAGACTCAGGAAAAAGTAGAAGGAGATAGCTCTAAGAGTACAAAAATATGTTGAAATGCCCTGCTTATGTCTAAGCTTCTACTGTGACTTGAACCTTGTCAAATATCACTAACTCTGAACTTGAGGCTCAAAGGCACAGAAAAAGTTTTTATAAGTTTCACTGGCAATGGAACAACGCTGAGTTTTTCTTCTGCCATCCACCTGCCCAGTTAGCTAGCCAGACACATGGTTATACTTTGGAAAATCATAACCATTTTTTAGTTTTCAGACACCGTAACACATTGTAATTCTGCCTCTGACTTTCCTCATGCATAGCATTGGTTCATGAACTATGAGGAGTGCCAAGAAAAAAACAAAGCTGCAGAAGCAGCTGGTTGGTAGACAGGTATGAAGTCCTGAACATGCCTTGTTATTTTATTATGATACTTAATCTCAGATTTGATTTGAAGGACTTTGCCTACAGATCTGACAGAATTCTAGATGTCTTCAAGTAGAAAACTGTATTGCATGTGTCTCTAAGTGGAGCCCTGTGTAGGCATAAACATTGCTTCCAGTTTAGGGTTGAGCTTGTAGATGTGGAGCAAAGCAGGCTGCTATTGCTCCTCGGACACAGAAGGGACTGAGAGACACAGACCTGCAAACTGAGGAGTGAGAGAAGAAATGAAAATAACAGTGGTCCAGAACATTTCCTATGAAGGGAGATCTACAATGGTGGAAAGATACGTCTTTTGATCCTTATGCATTGAAGAGTAAACATTTAGGTCATGCATTATGCTAGAGATAGTGTGCTCCACTGTAGCAACAAGAATTACTTATCCTTTCTCTCTCTGTTGTTTTTGTGGGTTTTTTATTGTAAATGCCATAACCTTTATGGAAGAGTCCTTGAGCCCTCTAGGATCTGGAACCTTCCAGAACCCTGAATCCAACCACCTCTCCAATGCCCTCATTTACATTTTACCTTTGTATCCAATAAAAACAGAAAAGTGTGGTAGCATTGAAGTTAAATTAGCCACTTACTTACAGCTAGAACCAATAAATTTGTTTAAAGATGCATTACTACTTTTCTTGAGGGATAATTTAGACTATGTATCAAAAGGAAAATCAATAGTTTTTTCAGTTACAAATAATTGCCTGTTTCATTCCTTTCCACTTTTTCTTTTTTATTTATTTTGTCTTCAAAATATTTCTACCAAGGGTGTCTTTTGTCTAAAGTCTAAACCAGTAACACTTTCAACACAGAATTAAGTGAAGCATCCTGGGAAGCCTTACCATTGGTGGCTTCAAAGGCTATTCACACTTCACAGAAGGTAGGCAGAGATTCACGAGCTGGAGTAAGCTCAGGTTCACTGCATAGGGTGAAATTTCCTTTCTGTTGAATTGAACATAAATGCCATCAGTATATCTGGGAGATGCAGCTGGTTTCCCAGCACTAGGTTACTCACTCGTTGGGAAATCTTTACTTGGGGTTAGGTTAAGTCTCTCTAAGCAATGTTATTCAGTTTTCCAGGCCAAAACTTTTGGGACATTTAAGACAGAGTAAAGACAATTAAAGGACGGAAAACAAACAAACAAGCAAACAAACAACTGAATAACATTCTGTTTTCATAATTTCTACTCAGCATGTATAAATGAGAAACAATTATTATTCATAATTTTTCATTCAGTAAAATTGGTGCTCTTTTTCAGTTATTTTAGTGATACAGCAGTATGTCTTGAAGTATAGGGGAGGAACAGTAACCAAAGAAACAGGTATTTCCTCACCAATAAATAAATAAATAAATAAATAAAATCATGCTTTTTAGTAACATTCCATGATGCTAAAGCTACAGATAGCTGAAAACCTGAGGGAATTTGTGTAATGTTCTGTCTTTCCTATACTCCTTTATTTGAATCTTGTCTTCATATATTTGGCTTCAGATTACCAGTAACTCTTTTTCAGATTTTTGACTTTTAGTAACTATATGTGGTGTGTTATCAGTGTCATTAAAGCACTATGATTTTGTATGTGAATGTTCCTAGGGTTATAGTTCACTACAACTGAGATCTATACTTTTCTTTGGAATAATTTTATCAAAGTCAACTTCTAATGATTTAGCTGAACTACTAAAAGGAGCATAGTGGGTACTCAGTTTGAACTATGGCAACATCTAGCCTGGACAAGCTGGGGTTCAAAGCCCATCAGGTCGCATGGCTATCATGACAAGACTGAATCTTTTAAGAGGAATTACAACCATTTGTTCGGATTGTAGTATAAATGCATTATAAAGTTGGTTAATATAATTCTTACATTATTTGCAGCATGAACATACTAAAAGCTGTTGAGTTCCCAAAGATGGTTTGGAACATATTCATTTCATTGAAGCTCAAAGACAGATTCACCCAAGAACAGGCAAGCTTGGTCCTCTGAAACTCCATGGGATTTCTGTCAGAGATTTTGTGAGCAGGGGATGTGACCAACTCCATCCTCCTATGGGAAGTTTTCTCTATGCATACTTCCTTTGTGAAAAAAACATGAGCTTATTGTGCCTCACTGGCAATTTGTCTAGGACCTGCCTGCCAGTGAGCTTCCTGATGTGTATATAGTAGCAATCATTTTGTGTGGTAAAGGATCAGTTCTGTAAGGGGAACCCTCCCCCCCCCCCCCCCAACATTTTTAAGCCTTAATGTCTTGCATTTCCTGACTGCACTTTTACCTTTATATTTAGTTCTAATGAAGAATAAATAGGTGCCAAAGGCACGTTCTTCTCACTTTCATAGAGGAAGGTGGGTGGGAGTGGAGAGCTAAGGAAATCTTAATGAAAATGCACACAGTTTGGGAAGTAAGATGTTTCTTTGAGCATTCTAGTTACTACTTCACACCCTGAAAACTATTTGAAATGATAACAGGGAGACCACTAAAAGTGGATAGTGAATAGGAGGCAGGAGTTGTTACATGCTAAAAAGGGTATTTCATAATAGAGAGCTACTGATGGTTTTAGATTCTCCCGAATGTGCACATTAATAACACCATAAACAAGTGTCAAACTAAAAGTGTTGAAAAAGGACAGAAAACAATCCATTCATCTCCTGTTAAGGTTAAATTCTGCTTTTCAAAAATAGATCACAGCGTATGTAAACTTTCTCATGGACAAACAGGGTGTGAATGTGCCCATTCACTAGATATATTTTTGCCGTAAAGTAGCAGTAACTTCTTCTAGTGCTTTTATTTTTTATTTTTTTTCCATAAACAGCGGAGGTTGTTATAGTGCCTGTGCTGCAAAGCATTTAAGAATGTGCTGAAGTGCTTCACTATGCAACAAAGCCCATAGCACATGCTTCATCTTAAACGTGTGCTCAGCTCCCATTGCAAACATCAATGTTTAAACATGTGTCTAAATGCTTTGCTGCAC
Organism: Tragopan temminckii; assembly: GCA_028571105.1. Classification (NCBI taxonomy): domain Eukaryota; kingdom Metazoa; phylum Chordata; class Aves; order Galliformes; family Phasianidae; genus Tragopan; species Tragopan temminckii. The sequence continues at coordinate 32,687,671 of JAOWBP010002052.1, read as the reverse complement.
CAGAGCTCCGGGCACAATTCATTGTCCTTTGAAGCCAATGGGAATCTTTCCAGTCCTTTCAATAGGTATCCCATCAAGTAATAAATCTCAAATGTTAAATAATCAAACCAGAGAATAAAAAGAAATCTGTAAAAGGTAGTCACTGACTGCATTCAAATAACAAATATATATATATATATATAAAACAGGATGTGGTCACAGCTATTCCAAAAGCAGACACAAAGAAAGACAATGTTCACTCAATAAAGTCTTTGTTCAGTTATGCATCCAGCATGTTTGTTCGCCCAAGCTATAAACCCCTATTTACATAATTTTTTGATGCTGCAGTTCGTTGTGGTCCTGATTCAGCAAAGTACTTAAACAGGTGCTTCACTCTGTACATTTGTAAGTCCAAAAGTTAAAGTGGATCCACACGTACTGGGAGCCTGTTGATAAACTGGAGCCTAGAAGATGGCCTCGGCTGCATTTCAGATCATATCCAGAAATGACTATCCAGAGGAGGAGTCGATATATATTGTTTTACAGCCTGTAACTTCTCACAGACAATTCTGAGAAGTATTTGCACAAAGTT
>JAOWBP010002052.1:32682006-32687000 GCA_028571105.1 Tragopan temminckii | reverse complement strand
AGGGTGAAGGGGGGAAGCATGAATTTATTTATTCAATAGATTCATATACTTAAAATCTGTTAGAAATGGAAGCGTTAATTACGTCTAAGAAAGATTGCATGTCAAAGTGCTAAGTGGCATATTGCATGTTATGACACCTCAAATGTATACAAATTAAATAGCGATGGTGATCTTTGTCTTCGCTGTATAAATATTGCCGTTTGTTTTACATTACATATACCGATATTATTGACTGGTTATCTGTAATTGATACAATATTCTAAAAAATTGTACAATACATCCCCATCTTGTTTACATAAATGATAAAAGCATTTATTAAAATACAGCTTAAATTGAATTTAAATTTTTCAGACCAGTGTAGCGTTGTACATTTTTGTTATCATCTGCCATGAGACAGTAACCTTGTCCAGCACTGCTACATCTGTTAAGCCTATCCTGTCAATTAAACCACAGAGATGGTGTGGGTTTTTTTCGTAGTCAAGGTGTTTGTATCAACATCTCATACAGATACAGTAATCCAGCGTGAAGGAAACTCAGGTTTTTTTTTTTCCCTCGGTGCTGATTTGCATATGCATGTCAAATCTAGCTATGCCATTTTTTTATGGTATTGAAGAAAACAAAATGACCTTTACTTAGGTTCTTAATAGTGGAAGGTTCTGATGTTCTGAATTTCCAGGTGGTGGGGGGACAAGTCTAGGAGAGCCAGCGTTTACTGATTACGCCACTACTGCTCGCAACAGTTTGATACGATCTAATACTCGAAAACTCCCTTATTACTCCCTGTTATAATTGCATCTGTGCTCAAGGCTACTGTAGTTAGGCTACATTAAATCTCGTAGTCAGTCAGGCTGCATAAGGCTCAGGGAGCTCATGGGCTGGCGCTGGGCGATGCGATCTTGCTCAAGAGCAACTTCTGTGGCTGCCATTCGCCCATCTTCTGGCAGGGCTGCCTTTCTGCGTGCATAATGGACACGCCTGACGTGAATTATGTAACTCGCTTCTCCCCCCGCCTAACAGGCAGGATTTGCTTAAAAGCAAGCACGGGCTAGGGAATCTAGGTTGCCCGCTCTCCTTTTAGCTAACTGCACATGCTATTTATCACACTAGACAAAAAGCAAAAGCAAAAAGTCACTAATTAAGTTATCAACTTGTATATTGTATAGATGTACACACGTAAGAGACGGGTCATGTACACTTAACAGGTATGATAAAATATAGGAGCTTTCAGCAGGGCTTCTATCAAAATAATTATCCAAGCAATTATCTGTGCTATTCAGCTAACTTTTGCATGCGATGGTGTTTCTGTGCTTTTGTGTTCGTCAACCATCCTGCTTTGAGTTCTCTTAGGAACTATTAGACTGACAGTTTTCAAATTGTACAGAAAAGACAAAGAAAGAGAAAAGGGCTTTTTATAGAAAATTGTGCCTTTATTACAGGTAGTTAATAAGTATTAATAACGTAATAAAAAAAAAATGAATGGGTTAAATGCAGTTGTATCACTTTAACCGGTGCACAGAATTCGATCCCAAGCGACTTGCCTGCTGTGTCGGGAGATTGTCTTTTTCAGAGGCTCAACACCAGAATTCTTTTCCTCCCAACTGCAACGCTGCATCTGATAGAAAGGAAGGACAAGTAAACTCTGATGTACCTTGCTTGTGAGAATTTTGCAAACAGTGTTCCTGATCCCATAGACTGATATGGGCAAGAGCATAAACAAACTGTCCCTGAAGCGTGCACCTCAGGATCATTTTGTCATTCAACTCTACAGTAATAACAATAATTTCTAGAGTTGTGACTTCTTGGCTACTGTATGTATATCAAATTAAATGTTTTTATTCTTAGCTCTTCAAAGGATACTTAGGTAAGCTGATGAACATCCATTACCTAGGCTTCAGGCGATAGTAGCTGTTGAATTTTATGTAGAGACAGAAGAGTGCATACTAATGGTTGTATATCTTAAAAAGAAAAAAAACCCACAACTGTTACTTGGGGGGGAGGGAGGGTGGTTGCGTTTTTTTTTTAATCTTGTTATATGAAACTGTTTTCATTTTAAGAATGTGGGCTTTGTCTAGTGATAACCTTTGTATTACGCAGAGGAAAACCTTGCAAGCAATAACGCAGTATTTTATTAAAAAGTTTGCTTCTTTGTGGTGGCAGTTTTCTTTCAGAGCATCACAGGTAGAGATGGAGGGATAGCTCATAGGTGGGAAGCACAACTAAAACGTTTGTATTTTGAGGTTGCAGCCTTTTTCCCAGTTACTGGCAAAGCCTTGAGAAAAGTAAACCATGTGCTTTTGTACTGTCATATTTGATTTGGGCTATATTCTCACTGTTGTTTGAAGCTAACATGAAACGCAGTGTCTGCATGACCCATTTTAGCAGCCCATTATCATAATTTCACTGTTGTATGGCCACTGAGTTAATGTACTTACAAATGACAGAGAAAGTGTGTTACATGACCTTAGGGTTTTCAAAAATTAAATGACGTAGGAAGTCGTATTTCAAAGAATTGTTAAAGAGTAGGGTTTTGGGGGGTTGGCTTTTGACTTTCAGTTTATTCTTCACCTCTCAAGTGTCATAGCATTTAACAAGAAGATATACTCATTCCTTTTCAGACAAATATACTAAAGGTTTAAACCTTCTCAAGGTCTGAATTTTATCCATTAACTTAATATACTTGACTATTTTAATTATTTTAATTGCATTTTTCATTGTTATTTTCCCATGTTCCTGGGAAGTTAAATTGCCTTTTGTATTCATATATTTTGCTGGATATGAAGTTTTTGCTTTTTTCGTTTCTTAGTTTGTTTTTGGTATTTTCTAGGTAAGTTATTTTGAACCAAAGCAGCAAAGCAAGTATGTCTTTTGGATTTTGCAACAACAAGGCAATCTTCTGGTTGATCATGTGAGGTGATAGTGCTGGGAATAATTTTGACTTGAAAAATAATCTCTTTAAAAAAATGACTTTCTTAATTTGAGTTTAAACTTGATCTGAATGTGCTTTTTATTTTAAGCAAGTGACATTGGTATTTTATCAGTGTGCAGTGTCCCCATACTTCCCAAATTTTATGGTGTCATGAACTTACATTGCTAAAACCCACCATAGTGAGTGATTGATGTTTCTTTCATCACAGAAGGGGTTACATTGAGGGTAAACCACAGTGCCTATGATATATATCCAGTAAATGAGGAAACGGCAGGAGAAACCACAAACATGTAGTCCAAGTGGCATATCCTCACCTTTTCCTCATAAAGTTAGGCACTGAAACCAACTGGCTTATCTTTTTCTTACCCTTGTAAAGTTGGAAATCCTGTAGACAGTGCTCTGTTTGAAAGGCTTCCTCATAGTTCTGCTATTTTAACATGACTTTAGAAATGGAAGTATTTTTCTTTTCTCCTTACTCAGAAGTAAGTGGAAGTTTGACTAATTGTAACAACAATAATAAAGCTTTGTTGTGATTAATACATTCTATGAAAGTGACCCTATGTGACAAGCAGAAGGAATTCCATCATTTAATTTAAGCACTTAGCAATGCTAGAAATGAGAGGTGGGAGGTTCCATGTAAGCTTGCTCTCCATTACCACCTGCAGGTCACCAGATTTGTGACTTGAGTCAGAGACACGAACGGGGTCTCACACAGGTGACCCATGGTCAGTGACCCATGGTGGGCCACAGTGGTGGGCTGTGGCTTAGGAGAAGGGTGGTAGAAATCTTATCCAGACAGCAACCAGTCTGATGTTGGTGGAAATTATGTCTGTACGAGGACTGGATGCCAAATTGGTGTTCTTTGTTCAACCAGTGATGAAAGTCATCCAGCCTCTGACCCTAGTGGCACAGCTTTACTTAAAATGGCTACTTTTTGAGAATGCTCCTGCACGTTATCTTAGCAGGCACCTCAAATGGGTTTAGAGATGAAATGTGATTGCCAGGTGTGCCTTGAAATTACTGTCTTAAATAAATTTTGTAGCTTGAGACAGTTGTCTTTAAAATATTATTTTCTTTTTTTCTGTTGATATAATTTAATAGCAAAACTAAATAATAGTATAACAATTGCAAAAGCAATAATTTCAAAAATTTTTTGCTGAATTTAATATTTTGAAATTATTTTGTTTCGTGGCTTTTCTGGCACCAAGGGACTGCTTTCCTTTTACACCTAGGCAATCGCATTGATTTCAGATATAGTCTGAAGGGGTTGTCTGCTTATAATAGTGGGCAGAATTTGACTTTCATTGCTGGGTGTAAATGATGGCAGATTTTAACTTTAAGGTCTTAATCCTGCAGAAAACCCCTAGGCTCATCTCCTTCCATTAAAAAGCTTAGCCATGTTTTTAAACTTAAACAAGAATCCTCTGCTCGTGCTTAAGTTTTGCAGAGCATTTAGCATGCACTTAGTTGCCACCACCACCAGCGTGCCCAGGCTCTGTGAGGCAGGATATATATGCAGCATCACACACACGTGTGGTCCTGCGACCCTCTGGAGAGCTGAGCCATGTTGTGTGTGTTCTGCCCTAGCCCTGCTGCAGCTTCCTTCCTCCAAATGCTCCATTCCCTCTCTCATTCTCCCTCTCCATAGCGGGTTCAACAGCCTCGGTTGCTGGAGATCCAGTTGCTGCTTCTTCAGCTGTTGTGAATTCACATGACGTCTAGTTGCTCTGACGTTAAATTTTTATGTGTATTGTTCTGCCCACTGTGACGGTGCTTCGTAAAAATAAAGCATAAGGTCTAGTAGTGTTTCTAAATTCTAACGGAAGTATGCCATTCTGGTGTACCAATTTTCATAGATCATCTGCCGAGGGCAATGGGTGGCTCCACAAATGCATGTGATCTTGTGGAGACCATGCCTGAGGCCTGGAGGCCTGCAGTCCTTCTCAGGCAGAGCACTGACAAGATGAGGGATCACAGCTCAGTTTTACATGCACAGATCAGCCTAATACCTTGTGAACAAAACAACTGGGGGAGAGCATCCAGGCGCTTGGCTAATTGGAGGCTCATT
>JAOWBP010002052.1:32632006-32677006 GCA_028571105.1 Tragopan temminckii | reverse complement strand
TGCAACTATAAATGAAATACACAGACCTCCGTAGGAAGGCTATTTGGATGTCTGAGAGTCTGTGCTACTCCTCAGCCATTGTCATAACTAAGCCATATTTTTCCACTGTAGTGGCACTGTAATACACACATACACACACACAGACTTGTAGCATCTGTGCCGTAATTTTTTATGAACGTTTGTATACACTAATATAGAAAATTCTCTAATCTTCCAGCAGGCGCGTTAACCTCTTACAATGTGAAATGTTGGATTCTTTTGTAAATCTCTCACGCCTGTGTGTTCTGGAAACGTATCTGTAAATGTGTTGTTGTTGTTTTTTTTAATTTTTTTTCCTTTTTTTTTTTTCCCCTCTCATTTTTCTATGATGAGGAAGATGTGTCTTTTTCACCCTTACTTTTCTGCTCATTTGCCAAGATGTGTTCCAGTATGCAGTGGAAGTCCCCCCCAGCTTGGGGTGCAGTTTGCGCAAGGTGACAGTATGGGCTGCAGAAACTTCTGCAGCTGCTGTCTCCTGTTGGCTGGCTGTGTATTAGAAGCTGCCGAAATACATCTGTTGCAGAAAGAAGAATGGTGAATGTTCACACCGTGCCACTATTGTTTAGATCCAGGGTAGGCCCTGATTTAGCGAAGAATTTTAGACCTGAACCTGCTCCTGTTTGCCGAGGCTGTGAAATATGTATTTCAGTGAAACCGATTGCACTGTTCAGTTGCTTTACCGAATCGTGACCTTCAATACTTAGGTATTTCTTCTGCATAAAATCATCTGTTTTGATTATTTAAAATCAAGCCTCGAAGAGTTCGCTACGTTTAATTTTGCAGACCGTTAAAAACAAATGCAGTCATTACTTTTTGCCCTTTTCAACATAATTCAGTCAGTTCTGAGACCCTTTCTGAATTGAAAAGAAAACCTCCGTGGAGACAGATTTCTCCAAAAGCACCAGTTTGGGGTTACAGAAAGATTTTACGTGAGAACATTTATGCTTTTAACCACATCCCTTACACTTCGGATCTGCGTCTGCTTTTTCAAACAATGGCTGTATATTTATAGTGTAAATATTCTCACTGAAGCAAACACAATGTGCGGTGCTACTCACATGTACAATACATAGCGTCTCATGTCCACTTAGATTAGAATGCACAGCTTTTAACACTGTTCAAAGATGACAGTGTATCTGTGGGGAAACACTGACATCCAGAAGGCGCATTTCATAGAAAAAAAATATTAGCAACGTTTAATAAGAAGAAAAGAATACAAACTGCTCCTTCTGTTTTTTGGTTGTCTGAAATTTGAAGGTTTTCCCTCTTTTTCCAATGTGCATTTCCCCGAGTCTGTGAATGTACGAATGAGAAGGAATAGAAAAGCTGACATTATACTCTGCAGTGTTTTCTGCATTGGATATACTTTTTGTTGAGGGTGGTCCCTGCTGTATCTGCTCTTGGTATTTCGGTGCGGTTTCAGGCACATGTGATCCAGCAGTCTCTGCAGATGTAGGAATACCTGAAGAAGATTGCTGAGCGTTTCTTGGTCACAGAAAGACACTGTCTGAAGGCCGTCCGTCTGTTGATCTTCCCATTATAGTTTAGAGAGAGAATCTGAACATCCCACTCTTTTATTTGGTGTTGAACGATATTGCTCGCCTCCACGAGTAATAGAATAGGAACATCTTTAAGGTTTTAAATTCTGAAGCTTTTGTAAAACTTCTGTGAGAATTTTAGTGGAGCAGACATGTTTTTACAAATTAACATTCTTCATTTTGTATGCTTCCGAATTGCCTCTAAAAGAAACCTTTTTGGTTCCAGAATTGCACTGACCTTGCAAAATACCATATGTTGACTATGCTGCTATTGCTCTTAAAACATTAGAAGTCAGGAAAGAAAAGATACTGTGTGTATCCTATGGTAACTAAAGGAGTTAAATACATATTTTTTTTAATCACAGTGATAGAAATTAAACATTTTAGATAAATTGCTTTTTTTCTTTGTAAAGAAGCATTATTGCTTTGCATTATTTCAGATAACTGCACAGATATGTGGGTGTATGCATCATGTAAATTCATTTTTCTTTCAGAATCTGGCTTAAATTCTGGAACCATAGAATGTCACAGTCTTAGCCAATTGCGTATTCTTAACTCTTGCACTGCAGTATATATTGGTAAGGGAGAGAACTCAGTCGTGTAGTATTCTCAGCAGAACCTGAGACCAGAAAAGCAACTGAAGGATGGATATTTCAGCCTAACACTCCGTTCCTTTGCTTTGACAGTCGAACACCAACCTTTTGTGTAGTTTTAATGTGTATTGTGTGGTTTAACTCCTTTTAATTTTGTGGTAAAGAAACCTTTTCACCAAATGCAGAAGTATCAGAATACACACCATTGTAAATAAATGAAGGAAAATAACAGATACACCACTGGCTCAACTGGTTTCTGCTTAAGCAGGTATTTAGCTGCTTATACGTTGCAGTTATAAAAATATGCATTTATGCAATTTGGAATTAAATAAGAAGATGCTAGCAGATAATTCACATGGATTTTATAATCTGTCAACCATAGCAACATTCAGCATCTTACACAGTTTCTTACATGTTTTTATTAAAAATATTGGGATATGAAAATGAGAAAAAATTGGCATAGTTCCACTGAGGTTAGTAAGAGGATAGCTCTTCATAAAAGCTAAGAATATGGGCCCTGTCAGCTTGCAGTTTCTAATTGGTGACTGTCTGCTGATCATTACTAGGGTGGGTTTTTTTAAAGAAGAATGCCAGATGGTAACTGTCCATTTTTATGCATTTGGGCTTTTTAGAGGTTTTTTATTTTATTTTACTTAAAAGTCATTTCAGAAGCAAAACCTACATTTTATAATTGTTATTTACCTTTCTGAACTTAAAAATGTCTTTTCTTTTGCTGTTAGAAATGACTGACAACAGGTGTGTTTAATGGGAGAGATCTTATAAGAGATCTTATGCTGTAGCTGTGGGAGTGAATTCTACTTGCATGCCTAGAATTTAGAACTGCAGAGATGCTGTAGTGCTCAAATGCACACAGTGTATGAACAGCAATGTTACTGCAACACTGAGACTCTGACTGATTTCTTAGTTCTCCGACTATTTCTGTGTTTTATTCTTTATTTTATGCACAAAGTACATTTTTTAAGAATATTTTTTCCAGTTTTCCAATGCTTTTCTGACGTCTTTCTGGCCTTTGGCTCCAGGGTGATTTCTCTAGTGACTTCTGTTGTGCTTGGTATTCACTAGTCTTTTAAATATATCAGAAAACACCTGAGGCTGAGGCAATCTGTAAAGAATTGTGCCATGCTTAATATTTTAAAAACTAATTATTTGCTGGGTAAAAAAAAAAAAAAAAAAAAAAGAAAAGCAAAGAAAAGATGCTTAGAGGACAAATGAAAAGTGTAGTGGGCGTCTTAAGGTTCAGCACTACTCCAATTCTTGATGGGCTACTTTTCCATTTTGTCTTAAGAGCTCAGACTGGAGTACTTAAAGGCTGCATAAACTGCTATTGCAAAATCGAATGCAGAATGCAGTGCTGGCTGTAACACCATTACCTTTCTAAAAATTTCAGAGACTATTCAGAGAGTGTTCATATTACAATTAGAGAAGACTCTTAATTTTTATTTTCAGAAAAAAATAAATTAGCAACTGTGTACTAAACGAAGCTCAGTTGGTATTTATGTACCCCCCTTTCCCAGTTCACCAAGGCCTCAGCTTTGTTAAAGTGGTAATACCTGTTTTCTTCAGATTGCGTAATAGCAGAAGTGCCTTTTTTCTGACTTTCTTTCAATATTGTGTGTTGGCAGGATGTAGCCCACATTTCTGCATTGCTTTCTGCACAGTTCACCTGAAATGGAGGCAGTTTTTGCTTCAGTTTGTGAGAACTGTTCACAATCCTTGTTTTCTACCTTGACGTGTATAAATGATCTGCATTCCGTTATCACAGTGATTTTTTTAAGCTTCTTTTACAAAACTGAAGGGAAATGTGTACAAGTATGTTTTCTGATTTGCAATGAAAGTGTACATTTATCACTTAGGTACATGTAAGCCACTTCTGTGAATTGGGCCCTTGGAGTAAATGTGTTTTGATGTAATGGCCATCTGCTCATGAATATCACATTTGCTAGTTTAAAAAATAGTTTTATACAGATAAAAACATAGTTTGGTAAGATCGTATAGTTTCACCAGGTGGCAATACAATAGCAAAGTTTGATCTTTAAAATAAGCCAGTAATCAAGCTGGGAGGGAGGCTTCAGGGTTTTTTTTGTTCTGTTTCGATTTTGTCATTGCTTTTAAAAATTCATCTCTACCATTTACTTTTAGTTGCTGACTGCTGTTTTCAAAATGGTAAATGCAGAACCCACATCAGGTCACAACAGGAGGCAAAGTATATCCTTGCCATTTAGAAACAGTCGTAGTCTCGCTTCCCTTTTCACCTTGTAAAAATGACAGCTGTTCAGCTCTCAAATGGACCAAGTACAACCAGTCATCAGGAGGCCCTGGAACAACCAATCAGACACACTTGCCCAGTGCAGCTCCATTAGAGTCAGGCGTTGGTGACACAGAAGTGATCCTCGATGCTGTAGTGAAAGCTGATTTGCCAAAAAAGACAGCCTAGATGTGATGGAGTTGGTCAAGCCGATGGTTCTGATAGTATAGCTCCATGGATCAACCATTTTACATACCTATTACAGTAAATACAGTTCAGGGCCAGGGCATTTTTTCAAGTCAATTAAAACTGATTTAGTAGGTTCTTAGATTGATTTTGATTTCAATATTATGGTATCCAATATCATCTTGGCGAATTTTTTTTTACTGCTGAAATCAAAGTTTACTCTTAGATAGTAAGAAAGATAGTATCAAACTGTAATCAGGACCAGAGGATGTGGATTTATAGATGGAATGTGTAAGCGATGATGAGTTTGGTTTCTGGATGTATCATCAAAATTTGTCTTTATGGTTACTGCTTTTAGTACAGAAGACAGCAGTGATGTAAAAAGTGCGTGTTCAGTAACTTTGTCTTGTGTTTTTTTCTCTTTCTTTTTCCTCCTCCTGTATTTTAGCATATGTTCCTGAGGAGGAATTGAAAGCAGCAGAAATAGATGAAGACAGCGTGGAAGATGATGGGCTGTCTCTGGACATCCAGGAGAATGAGTATTTGTGCAATGAAGAAACGGAGATCAAAGAGGCTCAAAGCTACCAGAACTCCCCAGTCAGCACTGCAACTAATCAGGATGCAGGCTATGGTTCGCCGTTTAGTGAAAACAGCGATCAGCTGGCCCATTTCAAAAGCACTTCCTCTAAAGAAGAGAAAGAAGATCCTCAGTGCACAGACAATGTTTCCTATCCACAGGACAGCTTGGCACAAATAAAAGCTGTGTATGCAAATTTGCTTTCAGAGACTTGCTGGTCCAGTTTAGCTTTGGACTTGAAGAAATCCAATCCAACCACCAGCAACAATGGAATCAGCCAGAACGAAAACACCACCAGTACAGACACCAATGTCAGTTCCCAGAGTACTGGTACTACCAGTACCAACACTAATACCAGTACAACGACCAGTAATACTAGCAACAGCAGTAGTAACAGTAACAGCGGTGGCTCAGGTTATGACTGGCATCAAGCTGCATTAGCTAAAACATTGCAGCAGACCTCATCCTACGGACTTCTGCCAGAGCCTAGTCTTTTCAGCACAGTACAACTTTACCGGCAGAATAATAAACTTTATGGGTCCGTGTTCACCGGTGCTAGTAAGTTCCGATGCAAAGACTGCAGTGCAGCCTATGACACACTGGTGGAGCTAACAGTGCACATGAATGAAACTGGACATTATCGTGATGACAACAGAGATAAAGAAGCTGATAAGACCAAACGGTGGTCAAAGCCAAGAAAACGATCGCTTATGGAAATGGAAGGCAAAGAGGATGCTCAAAAAGTGCTGAAGTGCATGTACTGTGGGCATTCATTTGAGTCCCTGCAAGACCTCAGTGTCCATATGATAAAAACAAAGCATTACCAGAAAGTGCCTCTGAAGGAGCCAGTACCAGCCATCACTAAATTGGTCCCTTCTACCAAAAAGCGAGCACTTCAGGACTTAGCTTCACCTTGCTCACCTGAGCCAACAGGGATCGCTGCAGAAGCTTCACTAGCTGAGTCTGCAAAGGATCAGAAAACTGCCAACCCCTATGTGACTCCAAACAACCGCTATGGCTATCAAAATGGTGCTAGCTACACTTGGCAGTTTGAGGCACGCAAAGCCCAGATACTGAAATGCATGGAATGTGGCAGTTCCCATGACACTTTGCAGCAGCTCACTGCTCACATGATGGTTACTGGTCATTTTTTGAAGGTGACCAATTCTGCTTCCAAAAAGGGTAAACAGCTAGTACTGGACCCTGTGGTGGAAGAGAAGATACAATCTATACCTCTTCCACCTACCACCCACACAAGGCTTCCAGCCTCCAACATTAAAAAGCAGCCTGATTCCCCGGTGGGCTCCACAAACTCAGAGGAAAAGAAAGATCCAGAGAAGGAAAAAGTGGTGGTCGGTGAGACAGAGAAAAAGATTAAAGAAGAGAATGAGGACTCTACAGAGAAATTTGAGCCAACAGCTTTGTATCAGTACCTCAGAGAGGAGGATCTAGATGATAGTCCTAAAGGTGGAATAGACATATTAAAATCCCTTGAGAACACGGTGACAACAGCTATCAGCAAAGCTCAGAATGGCGCACCTTCCTGGGGGGGATATCCCAGTATTCATGCAGCCTACCAGCTCCCGGGCACAGTCAAACCCCTTCAGACCACTGTGCAGAGCGTTCAAATGCAGCCGTCTTATGCCAGCAGCGTAAAATCACTGTCTTCGGAACACAATGCGCTCATCCATTCCCCAGGCAGTCTCACACCCCCACCTCACAAGAGCAATGTATCTGCTATGGAAGAGCTGGTCGAGAAAGTTACAGGTAAAATCAATGTGAAGAAGGAAGAAAAGCCTTTGGAGAAAGAGAAGAGTTCTCCAGTCAAACCCATGTCACCTGTTGCTAAAGAAAACAAAGACTTTCCCAAATCGGAAGAAATAAATAACAAACAGCAGCAGAAGAAGATCTCTGAGACAGAAGTTCAGAAGGTAAAAAAGGATAGTCCAGCCGAAGCACATACTCCGAATGGTACAGAGCCACTTAAAACAAAGGTTGCAAATGGCTGTAACAATTTGGGAATCATCACAGATCATTCACCTGAGCCATCCTTCATTAATCCATTGAGCGCTTTACAGTCTATTATGAATACCCACTTAGGCAAAATTTCTAAGCCGGTAAGCCCCTCTCTGGACCCTTTGGCCATGCTGTACAAAATTAGTAACAGCATGTTGGACAAACCCATTTACCCAACCACTCCAGTCAAGCAGGCTGATGCTATCGACCGATATTACTATGAGAACAGTGATCAGCCTATTGATTTAACTAAGTCCAAAAACAAACCTCTTGTTTCCAGCGTTGCTGACTCTGCCTCATCTCCGCTAAGAGAGAGTGCCCTGTTGGATATTTCCGATATGGTGAAGAACCTCACAGGGCGTTTGACGCCCAAATCTTCGACTCCATCCACCGTGTCAGAGAAGTCAGATGCTGATGGGAGCAGCTTTGAGGAAGCTCTGGATGAACTGTCGCCAATACACAAGAGGAAGGGCAGGCAGTCCAACTGGAATCCTCAACATCTTCTGATCCTTCAAGCCCAGTTTGCTTCCAGCTTGAGGGAGACCTCAGAAGGCAAATACATTATGTCGGACCTCGGTCCACAAGAGCGGGTACACATCTCTAAGTTTACTGGTCTTTCCATGACCACAATTAGCCACTGGCTGGCCAATGTGAAGTATCAGCTAAGAAGGACAGGTGGAACTAAATTTTTAAAGAATCTGGACACAGGACATCCTGTTTTCTTTTGCAATGATTGTGCCTCTCAGTTCAGGACTGCTTCTACATACATAAGTCACTTAGAGACACATCTAGGGTTTAGTTTGAAGGATCTGTCAAAGTTGCCACTTAATCAGATTCAAGAACAGCAGAATGTTTCAAAAGTCCTCACAAACAAGACTTTGGGCTCACTTGGAATAGCTGAGGAGGACTTAGGCTCCACATTCCAGTGTAAGCTCTGTAACAGAACTTTTGCAAGCAAGCATGCAGTCAAACTGCACCTTAGTAAAACACATGGCAAATCCCCAGAGGACCATCTGATCTATGTAACTGAGTTAGAAAAACAATAGTGTCCAGGTAAGCAGCCAGGTATGCAAGTGACCACAGGAACATTGCACTAAACTTCTTCATAGTACTGCACTAGGCCTGACCTGAGCCTCTGAAATCAGTCTTATTTTTGTTGCTGAACTGCCTATCTGGACCTTGGTTTTTCTTACACTTATTTTGTAGTTCTATTTATATGCTCTTTGTCTGATCTGTGCATGGTTATTTTTTTGTTTCTGTTTTTATTTTTTTGTGAGTCAAAGTCTGACCTTTATTTTCAACATCTGTCCTTGATGTTAAGCTATCTTTTGTAGAATATAGTGGGAGACGCTATTGAGAGACATTAATTTAGCCGTAAAGAAAGACACAAAGAACAATGATAAAGAGACATCCTAAAATTACAAAGTTGCCATGACAATAAAGGTCACAGAACCTGGTAGTGTCAAGTTTTAACCCTCTGAGAACTGTAATAGCATTTCTGTGCCTTTCCCAGTGACTAAATGAGTAAATAAGGAGAAATGAAACAAAAGACTTCAAGGCATTTCATTCAAAAAAATTGTGTGTCATAAACAGAATTTTTTTTTTTTTTTTTTTTTTTTTTAATGAATGAGCTTCTTCTTCTTCTTCCTCTTCTTTTTTTTTAACGCAGAACTGGTTTGTGAAGAAATTGTGCATGCAGTCCTTGGAAGAAGGAGAGCTGTGTAGTACTCAAGGGGTTAGGAAGCCACAACTGTATAAGTTAACTAATGATTAAAAAGGAAAACAAGTTGCCACTATGCCCAAACCCTCTGGATGCTGAGAATTGCCACTTTTTTGGCAAAAAAAAAGAAAAAAGAAAAAAAAAAAAGAAAAAAGTAAAAAAAAAGAAGTATGCAAGCTGTTATTTAAAACAAATGTAAAAATGCTCTTTTCTTTCTTTCTTTTTTTTTTTTTCCTGTAAAATACTGCAGTTTATAGTTATTTACAAATGTTAAGCTTTGGTACAAGCTGACCTTTCTATAGTGTGCTGCATTAGTAAATGAAAACAAAAAAAATGGGGCAAATGTTGAATTCTGTTCCTTGTAAATTGCCAGCATCAGCTTAAAAAATACATGTTACATATCGTACCATTTTAAACTGTTCAACTTTCTTTGTACCTTCTGGCTGTATGCTTTCTCTTTTAACTTTTTATATTGTCATTTTATATTCAATTTCTGTGTATATAATGTAAAACCACACTTTTTGAATAAAATTTAGTTCCTGCAGCTTGATATAAATAGAGAAATTTTACTGGCACCTGCATCTTTCCAGATGCATGTACTTAAAGGAACTATCTGACAAAAATAAATAAATAAATAAAAATAAAGCAAGCAATGCACTATGAATTATACATTTTGATGTTTTATCATTAATATTGTACAGTACATTTTGGTTCACACAATTAAATCCACTGTTTTCTCAAGTGTAAAATAAACCCACATGCAGTTCTTGATTTACATACATTGTCATGTCGTCATTATTTTGCCTTTGAGGTGTTATTCCAGCAGTAAGAGTTTATGTAACCAACCAGCAAACATCTATTCAAACTAATCTCTCATGATCTGTGTGCTGACGTGTTTCATTCTAAGCTGTAATGCTAATAACTTCTTAAAGGAGATTTGCCGTGGATGCATACCTGGTGGGGTACGGAATAGGTGGGGCTCCATCCATTTGCAGCAGGCACTCTGTTCTGCTCTGAAGTGTAAGGAAGGCTGCAAAGGTTTCTGCTGAGTTAGTTTTCCTGCGCTGTGTGACCATACTTGTAATCATTTTGTGTGTGCGTTCAAAGGCCGTCTCCCCCCTTCTTTCTCAGGGAAAACACCTTTTGATTTCAACTGATACACGGTAAGACGCTGTGGCTTCTGCCCCTCTAGTCTGCTGAATGCTGTGGTTCTTGCCTTTGTGGCAGCAGTGAAGACCTCTGAGGCTTTGACACTAGTTTTTACTTACAGTACAAGAAGACAGACCTGTGTTTCTCTGTACTTTTTAAATATTACATTTTGAGGTAAGCTGAGTGCTATCATAGCAGGTGTTTCCCTTAATCTTTATTTCTGTTCTGTTGAATGCAGATGTCATTTAGAATGTAAAAGAGAGCTGTCAGAGCCTTCAGTACTCTATCTCCTGAGTGCTTTGACAGTTACAGTGTATGAAAGCATGGGATCTGCTATCCATTACACTTTTTTGGAGGGGCTATTAAATATGAGGACCTAGAGGGGTTTGCTTTCACATAGTATTAGCGATAATATTGCGTCACGTATAGTTCTGTGTACATATTTGTGTTTCTGCTCATTCTCCTCAGTTCGTCTGAAAGTAATTTACATCTAAGATCTTTGCCTCCAAATACAGCACAGCTCCACGTTTAATTTTGCTTCAGTGACAACTGCAGGAATACCCACGCATTGCTCCGTTCTCTGTATGAGCCTAGCAGGCCTAGGTCAGCTACATTTACATACCATTTCTAACGAGAGCAGGAAAAGTGCTGTGAGGATTTTTTAAGCATCCCTTCCTTTCTTCACTACTAACTACCTATATCCTTCAGGGGATGTAGCCATTTAGACACTGAGGTTCAATTACTGGATGATTATGTACTTGGGGCCCAGGGGGTGTCGAGGAAGGATAACAGTCAGGCCTATGGCTTTAATGCAGTCTTTAAATAATAATCCTTTGAAGTTTTGTTTACTTTACCACAGGCCTGCAAACATATGATTATAGAATGTGCTGTATTACGTTGCAGTAGTGGGTGAAAAGGTTGAAAGGGAGAAATAATAGCTCTAAAGTGGGTTTGAATCTAATGTAAATCCATTAAAACTCATTTTGAAACATGGCATGTAAAGTGAGTTCTCAACACCAGGTGACTCCCTCGAGAGGTATTTATGACATTGCTAAATCCGTTCAGTTCTGATAGCTTCAGAATTGGACAATCACTCATCATCTGCGCCACTGTCTGAGGAGAGTCCATTTAGAATAAACCAACAGTTCTACCTGGAGACTGCGCTGGTGTCATGATTTCGAAAACTGAAATATGAAGTAGATGAAAATGTGAGGGCTCTGATGTTTAACAAAGAGCACAGAGACAGTGTGATCTTTTTTTGTTTTTGCCACTTTAGTTTGAGTACAGCATTTTTAGGAAAAAAAAAGTCTTTATTTTTCAAAAAATTGTTCACTCTAAATCTGAGTTAGTTACTCTTCTCCTCATCGGTTTGCACGTTTATTTTTTCTTTGTTTTCGTAAGCTTTCCACAAAGGTTATTTTATGCTCTTCTGTTAGTAGGTGCCAGATCTACTGCGTGGAAGAGACCCTTTAACCTTTCAGGATTGTCACTGTCCCTGAATGGTTTAAAACCTGTTTGGATGCGGTTCTCCGAGATACGATTTATTGGAGGGTTGTTAGAGTTAGGGTAGTATGGTTAGGTTGTGGTTGGACTTGATAATCTTTAATGTCTTTTCCAACCTGAGCAATTCTATGATTCTGTGATTCTATGACTGCTTTTGAAGAAAAGAGACGTAGGAGCACTGACCCCCGTAGTATTCTGTGTAAACCTGCATACCTGCCCTGTGACATATTCAGCATCCAGTGTATCTGTTTCTTTTCAAAGACGAATGCAGCTGCATTTTTGCAGCAGTGCATTGCTGGTGCTCACATACCTGCTCCTATCTGTTCTCAAAGAGGAAGATCTTGGTTTGGCTGTTTCACAGGCTTGATTTCTGCTTACGTATGCTTTTTCTTTATTTCTGTTTTGAAGCTTATGCATAATGTTGCAAATTTGAGAGATCTGTGTACTGACGACATTAGTACTGAATGAAACAAAGGCTTTTTTTCTGCTTTTAATAGCATTTGTTTGAATATTTGCTGATGTCTTCTGCAACATAACTTTGTTACGTCTTTCTCTTGGTAGTTACGCTGTTAATAATGACACCAGACATAATCTGTCCTTATCATAGACAGCTAAAATGCAATTGCAATTAAGTATAAAGGCAAAAAAATATAAATGTTATCTGGTGTTAGACTAATCAGGGCACAGTACATCAGCTTTTGCCTGCAATTTATAAAGCCATCTTAGATTTGAGTGTGTTATATCCTTTAAATAATATGGCAGGATCCTGGCTCAAAGACCTTCAAGGAGAGGCCAGTTTCCAAGCAGAGTGTTCTCGCAGCTCCATACGTGTTGGTCTCCTGGCTGATTCAGAATCAAGTTACTCTCCCAGCATGAAAGTAATAGGAAGTGGGATTTTACCATCTGTTCACTGAAATTTAAACTGGGTTCCTTTTCTGTCCGTGTATGACAATAGAAGGCTAACCCGACTTTGCTGGCCTGATAGTAATTTAGATAATGCGATTCTTTCAAACTTTTCTTTTCCCTACTGTTCTCTTTGAGTTTCTTCTCACTGTGTTTCACATGGCTTTCTGTAGTTTCTTCTCATCCTTTTCAACCTTTCAGGACATTCTATGATATGATTCTATGATATGATTCTATGTGTATGGTCATCTTCATCCGAGACACAGGTATAGTGATCACATTTTGGGATTAAAGATGCTCTTTTAAGTAAAGGTGATACAAAGGAATAAATCAATATTCAAAACTGCATATGTTGTGAAAAATGAGAATATTTTTCAAGTCTCTTTAGATGATATAGGTTACCTAAGGTCATTATCCTTTATGTTTCTCCAGAATCTTCACCAGCTTAATATTTTCTGGCAACTCATATTGCAAGACTCTTTTTAGAATAGTTTAGCACAAATAAAGTAAAGCTGCAAGACTGTTATGAGGCTAATGGACATTTTTAGAGAACCAGTGTTAGAATAGATGATGATCATAAAAGCTGTAAACCTTCCCACTGAGAATGAGGAGCTCCAGTTACTCTACTGTGAAGATCACTTCTTGGAGTCTGTCTTTGGTCCTGTCTAGTGATCTGCTGAATGAAGGGTCAGTATGGTCACAATATATCTAATAAGTTTTTATCCTAACTACTGTAGTTGTTTTTTACTTCTTCTCTGCAGAAGATACGAAGTTTAAATTTTGATTGATTAGCTATGGCCTGTCACGTTATTTTGATGGTTTTTAATTCTGGTTAAACTTACTAGTGTAGAAGATTGACTATTAAAATTATTTCTTACAAAAAAAACAAAAAAAAAACAAAACAAAAAAAAAACCCACAACATTTTTAACTACATTGTTCAAGAGATAATGGGTAGGCAATCAATATAAATTAGTTCTAAAGAAATTTGATGTAGGTCAGTGTACTGCACTTCTGTCCAGAGTGGTTGAGTCTGCATTGTGTGGAGAAGGAGGTTAAAGCCTGACAGGTTCCTGATCAGGCTGTCAGATGTAGGACATCTGCACATCTGCAGCTGAATGCCACGTGGTCACTCTGGTGAGAAGGACTGAACCATCTGTAGAAGGAGCCCAGAGCTGGATCATTTGCACAGAACAGCTTATATGATGAAATCTTAAGGGCTGATGGGACATTCTAGGCAAGCATAGGCCAATCTTTAGGACCGTGCAGATGGAACTCGTTCCTCCTGGTATTTGCTACTGTTCATCCAAGGCCTTCTGCTTAGTGTGTCCAGACTGAAGTTTGCATTTGAGCTTGTCTATGAAGCACAAAAATGGAGTAGTACCCACAATTTTTAACCAAAACATGACACATGTGAAGGTGGAATCCAGAAAGCAGCAAGCTAAAAATCAAATGCCCAAAGCTCTTGACCGGTAGGTAGAGGTCAAATGATCAGAACATGCTGCCAGCCACAGTTCTTTACTCCTCAGAGAGTTTATATTCAACACAAAACAGCAGTTGAGTTCAGTCCTTCATAACGTGGGTTGGAAGGAAGACCCAATAGCCACATGCAAGCAGTTTCTTTCAAACAAGTTCACTACTGGACTATTGGGTGTTAAATCAGTTTGGCAAAATACATTAACCTGCCAGATGGCCCTTCAGTTTCATTATATCATCCTGTGTATCGCCATGCTCAGAATTCCTTCACCCCTTGACACCCCTTTCAGAGGAGCTTGGATGCCCAAGACTGCATAGTGCCAAGGTCACTTATCAGTCCTGCTGAATAACTTGAAATTCTGAGTTTTAGTAATTTCGAATGACAATGTACATTACTATTCTCTGAAAATAGGCACAGGTTTTAGGTCTAGACAGATAGATTGGGTCACACGCTGTTTGTCATCATCCTGCAGCCAATGGAGACCATTGCTGTAAAATCCTGAAGGCTGCTTCATATGAAACTCAGGGAAAAACAACATTTTTTTGCTGCTCTCCCTCTATTCTGTATTTGCACATGCAAAGATATTGTGGTGGTTTAACTTGAGCATTTCTGAGTAGACTGTTCTGTAAAAACTAACCTCCTTTTCCAAATCTTGGTTTGGTTTAGTTTATCGCTGCAGGGTTCCAACATGTAATGTCTTATTTGTTGTCATGGAAGCACTGCTACAGGCTCAGTGTCAGGAACATCCTCTTCTCCCTGCTCCCCCCAACCTCCAGCAGAGCAAGGAGATCTGGCAAGTGGCTCTGCTCTGCAGGGAGCTGGTGGTGGGCTGGGAGGGAGAGAAGCCGATAGCAGGGGAATTCATTCTTAATGAAGGGGTACAAAGCTTCATGTTTTCAGTTGACTCCTTCAACTGTGCTAGCTGTGCCTTGCTGTATGAGGTGTGGCTCTGGAAAATGCTGCTCCTGGGCCGTAGGGTCATTGGCATCTCCTTGGTTCATCCTTAGAAAGGGAAAAATGTTATGCAGTACATAACATGTAGTACAGCCCATGTTCTCAGGAAAGTGAGACCTGCTACAGGTAGGAGGTGAGATTCATGGGTGTTTTATCTTACTGCTGTAAGTCACTCCCTAGGTATTTTCATTCTGGACTTTTTTTTTTTTTTTCCAGTTTCCAACTACTTTTAAAGCAATTGAAGCCAAACTGTAAGAACCTCTGTGCTATATAAGAACTGCCCATGACTGCTGTGGCAGGGAAACTGCCCACCAATACCAGTATTACTGTAGGAATTTGACTGGAAAAGCCTCAATGTAAACAAGTTCTAAGCTTACTAACGTGCAAATACTGTCACTGAAAACCACTGCAGCCTCAGAAACCACTCAAAGTTGGTATATTTCGTGGCAATCCAAGGTCAAACACGCTCAGCATGTTTGCAATGGGCTTGCTGCATTAATAATTATATATAGTCATATCGGAGGGTGTAACATGATGATAAAATGTGGTTCAAGGATGCACTGTATAGTACATTTCTTCTTGCAGTCATGTGTGTCTTTGCGTTCAAAGGAGAACTAAGAAGCTGCCTCCAAAGTGCTGTCTTGCTAAAGTTTGTACCATCTAGCATTAACTGCCTGTACTATTTCTCATCACTACTTTTCTGTTGTGGGGTAATGCAAAAAACTAGATAGCTGTGCTCTAAAAAAGGCAACAGGTCCAGGCTTCACATTGCATGGGGATCCTCTGTCTGAGATTTGGGGGTTGGTGAATGAGCTTCACGTTTTTTAGGTCTACTTTGACAACTGTGAATCTGGAAAAGTGCAAAGAAGAAATAGGACCGAGGAATGACTGAAAACAGTGTCTAATGATCAGCAGCCACCGAAAGGGGAAAAGCAGCACAAAAAAAGAATTGGAGATCCAGTGTGAGAAGAAGGAAAAGACGGGAAGAATAAGCGATGGGAGAATAATTGCTATTAGCAAGAGCAGACGGCAGGGATTGTGAAAGCTAGGGCTGAGAGGGATGAAAATGAAAAGGGTGGAAGAAGCCTTTGCCTGTTAGGAAATAAGGGTACTGGCTAGATAAGGCTGAAAGGGGCTCTGTGCTGGGAGACATGGGCATGCCCAAGTGATGCCTGGGAACATCTCTGACCTCTTGCAAAAACTGTGGAATGAACCTGAATTTGTTTCAGGAAGGAAACAAGGTTCTGCAGTGGACAGCAGAAGCGTTCAATGTAAAAACTTCACAGCACTGTCTGTTCCAAAGCTGTAGCATTGGAGTGAGGGAAGATAAGAGGAAAGCTGAGCAAAGAGTTTGAATGACTCGTAGTAGTGAGTGCTCTTTACCTCGTGTTGCATTAGATTGGGAGAGGAACAAAGCGGAAAGCTTTGGGGAGGAAATTAGGGGTTGTTTTGCTGCTGCTGGGTTGTTTATTTGTACTTTTTTTTTTTTCCATTTAACAATTTCTAAGAGCAATAACTACACCAAGTTTGTATCACAGTAGCAGAGTCCAGGGCCCTGAGCATGCGGGTTGCTGTAAAAACACACAGTAACAGAAGTTACCTTCTTATTTAACACAAGATGGAACAAGTGGGTGTAAAAGCAATCAGAAACAGGGGAGAAGGTGGTGCAATTTCACAGGCTATCCATGTACATAATTTGAGTGCTTGCAAATCACTTAATTTTTTAAGATGTACTAATAGATGTGCTGCAGTCCCTACTGTCCATCCACCTAGCTGCTCTCAGTTGGCAACTTCACTATTGATATCTGGGCATCATTCTAAGTGAGCACTTAAGGTTGAGTATCAGGGGAAGGTATTTATAGTTTCAGCAGAGTGGGTTGATAGCTATTCCAGCCCCAGATGGGAATTGGGTTACATGACAGATCAGGCTGCCTTCCAATTTTATCCAATACCAGCGATAAGGGGAAGGGGGAGGGAGGACAGCTGCAGCCGTATAGTCCTTCTAGGGTTAAAGATCCTAATGCTTTAAAGAGAATGTCTAAAAGAAAATTTCTTTCTGAAATAATTTATGGAAATGCCGTGCTCCCTTTGAAGGTTCCATGTCACTGCATGGCACTACGCAATGTTCTCTTTCTTCACCTGTCAGGCAAGGACCACCTCGAAGAGTCTCACTGCTGATTACTAGTTAATTGTCATTAATAAGTGACAACTGACATTATGGGGGCTTAATGCAGAGAGAACAGAAAAGAGCCACAGATATTCTAATGAGCTGACTCCTACGTGCCCTCTATTGTTGTCGAAAATGAGGAGCTGTCGTCATTGTTCAGGAGATGGGCTTCAATTGCTCTGGAAAAATATTCTCTTTTAATTTCTTTATGCATAGATAATTCCTGGTGCACTCTCTCTCCGTCTGTCTCTCTTGCTCTTTCTCTCATACACACACACAGACACACACACCTTTCTGTGAACGCAAGGAAAACTTCCCCTGAAGATACACTGTGTTAAGACACACTTTGATTTAGATACATGCATGTGCAAGCAAATATGGATGCACATATGCAAGGAGTGCCTATGTGCAAACCACCAGCATGTGTATTTTATTTGAAGACTCAGGAAAGGGCTGAGCACAGACAACTTCACTAAGAAAAGGGACCAAAAGGGGACAGCCAAAAACTCTATGAGCTGATATATGAAGTTAGGGCAGGGAAGTCCCGTTCTGACCATAGTGTGTGGAATTTCAAAATGATGGCAATGAGTGCCATCACATATTTCAGATACAGGTACCTAAAATTAGGTCCTTGCTCTTCATTTAAATAGCAGCATAATAATTTCAAAATTCTCAAAGCTGTCAAACAGACAGGAGCTCCCTGGGAGGCGGTGGTGGCTGCTGAAAGGCAAATTTACTCTTTGCACACTTTCTGAAAATCTCAGCCAGCAGAGGGCCGGGAATTTGGGGGCGATGATTTAATTAGGCACCAAGCTCTTAGATGCATTTCCTGAGAGTTTTTAGAAAATCAGGAATTCAGTTTACACCGGGCAGCTATGACTGAGCCAGGAATAATTGACTTCTGTACAATGCCAGATGAAATGTGTACATACATAATAGAGCCTCTGTTACTCGGTGGATTTGGGATAAGCAGGCCACCAGTGAGAATCTCTCCAAAGCTCAGGAATCTCTCCTGATCCCCAAGGTCAAAGTCTAGGTGAAACAAACTGAAGCCAGTGCTGTTCTTATGATGATGCCAACTTCTACCAAATTTGAAGCAGCACAATCACTTGGATCAAATCTCTAAGTATGGCTGGTAATTGAGCTCTAAATTGTAGAAGGGGATTTTTTTATTTTGACCAATAAAATCCAAGAGTTTCCATTCTGAATCAGTAAACTGCATGTCTGTATTGCTCTCTAACATTTAAAGCTGTGTAGTTTTCCTTGAGAAGTGGCTTATCCAGTATCTTTCAGCTATCTGCACAAAGAGGAGAGCCCATCATTTTAGAGGGAATCTCATTTCCATTGCCTAGCTGAAGTTTATAACTCAAGGCTCGCAGGAAAGAAAATGAAAATGAGATGCCTCTCTCATATTGTGCTTGGAGTGAAGACATTCATTAGCATTCTCTGTCTTGCTGCCTGCCAACGCCCAAACAAAAGATACTGCCTGGAACAATGGCCTGAAATGAGGAACACAACTGAAGGAAACACAGGCAGCGTGCCGTTTGCCGTGGTCCAGGGACCTGAAGCCAATGTATATGGAGCCCCTGCACATCCAGTGATGGAAAGCTGTCTTCTTCTTTACACCAGGCTTCCCACTGAAGTCAATGGATGCTGTGTCTTACCTTTTTGTAGTGCAATTTGGTGGGTCCTAATTCCCAGATCTCTATGTGACCTCAGACAGTACCTCTCTGTGGCTGAATCCACTCATCTTTTAAAGAGATGAGATAATGCCTGTGCAGCGGAGAAGGCTCATGCTGTAATCTGTGGTGGAAGAGTTTGTAATGCTGCATAGAAAGCATTTCTTGACATTGCCGGTGTCTTTTCAGTTATGCGCTGTCTTTAAAATTTCCTTTTGGAGAAGGCAGCTGAAAAGATCACAGTCCAAGCCATTTCAGCTCCTGAGGCAAGAGGTCAGCCTGGTGCTCTTTGTGGTGCTCCTCTACCTCCTTACCCTCTGGGTTAGGGAGCTCCTACTGCCCACCACTAAGCTCAGGCTAGGGTCACAGCTGCCAGGGCAGTTTCATATCCAGATCTATCACAACAGTTGTTACTGTCCTCATAATTCTTCCCTTCTTGCTTCATTTCTAGCTGTAACAAAACAGTTCTGGCAGCTCCTGGAACGTCTCTGCCCCCTGGACCCCAGAAAATCTGATGTTGAATATTGGTGATGTCAGCTGACGTTAGTATGTTGATTGGAAAGGTGAAAGTTGGGTTCTAGGTATGCTGAGTAGTTTATCGCTTTTAATAACATTGATCTTATTAATGGCAGTGGAATATAGCAAAATTTGATGGAACTGTTTCCGAGTGAAGTTGTTCCCTTCTGTCTGAGAGTCCTGTGGCATAAAATTGAACAATTGTTCTCCTGTCTTGTGTACTTCTTCTCTCTCAAATGAAAGTCATCATCCTTATTTTCATTGTGTGCGTGCACTAGAAAGACACTCAAGATCTTTCAGACATTTTAGCAAACACTTCCAAATGACTGGCACTCCGGTTGCAGCACTCTTCTTTAAATAATTTACAATCATTAAAATGACATCAGACTATCTCCAGTGCTGGCATTCTTTCCAGTCGCTGTCTCTCACATGTCTATGTGGGATGAAGGTAAAGCTGAGTCTGCAATGATGGATGTCCCTTACAGAAAATGGTTTAGAATAACCCAGGACACACAACAAAGCCAGAACTAGAGATAGTCTTATCTTGCTTTTAGAGCTGTAAATTATTTAAGGGAGCGCTCCAGCTCCAGGAAACTGAGGTTACAGCAAATATTAAGCTTCCTGTATGGCTATTTTTCTTGTGTCAGGTGGTGTGGCAGAGTTTATTCATAGGCATTCAGGGGCTGTGCAAATAATCAGCAAATGAGAAAAATATTCTCTTTGGCTGTTTCTCATGTCAGATTTCTAGAGAACCAACGATTGAAGTTTAGGACCTTTTTGCATTGAATTCAGATCAGTAAAAATCCTCCTGATGGCTAGAAAACATTGTGACAAACTAATAGGTGCATTGTCAATAGAGGTTATTACATCTTCATAAAATGCTCCAAGTAACAACATATAATTTATCTAACCAAATGCACGATGCTCCAATCCAATAACTGCCGATAACTAAGTGATTCAAGAAACAACATGAGGAAGTTGAAATGCACAAAATGCTTGGTGATTGCTTGAGTGGTCTGTCTTGTTCCAGCTGATGTCAGAAGCTTAAGCATGTCCCTTCTGTGCCCATCCTTGAATCCCTGCATGGCAGCAGGAAGGACTTGGAAGATGGCTGCCATCTGTACTTAGGGATGCCTCCTGCATCCTTTGATCACCACAGAGCACAAAGACATCCCTGATTGGTGAAAGAAGCTCAGAACCCTGCCTCCTCTTCTAACCAGCATGGGAAGTCAGTGGAGAGAGGAAGAAGAAGAAAGGAGATTTTGTTGTTCATACCAGAGCGTTAATTTCTTGAATTTGAAGGTGAAAAATGTATGGCTTTTTTTCTTGTACTTAGGTTGCTCCTGTTTCTTTTCTTGGAAACTACACCAGATACAAAAATTGCCATGACTATTTGGTAGAGCAAATTCTCAATGGTGAATAAGAGCCTGTATGTCACACTTGTAAAAATCTGCACTAATGGAGGTGACCCACTGTTTCACAGCAGCTATGACAGCATCATTGCTAGGAAAATGCTGCCTTTGCGCTCATCTTTCATTGTTCTGAACAAATTGAAGTCAGAAAGCACCAAATCAGGATTATACAATGGTGTGGTAAGATAGTTCAGCCAAGGCTGTTAATGTGTTCCACAGTCTTCAAACTGATATGGAACATGGAGTTATCATGTTGCAAGAGAAAGGTTATCTTCTTCTCTGTCCGGACTCTGGAAGTTTGAGCCTTCAGCTTAGTCAGCGCTGCAATGTAGTGCTCAGAGTTGATGGTGTGCCCTGGTTGCAGGAAGTCCAGAATGATCACCCCTTTCCTGTCCCAAAAGGCAGTGCATATCACTTTACCCACTGAGGCCTGTGACTTCAACTTCTTTGATGGGGAATTCATGTCACCACTTCAGGTACTGCCATTTTGTCTCTGGCTTCTAGTGGTGATACCACATCTCATCACTGGCAATGATGCAATCCAGGACTATCACCTTCAGCCTCACATCAGTTCAAAAGGTCCTGAAAAACTTGCATAAAATGTTCTCACTGTTTGTGTGTGAGTATTTGTGGGGCCCATCTGGCACAAATTTTGCCATAATCCAACATTGCCACAGGTGTTTCCAATAATCTGTACACAGTTTCCTGGTCATAATCCCCCAGTATGGGTGGATGAGCTGATCAAGACACTCTTCAGAGTGTGACAGCTGCGCATGGCCGTCCAGAATGTGGCTTGTCTTTCACACGGCTGAAACCACTGCTGAAAACTCACCTCCCACCGCCTTGCTGTGCTGACATCTGCTGTTTGGTCTCCATAAATGTTCAGTAAACATTGATGGATGTCAATGGGTGCATTTTTTCTGCGCAGAGGAGTTCAATTCCACACCTTTGCTTCATGCACAGCACGTCCATGTCAGATGCCATTTTGTCAAAACTGCCCCTTCTGTTGCCATTTGTCACATGATAACAACATGTAACGGGATGTTGCTGGGAAGGATCAACCTCTACTGCCATACCAACAACATCTGCCTCTGATGTTGTGGGCCAACATAATAAAATAGGAGGCATTATTTTCAGAGCAGCCCTCGTAACAATTTTTGCCTTTGGTTTCTTTTTAATGTTAGGTTGACGGTGAGTAGGCAAAAATCATATTCATTTGCGATAAAGCATTTTTACGTACTGTATATAACAATATGAGGAGATGGGGGTAGAATTTCAAAGTGGTACTTTTCTTTGGTTCCTTCCCTTTCAATAGCTGTTGTTTTGATTACTCTGCGCCTTAGGCTATCATTAGAATCTTTTTGTGTGTGGAAGTATTAAGTCCATAAATATGAAAATAAGCCTGTAATTGACCCATGGACTGAATTTATTTCCATTAGATTCTTCTTCTAGTATAAAAAGCACAAACTGGAAGAGTGATATTTATGTGTGTATGAAGCTCCCCAGCTCTGATGGTATATCATATATTTGATAACAAGGTTATGCTCTTAAAGGGACTACTCAGCAAGACAGGGTGGGGAAAACAGGTGTCTTATTTTAGTTTTGAAAGCAAAATCGGGCACAGCCATAAAACACATGCACAGCACATACCATTATTTTGATTAATCGGACTGCTAGAAAACAGCTCATAATGAAAGCTGATCAGCATGTCCCAATCAGTCTCATTAGGCTCCTCTGCAAACACCTGGAGAAAGGCAGCCAACGGAGGGTACTTTGGAGGCAAGAGGAGCTGAGTGATCTACCACTGCAAACACCAGGGTTGCCACACCTGCTTGTGTGCTTAAATGGAGCTTTACAGGATGCGGGGAGGTTTCTCAGCTAAATGGCACATAAAGCTCAGCTGCCTTCCAGGGAGGCGGTGCGCTGCTGCCATGCCCTATGCATCACGCCTAACATTCCAGTTGTTGCCTCTGTTTGTGGCCACAGCTGTAGCTCTGCTGAGCTACTACATAAAGTTTTCCAGAGATGCTCTTTTTTTTTTTGTGTGTGTGTGTGTGTTATTTGTTTGTTTGTTTTTCTTCTGGATTTTTCCACCTTTCTGCTGTGTGCAGGGGCCATATGGCACAGCTATTTCATTGACACCCACAGGATCCTCCCATGCAAACAGTACATGGGGAAGAAAAAGAAGGAAGGAGGGCACAAGGTGGGTGAGCTTATTTCGAAGGACAACATCTCAAAATATTCAGGGCTTGGGCCATGAGATGCACAACAGCCAGAGCCCCGTTACTGCCCACAGCAGCCTGCTCTCTGAGTGACGTGTCTATGGGATTCTATGTAATTTCCCAGCCTCTCTGCTCTCTCTTCTGTTTTTCCTTTATGTGCAAGGAACTGATCATTACATAGGCAAAAGGGACTGGTGCGATTATACACATGTAATTGAGATGCCAATGTTTTTGTTTGTCTAACTTAAATCTAAATTTGTATTAAGAAGGGTAAAGGTGGAGGGGCCTTGCAATGTCCTCCCCATTTGTGTCTCCTCGTAGCAGTAGCCACCATTATTAGCAGTGCATTGAATTAATGGCCAATTGTCTTTTCATAGTCTAAGAAATATGATGGGCTGTGAAACCAATCCCAAGCAAGACTCTGAGTAACTAGCATATCTAATTAAAAAGAAATGGAATGGTGGCAAACAAAATTAGTATCTGCTCTATAGACAATGCTGTGAAAAGCACACAGGAAACTTGGATGTGAAACTCTTCCCCCATCAGGACGGATGTCTCTGCAGTATGGGTACGAGGATGACTGTAAAAAACTACTTGAAACATCAACTACATCCTCAGCCAAGTGTTTCCCTCCATGTGAGACCTTCCTGCTGCTGGATAGGATCTCATTGCTTTGCAGAGCGTGTGCAGAATGGTCTCTGATTTGTACATAGTAAGCCATTTTGTCACTGCATGGAAGAAGTCCATTCAAAAATGATGTCCAACCAGCACTAACAAAGAAGAGCTCTTCCTGCATCGCTGATTTTGTTGTAATTTTTGTTTTGTTTTTTTTTTTGGTGGGGGGGGGGGTGCTGCAATCGGATTGTGGTATAAAAATAGGCTCATGTTGCACAGTGGGTACTTCTGGCCATAGAGAGAGGCACATCCCTGTAATCAAGCAGAAGATGTAGTGATGTGGACAGCGTGTTGCCAACCATCACAAAACTCTTATGGATGTTGAAGCTATGAGAGCCAAGTACCTTACCAGGGCACAGCACCTTGTGGTCCTTCATGATTTCATCCAAAATTTTGCTATATCTTGAATTGATTTTGAAGCCCTATTGCATGTAGCCAGGTGATTAGAATAGAAAGACGTAAGTGAAGTTTCTATCCTTCATCCTTGCTCCCAGAGGACTACTGATGGAGGAGAAGAGTGGCAGCAGGAGTGCTCTAGGGATGGTTAGCTTTCTGCAGCACAGGGCGCATTTTTAGCACAGAGTGGAAGAAGTAGCCACACAACTCCTATTAACAATAACGTGATTGCGTGTGTGAGTTCTATTCACTGTACTGAAAATTTACCCCTAAGGGTCCACATAAATTTGAGCTGTTGACCATGTGAAATGTTCTTTTATGGGCAATAAGGACACCAAGAGGCAGCTACATGTTTTCCTAAGCCCTGGCCACATACCAGTATTTGTCTGCATAATTCTTCAATTTTTCTTCCCAGATTCTTCATACAATGCAAACATTGCTTATAGAGCGCAGGAAAAAAATGGTTTTAACAACAGCATACTTTGTTATTAAATTAGGCCTTGGAACTATAATTCCCCATCTCTGCATTTGATGAGAAACCCTCTACAATGTTATCAAACTAATATATTGTAGCAAATTCTATATCTACTGCCTGTGCCACATACAATATGAACTGCATGAGAAAGAGCTAACTTCCTAAAAGATTTTTTTTCTCTTCCTATTTCTCACTAAGAAGCAAACAGCTTGCTGGCAGGTCGAGCATTCGTGCTGCTGAATCTTACCTTTGATTTGATTATGCAAATGGAGAGGAGCTGTACTGTGGTACATCCTGAGAAAATTTAATTTCCACTTTACATCTAAAACTCTCAACCCACCAAAAGATTAGCAATTGTCAATAATGCTGCGTGCTCTTCCTCTCTCTCCTTCTTTCCCTCTTTCTTTCCTCCACATTTTACTTTTCTTCCCACCCTCCTTTCCCTCGCAGTGTTATGAGGCTGTCTCTCCAACAACTGGAGCAAAAAGTTGTGCAGGGGAGGCGTACATCCTCTCTGCAGACACGTTCAGCATTCTGAACTCCACCATCGTAAACAATGGACATGCATATATTTTAAAAAGAAACTTGGAGTAATTTATCTTAATTTAAAACTGACTCTTCTTGCTCGGGCTTTTCTCTTTTTTTTTTTACTCTTGGAATACTGCATATATAAATCCTGAGACAATCTCCTGGTAATTCATATTAATACACTTGGGGAAACGGTTTGGATTCAAAACAAATGTTCTTGCAAATGTAGCTGTCTCATCTGCCTCGTTTCCCAGATCCCCCAAACCCAGCTGGATTAACTCTTTAACTTCGAGAAGTGGGAATGGACTTCTTCTGCAGTGCTTGGAGTGACCACATGAGCCCTGTAGGAGGAGTCGCACAAGTGGTGTTGGACACCTGTGCCCCAAAGGTGCAGGGAACAGAAGGAGTTATAGCAGGAATTTGGATATCACCAGGGTCTTTGTGTTGCTGTGGGTCTGCTGGGTTTTTCCCAGCTGTTTCATCCTGCAACTGAACCACAACAGAGATCCAGATCTCCTGTAGCAGGAGGTTATACCTGAGAAGAAGAGTTATGACAACTTTAGGAAGAGACTTTGGAAAAAGCCAAATCTCACTGTTATTTCTTTGGCTTTTCCTTCCTTCCACTGCCCAGGAAGTGCTAACCCCGCACGCCTCACATTCTAAAACAGTGACACAATGAGGTGCTTGCTCTGTATAAACTCCTTTGCTTGAAAATTAAACTTTAATTGAAAAGTAGGACTCTGAAGAGATTCCCAAATACAGTGTCTGACCAATTACAGCAGTGCAGTGGTTGCAGAGGAAAGCTATAAGCATTAGCTGCAGCTCGTGTTGTTTGAGGGATGTATCTCCAACTGAGCATCAGCATTCAGGTCCATGCCTATGTTTTTATGCTCAAAACAGGAGATTTCATGCATTTAAGATCAATTTTGTTTGTTACAGATCTTGCTCTACCTGGTCCTCTACCCTCTACCGCCTGGCTCTGCTTTATTTATTCTGAATCCAGTGTGAACAAAATGTTCGCATCCGCTCTTTGCAGGGCAGCTGCCTTTGCTGTGTGTCTCTGGGTGGCAGCTCAGTGCCTGAGCCAGATTTGCAGGCACTGCAAGTCATGGAAGGGGAGCGCTGGGTTTGGTCGCTGCGTTGACTCCCTGACAGAACCCCATGCTGCTGCTCGCATCAGCGTGTGCCAGCAGCCCCAGTTGTGATCTCTTGTTTGTCTCTTGAGCGAGATGAAACTAACATGCTGAGAGCTGTCTACGGCTAGTCACACGTCGGCATGTACGTGTGGGTTGTTTTTGTGGTCATAAAACTTCGAGCTGTGTAGAGCAGCAAGTGCGTTAGAATGATACCTGATAACAATGCTGCATCTTTATGATGTGTCAGGCTCTGTTCTGATGGGTTTGCTTGCTTTTCTTTCTCTTCCTCAGGGTGCTCTGACTTCCAGAGGAAACGTGGGTTTTTACCAAAGAGGTGGGGGCACAGCTCCTCACCCTACGCCGGGAGCAATTTCATACCCCAAAAGAAAGCAATCTGTGAGGTAAGCAGGGGTCATAGCAATATGTGAGCCCCCCAGGGTAAGCATAGGTACCTTTTTCTTTCATTTTTTTAATTTCCGAGCAAACTGGAACTTTTTATTAAGAATTTGAGAACAGTTTAATCATCAACTCCTGAGTGTAAAATGCACTTTCCACCTTTCCCCCCAGAAAATTTTGTAAGAGATTTTGATGAGCCTTGTTGGAAAGCTCCATCACCTCAGCTCCAAAGCAGCTGTTACGGTGTGGGTGCTGCTTTACAGAGCCAGTCCTAAGCTGTGCTCCAAGGGAAGGGCTTAGGGCAAGATATAAAAACAGGATGCAACTGAGTGATTTAGAAGGAAGAAGGGAGGAACTCCGAGCAAATGGCATGCCACTGCTCCAGGAGCCAAAGGACAAAAAAGACTGAGAGGGGCAGTGAGATCTAGAGCAGCAAAAAAATGAGTGGCCAGGCGAGCAGGCGAGTTTTTGATCAGAAGGGTTATAAAAACACTGCCCATAGTCAGTTAGGGGCCACAAGGCCTGTTTTTTAAAGCTGCCCATCGGATGATGAAAGTAAGTTAGCATGGGGCCCAGGCTAGCTGCTTGACTGCTGAGTGGGAAAGAATTTATTTGGTGGTGGTGGTGTAGGCTCACAGAAACACCCCCAACTGCAGTCACAGGTAATGGAATTCTGGTAGAATTACAAATCAGGGAACGAGCAAATCTGGCTATCTCTCAGCTCCGCTGTTGATTTCCCTGTACCTTTTTGGTTTCCCATCCTTCCCTATGTGCGGAAGTCCACTTTTCTCTCTGGTTGGACCTCTCCAGCTACATCACCATGGCCTGCTCTGTGATTCTGTGATGTGAAAGAAAAAATGCCACCTTAGCCTCAATAGCAAGGCAAGACTTGTGGACAGAATGAAATCTGGGTTTCACCTTAGATACTATCCTCTAACTCTTTATGCGTGTGTTTGAAAATATTTTGAAAAAATCCTCTGCTGATTACTTCTTCTAGAAGAAGTGACAAAGAAGATTGCTTTACTTTTTTTGAAAGTTATTTTATTCTGTTTTCTGAAGTATTTGCTCAGCGGTGCTTTATATGTTCAAAGTGGCTGCTCTGGGAGTGGTGGATTTGTGTATGCCCAAGGACAGAGCCCTTTCTATTGGTAGTGTAGCTGTGACAGCTCAGGATGTGCAAGGCTCCCTTCTTTCACAGAATTGCAGAATCATTAAGGTTGGATAAGACCTCTAAGATCATCCAGTCCGACTGTCAGCCCATCCCCACCATGCCCACTGACCATGTCCCTCAGTGCCACATCCACACTTTCCTTGAACACCTCCAGGGATGGTGACTTCACCACCTCCCTGGGCAGCCTGTGCTACTGCCTCACCGTTCTTTCCGAGAAGGAATTTTTCCTAATGTTCAACCTGAACATCCCATGATACAATTCAAGGCCATTCCCTCTCATCCTACTGCTGTTACCTGGGAGAAGAGGCTGACCCCCACTTCATGACAATTTCCTTTCAGGTCTTTGTAGAGAGCGATACAGTCTCCCCTGAGCCTCTTCTTCTTCAGACTAAACAGTCCCAGTTCCCTCAGCTGCTCCCCATAAGACTTGTGTTCCAGACCCCTCCCTGCTTTGTTGCCCTTCTCTGGACCTGCTCCAGGGCCTTGATCTTTCTTATAGTGAGGGACCCGAAACTGAACACAACACTCAAGGTGCGGCCTCAGCAGTGCTGAGAGCTCCCACATCACATCCCAGGTACTCTCTACTAGTTGTACCAGGAGTCTCCCCAGAGTTTTCCAGCAATCCCTGTGTACACCCAGCTGCTGCTGACTCCTGTCTCCTTCCCCCTTCATATTCCCCAATTTCTGCAGAGCAGGAACATCTCTCAGCTGTCTCTTCTCATGCCCTGATCGATTTTGGGCGTGGGCTTCCTTCACAAAGCAATCCATGACAGGCTGTGGTGTGATCGCTGCAGGCAGCCACAGCTCACAGTAAATGCAATTCTTACTCTAACGCTTGTTGCTTATTAACACGTCGGAGGCCTGATCCTGAGTCCTTTGAAGCTGATGACAAAGTTTCCATTGAACATAGCAGGTGGTGGAAGGGGGGGGCTTGCTGCTGGAGAAAAACAAAACGTTGTGGTGCTGAAGTCACTTGAAGAGTGTAAAAACAGCTGTCCTGAAGCTCTGTGGTTTTGCCTCCCCTTACTTTTTTCCCTTAAAGCCACATCTCCTTATTAATGCTTAATTTTATAAAAGCTACAGAGCCATAACCTATACCTGATTTCCAGCCACGCCAGCAGCCATCTCCATGTTGGCTGTGCATGGTGCATTTGGACAAGGGGGAATGGCTTTAAACTAAAAGAGAGGAGATGTTAGGTGAGATGCTAGGCAGAAATTCTTTACTGAGAGACCAGTGAGGCACTGGCACAGCTGCCCAGAAAAGCTGTGGTGCCCCATCCCTGGATGAGGAGTTTAAGG
The DNA here is from genome assembly GCA_028571105.1 of Tragopan temminckii. Lineage (NCBI taxonomy): Eukaryota > Metazoa > Chordata > Aves > Galliformes > Phasianidae > Tragopan > Tragopan temminckii. The sequence continues at coordinate 32,648,015 of JAOWBP010002052.1, read as the reverse complement.
CCAGGTTGGATGGGCCCTGGGCAGCTGAGCTGGTGCGGGGCAGCCCTGCCCATGGCATGGGTGGGGTTGGGTGAGCTTTGGGGTCTCTTTCAACCCAAACCATTCTGTGATTCTGCGGTTCTACGATTCGCCACACCTCTGTCCTGCCCTACCTTGGCACCAGGAGTGGGCACCAAGCTGTGGGGCTGCCACTACCCAGACCTCAGCCACCTCCCTTTGAAACTGCCACACTGGAGATGGTGATGGCCAAAGACATGCTCTCCCATCTGCTGCAGTGCCTCTGCAGGACCTCCTCTGTGGAGGTGTGTCCCCATCCCTGCTCCTTGGTGTCCTGGCCCTGTCTGAACTCACGGGCTTTGCTCTGGAAGTGGTCTGTGTGCTGGGACTCTGCAATCCCCTTCTGAGAGCTGGAACAGTGCTGCAATCTGAGCAAGCTGTGGGCCTGGAAATCTCTCTGCCTGCGTCGCTCAGGTTCCAGCACGCTGCCACCTCACCTATTGAGCTAAATTTCCCATTACAACTTGAATTTAAATATTCTAATAAATTTGTTTTAGAAACTCTTACAGCTCCCCTGTGCCATTTGCAGGGAAACACTCTCTGGGTTTTTTTTCTGGGAGATGGAGATTTCTTTGTGCTTAGGGTGACTGATTGAATTTTACCTGTGCTAAATTATATTTGCACATTCTAGTAATTGCAAAGGGCCACACAGAGAAACAAAGCATTGACTGCCGTTGTACTGGGATTTCCCAGATGTATAATTTCAAATTGATATGAAAAAAAACCTTGCAATGCATTAATAATAGCAGAAAATGCAACTTGGTTGGCCAGGGGTGAACAGAGGCTTTTTTTTCTGAGCTACAAAACAAGCTATAGACCTCAGGTGACTAGCATTTATTGTTAGAATGGGTTTTCTATTGCATACCTTCTGAAACACAAAATAAAGATTTATACTGATCAACTTTGCTGTGTATAACAGATCTGGATCATACCTGGAAAACAGTGGGTTTTTATTTTGTTTTGTATGTTTTTGTTTTCTTGGTGGTTTTCTTTCTACTTTTTTTTTTTTTTAAGTGAAAGCAGTTTTTTTGTGTGTGTGTCTTGTTCAAAGGCACTTTTCCATTATTCAGGCTTCTGGCAGGTCACCTATCCTCTTTCTCTTGCACAGTATTATCACATGGTTGGAAATATTATGACACTGAAAAAAAAGAGGTTTTGGCAAAGAGCAGATACTTTTCAAATAGTGTCAGAATGCAACTCAAATGAGATGGAATAATGCTCAGTAAAATACCAACAGGGTATCTACGTGTTTATTAATAAAGCATGAAGATTGGCTTTTTAAGGCCAATAGCAGAGGCATGGGCCAATAGCAGAAGGTGAGTTTTCCAACTCACAGGACCAAAATTCCTGATAGATATTAAATAATATAAAACACGGCCCTGTTGGAGCGGGTCCAGAGGAGGCTGTCAGAATGATCAAAGGGCTGGAGCAATTCTCCTGTGATGACAGGCCAAGAGTTGGTGCTGTTCAACTTGAAGAAGAGACAGCTCCGAGGAGACCTCACTGTGGCCTTCCAATACTTGAGGGAAACTTATAAACAGAAGGGAGACCAACGTCTTACATGGTCTGGTAGAGACAGGACAAGGCAGAATGGTTTTAAACTAAAAGAGTGGAGATTTAGGTGAGATGTTAGGCAGAAATCCTTTACTCAAAGGGCAGTGAAGCAGTGAAGCTTCCCAGAGAAGCTGTGGTTGGTGCCCCATCCTTGGAGGCGCTCAAGGCCAGGTTGGATGGGGCCATGGGCAGCTGAGCTGTTGGGGGGAAGCCCTGTATGTGGTGGGGGTTGGGGCTGGGTGGGCTTTGAGGTCCCTTCCAACCCCAACCATTCTGTGATTCTGTGATTCTTTATTAGCACACACTGCTGGGGCACACAGCTCTGCCTGGATCTCCACGGGACTTCAGTATGGGTTCTCATGTGCCTGGAGCATACACGTGTTGAGCATAAATGCTTCATTGAAACCATGCTAAAAGAACAAATTACAGGCTGGAGGGAAATGGAGGAACCAGATATTAGCACATCACTCTGAGCAGGAATCCCAACACCCTACCAAGCTGTGGTGACATTTTCTAAAGGGGGTATTTACAAACCCAAATTCTAGCCTTGGGATATTGCTGTTTGGGGATCTGGCTCACACAGACGTGCCTGGTTTCCTCCATGAAGCAAACAGTAAGTGATGCCTAAAGATCACCTGTTGGTGTATCACTGCTGAATATCACCCGTCAGAATCATCATATTACTCCCCTTGGGTTAGAAGATGAGTCTGACAGCCCAGCCATGGGGAGCTTTTCCAGGGGCTGGGTGACAGTCCTTCTCAAAGACTGGGGGAAAGATTGCTCTGCTGAAAACACCACTCGTTATGGAGCTATCAGCAGCAAATCTCAGGGATCACTTCTTATTTTAATACTGGCAGCAGCTATAACTGGAAGCCACAGCCTCGTCTGTGCCTTCTTCCCTTCCACTTTAGACTCTGTGATTGTGCAGCTCTACTATCACCGCCTTCATGCTCTTGCAAATTTTAATGCATTATTAATAATTTTGTAGCATATTTCTTCAAGCTCTTTAGCAGAAAATGTTATTTCAGTGCTGAGTCTGATAAGAGTCTTAGCCACCATGTGCACTATTTCCAAGCTACCACACAACCTAAGCTTTTAATTTGTTCCCCCTGTTCAAACATAGGAAGGTCCTTCTGAGAATAATATTCCTCATTATCTGATTGCTTTTGTGAATTGTTTCCTGCGTTTCTAGGTATGCTTATCATCAGATCATAGACAGTACAGATGGGAGACCTATTAACTAATCTTGCACATGCTCCCCTTCTTGCCCCCACAATGAGACATCATTTAATTTGTGGAACGTATTAACATCCAGATAAATCCATATTTGTGCTTCAGGGAAAAATAACAATATCAGGGGAAAAAAACCCACAACAACAACAACAAAACAAAACCAAACAAGCAAACCTGCAGGAAATATTTCCATAATTGCTGAAGAAGGCAATCCATCCATGGTCTCAAGTCACCTTTGGCTATCATAAATTCCCTGCAAAACTGGGATGATGCCTCTCCTGCTCCAGAAAGGTGCTCAGATGAGATGTGTGATGGATCCCTCTCTTACCCTCACTGGGAAAGTTGGGTGTGGAGATGGGAAAAGGCCGAAGTAGTTAAAAATTGTTGTCAGAAAAAAGATTTTCACTGTGGGCCCAGGAGCTGCCTGATGCCAGTGCTGGTTAAAGGGAGTTACAGAAGGATCTGTCAAGAAAGGGAGATTGACAATTTCTGACTGAAAACGTATTTGTTGAAAAATAGTAAGCTGACAAATCGAAATACTTGAGAATAACACTTCATCTTCTTCAGAACATCCTGAGTTTTGATAAAAAATACAAAATAGAAAATGCCTATATAATTTTCTGCAAGTGTTAACAGTTTTTTCAATTGACAAATCAAAATTTTCTCTCATTTCTGTAAGTGGATTCTATTTTATTTCCACCAAAAATCTAAAGGGGGATTAAACCAGAAAAAGTGTGTGGGAGGAAAAGATGCTGGCACTTTTTTTTCTTAATACATTATTTCTGGAAAAAAGATGGGGAGAATAATTATTGCCTCATTCCCCCCATGGAAGAGAAAAAAAAAGAGAAAAAAGGAAACAAAAAAAAGCTGTACCTTTGTATTTCAAAATGTTGTGTTTAGACATTGCATGAAAATATTCAGAAAGGACTGAAATCTTTTCTTTCTTCCTTGTACTTTGTATTCATACTGGCATTGATATGCATTGTGTCATTATATATGCAATCCTTAACAATTGCAAAGACAAATTGCGTAGCAGTGGTTGCTCATCTCCCATCTCCTACTAAACAGGAGAAAGTCATTTATGGGAGTAACCAAGATTTCATTTGTCCTCCCCAGAATGTGAAGGAAGGGCAAAAACGCATCCCCACATGATGCCTGAGGCTGATGGTTTAGGAATAATACTACTGCCTGATGTCTGGCCACTCAGGTCTTCATGAGATGCTTCTCATGCAGAGCCCCTCTATGTTTCTCTATGTTTCACACCGCAGTGTCTTCAAGTCATTACAGTGAGGTTGAGATTTTGAGTCATTTTTTTTTTTCTGGATGATTCAGAATTCCTTCCACATTGTAGACAAATAATCCATTTTGAACAACCTGGAGCATAAACTCACAGGTCCTATGCATGGCGGCCATGGAGCTGATGGAAGGAACAGGTGTTGGAAAATAGCATGGTTTGGACCGTGCTTTGTCAGCTAAGCACCTTGTCAGGTATGATCTGCTCCAACATCTGTTTTCACAGGCGGAGGATGAGGGGGGAGCTGACGGTCTTGGATAACTAACTGGCTTGACTGTCTCCTAAAGGGGAGCACCCACTTTATTCTGTCTTGTAGAACACGCAAAAGCCCATCTTCACACCTTTGCCTGTTTCCTGCTGAGACAGCTGGAAAGAAGCAATCCTTGCTAATTCCCTTGCTGATATTGCTTTCTGCTCTGAAATTAGCAGCGCTGGGCCCTAATGTGGTCCATGTCCACTCTGTCATCTCTGATAGCAGACGGGGAACCACAGTCAGGGTGCCTCCTCGTCCTCAAAAGGAGTTCCTCATAACCAAGAATGCTCTCATCCTGACATGGTGTTTGCTTGTCTAAGCCAGATGTGTTTGATAAAACAGCGTTCATACAATGATACACATCTCCAGTGATTGCAAAGATAAAGGGGGAGACAGGAGAGAAAGTAGTGCCAGTTGTGAGGACCTATCCTGCATATCTGTGTGGCTGGCTATGATTGCTGCAGCAGAAGCCACGGTGTGAATATGCTGCACTTTTTTTTGTTGACTTTTCATTTTTTTTAATTACTAGCAAGTTGGTAATGGCATGCAGAATCAGATCCTGCTTCCTTTCACACTCCAGACACTCATGTCTTGACCACAGAGCCATAAAATTATCAAAGGGAAATATTACTGGCTGTAACCACCTCAGTAATATTTTTACAACTTCTGATTGACCACAAATCTATATTTAATAAGAAAAACAAAGCAAACACACACCCCATTCACTTCAGTGGGTCCTGTACATTGGACTGGGGAAATGCTTTTGTTCTACAGGGAGGAATGAAAAGCAGACCATGCCTAGGAAAATATGGTTATTTTATCCGTGGCAGGAAAAAAATATAACTTTTCCTTTTTAGATATTTTCATGAGTTGTGCTAGGCTTCATCAGCTCACTGGTCTCTTCCTAAATTACTGCAAATATTGTACTCTACATATTCATTTTAGTGGTACGTTAGAGAGAGACTTGAATTTTTGCAGCATGTTAAACAACATAATTCAGAAATTAAGTTTGGGTAAAAAAATCTACCCTGCATAGATTTGGATTCCTGAGGAAACAACACAGCCTGGAACAGCCTTGTCTTCTCTATTCCATTCCATTTTTGGGGCAGTGAGTTTCTTCTCTTTATGCGAGTCCAGAGAAGGGCAACGAATCTAGTGAGGGGTCTGGAGCACAAGTCTTATGGGGAGCAGCTGGGGAAATTGGGATTCTTCAGACCGGAGAAGAGGAGGATCAGGGGAGACCTTATCGGTCTCCACAATGTAAGAAAGGAGGTAGTATTGAGGTGAGGGTTGGCCTCTTCTAGGTAACAGCAATAGGATGAAAAGGAATGGCCTTTTCATTCAAAGTTGCATCAGGGGAGGTTCAGGCTGCATACTGGGAAAAGCTTCTCATAAAGAGTGGTGAGGCAGTGGCACAGGCTGTCCGGAGAGGTGGTGGAGTCATTGTCCCTGGAGGTGTTCAAGGAATGTGTGGATGTGGCACTGAGGGACATGGTCTAGAGCATTTGCAGGCATGGGCTGATGGTTGGACAAGATGGTCTTAGTGATTTAATGATTCTCTCATTCTCTGATTCTGTGTGCCTAGAGGGCTTTTAAGGAAATCAAGGATATCTGTGAGCATTGAGGAAAACAGTTGCAAATACTGGAAACATTCCCTGAGGTACAGCAGAGGCTTACAGTTTCCATCAGGGCCTCCAAAACAATAAACTTCCTGCCATTATCCTGGGCATGGATGCTGCCCTACCCTTGGTTCATATTCAAGCTGCTGAGGGCACTTGGGTTTAGCAAGGACATATGTTGATGCTCCCAACACGGCAAGAAAAGGCGTTTTCCTCTGGATTCTTTACAGTGTGCAGTGGGAGCACCAGCCTGGCCTCTCTGGGCTCTGCTGCAGAAAAGCTCCCAGCAGCCATCTTGTCCACACCACCATTCTCTTTATAGGCTCTCAGTCCATTTGCTCTCCTCTCACCAGCCTCTTTCGTTAACTCTTCTTGTTTTGCTTCTCCTTTTCTTGCTTGTAGATGACCTGCTGTACTGATGCAGCCTGTAACCTCTGCTCCTTGTGGGACAGTTTTTCTAACGTGGCTTGTGCAAGTCTATTTCTCAGCCTATCTCAGTCAGCAGTCTCTAGCTAAAGGAGTGGAAAATCATATTGTCATTTCCTGCCTGCATGAAGGAAAAATGAAGTCTCTCCCGTTTTCTTCACTATGTAGCATAGCACAGCCAAAAGTTGCTACTTTTATCGAAAGCTGTACGCATAACTGACTTTTCAGTTGGCTGGCTGCATTGAAATATTGGAGGAAAAGTGTCTCTGTGCTTGATCTGAAACAACACTTTTTAGTTTCCTAGGAAAATGGGGAAAAAATCTGAAAAAATTAAATTGAAGCCAAGTAAAACATTTCATTTTACTTAAACATTTTCTTCACTATAAAATGAGAATTTCCAATGTTTTCTTTTTGTGAAGGAAACCAAAAATTTTCTTTTTTTTTGATAGAGCCAAAATACTTCAGTGAAGAAAAAGAATCATTGTTATCTATGGGATATGGTTCTATCACTACACTTGACTCTGCCCAGGGCTTTTGAGTCTTCAGTTTGACAGGAGCTTGGTGAGGACTCTGACAGGAGTTCTTGAAGAAGGAACCAAATGAGAAATTTGTGTCAGCCCCTCCCAACTCCTTGACAATCTAGTTATGTGTCTTTTCACAATTTAACTCTGCAAATAAATTTGCCCTGTAAAGTGTGAGGAATGTATGACAAAAACAAAATTGAAGACACATGTTTATGAACAGCTTCACATCCTTCCTCAATTTAAGTGCTGCAAATATTTTTGTCTTTTGTTTCATGACTTGGACAGTGTTAAAAACACTGAAGCACTTTCATTCACACATCATCAACTTGCAGGAAGAAAATAAAAAGTAATCGTGCCAGCAGCTTTGATAATATGTATGTGACAAATACGGCAATGCAATTAAAAAAGTGCTGTTAAGTATGGCCTGCTGGACCTTAAGCCTCTGAATGTATCCCATGAAGAGCAAAAGCTGTGCTCCTGATGAGAATTTTACTCTTGCCTGCATTTAAGATCATCTGCATTTAGTTCCCATTAAAAAATAGTTTTTGTGTTTTTTCTTTTAGTAGAAGCCAAAGGAGTTCAGTTACTACAACTTTTCCCAAGGTAGATATGTGCAAATATAAAAGTTTCTCCATGGTGAGTGCCTTGGATGATCCTACAAGTATGGCTAAGCCCATTTTCCCTCTGTAATTTTGTTTCTCTTTTTCAGTGCCACCTGTAGACTTCTAGAGCTTTCTTTTGGCTCAGCTTCCCGGGACCCAATGCATAGTGGCCAAGGAGATGCCAATGCAGGTGAGCCTTGGCTGTTGTGCCCTTCTCCTCTGACACAGCCTGGGCTGAGATCAATAGGATGGAAATGTCATCTCTTCATCACCAGGGAGGGAAGGCTGATATTAAGTTTTAGCAGTCAGTGCTCACAGTGACAGAAATTGATACACGTTCCTTGTGTTATTTCAAGGCTTGAAGCTGTTTGCAGCTGTGTCTTTATCAGAAATTCTTGCCTCTCTGCTTCTGTCAAAGGCTTTAAAATTACTTTGTATTTGTAGCTTTTGAGCTGCTGTATCTCTCTGCTCATGTTCTTTAATTTGTTGAAATGTTGCAAAAAGACTCTGGCCAAGGTAGTATGCTTGAAAACAGCCCCAGCCAGTCCAAACCCAATCTGAGTGTATGGTGAAATAGCTCATAAATATACCCCCAGATAATTGTTTTACTTATGAAGAGGTAGCCTATCCTTACATGTTGTGAAAGCAAGAAAGCAGCAGCTGAAAAGAAAGTGTGGTAAAATTAGATCTTTTCTCCCTAAATCTCAGTCCTATCACCTACCAGAAAGCTATTGGAAAAGCATCGGTCACTCAGTCTGGGCTCAGCAGAGGCACCGAGAACCCTGGGTAACCAGTTCCTAGTTTCTCAGGATTGGGAGAGCGATAGAAGCTCAGCGACCAGCTGAAACATATTCATACAAAATGTTTGTCAAACAAGGCAAAATAAATGCATTTATAAAAAAGCAACGAATTCATTAACAGGAAAGAGAGCTAAATTAGTTGAATAAATAATTCACCTCAAATTTTTCAGTTCTGTTTCACACCAAACATTTACGTTAACCTTCTAATTCTTCAATCTGCCAAAGCTCTGGGAGGATTAAAGCCAAGTGAAAGCAAAAATAAAATACACAAGGAGAAGCATTTAAGTATCTGTTGTACCTCACATACATGGAGTGGCTGGCTGTGTCTCTATAGAAGCTTTTTTTTCTGAGATTTCCATTGCATGACCAAGGTTTTGGGGAACTAACGGAAATGCAGATATTCTGAAGAAGGGACTTAACTGTGTTTAAGAAAATGTCACAAAATGGTCAGAGAGTTTTTTAAATAGAACAAACCCAAACGAAAATATACAAGACCACTTTATCAGAGTCTTAAATAGCAAAGTATTAAAGTAGTTGATAATTGGGAATACCACTGGCTGACTTCAGCCTCCTTAGAAGTTCTCTTCAGGTGCTAGCTGGTTGAGAAACATGGGTTGACAAAGTGCTGTTTTGTTGGTTCTGCCCAGTGAAGCTCTACAGCAACTGTACAGCAAACCCAGTGCTGATGATCTGTGCCTGTCCCCTCATGACAGGCCTCCAATTTCACTAAGACCAGAGCATTGGCTAAGCAATGTTATTTCCAATCAGTGGAGTCAATATTGCTGTATTGCCATTGCAACATTGATTAAACAGTTAAAATATATCATTACAAAACCAATGAAAGTACAGCACTTCGAAGCAACTGCTCTCTACTGTTTTCAGTCCCTCCACAGAAAGTAATAAAAAGTGCAATTAATAAAATGGGATTTCAACAGTAGGATTTAACCTCAGTCATTGTCTGCAGCAGCGCCGTAGTCTTATCGACCACACCACGACCCCTCATTATGGCTTGGGAAGAGGCCTTGGTGCAACCAGCAGTTACTGGTCAGGGATTTGTTTTGTCATCAATGACCACTTTGTTTTCACCATTACTGAATTCCCAGTCTGTATGTATCTTCTCTTTGTCCCTGCCATTCAGAGCAGTCTCCATTTCTTGTTAATTTACAAACAGTGCAATGAAATCAAATGAGACTCCCGTAGGGCTTTGTTTTTATTGTAAACATGGTAGTGCTCAGTGAAAACACCGAGGTATTTCAGCTACTAAACCCAGCAGGAAAAATAACAATTTTGGGGAGGTGGTGTCATGTGAAACATAGCATTTGCTCAAAGTAGCATCTAAAATACTTTGTTATTTTATAAACAACAAACATATCATTTTTTTCCCAGGAAGGATTTGCTGACCATATCTATGCCATATCATACCAATGTATGTTGTTCCCATTTTGAGAGGAAAATTATAAAATAAAATAAAATAAATTGTGAAAATTACATAGCTGAGACTTTGATTCACTTTTTGGCCACTTGAAAATTAAGCTGAGTGTCTCTTTTAGAAGCTCTAACTAAGACAATGAGATAAAAATATATTTAAAGACAATGTAAAGTTCCTCTCAGTCCCATCGACAGATGGAACAGCAAATTCATTTTTTTCAGAAAGAAAAAAAAATAATGTGTCCTCTTGGTTGAACTAAGTAACTACTTCTGGCTTAAAAAAGGCTGAAAAATAAGAATTAATTACACTGAATACATAAATCCTGGTAGAAATCACTTCTGTTTCTGGCCATGGGACATTGCTCTTTATTATTTTTATGGTGTTGCAGAACTATTGAGGCTATAACATACATTAAAAAGTAGGCGCCAAGCTTTCTCAAACGAAAGGGCTGGAGATGCCCCTGCCTGGCCTGCAGTGAGCCGCCATCCATCGCTGTGTGCCCAGAGCCTGTACACCTGGCAGGCTGTGGTGAATGTCCCTCTTCTCCCTCCATGTAGCAGAAGCACATTTCTTTTTTTGTAGAACAGAACAATGTGGCAGCCACACAATTGTTCTGCTGGGTGAATCCTTAAGCAAAGCAAGATAGGAGGAACTGATAGACTATATTTAAAGTCTATAAAAAGTTAACAGCCTCTTTTTGATAATTATGTATCTATAAAAAAAATAAAGATGATACAGGGCCAAAACTTAATGGCATTTATGTTAATGTGATACTGAATACTCACAGGCTGTAGATATATCTGCAGAAGTGGGTCACGTATAGCTTAGCAGCTTTGTGTTGTATATTCTGTTCAGCATATGTCTGTTCAAATAAGTTTTCTGTGTGTAACGTGAGCAAACCACCTCTAGTATTGCACTGCTTCTCTTCACGCTGCCTGTGTCTCTTTGTGATCATGCTGTCTATGCTGAATATGGAGGACCAAAAAAATTCCCTTTTGTTGTTGTCTAATACGCCTTTGCTTAAAGTTCATGTGGGTGCAAATCTGGTTCCAGCTCCTCATCTCTGCCTTTGTTCATGTAAAGACTCACTTCTTATGCAGGATGGGAGTAAATTAAAATAAAGGCCTAATTCCAGTTGATATCAGTACACAGCAGATTTATACCAGTGTTGCATTGCTCTGGTTTCACTGGGATGCCCTGCCTTGCTGTTATTCTGAAAACCTCCATGTCCATGCAATTAAGGAAGCCCTGAAAGTAATCTCTGCAGAGATCAGAGTTGAAGAAGCATTGTGGGATGAGAGGAAAATACAAAGAACTTTGGGAATCAAGAGAAATATGTTCTCCTATTTTTCAACTGGAATCTCTGGTCTTCATTTCGACGCTGCTTTTATGAAAATTCAAAGTTATATCAGGCATTAAAATGACAAATTGGCTGATTTTGTCTGTTGTTAGAAATACGGAGCACTATTTGCTTGTCAGGCAGCTTCATAATTAGCAGCGGTCTATGTGGTATCAAGGCAAGAGATCATCAGATCAAGTTTCATGTTTATTCCACAGCCAGCATCTTCCCTATTGCTAATGAAAGAGTCTCTCAGGGACTGGCATATCTGAGCCTGGCAGCTATGTAACATCCCCCTTTGAGCTTCACTTCCATCCCAACCCTCATTCTCATTTGTTTTTTGATCACATCCCATATTTATAAATGTATCCTAGTATCAAATGTGTTGTGAATAGTGCTTTTTAAGGAACGGCAAGGTAATACATTTTCTAATAATTTTTGTTGCTGGTCAGCGTAAGCGTGTGCTTGTGGGGTGTGTGTTTAAGCCATCCTGGAGTATGGTCAGCTTTGTTGTTTTGTATGGGTACAGTATGTGTATTCATGAAGGCATAACAGGCCGTCAAGTTACTAGTAGTTCACAGTCTGCCTCCTGCCTCTCCCTACAGCTGAAAGGTTTTGGTTTGGGAAGCTGAAACGTCTCTGAAAATATCTGATTTAATGAGGACAAGAATTGCGAATAATGCAAAGATGGAAATGGGATTTCTTAAGAGATTCCACACTTTTATTTGCTAAAGTACTCTCTGCAGAAAATCTCCTCATCTTACCTTTTCCCAGTCTAGCCTTCATTCTGTTGTTATGGTATTTCTGCATAACGTGAAGAAGCTGATGGTTTGGTATAAGCAATAAGATCACAGGACTTTTGATACTAGAGTATTGGATCAGTTGTCATGTCATGACATACATATTCATAACCTAGCAGGCCTTGTAGTGGATTTATGCATAAGGGACTGATAAGAAAAAAATTGATTTATGATGATCTCAAAAACATGGTCTCCCAAGATGTATTCTGCAGCTTTGAGACCTACAGTTTAGGCTCTATTAATTTTACTGTGCTGTCTGGAATTATCCATCTGTTTAAAGGTTAACTGTCTTTACACTTTTGAAACAGGTAGTTCTGTTTTGGTTCTTGCTTTGTTCATGCCACTGATTTATAAATTATTAAATCTATCACTGCACAAAAATACTGAAATTGGTTGCCAGATTACTGCATCTACTTATTTCAAACTTCCCTTAGTAACTTTTGAAATTATCCTAGATACTCAGTGTTAAGTGCTGAGTATACAACACATACCCAATGGTATGTGTTATACAATACAAGAAAATACCATTATTACAACACAGATGTAGCCATGTGTCCAGAGGGGCATGTCAGACAAATCCTTCAATGCAGCACCAATGTATGCATGCAGTCACACAGCCACAGTGAGAGAAGTGGTGGATCTACTGGTTCAGAAACAGCTTCAAAAAAGACCCATAGGATTTGGCTTTCATATATACATATATATCTGTTCAGTAAAACAGGAAAACTATAATGCTCTTTTTTCCTTCTACTAGTGTTGAATGGTTAGACCATGGCTCTCTTGCCCCTTTTCTTTCACAACAACTGAGCCAGACTTACCTTTTTGGAAGCTCATTGCCATAGATGCCAGGATGAAGATGGAGTAGTCATGTGCACTGGGCTTGCCCATAGTCCATATGCCTCCCAGTAGGCATCTACCATCCCTTGAATGAGAGTCTGACTGTCAACGGGAGAGACAAGCAGTGTAGACTTTGAGTACACTGTTCCACTCGTGAGTCCACTCATAGAGCTTCTTGCTACATGAGTACAGTTCAGACTTATGGTGCCTTTTGACTATGCTTAACCTACAGGTGACAATCACCAAGTTCTCCAACACCTCTCCTCTTCGGTAGAGCACCATTCTACCAATGCTCTTCAGCAGCTGAATAGTTGCTTTCATTTTTTAGCATGCGCACATTTGAAAAGCCAGTTCAAGTGCATATTACTGGCATAGAATAGTATGTGAATTTTCTCAGAATTTTGTTGTGTGTGTATGTATGCACGTGTGGCTCTTTTTTCAGTGGCTTTCTGTTGTAGGTGCTGTAGGTGAGTATGTTGATCCACTGTAGTAGGTACCTATAAAAGCCAAAGTAACCGTTGGGCAGTGACAGTTTTATTGTTGTTATGGTTGAGCATGGTCCTGCCAAAAAAAACTTTCTGGACATGAGCCAGCAATGTGCCCTCACAGCCCAGAAAGCCCACTATATCCTGGGCTGCATCAAAAAAAGTGTGGCCAGCAGCGCAAGGAAGGTGATCCTGCCCCTCTACTCCGTGCTGGTGACACCTCACATGGAGTACTGCATCCAGATGTGGAGTTCGCAGTGCAGGAGAGACATGGACCTGTTGGGGAAGGTCCTCCAGAGGAAGGCCACAAACGTGATCCAAGGGATGGAACACTTCCCCTACAAGAACAAGCTGAGAGAGCTGGGGCTGTTTAGCCTGGAGAAGAGAAGGCTCCGGGGAGACCTGAGAGTGGCCTTTCAGTATCTAAAGGGGGGCTGTAAGAAAGAAGGGGACAGATCCTTCAACAAGGTCTGCTATGATAGAACACAGGGTAATGGTTTCAAACTAAGGGAGAGGAGATTCAGATTGGATATAAGGAATAATTTTTTTTACAATAAGAGTGGTGAGGCACTGGAACAGGATGCCCGAAAGAGGTAGAAATCCCATCCCTGGAGACTTTCAAGGCCAGGCTGGACCGAGTTCTGAACAATGTGCTGTAGCTGTAGGTGTCCCCGCTCACTGTAGGGGAGTTGGACTAGATGATTTTTAAGGGTCCCCTCCAACTCAAAAAATCCTGATTCTCTAATGTCTGTATCTTGTGTATGTGCAGATTTGTCCAAAATCTTGTGGGTAGAGATGGATTTTTCTGCAGAGCTAAGCTTTTGAAAAATCCCACTAATAATTTTCTAAGTTGCTTTTGAACTGTTAATTAAGTTTGGCTGCAGCATACAAGCTCCAACAGAAACTTCCTTTCTCAAAGCACAGGAGACCTATCCTTACATTCCCCGCTGCTTTTGGACAGATGCAAACCCAGGAGAGCCATTTTGCTTGTCTTTCTTGCTGGATCAGCAAAAGCAGAAATACTGCCTGTGCAGTATCTCTTGTATATAGAAGAAGTAGCTCAGCTTTGGCAGAGCTGTATGAGAAAACTACTTCACAGAAAAAATGTTCCTCACAGTATTATTCCATTCCACAGCTTGAGAAAGTCTGCAAGAGCATTCATCATTTGGTGATAACCAAGGAAGGAGTTTGTTACACAGACTGATAGATGTTGAGTGACTACTGCTTCCAGAAAGTCATACTCAAAGTTTCAAAACCTTAATATTCTGATATGTAACATTTGCATGTGTAACACTGGAGAAATTCTCAAGAGAATATTGAACAAATACCTTATGATCAGGTCCATTAACTGCACTAGAGAGGTCAGCACTGGAGCCATCAGAAAACAGCATTTTGCCCATATATATTTTGTATTTCTTTTTTCTAAAGTTGAAAATGGGCAGATTTTTTTTTTCCCCAAAAGATATTTAATTGTTAATATAAATGATTTTTGTTTGTGTTGGAAAGTGAAGTTCTCAGGTTTAAAGTTCTTGCATTTACAATGTAAAGTTGAAAATTTCTACATAAAAAGACACTTTATGTGAAATAAATTATTTAAATGAACTCCTAATTTTCCAGTGAAAGCCCGATTATGTTGGAAAATTTTAAACCGTTTTCTCAAGAGTAGAATCCTCGAGAGAAATGAAATACAGCTGGTATATTCTCACAGAATGATAGAACTCTTCCAAAGTTAGAGGACACCTCAAGAGTTCACCTCATTTACTTCTCATAGTATGCAATGCCATAGACAGAAAAAAAAGATAATGGCTTAAATGATCATAATGAAGAGTTTAAATGCTTATAATCAATATACTTTAAACAAGAGTTGGTTTCCAAAGTACTGACAAATGATTGCTTCGTTGTAACTTTTAATGTGTGACTTTTATCTGAACCGGCTGTGCAATTTATTCTAAATTGGTTCTTCTTTTATATGATACTGAGGGATTTCAGTTAGGAATGGGGTCCTGTTGTGCTGAGAGGCATATGGATACAGACTTTAGCAAGAAGCCCCATGTTAAAGGGCATGTCATCAGAAGAAACACAGTTTAGAAATCTTCCTTCTTCCTCAGAGATCTCCAAAGTACTTTTAAACACTCTTGAACATGTTTTTGGCAGTAGACAACCCTTCTTTTTTTTTTTTTCTTTCTTTTTTTTTTTTTTTTTCCTAGCGGGGAGCAAAAGCATATATATATATAAATATATATATATATATATATATTTTTTTTTAACAAAGGATTACACACTATGGGTTGTGCTTGCACTGATAACATCCATAAATGTAAAATGGCAGTCTACAAATTACCAATATCTTCTTGAAGTGCCATGGTCTGTGAGGAGAGAGAGTTTTGCTTTTTAAGCAAGAGGCAAGTAAGTGAGACACTCTGGTAGAAGATAATTATGAAAAACAAACCTCATGGCTGTGATTGCAGGAGCTGTTGTGATAAATACAGGTAAAAATGGTGAGCCTGAAAATAAAAATGCATTTATTCAACAGCTTTCTGTGGTCACAATATAATTGAAAAGAATGCTGAGATCTCATTACTGCTGAAAAGGTCTCCTCACTATGCAGAAATGTGGACATAAAGCAATAGGGGAGAGCTGAATATTACAAACACTGACCTGCTTCCTTTGGCTCTTGATTAGTCTGAGGATGGGGAAGATCTGCACTCCCATCTGGCAATCTCTTGTAAATATTGACTTTGAGGGAGCGATGCCATC
>JAOWBP010002052.1:32614936-32622436 GCA_028571105.1 Tragopan temminckii | reverse complement strand
AAAGTAACAGTGAAACATGCCTTTTTTCAGCTGATTCTTGCTGTAACATGTAAGTGACTCGCTCCCAGGAAGAGCCATATGGGCAAGTTGTTCCATATTAAACTACTACAGTATAACTTTGAGCTGGCCTCGTATGCTGTAAAGTCTCTGGTTAAAACACCCATTTTAAAGACTGTTTTCAATTCTGTTCTACTTTTTAAATCAAGTCAAGGCATGGGTCTTCCAAGTAATGTATTCGGGTTGGAATTTCTTAATATGAACAAGTTCATGAATCCTTACCTGCTCTTTCATCACTGCAGTGCTGATACTTTGCAAGGAACACATCTGGGTCTTGCTCTACTTCAAATATTCTTTGCACTGCATGGTATTGCGTGCTACATTACGTGTTTCTGCCATGCAGTTTTCCCCCTGTTACACCAGGTTATACTTCAGATCTTAATTTCACTGTAGGAATTTACAACGATCTCATTGACTTCAAATGTGAGAGTAAAAGCTGCAGAAGAGTTGCATTAATACAGGCAGATTTGAGCAGAAGATGATACATGGCCAACATGTTTTCTTTGCATTTCCTTTCTTTTCTGCTCTCAAAGAGGCACCTGCTGCTGCAGAGGGACACTGCAGTAGCTTCCAAATCAGGAACATTCATTCTCTGTGCTTACAAAATATTTCTTTCCTTCCCCGTAAGTCACTCCTTAAAAGCCATTCTGAAATATCAGTGTGTAAGAAATAAACACAAGAATCGTATTTCTGGGTAACGTGTGTGTGTGTATATATATATATATATATATATAAATAAAATATATTTGTCTTAACATCTGGTAGGTAAAAGGAAGAAAGCCTGTCCATTTTCAAAGCCAAATAAAAAGCAACCTTTCCTGTTAAGTTTTGTATTTTAAACGGCTGTTATTCAGGGAAAGGGAATTCCCTGGCCTCAGTTTATCTCCACCAGAATATCTGTAGCTCACATGTAAGCTTGTGTTTCGTTCTTTTTGTTTTGGTAGTGTTTTCCAGTTGGAAAGAAGAGAGAGCTCCCAATTCTCTGCCTTTTCCAAACCTCTAGTTTGTAGTTGTACTTATCATCAATATTGCAGGCCCTGACACTCTGCAGCACTGTCACTGTATATACTGTGAAGGCAGTAAAAATGAGCACTAATCAATCTTTCAGGGAGAAGCAATGAGCATTAGAAGGCCACTATCCTGTGACTAAACACACCCCTTTTATGGAGTGTTGGTGCTAATAAAGGACAGCTTATTACTGAGGCAGAGACCAAAGCTTGGGTGAGGTCAACCATGACTGGCAGTCATCAGTCATTCTTAATGATACTTTTTCCCGTGCTTTCTAAGGGATTCTGAGCAGAGTGCAAATCATTTGGGGTCATCCATAGTTCATGTACCCACAGATGGCAAAGGTTTTGAAAGACTTTAGTTTAAACTTGTATTTTTTTTTTTTTAACGTTATTCGAGTAGGCAAGAAAAACCCTTCAAACAAAACAGATTTTTGCTTATTTGGAATGTTGTATTTTCTTTCAC
The DNA here is from genome assembly GCA_028571105.1 of Tragopan temminckii. Classification (NCBI taxonomy): domain Eukaryota; kingdom Metazoa; phylum Chordata; class Aves; order Galliformes; family Phasianidae; genus Tragopan; species Tragopan temminckii. The sequence goes on along the minus strand of JAOWBP010002052.1, from coordinate 32,620,906 downwards.
TCTAATAGATGTTTTACACACCAGAGTGCTTGTGCATTATAAAGAACTACATAAATTTATTTTTATGACGTCTGTCTTCTTTAATTATTACCTTTGATGTCTATTGGTGACTAAAGAGAGCTTAACAGGATTTCTCTCCCTTCTTAAATTTCGCAAAGTGAAACTCAGCCAGTCCCTGACAGATGTCTGTTCCTCACCTTCAGGATTATTTTATAAATCCCTTTCTGATGAGCGGAAGTGTCAAATCAAGGACAGGTCATAAAGTAAAAGTATAAACCTTTTAAAGGGAGACCTTGGTAATATATAAACATTTTGCACACTATCTGAAATTTTATGGACTTAAAAAAAATGATATTTTAGCAATAGGAAGGCAAAAGTTTAAAACACCAGGCGGTGTGCATGTGTTTTTTGAATACGCATTTTTTCCCCTTGCTCCTTATCTTTCTTTCTGTAGTCATATTTTACGCGCATTGAAAAAATAACTGTGCTGTGTGTAGGGGCTGTCACTGAAGTTTCCGTTTCAAAGGATCTCCCTATTTCGATTACTTTGAAATTTGTGCTTTTTTGTTTGTTTGTTTGTTTTTAAATTCCTCAGTTAGGCGCTCTCTCTGCCACCTTGAAGTTGGTGAGCGGGTATATAGCTGCTGTGATCTAGACAACTGCTGTCATTTTCAGCTGGTTGAGATTATCTGAGATCTTACTTGAGCGAAGCTGTTAGTTTCCTTCTGAGAACCGAGGTAACCTGGATCGCTTTTCGGATTTACTGTTAACTCCACATCACTGCATAAAGAAGTATTTTATGTTATAGTAACACATTGCTTCGTAAAATCCTGATGGCAGGTCAGAGGGCAAGTGAACGTATGTCGTTTGGTGTACCTACGTGTGAACGTATACGTACTTCAAACTTTGGCAATCATTGGCGGTGCGATTTTTACAGTTACAGTTGATTTCCTTTTTGTGCTCATCTTTATACTGTTAAAAAAGCCAAGCATGTGCAGCGTGTGTAAACTGAAGAGTGCAATTTCACTTGGTTAACATTAAAAGCTCATTTGTTTCCTTGTGTGTGTGTGTACAGCACCGAGCGCAGTGGGACCCCGTCCCACATAAAAACATTTTAAAGTTACCATGTTATGCAGTATAAAGTAGTAACGTGGGGAGGGGAGGGGGGAAAAGGCAAATCATTCTATTTAGAGGTCAGAGTCTTTTTCCACATGGTTTTTGCGGCTGGGGGAATTGTCTGACGAAGTCCTTCTTGGTGGCTGTTGTGTTTACATTGTTCGTTTGGATCTGCTACTTTTTTGTGTCCTGGCTGAAAGCTAGTACCTGGTGCAATGCTGTAATTACACGTTGTATCCCTGGCTTCTGGGGAGTTGAGCAACCCATCCATGATCTGGTATGAGTGGGACAGCTCTAGAAATGATACAAAGTATGTGTATGCAATGGAGAAACATTTATGCAATATTTCACCTGACCAAAATGCTTATTACAGCCTGATTCAGGAAAGCACTTGAGTGCTTTTGTGCACCCTGTTCCCATTTCTAGTCTTCACTAGCTCTATTAATAGTGAAAGCACAACTGGTACTAGAAAGTGACCCTGATCCAGCACCCAGCTTCTTGTAGTTGCAGCGGTGTGCCCATGTACAGCCCACTAGTGGAGCAGCACCTGAGGCTACAGTTCATCCAAGAAGTACTTTTGCTCGAGGCTCCATGTATCAGGTAAAACCTTGCATTTTCCGTCATGCAGAGTTTTGGATGGCATAGTGGAGGTGAGAGAGCATCTGTGCTGAGAGGAAGATGGTGAAGCACGTGTCTAGTGTGAATTTAACACTGGGTAGAGGGCCTACAGAAAGCTAGGTTAGTGTTTTAGGTCAGTCCAACTCCTAGGAATGACATTTTGGTGCTGCGTAGGTCTTGTGCTTGTTCTCTGGTCAGAGGCTGAAAGTCACCTTTGGGTTCAGATGCCATCATACTGCTTTGCATAAAGGGGATAAACAAAAAGCAGAGCTAGGCTGTGATTGCATCTCATCAAGGTGATGTGCAAGTTCAGCCTTTCAGATAGGTGTAATTCTGTTATTCAGATTTTACATCCACATTCCTTCCTTCTCCCCACCCCCTAACCATGCTTTGGATGTTCAGATTTCTTTTTCTTCTTCATATCTGAAATCCTTGATTTTGTCTTTCCAGTCTGGTTGAATAGGAATCGTTTAGTTTATGCAGCTTTGTGCTTTTTCTCTACAGCTTGTATCTGCATGAATGTGTTGCAGCCTGATGCGAGTTCATTCGATTAAATAAAATGCTTAAATTGTAATCCGTGCAAAACGATCATATTTGAAACACTTGATGTCTCGGTGAGAATCCATTTAATAGTGATCAGATTTAAATGATTTAACACAGTGGTGATGGTGGGAGGTGGGGGAGGGAAATACAGTTTTGAGAAATTCCTGTATATAAAAAAAAGATTAAACCAAATTCAGATATGTCTCTCTCCCCCCTTCTCTTTCTGTCTCCCTCTCTCTTTTTAAGCAGTCAAAAGATATACTGTATCCCCAGTGAAAGGGCGCTTTCAATCCAGTTATCCACTTTACCCAGTCTCAGTTTCCAGAACCTTCCACACCCCCCCTGGTTAAACCACTAAGCCTTTGATTCCTTCCTGATTACACTATGCAAGACATCTATCAAACACTGTCTTATCTGTTTGTAAGGCAGCTCAGGCCTCAGATTTAAGTCATGGGTTTTGGCTACAAGTTGGAGTGTGATTAATAATTGACTAATGTAGCTTTTATTTATCACAGGCTAGCACATTTCACCATTACCGAGTTAATTTATGTTAAGTGTAAGCTGTCGTTCAATCTGTTTTTCAACTTTTTTTTTTTTTTTTTTTTTTAAATCCTAAGTCTATCTTTCACTTTTTGAGAAACAAAATCCTTACACAGGGCACAGTCTTGCTCGGTGCCAAAAAGTTGATTTCCTTTTCAGCGGAGCCATACATCACCGGCCCTCCCAGCTGCAGTGTCAGCCCCTGACAGAATGACATGTGTCATTTATCAAAGGGGCCAGGCCGGGCCTTGGGAAACGTACACGACAAAGCCTGAGAGAGTTCATTTCGCAGTCCCCTCCTACCCTCTGCGAGCCTCTTGCCAGGAAAGCCTGTGATGTTTCTGTCTTCACAGCATTACAGTAAGTCCTTCAACCTTCACAGAATTAACCCTCGCTGCTGCTGCACTGCGGGACCTCCCCGGGGAGCTGCCGTGCCCAGATGCGGTGCTGCCAGCCGGTGCTGGGAACAACCTCCTGGGCTGCAGCCTGCCCGCTCCTCTGGCACCGCCGGGAAGCAATCCGGGGCCTGCTGGTGGCTTTCCTTGCTTTTAAATCCCCGTGTGCCATAAGAATTAGAGTCCTGCGTTTTTCCACAGCAGGACAAGGTCAAGGACATAAAAAATAAGGCAATAAAGCATTTCAGTCGTGGAGAAGGGGTAGCCGCTGTCCACTGTTCACGTAAGGTAGCGAGAGAGGGAGTCTTCTTCCACCTACCTCTTTAATTCTCCTTTGGGTGGTCCGAAAGCCGCACACTGACACAAACACAGCAACGACCTCTCCCTGTGCCCCTGTGTCATGTCCCAGCCCCTCAGCCTGCCTCAGGAAGTGATCCGGTGGCCTGTCCAGGTGCTGACATCACCAGCACCACAGCCACGGCAGGGGAACGGTCTCCACCTGAAGGTGTCACTGGCACTGAGCCGGTCGTGTCTCTGATGGTGCCTCGATCCTGAAGCCCAGGAAATGTCAGAAGAGTTAAAGCAGAAAATAATCTGTCAAACAAAGAGGAAAGCATTTTCAAAATACAGCAACAAAAGTGCTGAAACAAAAAGTTTTGTTCGCGTGCATGTGTGCGTGTGCGGGTATGTTTTCAGTGTCCGAATTTTACATTTTGATCATGTACAAAGAATGTGAGAAAGTTATTGTCTCCTCCCCTTCCCCCACCAAATCACTCTTTGTACTTTGCATAGTTCCTACCACACTGAAGTTATTTACAGCATCAGATATCATTTAAAGAGATAGCTAAGGAGTCTGTAGCCTCAGCTAGGAACTTTCCAGAAAGGAGTCCTATAAATTAGCCATTGCTCAGGAGTGGCTGTTTTCTAGTCAGGGCTGGTCCTTTCATTTGTCTACATAAGGCTAATTTATTTTTGCAGCCAGATGTGGGCTGACAGCCATCACTCAGAGCTTCCTTCCCCCACTGTTAGGAGGTCGGGAAAACAGTCACGTTTCCCATTTTACAGAATCCCCATCAACATTATTGAAGATGGATGTATCTTTAAAGCAAAGATTGATTGTGGATATCGGAGTTATGGTGTCATTTATCATAGTGAATATTATTTAGACTTGGATTGTACAAGGCTGTAACTTGAGACACAGCCAGGGGAGGGACAATCTGGAAACGAGGATCCATGAACTTTAATGGATGGATGCTTTTTCAAAGCTCCACTCACTATAGCATGATTTACTTTTTCTTACGGAAAGGAAACAAGCATTTCAGTTTTAAAGGGCCAGCATGCCGTCTTGTCCTCTTTAGTGGGTCCTTCACGGAGGCATGTGGGACTTAAAGCTGAGACAATAAATAGAGGCTGCGTCCGAATGTTATACGTATGTAAGTGCTTTTATATGAAACATATCTAGGTGCACTTGAGACTCTCTTGTGTGAATTACACATTACAATAGTTAGCTTCTCAGCTGGAGGGGTACTGTGGGTGAAAAATGTGAAGTATTGATTATAGAATGCTGTGATCTGAAATTTCAGAACCTCCAAATAAATTGCATTACAACTAGCATTGTTACATATGCACGTTCATCTCTGCTTGGAGAGGCAAAGCATCTGAACTTCATAGGCACTTACTGCTTGAGAAACAGAGGTGGAGAGTCCAGTAAATTGTACACGTTCCTGGTAGAGCATCGCCATTGTTGGTTATTGAGAAATACAGCAGACCTAAACAGCCTGATGCATGCTGTGCTTATGTTCCACTTCTACGTAAAACATAGAAACGTAGTTCCCCATGTTGCAAGTGGAAGCATACCTTGTATTTTCAGAATACGCATTCTAGAAAACTGCTTACAGCCTGCTGAAAATCTGAAGGCATGGTGCAGCTAAGGTTTACTTACGATCTTGTACCACCAACACACGTGCATGCTTCATTGAATTAGAATGTGATTTACACTTCGGAACATGACTTTTAATTTTAAGAAGTGGATGAGCTTGAAGATGCTCGGCTGACTTCAGAGAAGGAAAAAGTTCTTGCATCTGGTAGCAGAGGCCTAGTCAAGCATGCTTTCTGCACAAGTTCTGCAGTCCCAAATCAAAACTTTCTTCCCTTAGTATCGTTTTCTAAATTACTTTGTCCAGGTAACCCCCTGCTCCCCAGTAAAGTTGTTTATTTTTCATTTGATTCCTGATTTTCATTGATGACTTCCATTTCCTAATGACTTACTTTTTGGTGTTCTTTTCATGCCTCTAAACATAGCTTGGGTCCCTCTTGGCCTGCACCCCTTTCACGTATCACAGTTTGGGGATTGCCATGCTGTCCAAAACTTCTATGTTGGACAGCAGTTTATTCATGTGGGCTGACATGTATCAGCTAAGAGGAAGGTAGTTCTGCCACAGTTGTTGTTCTTGATGAACTCCTCACATAATAACATGTAAGCCAGCACTTCCACAAGGAAATACTAAATCTTATGCTAACTTATCACCTTCCTTTTTCTTTAAACAAAACCAGAAATCACTTATCTGCCATAAACAAAATTCAGTAAGAGAGTTTTCGTATGAATAGTCAAGCTCAAGAGTTGTTTTAAAAAAAAATCCAAACAATGGAAACAATTATGAACATCTGTTTTTGAATGCATATGTATTCTGTACATAACAAACAGAGAAATCCTATTATCTAGAACAATAAAAGGGTATTTCCCTTTCTGTCTGAACAC
>JAOWBP010002052.1:32573337-32614836 GCA_028571105.1 Tragopan temminckii | reverse complement strand
TTCAGTTATCAACACGTTTGGCATTTTTTGTACCAGTGAAGTCAAAATGTGAATGCCCCAGATTAAAACAATTTTTAAATTCTGGATACCATGAATACATGGGTTAGAAAGAGTGCACCTTGCGGGCACTACTTTAATAAATGTTAGCCTTCAGAGTAGTACTGCTGACTCCTAAAATCACCTCAGGACACATATATCTCTATATGCTATTTTCTCACAACAAAATTGATTACTTGATAAGAACTTACACAAATGGGCAGGGACAGGTTTTCACTAGATCAGGCTGCTCAGGGCCCTATCCAAAATGGCCTTAAATACTTCCAGGGATGGGACATCTACAGCTTCTCTTGGCAACCTGTTCCAGCACCTCAACATCTCACAGTAAAGAATTTCTTCCAAATATCTAATTTAAACCTGTTCTCTTTTAGTTTAAAGCCGTTACCCCTTGTCTTGACAACTGATCATTGAATAGTACGTTTCAGTCACAGTTTTCAGATTAGGAAAAGAAAGATTCACATCTATCTTTGTGGGCTGTAAGTTGGAGTTTCATCCTTTTCTACAGTAAAAATAATGTTCTATGCTATTCCAAACTCCATCTACAGAATGAAAAATAAGAGTAACTATGTGCTCAAGTTTGACCAGAATACATCACACTTCAGATACTGCCATTTCTGCTGAAATAAGTATGGAAATATTCTGGCAGTCTTCTGGCTCAACACGCAAAAGCAGTAAAGACTTACTGAAGCCTTAATTAATATATGACAGCAAACACTTCTGCATTATCTATATGCCATCTCTACTCGTAACGCAAGAAAATGGACAATACACATGGGAACAGTGTGCTAACCATTCAGAACTCTTCAAATAACATTCCTTAATTAATCCTCATGGGATAGAAGTCTGAGAAGTGGAGTAACTAGTTTATCTCATTACTGAGTTCTTCACTATGTTAACACTACATTACACCAGCAGGATGGCAGATTATTTTGAATTGGATTTTACATTTAACTTCAACATCCTTAATGCAGCCCTTTGCAAACAAGACCTCACATGTGCTGTGCTTTGCTGTGATCTGTCCATTTATTCCTAGAGAAGACAAAGCGCAAAGTGCAGCTGTAGCTACACCGCTATCAAATTCACTGTTAATCTGGAAATTAGACCTGAAGGAACCACTTTTAGGGAGACTGTAATTCAGCCATTATGCTCATTGAACTTAAAGTTTATCTCTGCTTCTCAGCAGCTTCACCTCAGGCATTGTCAGTTATACTGTTCTGAATGGCTGCTCATGAATGAATACGCAGTCTCTGATGCATCTGGCCAAGACACTCCAAAGGTGTGGAAAATTGAGACTTCATATTTGAAGTGCTTCTGAGAGTCAATGGATTGCCAACAGAAGATATGAAACTCCTGCAAAAAAAAAATTAGATTCTTCGGTCAATTAAATTATACCTGCATCCTGCAAAATCAGAAGATTGTGTAGATCTTTCATCATATCTAAAAACTCATCTGTATCATAATTGCTACTAAAGAACACTATAGTCACACAGAATCATTAAGGTTGGAAAAGACCTCCAGGACCATCCAGTCCAATCATCCACCTATGACTATCTCTAGAGCAGGAACTCTACCTACTTAATAAAGAAGATTTATCCCTCAAAGAGTAGGTATTAGCATTCTTTCTTATATATATTGATAACTGAACTATCAAGACACTATCAAGCATGGACAAAACCTTCGAATAATTTTTCAATTTCTTCTTCACGTTTATTTCAGAAATCATCAGGCACAGAATAAAAGAAAAATTAATGTCTCAAATGACAGAAATATTTTAAAAAATAACAAATAAGTCAGTATTGTGTTTATAATGAGCTAATTTAAAAATAAAATAATTATTTAGGAGTGATGAGGTAAAAACAGCAAAAGGGGCAAAGATTTCATTTTGAATTGTGTTGGTTGAGCATGCATTATGTGTTTTCCATATCAGTTGGAGCTTTGAATGGTATACAGTTGCTTGACATACACACTCCTTTTCAACATTTTCTGCAGCTGTGTTTTATTTGTATCATTTGCAGCTTGGCCTCAAAGCTGTGACAGGATAACAGAATGGCTGTGGTTGAAAGGGACCTCCAGAAGTCGTCTGGTCCAAAACCCATTGCTCAAACAGGGTCACCCAGAACAGGTTGCCCTTGACCAAGTCCAGGTGGTTTTTGAAGATCTCCAAGACGGGAGACCCCTCAACATGTTAAGACAACCTGTGCCAGTGCCTTTTCACCTTCACAAATGAAAATATGTTCTTTGTCAGCTTCCCACTCTGCATTTGGAAATCCCTTTCTAAAATCTTTTCTGGTAATGGATTTTTCAGTGCATGTTCATACTAAGACAAGTCTGTCTATTCTGTTATAGGTGTTAATGCTTAATCCATTGGTTTTGGACATATGGTCTCTGCATATGAATAAATCTGTATGGATACATGTGCATATATATATATAGGTATTAATTAAGGTATTAATAATGCATTACGGTATAAATAAAGGTATTAATACATACCAAAGCAGTTATTCGCTATATACACACTATATACTACAGGTATAATATATATGTTAAAAGCTAGATATATATTTAATGTTTCATTTTATAGCTTCAGTTATAGCTGCAGATTTATATTTCTTTATAAGAGGTATCTGTATCTAAGACATATTGACATCTAAGTACTATCTTCAGTATGTATAAGATTCTGTATATAGCTGTGTTATGCTGAAGGAGACACTAGTAAAACACATGTACCTTATGAAGTGTAAAATTAACATGCATCTTACAGTGATGAGCTATCAGCCACTTCAATGTCTCTCAGAACAACTGGGCCAGCAAGGACAGAGACAACTGCTCAACTAACAGTATTGAAGAGTAACCACAGAAGGATGTAAATTATCATGAGTGAAAAGGAGGCTGTATACTTATGTACATATCAGTGCATCTTAAAACACTGGGAATTATGACAACTGGACTCCTGCTTATGCATTCTGTTTCAACTCTGATGTAGTTATCAGTTGCACAATTATTGCTTTTAAAATTCAATAAACTTGGATAAGGCAAAAAATAAATAGATAGATCAATTGTTTTCTCGCAGGAGGATCTACTGAAGGAAGTAATTTCTCATTGTTCAATGAAACAAGTAAGAAGTAAAAAGATGAGTAGATAGTTTCAGGGCACCCAAAGTAGCATGACTTCTGGATAGAATGATTACTATGCTATGGAGACAATTAATTAACAGTTATAATTTGTGGGAGTTCTCAGAAGTTGGCATTGAAAAGGTCGTTACTTTACTACATAATTTTTTAAATGTTACTTTGAAATGGAGAATAAATTTGTCAGTCTACAGTGTAAATCAAATGGGAGAAGCTGTCAGAAAGTGATGGACAGTACCATTGGAAACCATGAAAGCAATGCAAAAATAAGATATCAAGGTATGAGGTATACCACTGTGGAAGTGATGAGAGTTTTGGAAGGTAATAGGAAGAAAGAGACAACATCTCTTTCCCCACATTAATACATATGCTTCAGATCTGGTCTGATTTTACTGCAGTACAAGGCTCTGTGGCTAAGAAAAGCGCATTTATAGTGGAGGTTACAGAACAAGACAGAGGCATGAACACTGGAACTGCTCTCTTTTTCAGACATTATTTTCCACAGGCTCTTCACAGCAATTTTTAATGAATTAAGAGGAAAAAAAGTAAGTAATCATTTATTTTCGCATCTTAAAGAAAGAGTGGAAAACAGTAACGTACTTTTATATAGTGTAATATTTTCTCAGTAATGGAAATAAAATATTTTAAACATTAAAAAAGTCATGAATGAATATTTAGCATACATAAATTGAACTTATAAAATCTGTAAAGTCTGCTTCGGATAAGATTTGTAACAGCCACTTAGTTTTTCAAAAGTGTGATAAAAAGTCTTTAGATAGAAGACATATAACTCAATGAGTTAGTAAATCTCAACAGAATGACTATTCCATTTAGGTCACAGTGATACATTCAAGCTACATAAACTTTCCCTACGTTCACAGTGCAGTTCTTACAAATCAAACTATGTTCATAAATACTGTTGTGGGAAAGAAGAGGGCAAAGCAAAACCTGAAGTTTATTAAGATTGAAGTTGGCAAATGCTCACTTTTATTTTCACTTGTGCTAAAGAAATAAAGTAAGTATGGATGGGAAAAGTCAGCAAGTAACTAGCATGAAGAAACAGGGAAGAAATAAGTACTGACAGTGATTGAATTATGTTGATCATATCAGAAAAGAGCTAACATGGGCACAGGAGACTTGAGACCATCGTCATGTGACCATCTGGCAGCAATCACTGCAGCACCTGACATCAAGCAGGTAATGTTAACTCAACCACTGAAAGAAGCCATGAACTATGATCAGAGATACAGCCTCATCAATAGACATCTATTTTCCTGCTTTGCCATAAATGTCAGTGTCCATAGGCCTCTCAATTATTCAGTGTTCTGATGGGGGTTAAAGGCTTAGAACTGATTTTATAATCCAGTCTCAACACATACTATTTCCCCTGACCACACACACACACACACAGAATGCAAGCTTGGACTACCACAGCAAATAAAGATTAGCTGTAATTCTTTTGCAATAATTAGACAAAAGTGAGCAATCAGTTCTTAAGGTGAGAAAAAAGCAACCAGCTTTGTTTCTTTGCAGAAGGTTCTTTGAAAGCAAAAAGGCTAAACACATTAGGTTTTCTGTTGTTGATGCTTTTCCCATTTTCAAAACCAACATTACAATTTTATGATGCACAAAATTGAAAACTTTAAAAAATGTCAGGTTTTGAAAAAGATTACTATAAATAATATATTTCAATACAGCTTTGTCAAACAGTTCTATAGTACATACATTTGTAATTTCTTAACACTGAATTTACTGGGAAGTGACACTACTGTGCTCACGCTGTTCACACTTGTTTACAAATAGAGGCAGTCAGGCTTTGAGCTTCAAATCTAAGTGTCCAGATACTGACGTGACTTGCCTGAAAGCACTGGCAGGAAAAGTGTGCTGTGTTAAAAATTCATAAAGAACACTGCTTTTTATTTCAAGAGTAACAGGAGCAAAAGGTTTTTGCAATGCCCTGGGAAACAGAAAGTTCAAATATTGTGAAGTTGCAGGAGTAGATCAGAGCATACTGTTCACAGCTAAAGCCTACAAGGCAGTTCTTTATAGTGTCTTGGGTGAGACAACTGGAGGAGAGCTGAACCTAAGGAGCCAATTTACTGAGTTTTGTTCAGTCTGTAAATTGGGAAGTTTTTTGTTATAGAATCGGGAGTTGTAAGAACTGCATATTGAACAACAAAAAACTGTATTTATATGTATAATATATGTATTTCTAAGTTAACTAACCTTAATTTTTTATTACTCATTTGAAACAACAAATTAACCCATGATACAACTGCTATAATAGATAGGATCTTTCATAATTTTGACACTAATTATTGATCCCATAGCTGGCTACTTTTTTAGGCTCTCTCATGTAGGAAATAGCTGTGTTCAGCTTCTAGGTCAAAAGGAGACAGGCATGGTTTTGCTGATTCTTTTTAACTTTAAAACTTTCTATGCTCAAACTTCCCTTTCAGAAATGCACACACTCACTCTTGGTTAGATCCAAAAACCTAAAATGTAAGGTGAAACATTTCTTCGGTATCTTGTCTTCTTCATCTTGAAATCCATGCTAACTGCTAACAAAACTGCTATGCAACATATTCTGTAAAAAATCTTTAAATGAATATTCAGCAAAACAATTTCATATTTTGGACAGTTTCTGAGCCAGATTTTTCTTGGAGAGACAAACAACAACAAACACTTGTCAAATATGTTATTTCATATATTTAATTAATATCTATCAAATGTCTGTCAGATGGCTGACCAAATACTTTGAGGGAAAATTATTAGAGTAAAACCTCAGTGTTTGACAGTAGTCAAATTATGCAAAGGCAAACCACTTCAAGCACATGCATTTCTAATAAGGAAGTGCCAAGATGCAGCATTACATGGAAAGCTCTTACAGTTTTGGGGGGGAAATCAGTATGACCAGCTGACTATCTAAAGTGCCAGGAATATAACGAATGCAGCATGGAGAACAAGAGGAATTTGAGGTCTGTATGCACTTACTATCTGTCACATAGATGTGGCGGAAAGACTCCCAGAACTAAAGTGTTACAATGGATGGGCACAGGATGGTTTTGAAAGACAAGCTGGGAAGATGAGGAGAGCTGCCTTTTACATGAAAAAATTGCAGACATGGAGCTCTGCTTTGGGATGAACCAGTCAAGAGCTTATGGCTTAGAGGGAAGATAAATATGCATGATGTTATGGCTTTCTGCTATATGCTCCCTTAGTGGGAAGAAAAAGTCTATGAGCCCTTCATCAGCAACACGAAGAAGCCTCACAATCACATATTCTTGTCTTCATGGGGTATTTTAACTAATTGGATATACACAACACAACACGCAACAGAAAATGTGGAGACCATTGATATCAACTTTTTAACACAGGTAACTGATGATTAGACAAGAGCAGGTGACTTTCTGAACTTTACTTACAAAAAGGGACAACCTTGTGGGAGACGTGAAGATCAGGAAAACCCTTGGCTGTACTAAGCAAGAGATGGTAGAGTTCAGGATCCAGAGAGAATGGAATAAGGCAAAAAGCATGACTGTATGTCTGAGTAGAACAGACTTTGTCACGTTCATGGACATGCTTGGAAGAGTTCAAAAGAAGAAAGTTATCAAGAGAATGGGGGTTCAGGAAAACCGTTTGTTTTTTTTTCAAAGGTCACCTCCAAATGCAAGAATCTCCACACACCTGGTATATAAAGCAAAAGTGGTAGGAGCTCTTTACTATCAAATATAAAAAGAAAGTATATAGAAAGTGGAAGACACTACCCAAGAATGTGGGAATTAGATTAGGCAAATCAAAACACAGCTCACATTGAATCCAGTCAGGAGTGTGAAGGACAACAAGAGAGAATTCTATAAACTTCTGAACAACAAAAGGAAGACTAGGGACAAAGTGGACCCATCACTAAGGGTATGAGTTCTTGTGACAAAAGACACAAAAAAGGTTGAGGTACTCAATGCTTTCTTACACTCATTCTTGTTGAACCAGCCAGGAATTAGGAATCTCAGGCCCCTGAAATCAGAGGTAAACTGAAGCAATAAAGACTTACCCTCTGTTTGATATAGTGAAGTTAAAGACTATTAACGTCAATGGAACGTATTTAAGTCCATAGCACTCAACAATTCATAAGGAAACTGATTAATGTCCTTGCCAAAGTCATTCTTAGTTATTTTGGAAAGATCAGAGGAAGTTCCTGTGGATTGGAAGAAACGAACATTGCCACTATCTTCAAGAAGAACAAGATGAAGGAGACAGTGAAATACATACCAGTCAGCCTCACCTTGACCCTGGAAAGACACTGGGGCAAATTTACAAAAATATTAAGTACAAGAAGGTGACTGAAGTAAGCATGGTTTGATGGAGGAGAAATCATGCCTGACCTGCCTGAAAACTTTCTGCAATGACGTTATTAGTTTGGTGGATGATGAAAGATTGTTGAATAATGCTTGTCTTGACTTTAATGAGATTTACAACACTGTTTACTATAGCCTTTACATTGACAAATAGTTGAAGTATAGACTAGATAAATTAAGAGTGAAGTGGTCTGAATAGGCTGATGAACTGACAAGATAAAAGAGTTGTGATTAGAAGTGGCAAAAATCAAGACACCAGTCAGTAGTGGTGTACTCCAAAGGTCAATACTAGGGACAATATAATTTAACAACTTTATTAATGATCTGGATGATGGGCAGAATGCACGCTCAGCAAGCTTATGGAATAAAAAGAACTGGAAATAATAGTTGATATACCAGATGTTTGTGCTGCCATCCAAAGAAACCTCGATAGGTTGGAGCGCAACCAGATGGAAAATAACTTTGCAGAAATTATTCTGGGGGTCTGGTGGGTACCAGGCATGGTGGAACATGAGCCACCATTGCCCTTGCAGCAAATATGGTGAGCAGCATCAAGGCTGCACTAGGAAAGTCAGCACCACCAAATTAAAGGAAGTTATCAATCCACTATACTCAACACTAGTGAGAAGAAATCTGGAGTAATGTGTATGGCACTGAGCTCCCTAGTACAAAAAAGTTATGCATGTACTGAAGGAAGTCCAATCAAGCACCTTGAAAATGATCTGATGTGTGAAGAGAAGCTGAAGAGGCTGGGTTTGTATAGCCTTGAAGAAGCCTGTCTCAAAGGGGATCTTAATAAATGTGAATAGACACCTGATGTGAGGGTGTAAAGATGACAGGATCAGACTCTTTACAGTGGTACATAGCAAAAATGTAAAAGGCATAAACTGAAATACTGGAAGTTCCACTTTAACATTAGGAAAAACTGTTTTACTGTGAAGATGATCATTCACTGGAACAGTATGCACAGAGTGGTTGTGGATTCTCCAACATTGGAAACAGCCAAATTGCAACTCAGAATGGTGCTTTGCAACTCATCCTAGTTTTGGTTGACCCAAGCTTAAGCAAAAGGTCTGGACTAGATGATTCTCTAGAGTTCTCTTCCAACCTTGGAGATTCTGTGATTCAGTGATTTTGTGAAATATTCATAGAGAAGTCCAGCCGTCCCTAGAGTGTCTCAGCTGAAATTTTAGCACATTTTTTTCTTAGCTTCATTCAGTCTTCTCATTTCTTTTCCATCCTACGTTGCAAACTGTGCTTCGAGGTTTTCTAGAGCATGCACCTTCTGTACACATACGAGCTTATCTCCTATATGCTTAACAGACAGCATCCTAAATGTTTGAATATACATCAGTACCCTGGTCCTTTCCAAGCAAGAGGGAGAGGCATAGAGAAGATGTGAGTTTCCTGTGTCGTGAGGCCTTTATGAACAAGCTCACTATCACTTGTAAGGAAGCTTCTAGGAAAAGATATAATGTTATTTGTGAAGTTAACTCTCAGTGGCTCAAACTAAGTACAGACTTCAGAATTCAGCTAAGGGTCTTTAGCAACAGAGGAAAGAAACGCCAAAAAAAAATTGTCCCCCTCCACTGTGGCAGAGCTGCTTGGTATTTCCATTGACATAACTTTCCAGTATTTTATTATTTCCTGTCCTCCTCTTTTTTGCAAGGTTTAATGGGAGGTAGCTATATTTTTCCATCATATCCTCTAGCTAGAAAAAGAAAGGACTTTTAGTATGACAGATCTTGGAATGAAAGCAACATTTTTGTTACTCTCCATTGATAACTTTTTATAGTTAACTATTTCTGGTTTACTTGGAAAACTGGACCCTACAATGAAACTATGTTTAAGGGTCTTGGTGTAGGATTTCCCAGCTATTGAAAATTTCTAATAACATTTTGCAAATACATCAGTATAACAAAATGGTTGACTGCTATGCAAACCGCCAAACAGCACTGGTTTTATGCAGTGTTCCTTTCTTTCTAATGACATATCACATGTAAACAGTTGGATTTGAAAACTGAGCACCCTGAATTCACAGGGTGGGTGACCACAAATCTTATTTCAGTTAATTTCATTTGGATGAATTAGAAGTTCCTTGGGGCCTCTTCTTCACACCATCACTCTGTAGGCTTCAGTGTACTACAGACTACTTCTTGCAGTAATAGATATGCATGTGTCTTTCTCATATCTTATTCAAGCCCTTTGCTTCTCTTACTTAGCCTTTTAGTGTCTGCTTTTCACTCTCATCACAGGGGGGAAAAAATTTGCAATTGCAGCATACAGTTACAGCAATGACTGTGCAAAGTCCTGAAAGTCAAACATCACTTGAGTTCACATTTTGTGCCTACTTAATTCACCAGGAGCATTGTGGAAATTCTTCCTGTTAGACACTCTAATACTGTAAGTTCATATTTTTTTATTACTGAAGTTCATATTTTTAAAATTATCACATGTAGAAGTCAGAAGTTCAAAAAGAATTAATATCTACAACAATAAAGAAAAATTGTCAAATATCTCACACAGAGTTAGAAAGTAGGAGAATTATAAATAAAATGCTTTCCACTTAAAAAATAAACAAAATACTACTAGTAGTTAATTAGGTAGGCTATCTTTGAAATTTGTTCACTTTAAAACTAATCAGTTCCTTCAGTGAGAAAAAGACTGTTAGACTAAGACTGAAAGAGATGCTTAATCACCTGGTGTTCAAAGTTAAAAGATGCTGAAGAGTTGCATGGCTTCATTGTTGCGCGTTTGTAGCATACTATTAGAAAATCAAATAAAATATCCATTTATCTAATTAGAAACAATGGTCAGACATAGTATTTATCATTCTGGATCTGTGTACTTCACTATACTGAAAAAAAAACAGTGTGCTTTGTCCCTGATACATCAGTCAATACAGATAGATAGATCTCAAATGCAGGAATTAATGTAAGAAAGTGGGCAATACTTGCATCTAAATGGGATTATGGAAGGAAATGTTTTTGTTGTATTTTGTTCTGTTTCAAGTGCATTAAAAATTGCAGCGATACACAAAATTCACCTTCTTATTTGAATTGTCACTAGCAAGCATTCTAGATACTATTGTCTTATTTGGTAATACAGCTTGTGAATTGAAATTTGGATGCCCAGACTTCCAAAACTAGGAGTTTGACTGAATTTTGAAGGGCCATTACCAGAACTATGCATATGAACAATAAATTATTCATTACAAAGTATTTGTTCAGTTTCAGTATATTTCTACAGTTCTTGAAAATACCGAGAATTCTTTGAACTCTTCTTGTGCCTGAAAATAAACAAGGCTATTTTCTTTAAATTTGCTGTTTCTTTTTTATTTTTTTCTTGTACAGAGTTTTAGCATTTGAATTTTTTTCTTTTTATCTTATCAATTACAGAGAATTTCAACGGAATTTCAACAGATTTTTTGTTTGTGAATTATTTAGATTAAGAAATGATTCCAGCTACCTAAATGTACACTCTTAACTCCTCAGGAATAAGTCTATCCAGAACCGCATTGTCATCTGGTCCAATTTCTTCTGCATACCAGATTTTTGTCAATCTTCTAATTTCCATTTTTCTTTTCAATGTTCCAGATTCTGTTCACTCCCCAATTTTCAACATCAACAAATTGCATTGAGAATGCTCTGAAAACAATTTTTCCCTTGTTGTAGATTTCACATTCAGTATAATGTTGCAAGTAAATAAGACTATTCCCCTATCCCAAGTTTCCTTTCAATTTGATGATGGTCCTAGATACACCATAAGATATTTCTTTTTTTCAAATGATTGCCAGTTACTTCTGTTGGGGATTGTACTGATACATTACATTCTTTTGTCTTTAATAACCTTTTGTATTCATTACAAAAGCCTTGAGGCATACTTACAGCAGTTTCTGAGCTTGTTACTCTAGAATACTTATTATCTAATAAATATTGTTCTAACAAAACTTGTGATTTCTAGAGAGCAGTTCTGGAAGTTTAAAAATAGCTGCCAAATTGTGCATGTATTTTTTTTCAGCATAACACTGCATTCAAATCTTGACCAGAACTTTTCACTCTTTCCATGCAACAGTACTAAGACACAACAGAAAGAGTTCTGATATGAGAAGGCAGTCAAAATTTAATCTAAAATCAACTATATTCAGGACAACAATTATATTTAACCTTGAATTTCTAACTTGTAGACTGCAGTAAGAATTAATATGCTGAAGATCCACACGGAATAGCCTTAGCTATTCCAACTGACTACATTTTATGTGTGTGCTTTGCTACAAAAATACCTAAGTTCATGCTGTTAAGACAGCAAGTGAAATGAAATGTCTAAAAAACTTGCCTCTTCAAAGAGTAAGGAAGAACACCAATACAGTGCTGCAGCATAATCCCCTTATGCCACTGAGTCAGGTACTACTCAAAGCCTGACTCTAGTTCTAGATACATAAAACACTTGACAAATCAAGTTGAATAAATAAATGAAGTTTGCAAGGACCACAGCTAATTTTTTCCCTTTTGGCTAAATATTTATTCTGTTATTGTTGATGATATTTGATACAGCCATTGAGTTATTGTAAATTCTAATTGATTAATCTTATAATATTCTGCTTCACTGAATACATTTTTCTGTTTTGTTTTGTTTTTACCTTGAAACAATTCTTGAGTACTCACTAACTTTTCAAGAGTGGTGTTCCTCAGGATCCATCTTGGGACCAGTACTCTTTAACATCCATTGCAGAAATACTACGTTACAGTCTGAAAGAGTGATTGAGCATCTGGTGGGAAGGCAGGGCCAACCCAGGTGTATGCACCTGAGTGATCGAAAAGGATGGAGCCAAAGGTAAGCAGCCTAATTTTCTTTTGTTTTTGTGTCCATAGCTGCTGCCTTTGAGCTTGTCCTCATTTGATGTAGTCAAAGACTTTGTCACTCCACTATTACTGCTGCACTTACTATAACATTATAGTGTTACAGTATCTTTATTAATGACATAAATGATCAGATCTAGTATACCCTCAGCAAGTTAGTAGGTGTCACCAAGCTGAGTGGTGCAGTTGATATGAAAGAAGGAAGGGATGTCATCCAGAGGGACCTTAGCAGGATTGAAAAAGGAGCTCATGTGAAACTAATTACATTCAAAAAAGCTAAATGTAAGGTGTTGTACTTGGCTTGGTGCAATTCCAAATGTCCTCTGAATTTGGCCATTTTTCCTCCCACTAGTAATAGAACTTACAACTCTTTATCTTTCAACCTACCACACGTCTTAAAGAAAAACATTTAAAATATGGCTGTCAGTCTATTTCTGCTGCTTGAAGTTTTCAATCTATTTGTGGCAGAGATTGTGTTATTAAGCAAGTTAACAAAATGATGGTATCACATCACCCTGCTGTTGATAAGTCTTGACACATTTCTTCTACTTTTTTTTAGCAGAAAACATTTATATTGCAATGGCTGTGCTTATCTGAATGTTTATAGGATGCTTCATGAGTTTACCTAAATCATCAGTTTTCTCATCTCCTTTGTTGGTCATATAGATTGTGAAAATCTCTAGACATCTTCTGCTGATATTTAAATAATGTTCTTTTAGTATATGGAGTATCTCAATCATTTTCCTCACATCTGCTGCTCAGTGCAAGGTTTCTGTAGTTTGCATGATAGATTTGCAAAACAATCAGTTGGGTTTTTTTCCTCTGACCTTGCTTTCTTACCACTGAGTTTTGTGAATGCATCAATCTAATGTTTCAGCACAATAATTTTGCATTGTTGGTATTTGTTTTTTTGTTTTGGTTGGTTTGGTTTTTTTTTTTGCTTTGCCAGCTACTATATATAACTCTACTTCTTACTTGACAGTTATTCTTGCAGATTTTGAGAATATATTTCATAGGAGTGTAAAAATTGCATGAGCAGACCTCAGTTCTGAAGTGTAAAAATATATCCTTCCTATAAAAATTAGCACTAATATGACTACGAGTCATCTCAGTGAAAGGACTATCTGGATTCTTATATAACTTTCAGATATCACACTTGCAGTCCATTTCCAATATTTAGGAAGATCAAGAATTCTGCAGTAAGAATTGGAGAATATTATTAAGTCTCATTAAGGCAAAGTGTGAAATCACAATTGCTTATGGACAAATTAGAAGAACCTTTGCTAGAGAATGCAGCTAAAACAAGAAAAGAGGACTGGAAATATCTCTTAATGATTAAGCAATGTAAATGCATATAATCATGAACAATTCAATTCCAAAAGGCATCAGGTAAGGTATTTTAAGTAAAGATAAGAAAATATTAATTATGTTCTGTAGTCTTTATTAAGACTCATTAGAATTTCAAGCTCAGTTCTAATTGGCAATGTTTAGAAGGATAAAGTCAATGTACAACCAGCTTACTCAGATTGGAAGGGATTTAGAGAATGAATCTTAAAAGAAGACATTAGTGAAACAGAAGCTGGGACAGGATATTATTACTTTCTATAAATATGTTTGCTTGAGAAACAGAATGGAAACATTCCCAGACATATGTTGGGACTGTAAATGAGCCAATTTTAAGTTTCTTGGTGAACAGTATTCCTTGAGAATTTCAGGATTCCTTGGGAATCTACTTTAGAGTGTTTAGGTGTTCACAAGAGTTGGTTTAAAAGCCCAAGAGCAAGCAATACCGCTCTGCCACATGTCAAGCAAGTAGGGCAGAAAGCATGACTGAACAAGGACAGGAAAAAGACCCGCTGCAAGTGAGGTCTTGGTTCACATGGATAGTACAGAGCTGAAGTTTGCATCAGCAGGGAGAAAATAAGAAAAGACGATGCAAACTTAAATTGACACTGGCCACTGTGGTGTCAGACAACAAAAAGGCTTTTCAAGTATGTCAATAGCAAGAGGAGGTCAAAGAACACTGGACTGATACCTGGAGAGGATAGTCATCTGAGAAGTAAGGAGACATGTAATGTTTTTTTGCCTCAATATTTAATAGTAACAGTAGATCTTGGGCTGCCTGAACTCAGAGTTAGAGGACCAGGATTGCAGGACTGATAACTATCCATCTCTGGTCACCAGTATTGTAAGAGAACAGCTTTAAAAATTCAACCTTCATAAGTCCATGGGGCTTGACAAGAAATCAGTGGACATACAACTGTACCATTCTTAAAGATTATGGGAATCTGGGGAGTAGAAACTGGCAAATGTTATACCCAGCTACAAAAAGAGCACAAGAATATAGAAAACTACAGAGCTGTGAATCGAACCTAATCAACTAATCAACAGTTTGAGAGTCAGTTAGCATCAATTTTTATAATCATTTGTATATGATGGTTTTCCTGTTTTCTTTTATTGTGAATCTCTATGGCCTGAAGGAGATTTGATTATGGCACAACAGTGTACATTCAACTACATTTGACCATGAGGCTGGAGTAGTCAGTTTGACATCTAACTCATTAATTTCTGCTTGGCAGCCAAAATGTATCAAACCATCAACATGCTAATGAGAAACAGATTGAATATTTCTGAAGTGTGGACCTATGTGTGAAATACAGAGCCTTGTTTTTCAAAACAAAAGGCATCTGCAGAAAATTTTAGCCCTGTCAGTGCCAGCATTCATAAACTGTGCAATGACTCTTAATCTGAAGAGAAATCTCAACATATTCATCTAAAATATATGTTCAGTATTTCAGATTTAAATTGAAAGTTTTTCAGAGGGAAACTTTTATCTTTGCTCTCCAGTTTATGGAGGTATTCATATAGGCCTGTATATTTTAAAGATCTAAGTCATATGAATGGCAGTCACTTCCTCTGTCAAACAGTTTTACTTTCCTTAGTCCTTATAAAATTGTAATCCCTTTAAGTTTTTTGTCAGTTATTCAGATTTTTTTCTGGTGGCAGGTACTGAATTTCTATTAAAAATGTGGAAAACATGCACAACTTTATTCTACAACTCTATGATTAATTCTATGAGTTTATGATTCTAACTTTCTCAAGGAGGAGGAGCAGGAACCACTTATTGCATGTCAAATGTACAAGTAGAGTTTCAGGCATGCTGTTGAAAAATTACTGCTCTGAGAAACTTGCTAGCACTATCTGCTTTTGTGTAAACAGTATAATGGATTTTCTTTCTGACTATGAGGGTGTTGCATTACTTTGGTGAAAAAATGAAGAATGGAAGGGAGAATAAAAATGTCATACAAAAGAGGAGCTCGTGTGACTAAAGAGAGGACAAGACATGGCCAGTCTTATTTATAGCTTCATAGACAACTGGCCATTTGTTGTCTGCCTCAGGAGAAGAGCAATGAACAAAAAAGAGCCTCTTGATTTTCATAGTGTGACATATGAATGGTTTGCTGTTGCACTGATCAGCAGCATGGAAGACAGTCAATGACATCTTACTAGCTCTGTGATTCTGTGCTGTGCTACGAAAAGCAAACACCAAAAAGTAAGAATCAAGAGATTATCTACTTGAACATGCTGTGTTTGTTTTGGCTGAACTGTAACAGATATTAAACCAGGTCCCAAGAGAGCTTTAATACAGTCTGGACTCTGCATATTTTGATAATAACCTCTCAATTATATTAGTCATTAAGAAAACTTGAAAATACCAGTTCACAAACTAGACAGAATAACTCTTCTCAATTCCAGTTTTTTGCTACAATTAGAGTAATTTATTTTGGAGGAAAGCCAGGGAGAGATAGAGGTGGAGAAGTCTGAAAAAAAGAAGCAATAATTAGATTACTTCTGCCTCTGCTTGCTGGGTGGGTCTTCTTAATGTCAGCCTCATTATTCTGGACATCAACTCCAGGCAGTAGCTTCTAAATGTCGTTCCAAATGGTGGCCTAAATGGCAGTCCCTGTTGTACATTCTTTCTCTAGTAATAATGGCAGGCTGTTGGGAAGTTCTTTTAAGATCGTAATAAATTTCAGGAGTGCTAGCTTGAGAACAATGTTTGAGGCTTAGGCCAACACAGACTGGCAGATAAATGTTTTGAATGCACAATTTCATTATCACTTCTGAAAGTCTGTAGGCTACAAGTCTAGTTCATTGGTGGGGAATAGCCCAGATATTCTGAGGTGACAAAGATGACTTACATAAAACTTATATAATTTAAATGTCTCAAGGGTCCTGCACAGTTCTGCTCACCAGTGATTCAAAACCTCTCACAAACATTAAAGAAAGCATCTTCATTGTGGTTGCATTAAAGAAAGACTCATTCTGCAAGGTCAGTTGGGATCCAAAACATGAACAAATTAAGTGAATAGACAACAAATCTGTGGCACTGCCAGGAATCATGTTGCAATTCTCAGTCCACGGCCACAAACACAAGAGTAATCTCCTGTTTCTAGTGGAAAAAGAGGGGGAAGAAAAACTCCCTCACAGATGCCTCTTCATTCTTGTTTAACACTTATTTTATCATGCATGAAAATAGCGGTTCCATTTTCTCCTCTACACTGCAGAAATTTGCTGAACCAAACTCTTAACAAAATATTCATTCAATATATAAAGCTAGGTTTTTGAAGTGAGATTCAGGCTTTGTACCAATTCAGATTGCAGACTGTTGTTTACTAGCATCTGTGCCTCAAGAACTAACAATTCTTCATTCTTCCCTCTTATTTTTCTTGAGGAGTGTGTAGTACCTTCAGACATTAAAAAAAATAATTATTATTAATTAATTAAAAAAAAAAACCACTGATCTATGGATATAAAAGTAACTCACCTCAGTCTGTTACAAACAGAAGGGGCAAAATCTCTCTGTTAGTTAAATTAAAGGTTAAGATAGGCAGCCACACCTTGTCACGGGCAATTTGTAGCTGCCAGAGCTTCCTCTCTTCTGTGCGGTGGTAAAATCTATTTAGTCACACCTCAGCCATCATTCATAACTATTATGGTAGAAGAGCTTGCAAGATGAAGACAGGATACTCAAGTACATTTCTCCTAAGCACCAGTCTCCTCTTTGGGGCAGTTTTATGGTCATTTGCCTAGGAGGAGACAAAGTATAGGGCTGGATGTTCTCTCTTTTGATCACAGTTGCTTTCCTCCTATTCTCCTATTTAAATGAAACAGTTTCAATCAATATGGAAACATCAAAAGAACTTATTTACTTTAGCTGGACTTCATAAAAATGTAAACACACTTTATTACACAGAACTGAAATAGTCTAGGTTAGAAATGCATGAATTGAGTCATGTTCTTCAGCCTCCTTTAGTTTCTCTGCTTGACAGTGTGAAGGCAAGCCAGATTCCTAATGCTCTCAATTGCACTGCAGTTCTGCTATCCATGCTACAGCTTCAAGAAAGAGCATCTGATTACTCCTCTGCCTATGTTTTCCATCTCTGCTCACATAAGCTGCGTGGTGGATAAGCAAGAAAATATCCCACATCCCTAACTTCCATACAGAAAATGATATACACCAATGGACTGTTATACTAGCAAATTCCAACTAGCAAGTCTTCAATGCCAATTCAGAGGTGACTCTACAGTTCTTAAATACCGGTCACAAAGTGAAACCCACTACAGAGAATGGATTCTTTGACTCAAAACATGACTTCAGTTTTCTGTGCAATATTACATTTTCAGTGGTGCACTGAAGTGGCTCCTTCTCTCTTGAGAAGGACTGGAAGGACTGAAGAACAGAAAAATTAAGTCTTTCAGTATTCAGTGGTTCCAGCTACTAGACTTCTAGGAACATGCTCTTTTTGTGTCTGACAAATGTCTCCCGGCTTGCAAAAACGATCATTCAGAAATCAGGAGGCCTTGTGACTGCCTTGGGCAACAAGGGCAGGCTCCTTGAATGACTGAAAGGTGCTGTGACTTGGTCATCTCCATGTGATAAAGATCCTCAACAAACTGAAGTGCAAGTCCCTAAAGCCACAAGCAGCAGGAAGTAACCGAGTAGTGAATGTAACTGCAGACTTTCCCTGTCTTGCCTGAATCTGCCATTCTTGCAAAAGGATTGAATTAGATAGGATGCAGTTGTAGTACCTTATTTAAAATACATATATGTATGAGTGAGCATTTTCCTCCCAAGTGCTCATTTTTCTCAGACTAGAATATGAACAGTAGTATTAGCCAATGTATTAGCATTAGCAAAATGAAAGTATTGAAAGCATCTGGTTTACAGGATGAGGGAAGGGAGAGGGAAGCCCTGAGCTATCACTGTTGACTCATGTTAACAGATAAGGAAGTATTTGGTGTCCTTTTTGATACCTTTAGCCAACTGCAAGCTACAGTATCATTTTTAATCTTTCTCTCATCTCCTTCTTTGGCCATGTGGCATCCTTGTAAATGTTCTTAGGCCTAATACTTCTCCCCGCAAACTGTTACGAAATAAGTCTATGACTCTAAGGGTCTAGATATTTTTATAATAAAAAGACAAAAAATATACATCTAGTTGTGATTCAAAGCAAGTATAATGCTCTGAGATATGTAACCATGCACGATTACAAAGAACAGAGCATAAGCTTTTTAGGTGTGATAGTCTACTCCAGTCAGGTAATAAGAAAGGTGTCAGATAAAGGGATGCATGTCCACTTCTGCCTCAGTGATTTAAGAAAAAAACTTCCAAAAGAGGAAGTCAGTCCTCTTCAGAAGTTAAAAATTTCTGTGAATTCCAGATTAGAATGAAATTCTACCTGAAAAGTGTCCCTATGCTAAAGGAAGTCAGCATAACTTATCAAATCTGGTTTTGAGCATTGCTTTGTATAAGTGCCATTTCAAAAGATTCATTGGCTATGTAGGCTTTTACTATCAGCATATTTATTTCACCTCCTAAATGAAATCCAATTTGAAGCTATTAATATTAATGTGCTAAGATAATTCTGATGATGAATTAATAAAACACTTAGCCTCTCAATATGCTGTTTGCTCTTACCATTTAATGATGCTCTTAACTGGAAAAAAGAAGAGATAGAGCAGACTCTAGCAGGAGCCTGAAAATTAGAAACCACTTCATTGTTTTTAGCTTGCCACTTTAATGACAATCAATGGCATTGATTTTGGACTAGAAAAGTATTTACTAAATCTTACTGTGTGCTACAATTCCTATTTAGATTCCTTAAGCATAATCTATACATAACACCTACCTAAAGTACTTCAACTTTTTTTTTTTTTTTTTTTTTTGCAAAACAATTCTCCTGTCGCTGAAAACAGAGAACGAAAATTAGCTGCCATCAAGAGTCTCCTTGCTTTACAAGGGAAATTTCAGTTCACTGAACATCTTAGTTCGGATAAAGCTAATTCAATGGCATTACACTAGAATAGATTTCCATTTGAAGAACTGAACCTACACATGATTTTTTTACTTTAGTCTTCACAGTTAGCCAAATATTCTAATAAGATAATCTAAATAATTATGGACATTTCTAAAAACAACTAATGTAAAAATGTTTAGACATTTATAGTGTCATATTCAAAATATATATTAATTATTGATATAAGTGAATATGGAAAACATTTCATTCTCTGCTCATAAATGCATATAATTCATTACCGTTATAACCGAGAATCCTAATGTTGGTAATTTTCAGTTTCCATTTAAGAAAGAATGAAAACAGCTTTGGCAAGAATTGCAGTTTCATCTACAATTTCTGTCCTGGAAATTTTGTCATAATGGTGGTTAGGAAAATGCATTCAATCTGATTTTCATACTTCAAAAATTCTAGCAAGAAAGTAATCGTGACAGTGAAGGCCACCTTCCCAAAAAACTTCATGTTTAAGCT
Organism: Tragopan temminckii; assembly: GCA_028571105.1. Classification (NCBI taxonomy): domain Eukaryota; kingdom Metazoa; phylum Chordata; class Aves; order Galliformes; family Phasianidae; genus Tragopan; species Tragopan temminckii. Next base: position 32,594,608 of record JAOWBP010002052.1, on the reverse strand, counting down.
TGGAATTCTCATCCAAACCAAACTACCTCTATGTGAAATGGCCGTCAGATGATACAGACTGTTTTACTGCAACTGTATTATCTTATCTTGCAAGACATACTAAGAAGATGAAGCAACAACTGTAGTATTTTGTTGCTGGTAAGAATATTAATAATAATACGATCAATAATTTTGCTTCTAAACCAGAAAACTAAACAAGTTACTATCTTTAAACTGTTTCTTCAGACAAAACACTAAGAGAAGAAATTTACTGTTTTCCTTTTTAATTAAACACTCAATTTGATGAGAGCTCTGTTAGCATCTAGAGAAAGTTTTCTGGTGTGGAACAGAGAATTATTTATCATTTCTAAAATTATGCTAGTAGAAAGTCAATGTTTAATTTTTTTATTATTATTATTATTATTTTTTGTAACAAGATAATAACAATTAGGTTAAGATGGTAAGGGAGTTGGAAGATCTCAGAGTACAAGCTGTGTGCCAGCTTTTTTTACACTTCTTATTTTGATAGGGCATGGATGGAATGCCTATATTTAGCAAGTCATAGTGCAAACTTCACTTCCTAAAATTTGCCCTCAACAGCCATCTCTTAGAACAAATTGAGCAATCCTGGTCAACAGACATTGAAAGTTCACATTAAAATCCCAGTCGGTGCAGTTTTATTTTTCTTTTTTTTTTTTTCCATCTTCCCCACTATCCAAAGAAAATGTTTAATTTCTCCCAGTGTTTCTGTCTTTAAAAAGACAGTCTAAATGATAACTTGCAATAATAAATATAGACATTATGGTTTAGATGTTCCATTTCTAATCACTTTACAAACATATAGAAAGTGTTCCTTCATATGAAGACTGAACTTCAAACATGTTATTACTCATGATTTTCCCTTCCATAAACTCTTGGTTGAAAATTACAAGTTTGTAAAAGTTGTATAGGTTTGTATAATTCTTCCCAGTATTTCATCTTCTGGTTGAGAAGTATAATTAAGAGAAATTTAAAAGAAAAACAAACAATTTGTACTAACTTCTTTCAAACCAACCCAAGTTGCTCTGTTAGCCATTCTAACCAACAAAGTTCTCAAGTTACATTTGGTGGAATGATAGCGCTGGCTACAACTTTGTTATTACGTAGGAGTTTAGTTTACATAAAAACTTCATTTTCTTAATTATCAGTACAATAAGGGAAGGGATCTCTTAATTATCAATATAATAAGGAAGAGTGAGTCTTTCAAAATGCACTCAGTGCTTTGAAAATTGCATTGCTGATATCTCACTCGCTGCTTTCTGATGATCACAATCCAAAAACAACTTTCATATATGCTTGATTATATGCAGTTCAAATAGATCTGCCAAAATCAGAGTGGCTACTCTGGTGCCTGTAAGATATTCAGAGCTACAGCTGTAACATACAAATCAGCTGAACTGAGTAAAGTCTTCCATTACTCCTAAGTCTCTCTCTATGCTATGAATGAATTCACTATTTCTAGGAGGTTCATCTGCTCTCAGTCACTCCTAAAATATTTGTATGACCATGCTTTGTAAGAGAGTTCTGATCTCTGAGAGAAAAAGAATTAAACTAAAAGAATCTGCATAACTTGCATTTGAAGATGCTGCTAAAAGCACAATTTAAGCAGCCACTTCATTCCCTTTTTTTTCTAATTGATATGTCACTTTTAAAGCATTGGAAAATGTGGAAAAAAATCAGATTTTAAAATATCAACATGCAAATGTCAGTTAAACTTTTAAAATACAATTCAGTGATTGTAGGTCAAAACTTTCTTATATTTTAGCAGCAATATATTTTCCTAACTAGCTTCAGTGACATTTCATAATTAGGTAACCTAAGATCAAACACTAGGAGTTTCTAAGTGTTGAATACCTTAAACTTTTGACAAAGCGAAAGCAGAAAGTTCTCAGTACCTCAAAGGACAGGTCAGTGTTTATATAACAATGTGTGAGAACCACCTTTTGTCTTGTTTTTCTCAGACATAATTTGATGTTTTACAATAGGAAAAAAAAGTGTAAGCACACCCCAGCATATCACTTCTAACACCAGTGTATATAAAACACTTCCCCTACGCTTTTAGGGTGATGAAAAGGACAACTAGCTTGTGTCTAAATCAGGAGAGCTTGATACGATGTCAAAGCCTTTGGCTAAACATAGATTGACTTAATTCTTTCAATAATGAACTTTGGTCCAGAGCATTTAACAACCACAAGAGGAGAAACCCAATATTAAAGAGAAAATCTCCTCGTTCGGGTTATCTTGACTCTGCTGCAGGCAAAACATAGAAATATTTTTTTAATCGAGATTCTCTGCAGCAGCCCATTCCAAATGCCAGTATCCATCACTGATGACTGGATCAATAGCTCTGTTTTGGCCCCAGTCTCCTACGAGAGATGGCATGCCATCAGTGACAGACAAATATCACAGTTAAGCAAAGTATCCAGCCAGACCTAGTAACATTTTTATTGATTTTTGTTGTGCAAATAATGTCTTTTTGGGCTGAATAAATGGCTTTGAGCCAAACAGTCATTGTTTATGATTCCAAAATGCAATAAAAGGACAGGAAATATATTATAGCTTATGTCTCAAGGCACACAACGTAATCATCCTTTGGTGGTGAAAAACTATCCAGCTGAAACCATGAGTGCATATTTATCCATGCTTAAAGGTACCTGTAGGACTTGCAAATCTTACACAAAATGTCCTGTTAGGAAACAGATGGTATTGCCCTTTAACCTATTGAATAACTACTAGAAAACCAAGCAAAAAATAAGCACTATATTTCTTCAATCAATACAAAGAAAACACTCTATTATTTTTCCTTCAAATGAAATATCAAACTTGTTAAAATAGCATTAGGATGCTTTGAAAAAAGGACACAACAGAACAGTTTTTCCAGTGATACAAAATTGTGTTAATAGTACACCAGAAATATTTGTTGTTTCTGGCTTATATTCTTTTTTCAGGAATTACTAAAGCACATAATATATATATGTACACATACATGTTTATAAGTACATAAGTGCTTTTTTAAAAAAATAACATTACATTTTAATAAAAGTTTATCTTTCCTTCTGATAATATAATTATTTCTCAATCACTTCAGCTAGTAGTATAACTGATAATATTTTCCTGTGATTATATCTGCACTAAATCCCAGACCTTTTCTAGCGGATATGTATGTCATATAGCCAGTAAAATTAATGAGAAATCTCTGTGTGCAGTGGCCAGAATTTCTAGACATGCAGGTGTCACAAATAGAAATACACTGTCAATTTTGTTAAGACACAACAATCAAAAGTGAAGTTTGTTCGTTTAATTATTGGCTTTGGGGGTTTGGTTGTTCTTTTCCAATAAACCAGTAATAAGCTGTATTAGATGCCATTATTTCGAGGTTGGTTATAATATTTTGTCATCATTGCACAGCTCTAAGTTTTAACAGAAAATATCAGTAATTCAAGCACCTCTCAGAAAAATTCAAGAATATTTATAGTCACTTCCATAGAAGTCCATTTGTCTACAGGAAAATACAACAGTATCAAGTGTCAGCTTAAATTCTGTTTGTCTCTTACATCTTTAAATTTATGGATTTATTAACTTTCTTGTGCTGGTTCTAAATAGACTTTGGAAGGCTTTTGGAATAAAATAGGATGTTCCTAAGCAGTGACACAGAAAATCAAAAGATTTAATATATAAAATTTTAAAAATGAAATTGCAGAGAATAGAATGGGCATTAATGGGTAATTTTAGGTAGAAATATGGAGATATTAGGCTAGTTTTTTTAATGGTTTTATAGCGGTAATAAACCATAAAATAAAGGTCTAACCTCTGACCAGGAAAACAAACGTTTTGTTTTTTTGTTTGTTTGTTTGTTTGTTTGTATTCTCTGAAATAGATATTCTTTTTAAATTGCTTAAAATCATTTCACCAGCCTCCCAACCATATACCTCTGCCATGTGTCTTTTCCAAAAATGTTTAACTTTAATCAGTATGGCAGTGAAGGTTTACAAACATTTTAGAGTATTTCGGTGTTTCTTTTTGAAATTTCCCTAAGTTCCAACCCTGGAAAGATTACACCATTGATCATGAACTATGAGTGAGGAGAACTCTGATTCAGGAAGTCTTAGAAGCCCAAAGTTACTCCCGTGTCTTAAGGTTCATGGAGGCATGATGTGAAAAGGCAGAACTGAGATAAAATTATTGACTTTTGAAATATCACGTCATACCTGATACCCACATATTTGTCACCCCCTTCTTCCTTGCCCACCTTATCCAAGTATTTAATAACAGAAGGAACCATCTTCTGAGAGAGACAATATCAGATCATAGTTTTGATCTTCTGTCCATCACTGACTGCTGTCAGGCTTTTTTTGTAGTCCTGGCAGCCTCATATCATGAGTAACATCTTATCTCTCAACCTAAAGGGAAATAAACTATTATTCTTCTACTTCACAGAGGTCAAGCCTATCAGACAAAAATCTCTTCTTCTTTGAACCCCTGCCTTTGGCAACAAGTACGTAGAAGAATGTATGGGGCAAGTTTCTCTGAAACCACTATTCTAGCCCTGACAACTGGAGTTTTTAATCCAAGAGAGAGACAGTTGAAAATACCTACTGAGTGAATTTTCTAGCCTATTTATTAGTGTAGCTCTAACAGGAGATGAATAGTACACTGAAGATATGTATTTCTTTCCATTAACTGTAAGAGGAGACCAGAATTACTCAGATAACTATGCTACTGCTAGATATTCAAGTTTAAATAAATGAATACCAACCTTGACTGTGCAGAAAGTTTCAAGCTGAGATCCTGAGTAAGTGACAGTCTCAACATCCTTTGGCATTGAACTGGAGAAGATTTTAAGCACACTGCATTTTCAACCATCATCCATCCTAAGAAGGCTACTTACTTACTGGGAGGCCTCATTTTAATTGCAATCCAGGATGCTGGTATCTAATGTTAGGTATTTTGATATTTTTCCTTAGATGTTCAGATATTTTGTTGGATATGTTGAAATGTAGGATTTGTACAGTATGAAATCAAATTAGGAGACAGGCTATAGGAATCAGACCTGTGCATTGTACTAAAAATATGTACAGTTTTTAAAATTTTGTACTGTTAGATGGCTTCTAAGCACTTTATTTGCAATTTCAAACTTGTGCAAATCAGAAATATTCAACTATGTAGTATGAAGCTATTGACTAACATGCATAATCATCTAGGTCACCCATTCTCTAGGGAAGGTAGCCTCTGGTAAACTCAGATCCATGGTGAGTCACTCCATAGTTGGAGCCAACCTACCTAAAACACAAGCTGGGTATTAAAAGATCTGAAACTGTCCCCCTACAAAGACTGACTGAAAGAGCTTGGGCTCTTAAGCCTAGAGAAGGTTCTGGGGGGACTTTATAGCAGCCGTTTGGTACCTGAAGTGAGCCTACAGGAAAACCGGGGGAGGGGACTTTTTATAAGGGTGTGATAGCGACAGGGCAAGAAAAAAAATGGTTTTAAACTGGAAGAGAGTAGATTTAGACTAGACATTAGGAAGAAATTTACTGTGAGGGTGAGAGAACGGGTTGCCCAGTGACTCTGTTGATGCCCCCTCTCTGGAAGCATTGAAGGCCAGGATGGATGGGACTTTGAGCAACCTGGTCTAGAGGGAGGTATCCCTGCCTATAACAGGGGGTTCAAACTAGACGATCTTAAATGTCCCTTCCAACCCAAAACATTCAATGATTTTATGTTCCTCCTGCAGACCTCAGAAGTATATGTTCACATACTTGACACAGCTTGTGCCAATAAAACTCAGGGCTTTCTCATTTTGAGGAGATTCAACCCTCTCTACAGACTAATCTCTAGCCCAATCTATGTCAGTTGGTCAGGTACATCTGGGGAGCTGAATATCAACTGAGCACATGGTTTCAAGAAGACAAATTAATATGTTGTAGTTAGCAGGTAAAATCTTCCTGCAAAAACTAGTCATCTGGGTGAACAGTAAAAATACCAGAACTAATACTTTTAGAGCACTAGATCATCTTCACTGATAAGGCTGAAAACAATGGAATAAAAATCATTTGTTTATAATCCTCTTATTACACTTCTACTATATATATATACATATATGTATTTTTTTCAGGTAAAATCCCCTTCACACATTGCTCTCGCTCCAAAAGTGAATACTTCTTAAATTAATTTTTTTTTACAGCAGATGTGGCATGGTAAAAAAAAAAAAAATATGCCCATACTTTACTGACTGCCTTTTAAAGACAACGACAGCTGTGGCCAGACTGATCTCATCACATCACTGGCAACATTTTTATAGCAGTAAGAGTAATGGCAAGTTAGCAGCCCTTCTACTTACATTTACCTGTTTTCTTTCCAGTTCCATGTTCTCTGATGGTATCTAAGCTTCTGATCCATTTTGTGGGTAAAATTTTCCACATGTATACTTCACGCGACGGTAAGTTACTGGGAGGGCTTTAGGGAAATTTTGAGTGATTTGGATCACAGATTTGTTCTGAACTACACTTTTTCAATGGAAAGAAAGGACAGTTAAGGGCTTGGGTACTTTTGGGATGTCTAAACTCGGGATCTTCTCAGATGTGTTTAACTGACACAAGCCTGGATATAGAAAAGCTGAGATGTGCATGAGGCGGTCCTTTCAGAAGAAACAGTACAAGCCAGTGGACAGGCCCCTACCAACAAAGGAGTCTAAATGTCTTGTGATCTCTCTCTAGCTTTCTCTTAGATTGCCATGTGATCTTGGGAAGGCTGTTTCCGAAGAAGGCCCTCAATTTCACAGTCTGTAGATGCTTAGAGGGACACCTAACCTACAATATGTTTTCAGAGCTTTCTGAAATGCCCGTTTTTGTTAACTGTGATGCCTACAAAGAATTGATTGGCTAATAATAGTGAGTTGAAGATGGAGCAAAGTGTTTTCTATTATACCCTTGAGAGGCAAATCTCCAGCTTAACCACTTTTTGTGACCTCTGGTTTTTCCTTCTTAGCAATATAGTAGAATTGTATAATCCTAACATGGTTTGAGTTGGAAGGGACGTTAAAGATCATCTAGTTCCAAATCATACCATGGCCAGGGAGAACTTTCACTGGATCAGGTTGCCCAAAGCCACATCCTAACTGCCCTTGACCACCACTTTTTTAGTTTTTTTTGTTGTTGTTGTTTCTTTTTCCCATATTGAATACGTTAAGTACTGGAATTATTCTTGTGTCTCAAAACATTACTGGGAGATTTTAAAAGATCACAGTAGGAAGAGGAGGAAAGTGAGTTTTGTGCTTTATGTATACTATGATGTTCTCTTTAGAATTTCGGAATGTTTGCCTCTGAAAAAATAAATAACTGGAGATGAAGAATATTAAAGCCTAAGTAAGTTGCTGCAGTTTTTATAAAAAGCAACAAATTCTATAAGCTACTGAGTACTGAAACAGAATAGCTCATGCCTGCACCTACTTTAGTGCCTCCATAACATGAAAAAGATGTGATTATAGTATATATAAGCATATGCAACCATCCATATACACAGTGAAGATCACAAGCACAAGCTACAAATCACAGCAAGAGAAATGAAGTAGTGGCAGCATTTGCAATTAGTACATAGAATCTGCAAAGGCCCTGAGAATGTGTCTAACTTACTAAGACGCATTAAAGTCCACGCAGTTCCGTGTCTTCAGTGGTACTTGTTTTGCTGGTTATAACAACTATAATACGAGCAGTGAGTTCATAACTTGTAAACTGCATGGTTTCTCTAAAGATTAGACCATTTCAGAGACTTTTATAGGATGCTAGAGGAAATCCTGCTCTTTATAGGGAAACCATTTCAATGATTTTGTTGTTTTTTCTTCTCCTGATATTCATGCTTAGGGAAGGAGACTTAATTAGAGCAGTAATACACACATATTCTTGTGTATGAGGGAGTGTTCCATCTCCACACTTCTTAACTGTTTAAGCCATGCTGAAGTACTCAGTCATTTGATCTCAGTATCATATGGGGACCAGCTGTCCTGCCAGTTCTCCCACTCCCCATGTGGTCTCTGCACCCCATATGTTTCCGGCCCTTTTTCCCACATGCCTTGATCTCCCTGCATGTACCAGATACACAGATTCCAGCTCCCTTGCTTACCTTTGAATTATCTGGTTATGGAGCAAATGGTACTTTCTACCTCCTCCAGTCTTATCCTCAGTAGGTATTTGTCCAAGCTTATCACCAATTTGCCAGAGTATTACAGCAAAAGTAGCTTCTGAAATGTTCCTGCATTGTACAGTAAAATTAATCGCTAGAAAAAAGTGCAAGAGTTCAAATATATAGAGTGTGAGGATTTTTCATTATGCTATACTTATTTCTTGGGGAAAAAAAAAAAATAAATAGAGAGAGATGGTCTCTGAGGGCCAGTGATTATCTTTTCAAAATCACACCGAAGTGCTGGTTGCTAGAGTGAATCCTTTACCTCTTTATGTCTGTTTCTTCATCAGTGCTATCTTCATAGGTGTTAAAAGCATGTTTTGCTGTTAGAAGCTGGTCTCTTATAATCTTTATATCATAATATATAATCCAGCATAGTCTTATACCTAATTAGATCTGGGTGACTTTATGTTGACTTCTCTTTCCTACCATCTTTTTTCAAAGGCTTTATGATCATTTAGGATTCATCTATTGATATAAATTGAAATATTTTGTGCTGCTTCTGAACACCTCTTATACTGTGTTACATTTTATGAGTTGTTATATTTTATACTTCCTGTAATCACTCATAGGTAGGCAAAATAAAATGTTTTCACTATAAGACAACTTTAGAATGTCATTGTGACTTGATTCCATCAAGGTGGGAACAAGGTTTATACTATATAGTTACCATTTCGGCTCTGCACCTTTCAAGAACCAGAAACTATAGCTTTGTGAGGGGGTGCCCTCACTTCACTTCCTTCCCAGCATCATTTATTACTATGGAAGTGCAATTTGTAAAATATTTACAAAAATATGTATGTAGTTGCAAATTATGGCTGCACAATCCTCTGCTTGTGAACAGGTAGGCATATTCTTATCTACTTACATCAAAATAATGCTAATGAATAACCAGTCTTACATTTCAACATGAGTTTCACATCACAACAAAATGTCAGCTCACAAGAGACAAAACATTGGTAGGAAACTACTGTTTTCAGGAACCATTTTTAGAAACAACTGACAGCTTTCTTTTATGTAGCAAGTATTGTGGATTTTGCTGTGAATTGAGAAACTGTAGCAATCCTATCAATGCAGCTGTCTTCATGAGTGAAATATTTAAAACTAATTCATCACTGTAGACTATATCTTCAAAATGTTCCCTGCACTCTACCATTCAGAATTAGGGCATGGAATAGCAAAGCATGAAGCACATGCAGAGTACCAAGCATGAGAGAACTGTTGCCCAAGATTTTTTCTATTAGAATTAGCATTCTCATCAGTAACTAAAGCAATGAGTTGGGCTGAAACTGCAGAGTTGAAACTGAAGACAAGGAAAGTAATCTTGGTCCCAGAGAGCTGGGCAGATTTGATGAGGCTTGTAGAAACATGAAGACAAACAAGATAGAGTTTGGTGTCTGTCTTTTGAGGATTTCAGGAGCAGAGTAGGTAAAGTCTTGAGAAAACCTCTCACCTTGCTCAGTGAGGTTGTAGACCTCTTAAAGGGTTTTATAACCTTATAACTAGTATCCTATAACAGCATAAAGATACAAAAAAAAAAAAATTGAAAATCAAAACCTTAAATTCCATCTTCTCACACATGACAACATTACCATCATTTACAAAAATATACAAAAAGCAAATATTAACTGCATAGACCTAAGATGTCGTCACAATTTTGGCCCTGTCTTCTGGTGGTTGTTGCCTGAGGGTTCTCTCTCTTCTATATGGCAGTTGTTGAAGGCACTTGCTAATGAGCATAAGCTTTTCAAAAGCACAAATTAACCTGAAGAGAGGATTAATGTCTGTAGTCTCTCTTGATGATCTTATCAGTATAATGAAAGGACACAACAACATGGCCCTTTTATTATGTTGGATATTTAGGAACAAACAAAAGCTGTATAAAGATGCTTCACTAGCATATAGCTGCACATTTATATTTTCTAAATGGATGTCTCCAGCCATGTTCCTCTGCTTAAGTAAATACTTTAAGGTAATACTTGTTCATATACCAAAATATTTTTTCAGGTTCTTTTGTTTCTTGATCGTAATATAAGTAAAATGACAAGAAGTATAATTTTGCACAGCAGAAAAGGATTTTAGCACTGAGAGGGATTTTTTTTTTTTTTAAACAGGAAAAAAAATACTTTACAAAACTATTGCAGTGATATTGTCATAGTAACCTATTCCTTCTGGACTGTGATTATAGGAATCAGGGAGTAAGCAAAGCAGTCGTCAGGATTTTTCTGGGTTATCTGGCTTTGAAGGGATCATGTTCAAACCTTGAAAAGATAAAAGAGAGACTATGCAGAATGTAAGCTGGACCGTTAAACATTTCCATATGACAAACTCCTCTCCTGAGATCTGACCTGCCTATAGATTCTCCAGTTTGCAGATCTAAAGGAACCAGGCCCACCCGTGCCTGCTTTAAAGAGAAGAAGCTGGGTCTGACTGTCTTTTGAAAACTGCTTTAAAATTCTCACCAGAAAGTACCTCAATAAAAAGGGAAAATATCCATAAAACATTCAAAAGAAAATTCCATTAACCAGGATTTTTTGAAAGTAACTCATCTAAAAATGTCTGTAGAAACAATATCCTAAGAAGGCATTTCTGAAAGAAATCTCTGCTCTCTGTAGAAGACATTTATTTTTCTTAAAGATTACTGGTAAATTATGTCCTTAGGCAGCAATCCTGACATTTATGCACATGCATAACTCCATGCATATGGCTGGTTTCATAAACCACAGTGGAACTATCTGCATTCTTAAAGTTTAACACATGTATAAGCATTTGTAAAATGGAGATCCCTCATCCTGAATCAGAACTTATCTGATAGCAGTAATTACAGTAGTGAGATAGACAATTTGTGAGAGAAGAATAAGTAGTCCCAAGTAGATGTTTCTCCTTCAACTGAAGAAATGTTTCTCCGCTACACTTCAGGCACCGACACACTAAACCTGATCTCATCTTCCACTATGGTGAAGGCGAATCTTAGAAGAGTCAAAGGAAAAAGTGGGTTTCTACTGCCTCTCAGGACACTCCTATCTGCACACCTACCTACAGCACTTAGTCGCAGTGTGAGCTCTCCAGCTGTCATAAATCATATCTGCCCATGGCACATCGTCATGTGGCTGATATCAGGCAAATAATGTAGCTCAAAGTCATTCCAGAAACCTCAGGACATCTGTCACAAGACCAGGTAGAATTTGCAGATAGCTTGAAATCAATCTGCCTGTAGAACAGAAGAGGTGAAAAGATTAATACAGATATAATGCACTGCTAAATAACAAACATTCATTATAACACCAAACTAAGTACAAAACTAAGCAAACTGTAAGTTCGATCAATTACCAAAGTAATTTCAGACATCAGGTTAATATCAAGTGAGAAACCATGTTAAATCCCTTTTAATGTTAATGTTTTTCAAGTTGAAATCCAGCCACTGATTTGCAATACCCAAAATTCATGGGCATATACCTCTTAAGAAAATGTATCTCTTACGTGTTTTCTATTCTTGACAAATGAAGATCAGATTCTCTGGCAAGTTTCCCATGTGGATTCCCAGTGACTGTTGTAAAGCAACTCAAAGCACTTCTAATCACAATTTCCTGTTTGTTGGAAGTCCTAATATTGTTAATCAGCTACATCATTGTGTCCACTGATCACAAAAATTTGTTGACAATTCTGATCAGCTAGTGTTTTGTGAACCGTTCATTGCTAATGATCTGTCCCGTGTTTGGGAAAGCTGGTACTCAGTGAAGAACTAGCCACAGGTAGTCAGTCACTTTAGCTTGATACAAAAGGCTCTTCCTGACAGAAAACCCAACTAAAATGCATATAAAGCTCAAGAAACTCTTCTACCTAAAGAAACCAAACTGGGTTCTAAAAAAAAACAAAAACAAAAACAACCTTCTTTCTCTTGCTTTGTATATATCACATAACAAAATAATTTCTCACTTTTGCCAAATCTGTGAGCCTCCTCCCTGAGGCACATCCTTCGGGAATTTCAGTCAGCTGCACATCACTCAATCACAGCCCAGCCATCTGACATCCAAAGGATATTTCACTTTAGGCATCTCCTAAATCAGGATTTTTCCACAACTGCAAGTATCAATAGCAGCTGTAACCATTCTATGAACTACAGAAGTTAGAAAACTTGATTTCTTGTGACTTTTGTTTTGTGGTTGAACTGATCCATGTCTAATGGATTAATGCCTCCACAACACATTTCCACGTGGATTTTCTGATTTTAATATTAGAAAATATGGTACAGCTCTCATTTCTGCAGGATATTCTCCATTCTACTACCTCAAAGCCTGTAGAAACTTCTTAATTTTTGAAATCTATTCTTGTACCAAAACTGCTAGAAATTTGGTAATAATTTCAAAATATAATAAGCAGATTCTTAGATCGCCTTACTTTAAAATGACACTTTTTTTTCTTTTTTTCTTTTTTTTTTTCAGGAAACCAATCTGAAAAATCTGCAAGATTTTCATATTTCTGAAAATATCTCTCTGACAGACCTCTTTTTCACAAACTCATTTACCACTGTAATGTGTTTTGATAAGTCAATTGAGTACAGCTTATTTAGATCCATATAAATAAATGGGTTTAACAATCATTAATCGACTATTGATGGTCATTTCAGTCATCTTCAAAAAAATTTTTATTTTTAATATATAGATGAGTTCTTCCTATTTGGAGTTTCATGTTCTTTGAAATGAGCAAAAAGAGATAAAAATTGTTTCCTATCAGATGAATATCACCTACAGGCATCTACTTATATAGAGAAGAAACTGTTCAAAACTTTCAGCCTTTTAGACTGACTGAGATTCTGAGTTCTGGATTATGGGATGTCATTTGATAGGTAGTCTATCAAGGGCATTGACATTTTGTGAAGCTGCTTATAGGACATAAAAATTAAGTTTAGAAACTGAGAGGGCATGTGTTGAATATACTATTCAGTCACATATACTGCAGAAACAACATCAATTGAAGCAAAAATTTCCTACTATAATGGGAAGAATTGATATTTATTGCAACTGAATTTTTAAATAGCTGCATTTATATGCTTATGTCAGGATATTAGAGATCACCTTGATGTAATAATCAAGGCCAGTCAAACACTACAAGAAAACTTTACTCAACTAATTCACAATCAACACACTCTTAACAGTTAACAGTCATTCTATGTAATGATAATAGTTAAAATTCTTTTAAAAACTATTCAATCTTAACACATAACCTTAGCTGTGAGTATACTCAGTAGTTCTGACTATACACAAGAACAAGCTGATCAGGCTCAAGACCTCTTTGGGGGAGAAGCTGCAACAGAAATTAGTTTATCTTATTTCTTATCTAATTTTCCTTGCTTTTCCCTGATTTTTAATGCTGTTTACCACGCTCCCAAAGGGGCCTGTCATCAGCCAGCTAGATCATGTGTTTTTTGTCTTCCAAATCTATTACTTCAATCTTTCTTTCCTTCAACTACACACATCTTTGTCCCCTTCACTGTGATGTTGTTCACCTACTTACATAAAATGCTTATATATTGTGTCTAAATATACCATCACAATTAAATGAAATATTTATATATTCCTGTTGTTTAAACTGTTTGTGTATTGCTATATCTATCTAACCATTAATAATTGTATCTTGATTAATACAATTATATTTAAATATCACAAGTCACTGCTACAGCTTCAAAGTTCATACTACGAGAAAAGACAGAAATGACTTGGCAGAGAACCTAACAAAAATAAGGTGGAGAAGGTTACCTATTGATGATGGCCATATGAATCTGGAGCAGCCTGCAACAGACGAAATTGAAGGGGAAAAAGAAAAGAGCAGAAAAAGGAGAAAAAACTTATAAGGTGAAGTTGATATGTTTGTTCTATTTTTGAAATGAACAATAAGTTGTGATTTCTACAATTGCAGACAACCAGGTGTGATGACTTCATTCAAGTTCTAAGTCCTGTGTTGTCCGTCAGTATTTTAGATTATAATTATGTCACTCCAGGGAGGAGAGAATTTATAGTCCTTGCAAATAGGAACTACTACAGTGACCTGCCACTGAGCACATCTGGCAAAAAAAAAAGTTCCTCTGGATCCCTTGGTGACTAAGGAATCCACAATCCACTCCTGCTTTGGGAGGGAGCAATAAATATTTAATAATTAACTTCACATTCTCTGACTTAATCAGGAATTGTGTTGTTCCTTTCAGGATTTGGACCTAATACATACGTATTTGCCCTAGAACTGAGACTACTGTATGACCGTTTGGAAGTTCTATGCATTTGCTTAAATTAGGATGATAGCTCAGTATTTCTAAGAAAGAGGACATTAAATAACTCAATTGGAAAATAGAATTAATCTTTTATCTTTTAGTTCTTACTATTGCAGTAGGAAACCAGAAAACATGGCACCCACTTTTACTTTACAGCAGCTACTTAGTCAAAGCAGAATTCATAGTAGATAGAGACAAATCATCTGATGGCAGAGGTTAAAAGAAACCTGTTACTATGACAACAGATAGGGTCAGATAACAAAATGAACAGACACTTTTGATCTTCAAAAAATTCCCTTTCCTTTGCTCTCTTTTCTGTTATCTGGACCACTCCATCAAACACCTAGCAGATAACAGAGTTGAAAACCCAATCGACCTTCAAGGAAGACCAGACAAGTTGGAAAGTCTATGGAAAGGTTACTATTATAGTGAAAACACTTATGATTATATTTTCCATGTGTACATGTGTGTGTGCGTGCATGTGTGTATCTTTTAACATGTTATGAGTACCATTCAAAAGTCTTTACAGAAGCCTTTAACACTGTAACATAAATTTAATCTTTTTCATAATGGTACTCAAAGAAAAGAAATAGAATATAACATGATCTGATTTGGTACATAGTCGTATTGTACAGTTGGCATACTATGGGTTAAAAAGAAAATATATTTAGTCACTTCGGGATTTTGGAACAGTGGTTTATTGTATATGCCTTACCACTAATTGTTACTTCATGTATTCTATGGAAGTTACGAAAAATACTCTGAATTCCATGTCTTAAAAATATTTCAAATGTCATATTTCAATATTACTTAAAAGTATTTCAGAGATTTATGCATCAATAAGAGCAATATGCAATGCGACGATAAGATGGATAGAAAAAGCTCTATACTGTCACACTTTACTATCAAAATTTGAAATTTTTTTGTCAAAAAAAGAAGAGCAAAGAGCTAAAAAAACCCCAACAAATCTGTAAAACAGAGATTTCAGTTCACAAGTCTCTAAAGGGAATGACACATCCTATATAGCAGTACTGTTGTCATAAAGTTGTCTCTCAAGTCAATAACATATTTGTGGGTAAATATACTTGTGGCCAAGTGTTCTATTCCAAGATTCTATTTTTCATTTTTCTTCCTTATGATAATGTCACTGAACGCATAACTGAAATGGGGTATTGCATTAAATTCAGCTAAATATGAAAGATCTTCAGTGCTAGATGCCATAGGTCAGAAATCTCTCTTCATGACTCTGGCTCATAATCATCATGATATTTAGTATACATATCTACTATGTATTTCAGAGGGGATATTTATTATCACAATAGCAAAACTTATAAAAATCTCATCTGCATTCTTGCACTAATTTCTCTGAGTTTTGCATTAAATCAACTGATGATAAAGTTAACAGTCACTGAAAAAGGGATGCCAAGGTGTAATAACATTCCAGAAAGTACACTGCTATTTTCAATAATATCAACAGAGAGAGAAAAATTACTATTAGCATCACATTAACGAAATTTTTTTTTCTGTTTTCTACATGAAATCCAAAATGTCTATCACTGAGTAAAATTTGTATTCTAAACAGTATTGTTTTGCCTTGGCAGCCATTCTTGTTAATGCAAGAGAAGAGATTTGATTTTAGATGATTCTACACTAGAATAAAAAAAAGGCTTTGATTCTTGGCTGAATAAGGCCCTAAGTTTCAATAAAATAATTTCACACTTTATAAGTGGCAAAATATTTTGTTTCACAACTACATTAGCCTTCCAAATAAATATTTTCAAAATATTTTTATACTTTTTTTCTATTACTATCAGGAAGGATAAACCTGAAAGCTCAGTGTTGGCATCGCAGATAGTTAACATCATTTTTTGGCCAAATATTTTATTTAAATTTTAGTCTCTGGGATGTTTCAGAGATTTTGGATTCTGTTCAATGATTCCTTTTGCATAGTAGCAAGAGTTTTGGGAGATTGTTTTTTATCTCCTTTAATTTTCGATCTGTAAAGATATATATATTTACCTTAGTGATTGTAAATATTATGCTTCAAAATCCTTACAGCTTCTAGTCACAATTCTGATGGTGAACAGGGACAGAAAATACTGTGCTATAAATATTGTAAAATAATAGCAATTACTTTAAATTAATTAATTATTGACAATCCCTGTATGAAACTCCTTGTACAAGATGAGAAATAGGAATTTTGTATTAATGTCATTCCTCATGCTCTTAGTTCATTTTTGAACTTTTCAAGACACCTCAAGGGAGTCTTCTGTTCTCAGCGAAATGGTGTCCAAGAAAATACCAATTTCTGTTCTTTCCAAGAGCTAACAACATATTATCCATAGCTTAGAGTAATACAGTCATGGGGTGGAGCGGGAATTCTATGTTTGAGCAAAGATAGGACTATCTTGCTAGCACCTGTACATAAAAGTATTGTGCTGTTTTCATGCCATGGATAAAAACTTAGGTTGAGGCAGCTTTGAATTTTGAAACAATAAGTCATGGTATATGTTTCTTACCTCACCATTATCATGCTTGATAACATTGTGTTGGACCACAGCTGTGATGAGATTAGATTTAACACGGTAACTGTTTAGGAGGCTGTTCTTTTTTTTTTTTCACGAGCTTTAAGCTCGTGAAAAAAAAAGCTTTCAATATTTCTAGACCTTCTTTGTAGTCCCTTATAAATTCCTTATAAACTCTCATCTAAGAGGGCAAGATATTTATTTTTCTTTAAAAAGGAAAATTAAGTAATTCCATAATGAATTATGTTCAGGTGAGGTTTCAGCAGAAGCATCATGAGTTGTTTACAATCAGAAAAAAAAAAAAGATTGCTCATCAAAGTCTCAAGCTTGACTTCATATCATGACTCTCATGAGGCTCCTTATGCAGTTCTTGCAGAATTAAAAGGCTTTATATTTTTGCTGCTGGAATGCTTTACCAGATATCTCTGTAAATTAGAATTATGCCCCAGAGCTCAAAGGCTACTAGAAAACAAACCAAAGTACCTTGGATGTCGTATCTGTGAAAAATGGAAAATGAGCCATGTAACCCTCCTGTTTGCTCCTACTGACTACAGAAAATGTCTCAGAGACATGGTGTGATACAAAGTCCATCAAGGGGAAGTGCTGCATGGGAAAGGCATGGTACTAGCAGGTATTTCAAGGAAATGTAGATTGTTGGTGAACTGATTTGATATACGTGATCCTGGACAACTTAAACTATTGAAATATTTCAGGCTTAATTGAACTAGCTCGAGCTAAAAAGATAATATTTTCATTTCTCAATTTAAAATTCATTTTAAATGAAGCCCAAACATTGTCAGTGTCTGAGAACTATAAGTTACATAACACAAGCAGCAAGAAGCTTTGCAAGTGTCTACATATACTCCAAATTATTCTTAATCATCAATAAGTCAGTACTATACAGTAAGTGTGCATACTACCAAATGAATATGAATAGTGGGAGCTGGTCAATGACATGGAAGCCCATCTCTCATTTTTCATGTAGCAGACATTGTGATAGCAACAGATGCTCCACACTCTTACTCCCCTTATCCTGACAGGTCCTCTCTTCATGTTTCTCAGCCTCTCTATTGATAGCACTAGCAGTCTCACTAATCAGTGATAATTACCTTAAACCATACTTGGGCTGCTGAAGGCCTTTCATTCAGGCCATGGAAGAGCTGCTAGTCACCTTCAGTTATTATTCACCTAATTTTAAAATGATTCATAAAGAAAACAATTAATGTTAGAGCATTTTGAAAGAACATATGTCACATCTAAAGAAGGAAAAAACATTATTAGAGGGAAAATATCTATGCACATCATGGAATGTCTTGTGTCGGAAGGGACTCCAAGGTTCATCAAATTCCAGCCCCCCCACCACAGCTACAGCTGTCAAACACTAGAGCAAGTACTAGATCATATTGCCTAGGGCCCCATCCAACTCAGTCTTAAATGCTTCCAGGACTGGGGCATCCACAATCTCTCTGGTCAGCTTATTCCAGCACCTCGCTTCTCAGTAAAAAACTTCCTCCTAATAACTAATCTAAATCTCCCTTCCTTTATTTTAAAACCATTCCCTCTTGTCCTATCACTATCTACCCATGTAAAAAGTTGATTTTCCTCAGGTTTATAAACTCTCTTTAAATATCGGAAGGCTGTAGTGAGGTATCCCTCCAGACTTTTCTTTTTCCATACATGCATTCAGACTCATGAGTCAATCTCAGACTTGCTCTGCTCTTACAGTGGGAGAGGGGAAATTTGCTCCCCCAGTTCCCATCTAGAGATTCAGGGATGTGAGGTTCAAGGATGTGAGAAATCTGGCTGCCAGTGAAGACCAAGGCAAAGTACTCATTAAGTAGCTCAGCCTTCTCCATATCTGTCATAGCCAGTTTCTCCTTTCTTACTTAGCAGAGGTGGTATGCTCTCTTTGGGCTGTCTCTTCTGACCTATATACCTGTAAGATCCCTTATTGTTTTTAACATCCCTCAACAAGTTCAGTTCTGTGAATTTGCTTTCCTAATTCCATCTTTACAAGTCCAGATAGCATCTCTGTATTCTTCCCACATAGCACACCCTTCTTTTCCCTCAGATATACCAGCAGAACCTTGCCAAGCCATGCCAGTGTACTTCATTGGTCCTATGCCTAATTTTAACCCAGAGGCTCTCAACCTGTTCCTGTCTTTTTCTCAGAGGGAGCTCCTCACAGCCTATCCACTCCTCAACATAGAGGGCAACTCCCCCACCCCTCCTACTTTGTTTATCACTTCTAAAAAGCTTATAGTCCTCAATGGTGGTGTTCCAGTTGTGTGAATCATCCCACCATGCTTCCATACTGGCAAGATTAAAGATCAAAGTCTTCCAAGTGCACCACAGTCCCCAACTCCTCTTGTTTATTTCCCGTACTGTGTGCATTGGTATAGAGGCACTTCAGCTGGGCTTTCAGATGCACTGTCTTCCTAGAGGAGCCCTTCCTCAAACCTCTGGGATGAATCTGAGGTTTTTCCTCACTGCCTCCCAAGGTGACAGCACTCTCTGGTTCTTCTCTGTTGTTTAGCAGTACATTGCCTTCCCCCAGAAGCTCTAGTTTAAAGCCTTCACAGTGAGTCCAGCTAGCTCACTCCCAATGTCAATAGTATGCATTTCATTAATGTACCTATATCTCAAGCTGGAAAGAAAAGTTCAACCTCATATTATCCTCACATCTATTCTTATAGGAAGTTTTCTGATTTTAGACATTGAATGTTTCTGGAGAATGAGTATACCTGTAACACTTGCTTTTGTGCGTGTGTAGTTTTGTGGGGGTTTTTTTTGTTTGTTTTTTTTTAATATTCTTCAATTTAAGAAAAGCATTTGGATAAATTATTTGTAGCTGATTCCACAAAATGCTTATATCAAAAAATCCATAAAGTAACACTGCTTGGTAAGTCTTAAATATGCCTTTTAAGTAAAATAAAAGTGTGCGGGTGACTATCATGCTGTATGTCAATACCTGGGGAAAAAAAAAAGATGTTAAAGCTAGCTAAATAATTGCCTAACAGTACTTGTACTAATGACTATAAACCTCTACTATGCTAATTTTTCTTTGCACTTTTAATTGCAGATCAATAATACTTTGCAGCTGACATTTAAAAATGCTGAACTGCATGTAGAAACACAAACTGAATAAAAATATACAACATGGTACTGAATTTGCTAAATCAATAAACTTTGCCATTTAACCAACAGTAGCATGTAAACAGTCTAAACAGTCACCAAGATTAGCAAGTGTAAAAGACTATGCTTCAAGTGCTTAATTATTGTTTAATAACATTAAATTTCAGTTCACTGACAGCATTCCACTGCTGTGAAAAATCAGCTATTCTACTGTTTATTTTATTTATGCATAGCATCTTTTTCAAAGGTTTGCGTTTAGCTGCTGATAAACCTAAAGCTAAATAGCATCCGTACATACCCCTTAAAAGATCAAAAGGGGATTAATTGCATAGGTGTTAATTTAATTTTCATTACTTAAAAATATTTTATCCCTTTAAAAATGTTTTGTTGCAACAAGTACATTTAATAAATGAGATCATGGCATTAAACAGTACTTACATATGTGAATATCAATATATCAATGATTCCATTTGAAGCTAAAGGCTTGAATCAATAAAATGACATTCAAATTTTCTATAGTACCTTTTGCTAAGTAGGAATGAGCAATTTTTTCAATCTTCTGACCTTGCAAACTATTTTTCTTCCCTCCTCCCCCCCATTTTCCTTCTCTATGTTTTATCTTCATTGCATCACTGGACTGAATTTACATACGACCACTGTTTTTACCTGACTCCTATGTACAAACATTTTTAGTCATGTTCAGTGGAGTTTTAAATTTAAGGAGTATGGAAGAGAGCCTATGTGGGCAGAATCAGTAACTCTGCATTGTTAGTTTACATGTTATGCTTTTAAGTTCCGCTATTTGAATTTTCTGGCCCAAGCTGGGACTGTTTAGTTGAGCAGAGATAACTAAACATAAAGTTGTAATTGGGATGAACAATTCATGAATCCCTACAATACTGCATAAAGCATGTGATCTGCTCAATATCACTTCTGACCTAAACGATCGTTGCAGTACTAGATACTACAACACAAATATTCATGTTTTGCTACTGTGTGAAATGTCAGAGGCTCTGACAACAGAACCAGTGTCATGGTTTTGTGATTTTTGGTTATCGGTATTCCACATCATAACGTCATGTAGTGCACTGGGATTTGAAGTGTTAATGCTCAAGTTCCGGGTACCTGTCCAGAACAGAAGAACTACATTCCC
>JAOWBP010002052.1:32551345-32573237 GCA_028571105.1 Tragopan temminckii | reverse complement strand
ATAAATTGCTGCTGAAATATATAAATATGTGCCAAGGTAGTCTAGGGACTAGTGACATCCAATATAAATTGTATGTCAGTTTAAAGGAATGCAACATTGCATTAAAACAGGGTAGATGATAATACCATAGAAACTAAGATTAGAAAATTCTAAAATGTGTATTAGTAATATGCATGCAGTATTTACAATAAATTAGAAGCTGAGTATCATTTATCATATTTAAAAAGGTACAGTATGAAAAATGAGAATACCATCAAAAATATTTGAAGCTGTTATTTTACTCACAGCTTAGAAGTACTAACCAGAGGGACCATTTAATGTGCTGTTAAAAATACTCAGGCTTCTAATTTATAGTTTAATCTGACTGGAACATAACACAACTTTTCATGAAATCCCAGCTATTTGCTTAGTGGTTTTACATACATACACAGACACATGCACACACAGACATACTCACTAGTGAGAAAATTCACAACCTTACAGATAAACCAAATAATTTAAGAATCAGAAGGCAGCTCTACTATCCATACATTAATGTGCTAATTAATTGAATTTTGGTTAATACATCTCTGGGAGAACCCAATATACATTCTAGGCTTTTTAGGGATTTATTTTTTTTATTTTTATTTATTTATTTATTTATTTTGACAGTTTGGAAAAAATAACATATAGGAGAGCCTTTTTATTTCAGAAACTATAAGCCACTACATGAAGTACCTCAACAAGCATATTGTTTACTGTTCTTACTTAACACAACTTATCAGTTAACCACTGAACCTTCTTTCTCAGAGCTCTTTCAAATGCTAACATTTCCTACCTATAAACCAAAACATTTGTCCTACAGCAATCAGATGAAGATAGCAGTCTGATGAGGGTGATTGATTTGAAAGGTAATTTGAATGGAGGATGTTGTGTACATCCTCTTCGTGATGCCGCAATGACAGCTCAGACAACCTTTCCGTGATATATCACCCAGGGAAGCAGAAAAGAGTGAATTTAACAAGTGGCATTGCCTTCCTATCACATTTTTCTTTACTTCTAATTTAGTATCTTCATTCTATATGATGTCTAGTTATTTATAGACATCAAAGATAATCAACAGATGTCTTACCATTTAATTAAATCAAATGTTCAGTAAGTGATGTATGAAATCAGACAATTAGTATCCACAGGCTAAATAAACTAAGGAAATAATTCTTAGAAATTATCAAAAAATTACTGCAAAGAAATCCTTCTGATCAAACAGAACCATCTGTTATCCTCTTTGCAGGATTGTTTCTTTCCTTTTTCACATCTTTTCTGTATATACATATACTTAATTCCTTCCATACACTTAAAATCAACCATGTGCTTTATAGGTGCTGGCATTTTTCTCCTTTACACTTCCAGCATATTTTATCAAGGAAAAAATGTCTCTACTTATATCAAACACTGAGTAGTTTAAATGGATAAATAAATTTCAGTCATTTTAAAGTATATGTTTGTTAAAGTACAGTGGATTGTTATTATAGAAAATTAAATATTTCCTGTAAAATACTGGAATATATATATTCTTGAAATATTATCATCATGCTTTAAAATTCTTTTCTGTTTTAGATCTTTTGTCATGTATTTCATTTTCATATCTTACAGTTGAAATACACATATGGACACTTCAGGAGGCTTAAAACCAAAATCATATTCCTTTCTTCTTTAAAAGAAAATTTAATCAAATAATATGTATTTCTTACGTTTCCACTTACAATAATTTTAGTGTGAAATTTTGTTTTTCTTCCTTCCACATATTTTGCTTTAATACATAATTTAGTAAATGATATGGATTTTAGAACAGAGAGAATGAGAGCAAGCGCACCATCTAATTGGCAAAAGCTGGAAATATAAAGTTTCTGTAGGAGGTGACAAAGGCATCCGGGATTTTTTGTCAGGATTATACTTACTTTGGAAGTAAAGTAGCTACCTGGAAACTAGATTTTCTTCCATAAACCCACATGCAATTTAGGCAAGCATTTAATCTTCTTTTCTTGAAGCCAGAGGCAGCTAGATTTTTGTCTAAATTGCAATTACAATATTCCTCATGAGTTAGATATGTCTGCCATAGACCCAATGTCCCACAATATAAATTCTTCTAATATGTTAATCTGTTTGTCAGAAAACTAGTATATGAAAGAAGATGATGTAGAAGTATTGTTACAGGTATACAAAAAAAGAGAAATTAATTGGAAAATTATGACACAGTCTTTGGCTAATTCCAAACACACAAAGTATTCTTGAATTCTTTTTTTTTTTTTTTTTTTTTTTTGTACCAAAAGATGTATATTCAAACTATGACGTACCTTCAGAAGAATTACTTAGTTTGGAAGCCATTTGAAACAGGGCCTGTGCATTTGCTCTGCATTTTCTCAGTGTCTAGTATAATAGAAAGCAGTCTACAATGACGGTTCTCAAAGCCTAATATAAAAATAGTAGAAGCAGTGGTTTATTGAGTCAAGGACACTAATCTTTGATTCCAGCAAGATGCTAAGGATCTTGGTAAGCCCCAGGTAGGTACTATGGAAAATTGTTTGTGACTGCCATTCATAAATGCATATAAGCATTCATATATGGAACTGAACTGATTTAATCATGACAAAAAATTCTCCTGTGAAGTTCTTTCCTTGAGCACTAGAGAATGTAGGATACGTAAGTTTTTTTCTAGAATCCTGAATAGCTGGTCTGTATAATAGTACCTCTGAGCATAGGACAGTCTCGTAAGAATATAACTGCCAAGCCAATTGAGTACACTATCGAAAGTGTAGGGAGAATATCTGCAATTCCGACTGCAGTGGCTTGTTCATTGCTATATTTGTAATTATTTGTTTAAAGAAAGGGAAGGAAATTTGACTTCAGTGTGGAACATGTTGCACATGAAGTATTCTTTAAGTCTTCCTACCGGCTTGAGGCAGGTAGGAAGACTTTGCTGCCTTCTCCCAAATTCTTGAGGATTTATTCCCCAACAGAACTTTTTTTTTTTTAATGTAAGAAGGTTGAAGGCATATAATTGCTTTTAGGTAAAGAAAAGAAATAGCATCCAGGAGTTTTACTGGCTTTATACTCTTACTTCTGTTTTTTGTTTTAAAAAAATTACTGAACAAGAACCAATATATCTCAGAAATTTAGACTCAGGTGATCTTGTTTCAAAACTGTGGAAAATAGTTTTTGAAACATCTTAACATTGTCTTTAGGTATTTCCCCAAAGGCTATTCTCTTCCTTTTGAATTAAGGTTTTACTGAGATGAAAAGAAATTTTCACTCATTGATCCCCATAGGAAAGGCATTTGTCTTTGAACTCTATTTTTAGATATGTTTTAGCACATATTTACACTTGAGGGAAGATGGATAAATGTAGTTTTGTTTAAAATTAACATGTTATTTTTTACTTTATAGGGAGACAGAGTTCAGGATTTGTACATGAACTCTGCTAACATATACACCCCTTGAGATCCAATGTTTCCTTTGAAGAATTTCTTTCTTACCTGCTGGGCTAAAAGTTGTGGATAGGAAAGAGTTTTCTGTGCGCTATTATTACAATCCAGAAGTGTCATTCAGAATAATGCTCTTGAAATTACTAAGAGCTGTGCTAAATTCAGTCTTTCACTCATTCTACATGTGTCAACCAATAACTTTGTAGAATGACCCTGTGCCTTGTACAATGGGACATTGTAAAAGCTTTTAATCAACTTTTATGAATCACCTTCATAGTTTTAAGATTCAGCATAAGTTTTTATCTAATTCTTTCTGAAAACTTGTTACCTGCATACCATATCTATAGTTTGAATTAGAAGGGCTCTACTGTGTTGTGACCCTTGCTTCATAATGATCTAATAGAAAAGCGAATCAGGCTATAAATTTTTAAGCTTTACTTGTTGAACACCAGGATTGAAGTTTTATACCTAAGAATTCTCAGTAAAGCAGAGGCAATGGTTAAGAAGTCAGGTCTTACAAGCAAGTTATCCCAGTACAATTTCCTAGATGGAGTCCTTTTATTTGCGATAGGGGGCCTTTCCTAGAAGAAAAGTGCCTTTACCTTCGCAGCCTACAGCTAGGTCCCTCATATCTTTAGGACAAATTTATGTGAAAAACTTCTTGCAGTGTACAACTAGTGTGAACTTAGTGTATCCATTCTGTACAGGAGCAATTTGCAATGTCAGCATTGTTAACACACTGTGAGACGAAAGTAGACCTTGCAGAATGTGAGTATCCACATGGAAGTAATCTACTGTGCAGTTCTTTGCACATGCTTTTTTACTGTGTAAAAATGAGCTCTCATAGTACATGTCTCGTATTGTCTCATATACAGACGACAGGTACTTGCCTGTGGCCTATGATGTAAAGTTTATGTGCATGATCAGAAAATTCAACCGTTGTGGTCAGGGACAGAACATTATACGGATTAACTAACTGTGTAAATTGACCTAGCATAATAGCTGCAGTAGGTGCTGCTTTTCAATGGAAAAATAATGCCACTTATCAGAGGATATGAAAGGAACTTCCAGGTCAATAAACTCAGTTCTCTTTCACATGTAATTCTGTATACTTCCTTGTATTTCCCCATCTTGATCATGTCCAGGATTTTGTGGTCCTGTAGTTCTTTGACCAAAATTATATTTAAACTTGTGTAATTCATCATCTTTCTTATAGTCTATATCGTCTTCACTCTCATCCGTTTCCTGGTGTGCCCACAGGGAGCAGCAGTTCATTTTACAACCTCTCACCCCCTATATTGTTAAGAAAAGTATCTGTATTCCTTTAACTCTTTACCAGCTCTCCCTTCTCCTGAACGTTGTAGCAGTCCTCTGCACTTTATTAGTATCATTCATCTTAGGAATGGATAATTGGAATCATATATTTTGTCCAGAAATAACTCTGCTAACAAATAAAATGATCGTATGTGCACAAAAAACCATAAAAATAAAAATCCAACAGATCAGCTTTCAAAGGTTATCTTCTACATATCTTCTATATGTCTTTGAGTTCACTTGATTCTTCTTAGATTATATTTCAGTATTTCCAATTAATTTCATCAATACCCTATCTTTTGTATCAAAATTAATGTTAGTACAAAGAACAAAAAACAAACAAACAAACAGCCCTTGACCTAATCCCTTAATACTTTTTAACTTTCATTTTCTAATTCTACCAATTGCTATCTTCTTTGATTCCAACAAAATATTTACAGTACATCATGATACCAGTGCCTCTCCCTGACTCCATATCAAAGTTAAAAAAAAAAAATTGATTAGAAGGTTTTTTTTTATGATTCTTGTCAATATGGCAAACTGGGAAGTTACAAAATAGACTGCTTGAATTTAATATAGTACTAGTATCCCACATCCAGATCAGATATGTTTGACTGCAGTTAGCTGCTAATTATCTTCAATTTCAATGCTATTTTCTACACTTTGCCTCATTGCGGGAGACTAATAGAATGTTGAGTGATGAAACTCCTCCCAGCTTCCAGAACATGAAGAGTAAAGCAAAAGTTCTGCAGATGTGAAAAAGGAACCAACAAAGGGAGTAATGAAGCATGAGAAGTTGCAGGAAAGGACAGTCCAGCCTTTAGGCTTCCAAAAGGAAGCAACAGTAGGATACGGAGATACAATGTTTACATACTCTGAACTGATAGCCTGATGGCTTCATCCTGGGTTTGTGAGGCTGCCTGCTCTTTCAGGCTTCCTAGGTGGGCAGTCTTCTCCAATGACTACTTCCACACCCTCCCCTCTTGCATCTTGTTTTGATCTATGGTGTTTTCAATTATTTCAAAGTAATTGTTTTGAGAATGTAGGTTTTTTACTCTTTTTCCACTCTTTAGCTCACCAACCACCCTTCTCTTTCTCACTAGGCCTCCAGGACTTTTTTGCTCTTTCTCGTCTTCCTATGCAGCTGCTTCTGTTTTCATCTTGCAGGAAGTGTTTCTCTCATTCTGCTGCAAGGTAACAGCTGCCAGCTGTTAGCTTATAGCTGCGTTGCTAAGCTGTGCTCACAGCAGTACTAAAGGGCACAGATATTAAAGAAGTTGTAGCTCTACACACAGATATTCTCAATATTTACTCCTATCTGTAGAACTAAATGGAAATTTTGCTGAAACACAGAGCTCTAGCTCTGATTATGGGACATCCCAGTGTCTGAATGCAACTCTTGAGTAACCATCAATCTGCACTAATAAACTAATCAACTAATTGTGCTTTTGTGATGCTACAGCAAGAAAAAACAATGAACTACTCTAGCAGTCCTGCTTGAAATTCATCAGATAAAGATGAAAAGTTGAAACCACCCATTTACATCAAAAACATTTTCAAATATTTTGGTATTTGGGAAATTATTCTACCCCATATTTTGTTAATTGAAGAAAGGGATTAATGTATCTCATTTACTATTGACAAATTAGAATTAATTATCATGTTTGACCTGTGAGTAGAGTTGTTTCTAATTCTAATATGAAAAGTTTATGGAGAAGATATTAGAAAAGTTATCCATTCCTCATAGCAGCGTTCAAAATACCAGCAGTTTTACTGTGTTTTCCCATAGGTGGCATCTAGAAAGTGGTTGTAAATGTTATTGAAAAGGAAAAAGGAGGTAAGGAAATTACCACCTTTCAAATTGTAGCAAAAACACCTGGAAATAGAGGAAACTAGCAAAAATGAGAAGACTACATCTATGAGTGAACTGTCGTGTCCAATTAAAATAAGACTTTGAAATACATATTTATATGCATTTTTATTGAAATTCATCACTGCTGTAATGATATTTATTTGAACAAATAGGGACTGGGGAATCAGTTCAGTAAGAATTATGCGGTGCAGTTGAACACTGAGGGGTAATAAACTACATGAAACCCCCTTTTGTTTTTTTTTTTTTTTTTAACAAAAGGAGTACCAAAAAAAGTAGCTCTATATTTTACAGGTGATTAAAATGCACTGCACACACAGCTGTGCATTATTTATGTGCCCACTACTCACTTATTCTATGTAAAGAAAACTTAATAAAGTCTCAGATTGCCAAAATTTTGAAGAATATTTCATTTAATGTGAACAGTATATTGTAATTCAAACTATTCACCACATGTTTCTTTTAAATTTTTTCAGCAGGGGATAAAAGAAACAAGCAGGTTCCTGTCAACACTGAATGTTAACCATGATTCAAGAACCCAGTATAACATTAATTAAAAAAAAAAAAAAAAAATTGATTGTTGAGATACTGAAGACACTGACAACAATGGAAGTCATTCCTGTGATCTTGGTTAGTTGTATGATACCAAAGTTAAAGACATTTCTATTGAATCCGTAGAGGATTAAACATGTTCTCCCAAAGGTTTCCTTAAGATGTAGCTATTAGGTTTCATTTGATTTTTTTAAGGGGTAGAAAATCAAATATGGATTTAAAGAAATCCATATTCATACAGATGCCAATCACTTAACTTCTGTCTCTATAAAGCTGCTTGCCAGATTTAAAATTATTCTCCAGGGAACTCCTTTTAAGTTAAATTCTGTAGTTTTATATATATGTTTTACGACAGTTTCATGCAGGCCCAGTTGCTTCATCTTTATAAAGAAATGAATACAATCACTACTTTGTGCACGCTCTGTAATGTTTATTTTTATTTTAAAGTCAGTTCGAATGTAATATATTTTAAACACTTTAATCATTTAGCTATAAGAATTCACTCAATAGATTTTTTCCTCTCTTTTTAATAGGACTTTCTGAACAGAGTTCTTTTGATCTTCTTGACTGCTTTCTATACTGTAAGTCTAATCCTATATTTAAACATTTTCCAACATTTCATCAAACACTCTGATTTAAATTTTCCTTAATCTAACTAGTCATATTAATCTACTCCTTCACTTCACATTGTAGAGCATGTCATTTCATTTTAAAAATAAATAAAAATAAAAATGGTTAATGAAAATGGCTGCTACAACTCTTTGAAAACACTCCACAGTTTAGCATCACAAAAAGTGAACATTTAAGGATTCTGCTTCTAAATGCCACCCTAATTAAAGGAACGTTCCTTTTAAATGTGCTTTTTTCACATGCATAAGAGGCCTTATTCAAATGAAGGGGAAGACCTTTCACATACATGAGGCTATAATAGAGAGCTTAGCATAACTTCTACCTGATTTTCAATGCAAATGGCAGAGGAGAAGTTAGTGTGTTGATGCAGATTATGGTTTATCCTTCTCACACACCACAGAATTCTTCACGCTCTGGAAATATTTTGCTTATCAGTGAGAAGCAATGATCAACACCTCGCACCCCCAATCCCAGAGAGACTCAGAAATTGAGATCATCAATATTCAGATATAGTCAGATTCTCACGGTTCCAGACTATTAATTTGCTCCTAAACTGAAGGTTTACTGTACAATTCGCAATATAAATATTAACACATATCAAATATCAAATAGAGTGATTAAAAGACAACAATTCCGTGTTGGTGAAAAGCAGCAGACAATTGGTACTTACATGTATTATATACAGGGAGACAGTTTCTTTTACTAACTGGAAAAAACAAATAAACTAAAAAACCTGCTGCTTCAGTTTTCACCAGCACAAAAAGCACAGTGTAGAAAGAGATTTATATGTCTGATATGGCAAATATTCTCAAATTAGACTTAATAAGTGCATAAATTGTTCACAAGCCTTCTTAGGTTCTGTATTTGCCTTCTACAAGAGCTTGATATTGAAATCTGTTCATGTCACTCACAGGTTCTTCTTCTCTGAAAATAGACAATACTTATTACGTGATAGATAATAAAGACCAAACTTAAAATCACAGCAAGCATCACAGTCTAGAACTGAATTCAAAGACGCTAACACTAATTTGGACCATAATCACACAGCTCAGTAGCAGTGTTGCAGTGAAAGAATATATGATTTGTACGCGGTATTCATTGTTATTTCTGACCTTGTTCCTGGATTCAGGTACTCTAGATTTGTGCAGAATAACGTGGTGAGATTTGACATAGAATTTTGCTTAGCACATCATTGTGATGGCATTTTTAACATCTATTAATGTATAATGTCCAAATGAGGGAAGTATTTTAAGAAATTGATAGTGAATATGTTTCTGCAACAAATTCCCAACATACTTCCACTCTAACTTTGTACATAGTGATGGGCCTAAGGGGTGATTATGAATTGTTAATACAGATGTTACAAGTTAACATTTTATACATATAGCTAGCAATAAGATCCATGTAGATGGACAACAACTCTTTCTGTGAGGGTTTGTTTTTTGTTTTTTTTTACCACTTTCAAGCAGTCCCCAAAGACAAAGCTGGACTTGGCAATGTCTGAAGCAGTAAAGATATCATTTTCCCAGTTGCTCCTGAATCTGAAAAGCAGATTTCAGGTCCTCAGAAGTTTGAAATAAAATAATTAAAAATTTCAGGATATTTATCAAAAATATAGAATATGAAATTCATTACAATAGAGCTCTGTGAGCTCTGTTGTAAAAGCACAGATTTTGCTTATTCATCAAATTTAGTGAGTTAAAACTCTTCAGACAACAATTTTCCAGGTGACTATATTTCTGATATTACAGAGCCTAGCTCAGGAGAACTCGAAAAGAGCTCTGACATGAAATTACTCATATTCAGTAAAGGCTATTTGGACAAAGAAAAATCAGACAGTCTTTTGCTTAACAAAGATAACAAGAAGTCAGTTATATTCACTTTTACATCTCAGAGGCATCAACTACACGTTCTAGAGAATCATGAAAAGGTGTTGAGGAAAATAGTGACCCAACATGTTTGCTTTTCCTTACAAAGAGTCATAGAAAAACAGAATTATTTGGGTTGTAAGGGACCCTTAAGGATCAAGGGATCTAGAGCCCCTGCCACAGGCATAGCCATCTTTCACTAGATCAGGTTGCTCAAAGACCCCTCTATCTGACTTAGAACAATCTGAATAATGAAGCACCTCCAACTTCTCTGGGCAAATTATTCCAGTGTCTCACCATTCTCATCATGAAAAATTTTTTCCTTATATCCAACCTAAATCTATAATCTTTCAGTTTAAAACGGTTGCCCCTTATCCTGTCATTACAGGCCTTGTTAAAAAGTCTTTCTCCATATTTCTTACAAGAGTCCTGCTGCTGAAAGGCTCCAGTAAGGTCTCTCCAAAGGCCTCTCTTCTCCAGACAACCGCAACTGAACAGGCTGAACAATGTCAACTCTCTCATCCTTTCTTCCTAGCAGCA
Source organism: Tragopan temminckii (assembly GCA_028571105.1). Lineage (NCBI taxonomy): Eukaryota > Metazoa > Chordata > Aves > Galliformes > Phasianidae > Tragopan > Tragopan temminckii. The sequence goes on along the minus strand of JAOWBP010002052.1, from coordinate 32,563,002 downwards.
GTGTTCCAGCTCCTTTTTATTTTTGTGAACCCGTCTAAAAGCTCAGTATCTTTCTGAATGTAACACTGTGGTGATTTCTTTCAAGTACATCCCTTGCTGCTATGCTTCATGTCTTTGCCACAGAGAGACTGGATTATTGTACTTCCATGCTATATGAAATTGTACAAGAGCACATTTCAGAATCTACTGTTCATGAGTTTTGATAAATGTCATGAAACTGGTTTCAGTTCTCAGCACCCTCCTTCGTAAGCAGTTTGTTTTACTTAAATCATATCACCATACCTGAAAGTTCCTGAATTCCAGACAACATAAAAATGTTGTTTGCTTTTGTCATATTAAACAAAAACAAAACACACAAAAAAGCGGTATTTCTTAACTCACTTGCTCCATTTGAACTATAGTAACTCCAAATTTAGTCATTGAGAGGAAAATTAGTCCAGTGTTGAGTTTTCCTGAAAATCTATCTCCAGATAACTCAAAGTATCTCAAAGATGTTTGTAGTAGCTCCTCTTTTATTACATAAAGTTCTGAAAGCAACACAGCCTCCCTAAGACCTAAATCAGATTAACGATTATCATTTGCCCACACAGCTGAGGAATGTTTTTTTGTTGTTGTTGGGGAATGTCTTGCTCATGCAGGTTAAAAAGTGTTGACTGTTTTTAATGCTGGCTCATTTTTATTGCATTGCCATCTTTTACAGTATAAAACCATATCTGTAGTCACAGATTATTCTGCTATTTTATATCTTATCAATGGACTTTCCTCAAATTCAGTTGAGATTAGGATAGGATGAGAACAACTTCAAGACAGTCATAAGAATAATCTTTGGTTGGTTTAAATATCCAGAGAAACAGCTCTGCTTATCAGAGAAGCAATCTCTGGATGAGCTAATTGGATTAGATTTTTTAATGGTACTATGTATATTAAAACTGACAAAAGCTCTTCAAAAATCATTATTTATGCCCTTCTGTAAATCCTTAGAAATGCAATGCAAAATACTGATGTTATGTCAAGTAATAGGGCAACAAGGCTAAGATCAAAGCCTGAACAGATTTCTCCCCAGAGAAAGAAGAACAGAGCATGCCCTTTTAATTTTGCAATTTTATTTATATGCAATGGACTTGTTTCGCAAAAAAAAAAACCAACAACAACAACAACAAAAAAGCCACTATCAGTGCTTCATGTATGACCAACAAAGCACTTAAAATAAGTGCTAATTTTTTTCTATCTTAAGTGATTGGGAGAACATGCAAAGAGTCTTAAAAATGTACCATTTTTGAAAGTCAACTAAGAGAAATTTTTGCAAGCATTAAAAATACTGTACAGTTCCAAGATCTAGTTAATCATCTTCATTCTTTGCCATACTTGCAAATGTCATCATTTCTTTTCAGGAAACTGTCAGCGCTTCAACTGATGTCCTGCTGCATGAGAGAGAAAGGAAATTATCTTTCTGTATTCTCTTCCAACACATAAGAAATTATAGTATAACATACATCTAAACAAGAAACGTGAAATTTCCTTAGATTTCTCATGCCAGAGTAATGGTTAGACTTCTGAACCACAAGGGACAATAGAGCATAAAAGACTTAAGGATTTACAAATGAGTCTCTGAGGTAAGAATCTTAAACCCAGAGTAATGCACCTAAGCTTCCTACTCTGCAAATAGAAGTTAGATACCTGAGAAAAAAAACAATCCTTAAAACCCAGCCAAAAACACTAAGCATAGTTGTCTCATTTTATTCTTATGCTTCTGTAGAAGCCGGACAACCGGATTGGGGTTGCAAGCTTCTCTCTCCATTTGGGCTGGAGCCCCAAATCTTTTCATGAGTACATGCATAATATGATCAAATATGAAAATATGAAAGGATATTCTCTGAAACAAATCTATAGAACAATTATAGATAAAAGAGTAGGTTTCCTATGCATGACACCATCACGTTATAAGTGCCCTATGAAAAATCTTGCAGTGAAGATTTAGAGTACATCAACTCTTCTTAAATTTTGTTTCATTGCTTGCTTTCTGCTTCCCTCAGAAATGGTCCTTGAAACATTGCTGCATTTTATATATGTAATATTATTCCTTAATTATTAGGTGCAGTGCTTAGAGTACCTTACTTACAGAAAGAATTCTGTATATCAAAGAGGTATAGGTTTACAGGCACCTGTAGAACAATATAAGATACTGATTCTGTGATTTTCTCTCTTTTAGGAATTTCCTCAAATCCACATACTGTTTCTAGTTCAGCATTTTACATTCGGATTTTCAATTTAGCCAGAGGATATATAAAAACTTGTGTAGCCCCAAAACTCCCAGTTGACAACACAGAAAAGACAACCCAGGAGTATCAATTATCCTTGTCATCTGTAATTTTCACTTGCTAAACTACCTGACAGATCTCCTCTTTCCAGATGCTGTAATAGGAATAGTGTACATGGTAAGCTAGGAAATTTGTCTTAATAATATTGTGATTATGTAATGTTTTTCATTCTGATGAAATGCCAAAAAGATTTAGATGTTACACGAAAGAATCTATTTGAATACACTTCGTACAATCCCTCATAGGAAGACAAAGACAAGAGGGAAAAATAATAGATAGTTAAATAACTGAAGTTCTAAATTCTGAAATAATTCTGAAAATGCAATTGCTTTTACTTCTCTATCATCTCCTTTACTTGTTTTTCTTTATCCATCTATTAGCACCAGTCTTTAGCTCAGTTTGCAATCCATCCAGAGCTTTACTAGCCTAGCACAAAGGAATGTTCCTTGCGCTTCAGGTATATATATACTGAAGTTAAATTAAAAAACAGCTTAGCATGTGACCTGAAAAATTACCCTCTCCAGGAGCAGGCTGTGCTTTTCTGTCACTCCAGCTGACATGGTTTCAGTATTGTTTACAAAGAGGTGTCTTTATGTAGCCTGAACTTCTCTTGAAATGTTCTTGTCGTTGTCCTGGTCAGACTTGTTCTGGCCAAGCCTGTGAGAAGTAAGGGAGCTTTAATCACAGGGGATGTAGCTGGAAGCAGATTTAGATGATGACGCCTAGAGATTTATTACTAATAACGCAGTTGCATTAGCAAGACTGAGTGATTTCTTAGTCATGGAATTTAACCCTTGCTACTAGTATGTTCTAAATTTCATCTTTCTCCTTGGAAATGTTGAATTCTTATCCCTTAATTTGGGGTCTAGAAAATCTATTGCAAATCTGAGAAAGTCCATATTTTTTTTTCTGTTTTGTTAAGAGAAATCATGCAGGGATATTATTTTCTTCCTCTTTCTCAACTGTCTCTGCCTGTTGCTGTTTCCTATCACCTTTTTCCCATGAATAGATGTGCAATTTTATTACATAGATGATCCAAAAGTGGAAGAATGGTATGAAAATATGTTGACCAGTGAATAGCAAAGTAGTTGAGATATTTAGCATAAAGAGGAAAAGTTGCTGGGAAAAAGAAAAAAAAACAAAGGAAAACAAAACGAAACAAAACAAACAAACAAACAAAAAAAAAGTGAGTCATTGAAAAATAATGAATGGAGAAGGGAAAAGAAGCAGACACAGATTATGATGTGGTTTATCTTGACAGTATTTAAGTCTAAGTATCCTTCCACAGTCCCAGAACTGTAGAGATCCAAAAATCCCAGTTGTATCCCAACTTTCTTACGTAACATTGAAAATAACAAGATGCTTTACATGAAATGCAGATATTTAAGTACAGGCTGACACTACATGCATACTCAAAAGTGGCAATAAAAAATGGATCTGTAAGCAATAGTAGACTAACATTGTCATGGTTTTTAGACACCCTTGCCATAGGACGCACAGAATCCTGACCATCAAACTAATGGCTGTGATATTTGCAAGTCACAAAGTTATAGATATTCATACTTTCATATGACAACAAAACAATTCTGTATTAAGATAAAGACTACATCTTTTATCAGAGCTATATGGCTCCATCTTTATTAATAATTGCAGCTGCAGTGCTTGGAACAAATACTTACTTGTAGGTCCATTGAAGTCTATAGTATCAATAGAACTCCTGCAAGGCCAAAGAGTACTTCCAGCAACCTTTTTACAAGATTCGAGCCCATAACTGTTTTGAAGCAGAGAAGCTGTGTGAACATTATAATTAGAGCATGTACTCATGTTGTGCTCAAATTCAAATCTAGAGTCTCATCTTTACTGGGTCTGTTCCTACAAGAACATATACCTACTTCAAATCATTTGTCAATTAAAACATACTTACACTAGTAACATTAGCTTATTCTAAACATCTGACTAAGGTACAATTCAGATTCCTGACATTTAAAGACTAAAGACCTGTAGTCAAAGGAGAGGGGCAAATGTCTTCCCAGGGTTAAGTCAAAGCAGATGCACTGAACTTCTTATATAGAATGGGATGATAAAATTGATCTGAATTACTAGGCCCACCTAACCTCATATAAGACAATGACTAAGAAAAGATGATTTTGGAATTGGGCAGGGAAATATACTGTCTGACACAGAGAATTATTATTGTTCATCATGAAAGTTTAAAATAAAGATATTAAGAAGAAATGTAAAATAATGATATTTCAGTTTTTGAAAAAATAATAATGAATAACATGAGAAAACTACAATAGTTCCTATGTAATATGCAGGTATTTCTATATACTCTCCTTCTGAAACATTAATAAAAGATATACCTTTTATGTTCATAAGCTTATCTTTCAAGGTTCCAAAAAACATATATTTACACACAGAACTCTTCCGGTTATTGGAAGGAACAATGAGGATCAGATAATCAGGAAGTGTAGTCAAACAACTGAAGGCAAGAATGAAGTAAAACTTATTTTCAGAGAAGTGAAGGAGACTCTGGATGCAGGTGGATAAATGTGGGCCTTCATAACTGTATATTGCATGGAAACAGAGACTCCATCACTGAATGAACAATATTGAAAAAATCCATGCACGACCAGAGTTCAAGCATAAATAATTTCAGGTCATGTTATATCATTACAATTGTACATTACTACACTAATAGACTGGTGAGATATCAGAAGAGTATTGTATATCCTGATTTCTAGAGATGAATGAAAATGGGGAAATTTGCAGAGACTCTTTCAAGGAGGCTCTAGGTCTTGCTTGCCAAACACAATATTTCATCAGAGACACAATATAGCCCACAGGTATCTCCTAGCCATCCCACTCCATCTTTCTGGTAAAAGTGATGGTTATTTCAGCAGTCAACACTGCCAGAATGACTGAATTTTTTTTAACTTAATAGCCTTCCAGTAGACTGGTCTTTCCTCTAAGGTTAAAATGGTACCTCTCATTACTACAACCACAACAGCAGGAAGAAGGGCCTGGACTAAGCTCAGCCTCCTGAAGAGCTAACAATTCCCATTTCTGCTTCTATCCTTTTTCTTCTTCTATCCTCATGCCTACAACAGCAGCTGGATTGCATGGGCTGGATGCAGCTATTCATTTCATCTCCTGCTTGTCCCTTCTCTTCCCCATACCAACAGGCACAGGAAGGGATTGATTTTTTTGTGACAGCTGGTGCTGGCAGAGAGAAAAGAGAAATTGTTTCCTTGAAAGAAGGCACAGCAGTTTACATTAGGGACATGGGTGGGAATGGAAGGAGCTAGACAGGGCAGGTTCAGATTCTGTAGCTGTCATGGCAAGAAAATCTCAGTCTAAGATACAAACCACTGTAGAAACTAGTTCGTATTTCAAAGTTCCTTTATCTCGATACATCAACACTAATTGAGAAAACGATAATTTCTTCCTCTCTCTCCTTGCCCCACTTTCCCTGCACTAGGCAGTTTGTGGGTTTTTCTTGTATCCCTGTAGGCTGGAAAAGGAGCTGGACACCAAGGTGTCATGTCACTCCCACATTTAGAAGTTTAGTAGCTTGTTTTTTTAAGTCCACGCACTGATAACATGGAAGTAAATCTTTGGTGTAATTAATGCACAGAAGTACATACTCTGAAGAGCAGCAGATGTTCAAATACATCTTTTTTTTTTTTTTTTTTTTTTTTTTTTTTTTATACTAACTCCAGTCATCTCCCAGCACAGTCTGTAGGCTTTCCCTATTGCCATTTGAAATGAGATAAAATTCTCCATTGATTCGATAGAGAAAGTAGACACCAAATGTAAGCACTCTGTACCACCTTGTTGAGACGCCTACAGCTGCCTAATGATGCACCTAAGCTGATGTTTCAGGCCAAAGGGCATCATTATCCATACTAACAAAATATTTTTATTAAAATAAATTGCACCAGTGGATTGCACCAGTTAAATGAATTGTCTCCAGCTGAGAACTTAGAAAGGAACAAAATTCTAGTGAGTCTGGGCTATGGAACAGCTTGAGCTCCTGAAAGAAACATAATTATTACTTAATTTCCCTGTTTTGGAATATGAACGCACACTTCCGTCTTCTACCTTGCACATCTGCAAGTAGAACAACCACTGCTCTACAAAGTCATTCTTTTTTTTTCAGCTTCTCTTGTTGATGCTATTCCACTTCACATAAATAATTAAATATTGCTGTTAAATAATAAATATTAAATAAATGGGCCAGAGAGAGAACAGGAGAAAGACTGGCACTAGAATCGTTCTTATAACATGCTCACATCTTTTGTCTTGTTTTGTTTTGTTGGTTTTGGTGTTGGTTTGCTGTTGTTTTTTGCGTTTTTGCAGTTTTGTTGTGGGTTATTTTTGGAAATGCCTCACTTTGTATCTGCATTTCAATTTAAGAAATCATAATTATATATATTTTTAATGAAATTATTTCTTCTGCTGTTAGTTCACAAAATTGGACATGAATACATATAGATGTAAGTATTAATTTTCAAATCTCAGTCACTGAATGCCAGAAACTATCTCAATTCATTACAGTACATATAAGAGTTGCAGAGCCAGTTTTCGTCCTAGCTTTTTTTACCAAAGGGTTTGAGGGTTTTCTCTTCAGTGTAAATGTATACAGGCAGTTGTCTAAACAGGAAGTATATTGGAATCATCCAAACACAGGTGATTTAACAGGATGTTAAACTTCTCGAGCAGCTGTTGAAGTGGGAAATATTTGCAAGTCATCACTCATCTTCTATCTCTGAGCATTCTTCTGCTTTCAGAATATTTTTCCTCCTCTCAAAAAAATCAACAAATAAATAGCAGTTACAGTGATATTGCTTGAATGTTGAGTGCAAGACCAAGCTTTAAGAATTTGGTCAAAGACCTTTAAACTGAAGACTTGAAAGATATGAAAATTAAAAACTAATTACTAAGTGATGTTTAGTAAAAAAGTCCCCAGCTGCCACTTCATTTTCTGAGATTCATTTTTTCCAAAAAAGTAAACCACAAGCTTGCATAACACCTTTCTCTAGTTTCTGTAGTGAACCAGAAGAGAAAATTTGAATTGCTTGTTTCGAAACAAGTTATTAGGCATTTTTAAAGAAACACAAAGGTGGTGATTCAAAGCTTACATCTACATAGAACTAGATATGCATTATAGTTGGTTTGTGTTTCATTACTCAAAACAAATGTTTGATTTTAGTTCTTGGATGCCTTTACTGCAGCTTCAATTTACAAACTTTGTTGTTCATTATAAACTCAGACTACAAGACAAGTAGTTTTGACGTTTTTTCATCTTGTGGTGTTTTTTTATGGCTTTTTTGGTTGGTTGGTTGGTTTTGGTTTTCTTTCTTTTAACAAGACCATTTTCCTGAGCATTTAAAACCAAAAAAATATTATCAGCAACATGTTAACTAGTGTGTTTTACTTCATGGGATGTACTTCCAGTATTATTTTGTTGAACACATTCTATTTTAAAAAGATAAATAGTTTGATTTATAGGAATTTCAAAGCAAATAGTCAGCTAGAGATAGATAGGCTATGATGGCTGAACTAGTTGTATAACATCGTAGCATTATGAAGCAACACTTGAAAGTTGTTCAAACAGGACATCCAAGCTTATGTTGGGTGTTGCTAAAATTCAGTGAGTTATTCTGAAGTTATTCTGTCTGCCACTTTGAGCTGACAATTCACAGAGACTGTTTCTGAACTGGAATGGTGTTGTGCCTGCACTACAACAGAGAAACATGCCTGTTCTGGTTTTGACTCCAATCCATTACCAGAGATTATATGATAGATTCAAATTAGAATCTTTCTCTTGTACTCAGAATTCAAAGGCATTAAGATGCAAAGTTTTGGTTTTAGTACATCCCTCCATAGCAGTGGGTCTCAGAATTAAAACAACAAACTTGCTCCTCAACACAAAGGTTATGACAGCCTATATTAATGGCTAAAATAAACACATTTTCCCAACAAGACAAATTATGCTGCAATATTCAGTACACCTGCAAAGGTCAGCACAGAACTCGTCTGGGAGCAGAACCAATAAATTATTTGTGTGATAAAAGCAATGTGTTGCCTAGAACAAAATGCACTGTGTTTTTTAACTCTGACAATTTATTTTCCTTATAAATAAAACATTATCCATGGTAAAACAATGTACTGTGCAGTGAACAGAAATAATCTACAATTTTTAGCATGCACTTTAACAATGGTGTGACTAACAGTGAAACAAGTTCAGCAGTAGATGGAGACTAAGAGCTGGCTCTACAGGTAGGGAGGAAGAGCTGTGGTTATAAAGTTCCTAGCTGTATTACAATGCAATCAAATCTTGTTGGAAGATGTACAGATAGCTGAACACAAAGCTCAAAATCACAGGAAGGTCTTTATACTCTTTTTTCCCAAAGCTTCTATTGACTTCTTTTATTTTTTTTCAGTAATGTGCAATACTTTGCATGCACCCTGAATACTTGTGAAATCTGTCCTCAGAATACTTTAACAAGTTTTAAGAGAATTGCATTCATTTGCAGCATTTGCAGGGTTTTTCTGTTTGGTTGTGTTTGTTTACTTCCCTTAAAAATGTGATAAAAATAATCACATTGCTAATCTTTGTGTTCCTGGTCAACATCAAAGGAATATTTAGGCAATACTATCCTATGTATAACTACACTGTTCTCTCTTACCCTAAGCACAGACACCAGAAGTCTTCTCAGATGTGCAGGCTATGCTTTGTGATTAAATTACAGCAGGAAAACCTTAAGAGACAGAAATCTGTTTGACCTTTCTGTAAATATTCAGATGGAAAATACCAACTGCAACTTATGTTAAATATGAACTCTGTTCTATGGCATTCTTGATCAGGCCCTTCAATATTTGAAGATAACAGGAATATATCAAGGTGCCTTTCCTTACATATCTACTTGTGAGTATCATGGCTTCAATAAATGACCCTAAAACTCAAGGATGTGTCGGTGAGGACGAATTTGATGTCTAGGATGCCATGGGTCAGTCTATTACAGTACAAATTTTAGCTGATCTCCCATTAATTTCACCATTTCTCTTCTGATCTGTATTTATCAAAGGAGGGATCTGTTGATGCCATTCTATTATAAGCCCTTTTAAAAGGCTACGTGGAACAAAATAATCGATTTACATGAAGTTTCTCTCAAAAGAAACAGAGTCAGAGATACAACACAAGCATTTGCTTGAAAGTGTAATGGAAGTTGAGAAAGTGTGTCAACACAAGTCAGATAGTGCTGGAATTTAATTATTTGACAGGGAAGGAGCAACGATGAATAAGGTCCGGCTAGACTTCAACAGTCACTTAGGTTGGAAGCAAGAAGTTCGGTGTGGTAGACGAAGGGCAACTATGGAAAGATAGCAGAACTGCACGTTAATATATTCCTAACAAAGTAATTTTTATAGAAATGTCCTGGGCAAACATAAACAAGAAAGGACTGAATTTGTCAAAACAAAAATTTTAAAAAGAGTATTACGCTGCGAGATGCAAATTATAAGAATTTGTTCACTAATTCAGTCTTCCTGGTTGAATAAGAGACACATCTGGTGCTTCAGTCACAGGACAGCCAAGGTGCAAGCTTCACTGTACCAGCTTGTTTTCTGCATCCCCAGTATGATTTGGAAGAGGAAACACGGGGAAACACAAGATCACTGATAGGTTTTGCTGTAAATTCTTGAAGAGAACATGGCAATTATTTGTACAACTGGACTCAGTTACGAAGGTAGAAATATTTTTTAGGTGAGACTCAGAAATTCCTGGTTATTTTAAAAATAAAATGAAACTATTGAAATCACATAGTCACTGTTTTCTTCTTTACTTTTTTCCTACTTTTTTTGGTCTGTACAGGAGTGCTGTAATTACTAGGAAATCAGTGAAATTTGTTATGTATATGACAGGTAAGATTCTGGAAACATTGAGTGCAACAAAGTGCACAAAAAGTTTCCCACCTTATATTTTATACTAAATCTGACTAAAGAACCTATCAAGAGACTTAGCAAATCATCATGTCTTACTGGAAAGTAATTTACAGTTGCATTTGCAGGCAGGCAACAGCGGGCTCAAAACCCATTACAGCCAAAGATAACAACATTAACTTAATCCTGACAGGCAAAATACTCTAGTCAATACAGTTGCAGGTAAGGTATATTGAAATATTCGACTGCAAGCAATCCTGTGAAAGGTCAGCGCAGCACATGTGTTTAACAATATAAGTGTTCCAGACTGCTGTTTAGACAAAGGTTCAAAGACTAATGTTCAAATCAGAGAAATTCACTGTGAATCATTGTCTTTGAAGTTTTCGTTACACTGAGCTTTCATCACAACCACAAACAATACTGTTCAGGTACCACAATGCCTTTTGTTTAAAAACTTGGTTATAAAATGCATCCAAATAAAAAAACTGGTCACAGTGATCAACCATTTATTTAGACTTTTATATTTTGTAAGCTTTATTTCCATTATATGCTGATTACAAGGAAAAATAGAAAAAGAAGATTTACTTTGCATTCAAACCTATATTTCCTGTAACGCAAATAATTGCAGAGAGTTTATTGTTTTCTCACGATACTTTGATTTATGTTAATAGTCAAGAGAGAATACCTGTGGCTTTCCACAATATACAGACAAAATATTAAATAAAATTTAGCTGAATTCCTCTTTCAGGGAGGATAAACAGCTGTTTTGGAATCGAAAACTAAGAAAAAAACTTAGTTATTCCTTTTTTTTTTTTTTTTTACAGTACTGTCATTCTGGTTAGCAACATTCCAAGAAAGAGAAGGAACAGAATTTCCCAAATATAATAATGTTTTGCTTCAAACATATCTTTATTGTATTCCACTTTAATTCCTTATTGATTTTGATGTTTGCAACAAAACCCTGATGTTAACATAGCAATAAAGCAACCTCTGTATTAAATGTTAACTATACAAGTCTGTTCCTTTACACTTCCTTAGTGTCATGCTATCAATAGATTGTAGTCCAAGGTCCCAGCTTGTAGTTATATACGTAACATTTCAGACTAGTTAATACAAATTAACCATTTGTTCAGGCTAGAATCTACAAGGTAGTATAAAGCTAGGAAAATTGCTGCTACTATTACTGTACATTCAGACTTTATTAAGAAAATAGTTAACATCAATATTAGGTTTTGAGACCTCATTTCTCTAGTGAATTCTGAAACAGAGCAAATTTATAAGTCCTGAATTAGAATATTTTGTATATTTTATTAATACGTTAATGTTTCATTTGAAGAGTAACATGTACAGTTTGTTACAGAAGGTTATCAAATTACTCTTTGCTGTGATGGG
>JAOWBP010002052.1:32480824-32499183 GCA_028571105.1 Tragopan temminckii | reverse complement strand
TTTTAAAGACAAATAAAAAGATTTGCTGACTTCGCTATTACTAAGGTTTGTGCAGTAATGTTCCAGGAAAACATATGAGATAGTTTTTACTTCAAATGTTAAAGATATGACTATGCTTAATTAGTGGTTGAAGCAGTTTGTAGAATTCAACTTGTCTTCTGCTTCTGAAAATTCTGGACAAAATCAGTACTGCAAGTAAAAAATATCCCTAGTTTCACAGCATTTCTTAGCACATGAGAAATATTCATACAATTAGATATTTCAGAAAATGCAGAAGCTTGAGATCCTGTATTTTCTCTGCAGCAGCAACTTGTGTATCATTACATTATTAAAATATATTTATTTTTAAATAAAAAACAAGCCTACTGAAGCTGCTTGCATGCACAGTATAGTCTCCTGAAAGAACATAGAGAGATAATGAAGTTGACTAATGGATTCACAAGTGCTGGTTAAAATTTTATTCAAGTAAACTGAAGCAGCAAAATGGTCAATCACTTCAAGATCACATCTTATCCACTGATTCCTCTGCAGTTTCCCAAAGAAAATGACACTGTCACAGACAACTATTTTAGTTAAAATAGTTCACTTACAGTTGCATCTCTAAATAAGGTAAGTATAAAGCTGTTTTCTACATGCAGCTTTAGTTTACCATGTTGTTTCACTCTGATAACAGAGAAAAAACAAAGTTTTACTGCCAAAAAATCCTACAGAAATGTGAAGACTCGTACATTTTCTAAATCACAAGTACTATTCCATTTCACCAACCATTTGTAGCTTACTCTGGTGACTTTCCTCCACTGGGATCTGAAGGTGAGTGAAGTCACTCCTAGAGAACAACAGCTGCCCTGCACAGCCTATCCCTCTGATAACCATAAAGTCATTATGACTATTCCTTTAACAATTTAATTTCCACCCCTTCTTTCTTATATAATGAGGCAGTATTAGGTGCAAAAGGAAACTAGTCAACCTGGAAAGACTTCCTGAGAGAAGGAAAGGCATACCACATAAATATCTGCATCTATATCTGCAAGCTATACAAAGTTGAACAATTCCTAGAAATGCCAGGCCACAGGAATTCAATAATATTCTTCATCTACTTCAATTTTCTTTTTTAAATGATGAATCAAAAATTAAGTATAACTTGTTTTTTTCTCCCCTTTTTAGAACTGGGCCTTACAATGTAGGAGAGGAAAGTCCCTCCTTACTGTGCCTCCCACTCCCTATTTTTCTTTTTCTCTCTAGCTTCCAACCTTCTTCAGCCATGAAAAACTGACAGGACAACACAGGAAGATAACTTCAACAACTCTGTTACTCTTTGTTTGTCTTTCCAAACATGGACCAATATTAATAAAATACAGACTGAATAAGTAGGAGCATGCATGTGTAAAATTCTTGAAACTCGTCATTCAATTGCCTTGGGCTTGAGCACTTGATGTACTAGGCAAGACAGATGGCACTGGGTTTGTTTAGCCTAGAAAGGATAATGTTAATAAGGGAAGATCTAATTGATGTCTTCCACTTTCCAAAGTAGAGTAGAACAGCTTATTGGGATGACAGACTCCTCAGAGACACACAGCAAAAGGACAAGAGGCAACAGTTAAAAGGTTCAACATATGAAATTCCAATGGGATGCAGGGAAAAAATTGATGTCAAGTATATTATTGCAAGAAGCTGCTGAAAGATAATACAGAAATTTCATCCTCCCCATGCTAGGCACAGAAAATAACCTTAAATTTAAGGCTGACTGTTCTTGGAGTAGGAGGCTAGAGGAGAGCCTCCATTCAACTTGTATTTTCTAAAATTTGACAATTCCTAATATTCTAAAATTTCATGACTACAAATTAAAAAACAAACAAACAGACAAGCACATTTTGCAGAAGATAAAAAAAAACACCTCATACTTGAGACCAATCTGATATTATATGGTATATAAGACTCTCTAGATTTGGATTGCTCCAAAGCTTCATTTAGCAGAAGAAGGTATCAGCAATTGCACTGATCATTTTCCCCAAGTATGAGTGTTTTTTTCCATTTCCACAGTAAGACTGCTCTTTGAATTCTATGTTTATAGCTGAGGTCAAGTAGTTTGAAGTTATTGCTATATTTTAAATACATATTTGAATCCGTGGATTTCACATAAGTCTACGGAGAACCAGATTCACTGATTTATCTGTTCAGTACCCAATTCATGAATAAAAATATAATTTTAAAAAGTCTGTGAAGAGGATGATTTTTTCTATGTTTTATAATAACTCTAGTCCTCTATTCCTTCTTTTTTGTACAACTCCAATTAGTTTTAACAGATAAATTAAATCTGCAGAAATGATGTGCTCAGAAGGAAGTTTACTTTCTTAAAAACAACTATATATGTTCATTTTGGTGTTTATATGTGTAACATCACCTACAAAGGAATGTGAATATACCTATCCAGTATTTTTCTTAATTGTACCACTCAAACCGATCAAGAAATATCTTCTAATGTACAGATGAACCTACTCACCAAGAGGATTCATATTAACCATAACAATTGGGGGGCTGGACTCGATGATCTCTAGAGGGCCCTTCCAACCCCAACAATTCTGTGATTCTTTGATTTTTGAAGTTTTGGCTCCAGAGTTAACACGTTAACATCGCTGTGCATATTCTAGCATTCTTGCAAGTATATGTATATACGTAAATTTAGTTCAGCTGTATCTGTATATGAGTAGTATTGTCTCCAAAATTTAAAGTGAAGAGGTGGGACTGTATTTTAAACCTTTCTGTTTACATGTTCTATCTTTATACCAGTCCCAAATAACTTTCAGAATCTAGTATACCCTCTAGACCTGTTCAATCTTTGGTATAAAGTAGAGACATAAGGAAAAAAGCAAACAAGAAATTACTTGAAATTGAAAAGAAAAAAAAAATACTGGGAAACTAAAAAACTGTGGTTCTCATAGATAAGCAGTAAATATGAATACGTCTTACAACTTTGAATTGATTAATAAGAAGTAAAGCAATGTAGGAAAGTAAAGCTTAGGAAAATTAAGGATTTTTAAACTTATATGAATGGGAAAAAATCCTGCATATATGAAAATTTTGATAAATATGGAAGAAGAAAAAAAACCCAGCAATTTGTCCAGGTTATTAATAACGTTTTACACTATAAATACACTCACTTAAAACCAGAAACATTCTTTACCACCATGGCTTAATATTAAGTAAACTACTATTTATTAATCTAAAGCCATAATAGTTTAACAAATATTTTTAAGTGAATGCTTGCTTCAATAGTTCTTTATTGATATTATTTCATAAGTTGAGAAACTACTTCACTTAAAAATTTATGCACCATATAATCCCATGTAATCAGACTGATTTTTTGCAGTAGCAAATCAAGAATTTAATCTATATTCAATTTTAGTTTATTCCACAGTAGCCTCTATATACACTTTACAAAATGATGCAAGTACTAGGAATGATAATGTTGCAGCAGTGACAGCAAAATCCACCTTTCAAATATTAATTCTTAAATTTAATTCTTAAATACAGTTGTTATGATGTTCAGAAAATGGAAGATTATTGTAAATGTAATATATGCAACTGTGTTACAATGTTTTTAAACATTGAGAATATGCTGATTTATCTCTTATAAATTACAAGTATAAAAAGAAAGAAAACCAAAATGTTGGTTTTCTTAGAGGAAGATTTCTCAAAGATATTTTGTTTTACAAATAGCACAGTAATATAAGAAATCTGAACCACAATAAACTGGTCATGTACTTCATTTACTACTATCTCATTATAAAATATTTTAGTACTGATGTCGTATAATTGCAATAAATAGCTAGGAATAAATAAGATGAAACAAAATATCACATTCAAATTCACTTAAACTATATCAGATAGGAATATAGGACAGCACAAACCTTATTCCGCAGCTATATGCAGTGAGAGATGGCCTTGACAGTAACAGAACCAATGTGATTTCACCATGCAAAATGAAATTGGGATACCAGCAAGTAAGCCAGGGTAAGAACATCTTCTCAGAATCAAAGCCTACAGTCCCATGATTACAATGAATCTATGTGAGAGATGTAGCTCCTGTCAGGCAAAGCTAGGATTTGAAAATGAAACTCCAAGATCCTCTGTGGATACTCCACGAGCCCAGCTGCCAGGAGAACTGATAGTTTTGTCCAGGCATTCCTGAACTGTGCCAAATATGCCTGGCACCTGCAATTTGTGCATGTGAAATTAGCTGGATGCAGCCAGAATGCATTGGGCATTTTGGACATGCATAGAAGTGCCAATCTGTTAATCGACAGCACCAATTTCTCTGGGACTTCTGAACCTATCAACTATACAGAATGACAAAGAGACATTTAAGTAGAATATGAAGAATATTCAGGGGTATTTGGGTTATGATAGTTCCAGCAACCTATGGTTTTGAAATGATCACAGTTGGAAAGAGTTGGACAACAGTCATTGTTAGTAGGATCCAAGAAATGGTCTCCTAGCTAGCTTGACTTGTGCCCAGTAACACTGTAGGTTTTGAGGACTGTATGTAGGGCAGAAATGGCTCATCATTGAGACAATCAGTGAAGACCCCATTTCATTCCTTTGTACATATTGATTTGCACATGTTCAGAGACCTTGCAGCTTTGAGCTTGCTGCTGTTGTAGGACATGTAAAAAGGATTTTTCCCTCCCATGTTATCTCCAGGACACAATCTGTTAATAAAGCAAAATCTTCATAATTAATATACAAATAAATAAACAAATGCTTATGAATCTTAAAATATTACAAGAAAAAAAAATGTTAAGTATCAGCTTTACATTTTAGTTTCATGAAGGACTGTGAATAATTTGGGAATATAGTAGGAAAAGAAACTTTTGCTGTAGTTTCACTGCAAAAAGCTAAAGTGAATCTGAAGGCAGATTGCCCTATGTAGTTTTCAGATAGGCCATTTAATGATTAATGTTATGAATTTTCCATGACATCAGAGCCCTGAGTATCTAGGTGTCATGTATACATTGCTTGTAGGTTTATTTATGGTGTAAATATGTAAACAAGAATGTGATTGCGCATGAAAGTAAGGAAAATGTATGAAAGAGTTGTGCAATTTCCACTATTCCTCTGTAGTGCTTCTTAGAAGGCTTGTTTCTGAGTGCCTTCTACTTCTGGGATTTTTAACAATTTAGGTACTAGATGAACAAGCAGAATTTAGTGTAGTTATACCATGAGAAAAAATAGCCTTATCTCGTGGGGGAGCAGCAGAATATTGTGCAGAGACCATTCCCCTGACATCAGCTGTGTTTGGCAGATGGTGCTGTCAGTTTGGGTCTGTGTTTATTCTATCATGCATGTGGTAGCATATTTTAAAATGTACAATCTCATGTATTATCTATGGGCTAAAAGCATGCAACACAAGAAGGACTATATCACAGGAGTTAAACTTCTGTAAACAACTAGCAGCGGTTGTGTAAATGCTATTTTCTTGACATAAATAACAGAAACATATGGCCAGAGACAGGAAGTGGGTGATACCTGGATAGATTGATATCCTGCTAGACAAGTGGCTATATTTATGACATAATTCTGCCTGACAGTGAAAGAGAAGGGGAGGAGAACTAATGACTTTTTCATGAACTCTCTGACAACATACATTTGGCCACTGAATAGCTTTGCTCAACAATCTGATCCACTTCGTTGTTGTTAAATATGTTCAATGAAGATGAAGAAAATATTGAGGTCATAAGTAGAAGGTAGAACTATTTCTTATTTTCTTAGGGAAACTTCTGTTGAAAAAAACACTGTTGTTATCATAGTACCCAAATGGTTTCTTGGTTGTTTTTTTTTTTTTTACACCTTTTATAAAGGTGTAGACCTTTACTAGAGAATGTGCTACATCTTGGTAGCAAACCACTGTAAATATTCTATTCTTGTTATGACCTGAACTGTAAAGAGGTTTAACACCACAACACCGATTTTAAAATCCAGCTTCTTTTGTATTTCCTAGAAACAAGCAAACAAAAAACGGGCTAAAATAAGATTAAAACTTTCAGTATGCAAATTACTTCATATTCCAATGTAACTCAGTGGACATTACTGTATCATGGGAAAAAAACAACTTCATGCATCTTCAAGTTTTGCCTTTTGCTACATATGATTCCTCCACAACACATCAAAAATCAAAATGTAACGTTTCTTGGGTCTGAGCTATTCTGTTCTCCAGTTTAGAAAACCACCCTACTCTTCTTGAAAACCAGAGGAGACTCCTGTGATTCAGTTATAGACGCAGTCCAAACTAGGTTTGTTGTCACATCTGCATAATGACTCTTCACTGCAATTCTTCCCTTACTAATAAAAATTCAGCTGTCTTCCTTTCTGCATGGCTCTGTGTCTATAGTCTACAACAGTACTGAACTGTATGCTTATTTGCTTTTAAATAATGCTCACAATGTACTAGAATCTACTCTAGATTATTCTTTCAGTGGTAGTATGTTTGCAAGGACAAGTTATCCACTTTGAGTTTTGTGGACTGTTATGTAATGTAAGAAAACCGGCTCTCGTAGACAGATTTTTTGGACGTTGTCTTTTCAGACTCTCTCTTTTATCTAGTTAAAACAGGAAAATAACTAAGGAGAATGTAAATAGACCTTATATATATATATCTATCTACTTGTGGTGATGAAGATAGCAGGATTTTGCTCCTAAACAAGAAGATGTTGAAGGAAACTATCTTCAGGAATAAAACTACTGTTGAAAAGCAATTCAAACAAAAAACTCCTTCCAGAATTCACACTGAACTTATAGAGCATGAAAAGGAAGCCGTTGAAATCCTATTTTAAATGAAGCAAAATAGGGGCCAGAGATTCTGAGATTCAAGCCACCTTTTTCATTTGAGTCAAATATTACCATCTGGAATACTCAGTCATCTTTTCCTGTCTGATGAGCTCTGTCTCACAGGGGACCCCAGAGGGAAGCATTCCCCTTCTTTACAGTACTTTGCTTGTTAAAATACAGATCCACTATGTGGGAGGCCTGAGCTCAAATTCCTATTTTGCCTGAGCAGGCCTCAGTTCACATTTCCTATGCCCCTGTGAAGTGCCTCAGCTACTCCAAATGGTGTATTCCAGGGAGTCTGCATATTTGTTATATCCTATTGCCTTTGCTACACCATGCTCAACATCATTAAACATCCACTGAGGCAGGAACAGAACATCCAATGGGTTAGGGTCCTTACAAGCAATAACTTATGTTTTCAACCATGTTCCAATGCATATTTAATTATTTATATAAAATGCAGTGATCAAGACAACACTTTTGGCCTTCTTATTGCCTGCTTCATCCTGACATTCATCTGAAAGAGTAAAGCCAAGAACTGCCTGAAGAAGAGCTGAGGCAGGCATGGTCGGTTTGTACACAGCATTTGCAAAAGAGCAGTGGAGAGGTTTTGATCCAAGTTTCTATTCTGTGCACTCTTACTGTGGCTTTTGTGAAGCAGAAGAAAAAGAAGTTGCCCAGACTTTCTAGACAGACACTGATAACACTCCATGAAAAGTAGGGGGACTCCTAGGTGAGGTACCACATCCTAGGGTCCCTGTTATGTCAACTCTTAAAACCTAAACCCCAATTTTCAAGAAACTAGAAATTACATATCTTCCTCAGTTATGATCTTGAGCACTGAGATATGTTTGCTAAATACCATCATACTTGCATCAAGCTACAATTAATAAAATTATATTTAGAACTATAATTAGCTCTTAATCATTGAGTCACCACCTGCTGATAGCTGGTCATGATTTCAACATCTGAGTTAAGGCTGATGTTGTGTGAATTTGGAATATTTACATGCACATTAATAATCATATTCTTGGCACCTCAGACAATCTGCATGTAAATGCAGCAGAAAAAAAAATTACCTCTTTTCCAACAGTGTTCCTCATTATCTGCTTCAATGGGAACATTTAATCATTTCTAAGACATTGGGGAAAACCTGCGGAGGTACAGACACTTTCCTTGAGTTTGTCCTGTTGTAGGATAGATGTAAACAGAATGAATCACTCATGTACTGTAGTGTCCACGAACTGAGCAAAGCACCTGCACAGGGAAGCAGTGACAAACTCAAATTGTGTGTCATCATAGAGCTCCCTTGAGTGCTTTCTAGCAAACAAAAAAGAAGAAACATATGTTCATGCAAAGCTGGAAACTGGAGGGAATGTGCAGCAGTCTATTAAATGCATAAAGGTTGATTTGCTGATTTCTTTCTATAGTTAATTTCTCTACATCTTGGATTCTCTCACTGTATGTCTGACTGCATGAATTGATTTAGTGAATAACAGAGGGAATATTCATTATATGTGAGAAAATTACAATGTTTGATTGTTTGTGACGATTCTTTAAAATTTAAATTATTTTTAGTGCTGTCAGCATAAGAGAATATGTCTTCATAGTTCACAGACAGGCGGCATTTTTTTTTTATCCTAGTATAATTTCCTAGAGAAATATAACAGAATACTCACCAAAATATTCCTTGAGAATTGAGTCTGGAGAAATGTCCAGTTCCCACCAGAATCATACTAGCCAATACTGACACTTTGGTGTTACTGTGATACAGATCAAACAAAAACAACCCTAAGATAAAGCTGATAGAGCTGTAACTCAAACTTCTCAGAATTAAGAAGAAAAAAAAAAAAAAATGGAAATACTTAAAAAAAAAAATTCAGAATTTTTCCAACAACTAGCTTTTATTTTTCTCATTACAATTAGCAGTGTACATATCAGTCAAGTCTTTCCCTGTGCCATAAGGTCTAAGGAGTGTGAGGAGCAGTTGTCTTAAAGATGTGTGAGGAAAAGTTGTCTTAAAGATACATCTGTTTTTGTTTCATGTCCACTTCTCGGCACAGCTGAGTTTTTGTTCTTCATCCATACTCTCATTTGGTCCTCAACCTAACCCTAGTGGTTTGACCTATTACAACAGTATGGGCCCATTCACCTTATGTTTCATGTGAGGAAGTACTAGAGCTATGCTCTTTCTCTGCCAGACATACCTCTATGGACTCTTTCCAGCTCTTCCATATTAGTAGAACTGGCATAAAAAAAATAGCTGCATTGAGTCAATGAATCAGTCAAATGACCAAGCTGTGCAAAATCTGCTAGCTGCAGCATAATCTTCCCTGGGACATGTAAACTTTGGTGAAATTCAGGAATACATGAAAACCACCTGTACAAACTGAAGTGGTTTGTACATGGTACAGTTCCTTGGAGGTAACAAATAATAAAATGATTATTTCCTCTTTACAGTGTTTAAGTAGAAACATATTGATCTTTTGATATGTTAGAAACAAAGCAGAAAACAACAAAAAAAACAAACGCAAAAAAAAAAAAACATCAACAATAAATTCAGATCAACATATCAACAGTACTTAAATTTCTCTCTATGTGCAGACTTTGAAAATACAGATTCTCATTTTACTTCTTAATTTCATGACCGTTTTCTTTAATTCTCACATTGTTTTCAACTCAGCAGCAGATTGCTTGACTTTATTTGAATTGTATGATTTTAAATATTTTGTACCATTCTCTTCCATGAGAAAATCCTCTGGATTAAAAAACAGAGTACTTTGGAGCCATTAGCAGAAAACTGCTTAAAAACAAATGGGCTGATTGGTATATAAAATACATAATGTTAAAGCTATTTCCAAGTTAAATATTCTGTAGTGGGTTTATAAACAGTGCATAGTAAAAAAATGATGGGATATGTAATTGTTAAGTCATTCTGCACAATATAAAAATTAAGTAGTGACTTAGCTGTACAAAAAATGTTATTGGGCTCTATATGGTCAAACCTAGCATCTTCTGCATGTTGTGCCTGTTGTTGTAATACAAGGAGAAAACAAGCTGCCTTTAGAGAATCTCATACAGTGCTTTCCCACATGTCAGTTTCTTGGACAAGGCAATATTAATGTACAAGTGGTCATCTCCTTTCATATACTACTAATGTACTGGAAAGTCTTCCGCAGTCGATGCTTTCCTTCATGTCTTGGGACATCTCGTGCTAGAACACTTCCCCACACAGAACAATATGGCCTTCTCTTGGAAAAGCCCACTGGGCTGATCATTGTCAGGTTATGTTATGTTTTAACAGTAGACACTTCAATGCTAGTTTTTGTGCAGAGTTGTAGCAGGAACAAGAGGTCTAAACAAACAGAGGGGCCACTAGAGCCCTTTCATTTATCATCCTAACTTGACAGAAACCCCTATCTATTCCCTAGCTTTCCTGAATTTTACACGTTTCTTTTAAAACATCTGCTTTTAAAAAGTAGCAACCCTTATTCTTGGCTGTTCTGCATATGTATTTTCTTCCTTACTGTTTAGATAAGTCACTTTGAGAAATATGAAGGAAAATGCAAAATCAGAGATTACTTTTTGAAGGCTTTTAGCATAGCTTAAACAAATATCGTTAAAAATGATGTTATTGATACTTGCACACCATCCATTATTCAAAGATTTTAATATGGTATGAAGGCATGAACTAATTAGTGCTCACATCACAACACCCCTGTGTATTAGTTAAGTATTATTATAGCAAATATTCACAGGAGGAAACAGATATAAAGAGAATATAAATGTTGCCTTTGTAACTCAGGGATTTGCAAAGGTGGGATTTAAGCCTAGTTCTCTTCCCAGTCTTCATTAAAAGCATTCGCTACTGAATAAGTGAAAGTGTAGTACAAGCCCATCTTAAACACTACTACTCACAACAAGAGTTGCGCTCAATATTCAATTTTTATTAAACACATGATCACAAAAAATCTCAGTGTAAGCCTGTTGAGGTAAGTAAGAGTTCACTGTGTGTATGACAGTATGACAGTAATAATGGCAATACAGTTTGGAAATATATCTTTTAGAGTTTCAGATTGGGTTCACTGCTTTTCATCATGCAGTTGAAGTCAAGTAGTTTTTCAGTATTCATCATTCAAAATTCAGTGTTCCTGTATTTTGAATGAACTTTCCTCATGTGATCATAAAGGGACTTTTTTCCCAGTCTGAGAAGAGAAAGATGCATCCTTAAGAAGTACTGGCAATATGTTAAAAGAAATGCAAAATATTTTACACAGAAAAAGAACATGAAGACAGGACTCTATAGGAGTGATTTACTTAGAAGAACTACTTGGACTAGGCACAGGAGACCTTTCTGTCTTATCACAGTGGGATATGGTGTTCTTCACATATAGAAAGATAGTGGTTTTTGTGGGTGATGCTTCTAACAATGGGTGAGGGAAAAATTATGAGTCTGGAAGGAAGGTTTTTTATTTGGGGCATGAAAATATTCTGTATGTGTTAAGAGCAATGGTGTTTTGATGGGAAAATGATCAATTTCCTGAGAGTTTAGTAACACACTTCTTTAGTTCAGAGAAGGATGATGCTGGGGAACGTTAAACACTTCAGTGTGTTTGTGAGAATTATGTGGATTTAAGAAGTGTTGAATCTCTGAATTAATGGGAAATTGGTGGCACAGAAAGAGAATTAAATATGTGTAGTCATGGGGTTGAGACCTGAGAGATTCAGAAAGATTGTGTTGGGATGCACCATTTGAGTCACTGAGTTCATACCTTCACAATCTTAGGTAATTATGTGATAGATATTTATTTTAGATTTATTCACATAATATCTATCCTGCTTCCCTCCACCTATCACCTTTCCCTGGACCAAAGGAAAATCAAGATCTTCAGTGAAAGTTAGAAATATACTATGACTTTTAAAAGAAGCATGAGAGGTTGTGGTCATCAATAATAGCTAAGTCCCTGCATTAACACTGAAATAATTACATAAAACTCTCAGGTGAGCCTAGAAAGCTAGTACCATGCTCCCTAGTACAAACGTGTGTCAAGTTTGAGATAAAGGAATTATCCTTCTAGAGTCAAACCAAGTGGTCCTTTTACCCAGAGCAGATGAGAAGACTACAGTAGTATAGCACTGAACATTAATTACCATGGAGCAGTAGAACCATTAGAATATCTTGGTATGACTTTTTTTTTTTTTTCCAGTGCTTCACAGAAAGAAAATTTCTTTCTAAAAAAATAATTGTTTATCAAGATATGAAAATATCTTTTCCTTGCCTCCAGACGTAACTATCAGAGATGCAAAGCACACAATTATGTTTTAACAATGCAGTGCAAATAAAGAGCACTAGCTGTCATTTCAGATCTCTTGGTACACTGTATATCTAACAGCTCCTATCACAAGCCTAGTCTCTTTTTGTCTCTGTCTGATTTAAAATCTATTCCTCTTATCACCATCTTACATATAATTTCCTACTCCACTACTCTATTTGAAAGATTATGAGTTTATTAGTTAATTTATTTGGATGGTTAGAAATTATCTAGTCAGCAAGCTAAAGTTATTTTTCTCCAATATATTACAATTTCACCTTGTTGATAATAATTCTTTTACTTGAAAACTCTTCTTCCCCTTCAGTATTTGCCCTCAAGTGCGTTTCAGAGTTATTATAGTCACTCTAAACATTTTAATAATGCTAAAGAAGTCAATTTTTTAAAATCTACCTTAGTAAAATAGCTGCTTCATGACCCTGATGAATCTTCCCTGTATTTCTGACTATATTTCCTGTATACATATAACTTGTCCCATATACAATCTTCCTAATAAATTCTTGTGATCGTCTTCCTTCATGCTGCTAGTAACCGTGGTTGTTGCTAAATTAACCTGCTTTAATATATCCTGGGAACTTGCTATTGTATCTCATCGAGACCCATAGATTTTAGGGATGTACAGGTTCCTCAGGTGGTTGTGAACCTACTCTTCACCTACAGTAAGAGGACATTGTCCCCCGTTGCCCATCTTCTGACACAGAGATGTGTGCGAAGAGCAGTGAAGAGCAAGTGAAGACTGAAGCAGAAACTTGTTGAGTACCTCAGCCTTTTCCTTGTCTGTTGTTACCAGACTGCCTGTATTGTTCTCTAGGGGGGGTATGCCTTCTTGGACTTTCCCTTCCTGATTGATGCACTTGTAGAAGCCTTTCTTGTTCTTCTTTGCATACCTTGCTAAGTTCAATTCCAGTTGATCCTTGGCCTTCCTGACCCCATCCCTACACAGCCTAGCAGCATCCCTACATTCCTACCAGGATACCTGCCCCTGTTTCTTATGCCTGCTCATTTTCTTCTAGCTCTCCAGTTTGACCAGCAGGTTTCAGTTCAACCATGTCTGCCTCTTGCCTTCCTTAATTTCCAATTGATAAAAGTCCAGATAAAGATCTTGCTGTTTGGACCCAAGTACATGGCACTCTGATCCTGTTTCTGTCAGTCTGATCAACGAATATATATTCATTTATGGTATCTGTATGTTCTTGGTACAGGCAGTATATTATGTTGTCCCAAAGAATCCTAAACTGAATGGCAGTGACTAGTAAAGATAGGTAATTCTTGCAGTTTGCAATAGATATTTTATGTACGCTGTAGAAGATCTAAAGAATATACAACTATGACAAAGTGTTGCTGCACTTTTAAGTCAGGTGTAGTCTGAGCATAAGGTGTGTAAAACTGCAAACAGATGAATAAAGGATAATAGTAAAACAATTTTTATTGGCAGCTGTACCTCAGTGAATACTTCTACTCTTCCAAAGGATTTTGAGCACAGATTCTGTGGATGGGATTTGGAAACCAGCAGGGGATCATTTGTAAGTTTTAGTCTTTTTGATCTCTGACCCAGTGGGCAAGGAAAGACTTGTCAGGAAAAATACAGTGTTTGGGGGGAGCAGCTAAGTACAAGACACTTACTACCAGTTAGGCTGATCTAAATATTGTTTTAGGATTTCAGTTGACCAATATGTTGTCCTATTCATGCTGTTTAATGTGCAACAGGATTAAAGGCACACGTAATCTGAGCATGTATGAAACCCTTGAGACCCAGATGAATGGTATGCTGAGGCTTTTGGTTCAAAAACTGCCTGCCCAAAAAAGTACTAATTTGGGTATCAATCAAATGAGGCTGGGAACTGAGACAGTTGTGCTGGATATAGATTATATCAAATTTAAAGTCTTTTAGCTATAATAAAGCATATTGTCTCACTTGGAAAAAAATCAGAAAGAAGGACATCATAACAATATTTAGTGTACAGCAGGGTTGAAACTCCATGGAATGAAGATGGTTTCAAGACTGTCAACATTTCCACCCTTCCCTCAGTACTGGTGTCCCACAAACAACAAGCAAGCCTCCTAAGCCTCTCCTTATCTTTGATTTCCCATGGAAGCTTCTGGTAGAATATAAAATGAAACACAGAGGATTTGAGAGATATAAAAAAGTAAGGATAAGACAGATTGCAATATCTTTTCTTTGTAGTGGTTACTGAGACTACTGGTAAGAGAAAATACTCATGAATACAAGGAAAGGGTTTTCAGTATATTGGTGTACACAGAAGATTGGATTAAATTTAGTGTCTGGGCTTAAAATTATGCAATCAAAGGGACAGGTGTATGTCTTTTATGTGCAATTTCAAATCTTGAGTTTTCAGAATGAAGACAGTTGGTATGTTTTTCCTACATCGGAATTCTGCTTTTAAATGATTTCATCCTCTTTCTTGGTGATGGAAGTTCTCTCAATCATGTAGTATCAGAACTTCTTGTATTTTCTGACTGTCATTTGTACAGAATAATTTTAGCCAAAAAGATTTTAAAAACATTTTATTTAAATAATGGGCAACACTAGCTATGAAACCATACCATCTGGAGAGAAGAGAATGAACTTTAAAAAAAAAAAAATCAAAAACGGTCCAAAGGATGCAATGAAAATACATGATCCTTCCTAACTTTTTCATTTTCCCTTAATGACGAACATTTCAGGTATATCCTAAGGGCAGCACCATTCTGCTGCCTTCCCTCAAACAAACTCTATGGAGGTACAGTTTGAGATATTAGATTCAAACATCACACTGTATTTTTTATCAGCAGCTTCAGCTGGCTCCTCCTTCCCCATGCGAGGATGTTCAGAATTATTTCCCCATCAGCCCATGCCCTTTAGAGGGATATTAAATACATTGGTTTTTAATTGTTGTCTGAGGCCCAGGCACTGAAAAGTTACGTGCTGCTTTGATTAATTCATAGGCACTTAACAGTATTCACTGGCTCTAATTTATGGAACACTTAACATTTATCACATTTGAATCCTCCCTTGGCTTTACCCTTTTATATTGGATGTGCAAAGCGGTCAAAAGCAAATTAAAAATGGGACCCAAAAAGCAAAAGAGAGTACTATACTTTGATATTTCGATTTCATAAAATCTCAGTCAAAAGATTGCACAAGTTAGGATGTGATATGAGAGGAAAGAACAGAAGGCATTTTATTAGCAATATGTCTCAGTCCCTAACTTGTTGTCATAAAAAGGCTATCAGTAATGAGAACTTCCAAAAAGAAAATAAAAGAAATTGCCACTGTGGCATCAAAATAATTAAAGTCATTTCACTTTTTCTGACTATTTGCTTAGGGAAAAATTTCATATTATCAGAAGGAGAATAACTGCAATTTAATAATTGCATTCTGTGTGAAGAGAAACTGATAGGCACAATACAACCTTCCTATTTAAATGCATAACAGGAATGTGAGTGTAGAACTTACAGCATTATTCTTTTAGTTTATAAAACATATACAAAAAAGGTAGGTGCCTGGAATTCCAAATACTGTGTAGTTAAATTATAAATGCTGTGTCAGCTGAAACTATTAATTAAACCTTCCAGAAAGCCCCAACACAAATCAAAACAGTAACGCATCAGCTCTGTACCTCAGTAGAACTCTTCAAATCCTTTCTCACAAATCTGGAAGGAAAAGGGTCTAAAGACGCAATAAGGAGTATTTTTTACAATGGTAGATGCCATCTGTTATACTACTGCCTGTCCTACTTTAAATCCAGGAGACCTCAATTTTGTAATAGCTCTTTGAATTACAACTCTACAAAGCATGAAAGGAAGGAATTTCTGGTAGAAAAAGATTTTTTTTCTTTTCCATCTAAATGACAAGTTATCATTTGCACTTAGAAAATGTGAATCGCCCTTTGCAAAAAAGTGGGCAAAAACTTGGAGTACCTCCATTTTAAACCTATACGTAATAAACTGTATAATCTCCATATTGCTTGCCTCTGCCAACTTTTAGGTTATAATCTTAACTAAAAATTGGTGCTCCAATGTGACATGGATACAGATGATTGTAGCATCTACTGGGATTATAGGGAAAATGTAGTTCAATCTCTGGATGCTATTTTTTTTCTTTTTTTTTTTTCCCCCCCTATATCCCACTCTGCTCTCCATGGATATAAAACATTTATCAAGTCTGACTTACTCTTATTTCCCTAAATGTGCTTAAAAACACTGCTCTTTGAAAATGTCCTGTTGTCTGGAATGTCAAAATTATATAAAACAATGACTTGTACCTAAACACCTACCCTGATCGGAATAGATTTTCGTCTCGTTGAAACGCATATCAGCAAGTAGTAACTAAAAGGCGATTTAATACTTTTTTACGGAACATCTCAGCCTGTAGCATCTAAAACCACACTACAGATAATTTAGGAATAGTTATTGGAAATAACAACAGTAGTGATAATACGTGTAATACTGTTGATACAGGTAAAATAAACACATTTTTCTTATGGATGCTTTATTCCTACATATGGTCTATAGCTATATATCGTTTTGCAGTAATATGTTAAAACTTTGGTAAAGAGAATAAAGAAAAGAATATTAAAAAAAAAAAAAAAAAGTTCTTCTGAAGATAAACCTTTAAATCATCTCTTCGTAACTGAGAAGCATTTCAGACTCTCATCATTCACTTAATGTTCTGTGTCATAAAAATATAAAATTTTAGAGGAACAAGATTCCCATGAATCCAGAGTTAACTTTTAATCATGGAATAAGGTTGAACTTGAATACAGTTTCAAACAATAATCTATTTTCTCTACTAACATATTTTCCCATTCATTAATTACATTACAGATTAAAACAATCAGTAGGGAAAAAATCCCTAGTTTATATAGTTTAAATTTGACTTTGTTTCCGTTTCCTATTTCAGTCTATAACTTTAGATATAATTAGTTATATTAAAGCTCTGAAGAATAAGGCTACCATTAACAATGATTTAGCAAATGCTTTCAAATTTTAGTCTTATACTACATAATTATACTTACATGAAATATAATTAATGAGGAAAACGTCTCAGATGTGTGGGCTAGGAAGGCAAATATAACTATCCTTTATTGTGCCTTCAAGGTTAGAATTATTATAGCACTTATAATTTTATTATAATTGCCCATAATGAGACTCCACACGCGTGATACAGTCTACATGCTTTTGACATTAGAAGTTTTCAAAATGC
Source organism: Tragopan temminckii (assembly GCA_028571105.1). Lineage (NCBI taxonomy): Eukaryota > Metazoa > Chordata > Aves > Galliformes > Phasianidae > Tragopan > Tragopan temminckii. The sequence goes on along the minus strand of JAOWBP010002052.1, from coordinate 32,481,822 downwards.
CTCATTAAGTATTTTACTCTATATTTATGTGGTTTTCCTACACCTCCCAGTTTTGGTGGCCACCTATCCAATGTAAAAGCATACAAACTTCTTTAAAAAATGCTACCATTAAAGATCGTAAAATGATTACAATAAATAGATATTAAGATGTCACAGCTGTATAACCTATTTCTTTTATGTACTCCCATGCTGAATTGTTTTATGACCTATCATAAACCTATTAAACTACTGGTAATAAAGGTTTGTAATTAGTGATAAAACCTTGTTGCTTAGTGAGCCAAGACAGTCATCCTTACTTTGGATTTTATTGAAAGTAATCAAGATAAAACCTTCAGCAATGTCAAAGAACACTTTTAGAGAAGAAGGTTGTGCTTTTGGTAGAGACTGACAATATTTAAGCTTTTCTGTAATTTGTGTTCTATTTTTCAGGCTGAGCTTGATTAACTCTATTCCCCTCCATCATTTTTCCCATTCCTCATAGCTCTACATAGAAGGGTAAGAAATATAGGATAAATGAAACCAAATAAGCTTGGAACACAGTTTGACTTCAGTGGTTTTCCATTTTGCTATTGTATTATGCATGTAAAATGCTGTCCACAACTTGTTTCTTGGCAGGATTCAACAAGGTCTATAGCAAAGCAGAAATCCTTAGAAGTGAGCTGTGGCTGAAATGGAGAAATCTAGTTAAGGGAAAAAAGCATGCAAGGCGCGGAACAAAATGTGTGACCTTTTCAGCTATCAAATCAAATTAACTTTTTTCCTAGTCATACTGGACTGAATGCAAACACAGCTTCCAGAGGCACAAAAGCCACTGCTTTAATCTGCGCTGTATCATCAAGTCCCTCTTAACATTTTTGTGTTGGCCTTCTAGAATACATTAATTTTGCCAGCATGCTCAGATGGTTGGTTCTTGATGTATCCTTGTGAAAGCTGACATTTTCAGTTTCCTTAATGTAAATTTTCTGTAGCTTAAACTCACAATTCTGGGTGGAGTAATT
>JAOWBP010002052.1:32459513-32469924 GCA_028571105.1 Tragopan temminckii | reverse complement strand
TGCCAACCACTAAAAAGGTGAACACATTCAGACAAAAATGATAAGACTACGAAAGCAAATAATCAGAATCAGGAAGTGCTGCAAGTGAGGTTCCTGCATAGTAAAGACTCCTGCATAGTAAAGAGAGAAAGCTCTAGGGAGAATACACAAGAAATTTAATTCTATGATAGTGACATGACACTGCTAGTTGGCATGTAGGAGAATGTAGTTTTACTTGGATAAAACCATAACACGCTTCTGACTTACTATGGAAAAAATGATGCAGGCATTCTGTTGATATTTTCTTTCTAGGTTCATGTTGGCATTAGGTTTAAATATTGATTTCTTGTAAATATTCTTGAAAAGGTAAGAAACAAAATGAAAAATATTAAATGCTATTTGAATGTGTTTATGAGACCTCTTTGAAAAATAAATTAATACAGAAAGAATAAGGGATTGCTTAAAAATTTTTCTGGTTTGTAAGTGCTACCTGCTTTTTGCATACCTATTTCTAGGGTTTAATTACTCATTTGAGGTGTGAGATCATTTAAAAATTATTTAGACATAATAGAAATTATATGTTTAGATGGGAACCCATTAAATTTGATGACACATTTACTGGAGGATGAATACTGTCATATATTTTTGGTAAAAAAGAAAGGAAGGATCTAGACATTCTCAACCAAATACCTTTGTAGCCTTGGGAAATGTTGAACTTAGGAGTTCAAATGTCACTCATTCCAACAGCAATTCCCATGCAATTCATTGCCCTTACTGACTTAGGCCTTGTGCCTAAATGACATTTAGGAAAGAGTTATCTTCCTCTTTCTACTTAAAATAAATAAACAAACAAACAAGAAAAAAAAATAACAGACAAAATCATGTAAGCCAAGTTCTCATGGAAGTCCATTGTAAGTTCCAGTCTCAGCATTCATGGGAGATTACCTTAAGAGAGTTAGCGAGCCAAGTTTTATTACCCTCTTTCTAAAAAGATCGAGAGGTAAAATCTAGGATTTCACTTTAAACATTCTATGCAGTGTAGTTTAGTTCTCTGGAATGCATTTTTCCTTTCAGTTTCCCAGTGGATAACAGAAGGCTATATGTCTGTGTAACTCTTGCACTGTAATTCAGTTTTCTTTGTATTTATCTTAGTACATTAAACTCAGAAACTTTAGAGTGAAATTTTTTTCAGTCATATGTGTTGATCTGCACATAATAAAAATAAAAATAAGATCACTCTCAATTAGCTTAACTCCGTCCAAATGCAATTTGGATTTTGACACGGAAGCTTTCCATGAGTTAAACGTTAATTTTGCGTGTGCATGTGTATTAGTATTCAAGCAAGCATGCACATATACTAATTTAACTGATAGTAAGAGCAGACCAGAAGAATGAAAGAAAATCAGTTTAAAATTTTGATAACTTTTTTGGTGTTCCATAGTAGGTTTTTAATGTTTTCAAAAAATATATTAATAATTTATATTATTAGTATATTAGAGATAATAGACCAAGATCTTGAATTTGTGAGTGATATGAAAGCAACACAAAATGTGGACAATATTTGATATTATTTTATTTTTCTTACTTTACAGCTATGTGTCTGTATTAATAAAGTCTCTCACTTCTTTTTACTTTATGAGAATCCTTTTGAAATGGTTACATTTTTATTTCATTAACTCTTCTGAAAAATATGATGATGAACTACCCTGTTACTAATACATCGGTATTAGACAGAAAAAAAAAGAATCCCCTCCCTTGCCCTTTTTTTCTTAAATTATTAGATTCTTTTCCACTGATAGATTCTTTGGTTAAGTTTTGTAAATTAACAGCAGATTGATATGACTTATCAGCAGCTTTTGGTAATTTCTGTACAAAGTGGCCAGTGTTGTGACTCTGCCACATTTCATCTGGAAGTTGCACGTAAGTTTCCTGTTTGTTCTTACTTATGGCAAGGATATACATTCATGCTGTAAGTACGTATTATAGTAATGATGCTCATATTATTTTAAATATATATCTTACTTTAATTGTTATATTATATATATATTTGGCCTCTTCTCCCAGGCAACAAACAGGACCCAAGGAAATGGCCACAAGTTGTACCAAAGGAGGTTTAGATTAGACATAAGGAAAAACTTTTTCTCTCAGAGAGTGGTCAGGCACTGGAATGGCCTGCCCAGGGAGCAGGTGAAGTCGCCATCCCTGGCAGTGTTCAAGAGGCATCTGGATGGGAGGAGCTACAAGATATGGTTTAGTGGCTTGTGGTAGCAATGGTAATGGAAGGACAGTTGGACTAGATGATCTTGTAGGTCCTTTTCAACCTCGTGATTGTGTGATTCTATGATTCTATGATTCCATGTAGTTACTTTAAACTACTATTTTTAAATTCCTAACATGAAAAAACATCCATGAATGAACGCATACTTTTCCAAAATATCCTACGGAACAGTTTATAAATACATAAATAAATTAGCATTATAATACAAAAAGTTGTAATTTTTTAAAAAAATATGAATAATAGAAAATATTTTATTCATTATCACCCTCATTTGAACTCGTAATTAAAGTAAGCTATTTTGCATAATTCAGTATGGTCTAACATGTAGACAAACATCTTTATGTAACATTTTTTATAAAGTGTAGGCAATATGCCTTATATAAAATTAAAGTGTAAAAGTATTTAAAAATTCACAAAGCGAATGCCAGATGCTAAAAATAATTCAAGGTCTTGTCACCTTATTTTTGTCATGAGTTCACAAGTCTATATGGCTTTTTTCAATATGTTTAATATAATATAATAATGGAAAACAGAAAGTATTCCAAAGTGCTCTCTTGGGACTCATTCCAAGGCCTTTTTCTTTCTTCATCATTCAGTCTTTCTGAAGCCCCTGGGATAACCATTTTAAAACAGTCTGTTCTGGTGTGATTTATATTTATATATCTAATGAAGCCTGTTTTATAATAATTATTCTGATTTAATTTAAATAACTCTTTATCTGTTATCTGGTATAGGTGGTCAAAGGAAACAGCTGTATACTTTAGGATTCACTGTAAATCTGTGGTCAGTTAAAACACAATAACTTGTCTTAGCGACAGTAGATTTTTCTCTTTTGCATCATTGTTCCTCTCTTGGTATATTTTACCACTTCCTCCACACAGTGATAAATAAATACATTCTGTCTAAGTATAGATAAAAAGCATGAAGTATTACATTTGAAAGTGATGGGAGAAAGAAGTGTTTGCACTGATGAAAACTATATGTGAAAGGATTGCAAGTAGAAATCAAGCTAGGAGAAATAACATTAGCAAAGTTTAATTAAGCAGTAGAACAGATAAATTTTTATAATAATGATTAACAGAGATAAGAGAAAGAAAAATGTTGGTAAAGAAAAAGGAAAAAGAATAGCTTTTAAATATTCTTTTATCAATTTCCTTGAATTATTCTACTTGACACCGTATTATAGGGCAATTTTGCTTATATACCTGGTTATTAATGCATTCACAGACACATATGTACATGTAAATTCACTCCATGTTCCACAGATTAGACATTCCTAGCAAGATAAAAAGATTTCTATTAATTATTATACAACCTAGAAAAGACAAACATAGAATAAACAAGAAGAAATTTTTCTGACTTCATGAAAGAATGATACCACAGAATATACCATGAACCAAGAACTCTTTAGAAAATGCCCACGGATTTGCAGTTCTTTCATTAAATATCAACTGCTACTTTGTTACTACGTCATACCTGTCGCTAATTTGCTATGAGGCAATCTAATAAATAAAGCAAATGTGTTAGAAATTACAGTTAAGAACAGGAACAGAAGTCCTGAAAAAACTTGAATTATAATATCTTCAGACATTTTTTTTTTTCTTTAAGATTAGCTTTTCTCACTATTACTGGCCTAGAGCCAGTATAACACTACCTAAGGAATTACATTAAAATGTCTTTCAGTACAACAAAAGGAATTGGAAACAAAGACAAGGGACTTACCTTAGATCTAATCATTTAAAATTGTCTGTTAACTGACATCCACTGTTCTCTGAATTAATTTTTCAACAGAGGTGAAATTAAGTGCTTGAAATTTGGGTATTTTCTCAGTATAATTTGTTATATATATACTAGTAAGTAAGCACACACCAGTTCACATGCTCAGTTAGACATTTTTATCACCAAAAAGAAAAAGAAAAGCCAGGTTTCAGAGATTTGTTTACTGTGGTACCCCATTTTGACTGTTCACTTTCAGCATTGATGGGAAAGCAGGATGCTAGTGTGGCTTTTGTGAAATTAATGAGCAGGTTTAAAGTCATCATGGAATTAGACTTTTTGTAAAATTAAAACGATGCAAAGTTATTATGCACATGACCCTGGAGAAGATGACAGTGTGTGAATCACAGGATCACAGAATTGCAGGAGTTGGAAGGGACCTGAAGAGATCACTGAGTCCAACCTCCCTGCTACAGCAGGTTCCCTGATAGGTCACACGGGTAGGTGTCCAGACTGGTCTTGAACAGCTCCATAGAAGGAGACTCCAACATCTCTGAACAATCTGTTCCAGTGCTCCATCACCCTTACCATAGAGAAGTTCTTCCACGTTATGGAACTTCCTATGTTCAAGTTCTAGGCCATTGATCTTTGATCCATTGCTACACGCCAATGAGAAGAGCCTGGCCTCATCCATTTACCTCCCACTTCCCTTCAGGTGTTTATAAATATTTATAAGATCCCCTCTCAGCCTTCTTTTCCCCAGGCTGAAAAGGCCCACGTTACTAAGCCTTTCCTCATACTGGAGATGCTCCAGGCCCTTAATCATCTGGACACCTTCTAGGAGATCCCTGTCTTTTTTGAACAGAGGAGCCCAGAACTGGACACAGTAAGAGCAAATTCTATCAGAAGCATCTTCACAGATGATTTGAAGTGAAAAGGTATCTTAGGCTATTTAATCACTCAGAATTCTCTTTGACTTCTAGCACAGTTTGTGCTTCTAGCACTTCACATGCTTTGTGACTCAGCCTTCCCCCTCTTCCAAGACATGTCCTTTGTGCCTACAGTTGCATCTTTGTTACTGGATCTGTTTATAAAGATGGCTGTTCTTTATCTTTATTTCTCTCTCTCTTTCATAGAAGATGGACATGACTGAATTACTGTATACATCACTTCCATTCTTGGTTATTTAGATCCTTCTGAGAGCTTGCTTATTGTTCATGCTTATTGGTCATTTCAGTGTCATATGCAGTAAGACAAAACTAAATTATTTTCTTCTCTCTCTAATTCTGTTTTTACAAGATTGATTATATTCCATTCTCATTAAAAAATGAAAGTTTTGATTCTCCCACAAATAAAATCTACCATGATTATATATTGATAATATTGAAAATGGAGTTTAAAAGTTGCGTTATTAAGCTTCTTATTTTTATTTTAAATTAAGGAAAAAAAAATCAAAAACAGTTCTAAAGCTCCATCCTCAATTTACATTTTTGTGTGTAGGTATTGTTGCATATTCATAAATTCATATTATTCTATAACTACTGGTATGAAACTGCACAAATAGAAGGTCAAATGGTGACTGTCCAGTCTGTATGACAAGTCAAATTCTTAAACCTTACTAGTTCAAGATTGTTGACTTGAAATACAGCCACTGCTTCAGCATCATATATTATGCCAAAGATTTAAAAATAAAGTTCACAAAAACAATGTTTATTTGATAGCTTGCTTGCTTGTTTCTAAATGAAAAGAATAATAAACTTTCAAAGAGGTTAGTGATTTAAATTCAAATGATATAATATAAAAAAAAAACTCTCCAATTTTTTCTGTTCCTATTTTTAGCTATGTTACTAGCCAGAGTTTTTTTTTTTTTACTAAAATAGTTAAAATATCCAGTATGTTTTGCTTTTCTGCATTTTTAACTGTACACGTTTTCTAATCATCATCTGTTGCAACACAGTATTTTCAGAAGAATGCCTGCTAGAAAGTTTAGACCTGGTAGTTCAACTGCAAGCTTCTGGGGACATCCACATTGTATTATGCTTGGCTTAGAATGAGAAACTCCTGCTAGATTCAGCAAAAATAAAGTACAATGACCTCTTCAGCTGGACACTTCAGCAGCTGGTCTATAACTTAAACAAAGTTTTGCTTTACGCTTTCTAAACTGTCCTGGGGATTGAATAGACAACATATAAAATTATAACAGGAAGATGATGGATTATGGGTCATAAGTCTCATTTCAGCCATACAAATAAAACATCATGCTTGTGTGTTATGATAATACATTTAATGGACAGAAATTAGCAGATGTTGATTGCATTCTAGTGCACACAGCATACCAAAAATCGCAGAGGAATGTTTAAAGGATTGTAAAGAGACTGTATCACTGAATGCCTGTAAGGCAGAGTTCAAGTAGCAAAAACACAGAAAAGACAGTTCGGTAGTTGTCTGGCTTTGGTTTAATCGTTTCTCTCTGCCAAATGCAGTCATTAAAGTGTAGCAACAATTGTATGTATTTTAGTTTAACGTGAGCAGTAATGCTATTTCTACCCCTTCCTAAGTAATACTTTATAGCTGTCAAAACATAAGGTTGTGGCAGACTCTTAAAATAAAACTTCAAGACAAACTTAGGAAAAAGGTATGAATGAAGCTTTGTTGTGCAGTGCTATTCAGAATTCTATAAATTATCCAGTATAACATATAAAAGTACGAAGATTTGGCCCTGCACAGTTACAAATTCTTGGAGCAAGCATTTATACATAATGCATTTAGACACACAAAGAGAAAGGTGATTTCATACAAGAACTACCTCTTTAAACATTCAGATGTGAAAGCTAGATTTACTTCTTTAAAAGGGTTATGTGTACAGTATGTGTTGAAGTTCTTAACTCTTCATATTTTTAGAAGCCTATGAATCTTATCCATTTTAGAATTCTATTGCCATTCAACTGAATTTTAAAATTCTAGGTTCTCATGCTATACCATATGCAGTAACTTTTCTCCTTGGCTAAACCTAACTGACAAAACTAATGCGTGTTCTGTCTGTCTTCATTAACAAACTGATGAGATCTGGCTATAAGCTTTTTCTTTATTGTTTGGCCTCTTTCCAGTCAAGTAACTAGCACATCTATACAAGTATTATCTGATTCATTTAAATGGGGATTTAGAAATGTTGTCCAATTAAATCAGATAATCATGAGCCAGTATATGTGGCAAACATTGCTTTGTGGAAGAACATAGCTTACTGAATGTGCATGGACTTTACTGAAGTATTCTAAGACCCTCCATGACTCTGTTGATGACTTATCACGCTGTTTTCCTCATAGTCAATGGAAGCTCAAAGGACAGTTTGTGAGAAGTCATAAATAGCCTTGTTTAGATTTGCTCTCTTCTAACTCTTTTTTCTCCCTAAGGTCATGGTTATTGTAGATTTGACTTATGGTAGAAGAAAGGCACTTGAGAAATGAGAAGTATTGCAACACGAATTTCTATTCTACTAGTTTTGCAACAAGATTAAAAATGAAAACAGATAAACCAGACGGTGACAGCCCATCTCCGTTTACTCTCGTCTCCTCTCAGTGGTGAATCAGCACAAAACTAAGTTCCTAAGAGGGTTAATTGTAAGAACAATTAGCAACAGAGACTTTAATTATCATTTTCAATTTTTTTTGCTTAGGATTTTTTTTGTGAAATTTCTAAGTCACAGACAAACTCAAGTAATTACTATTCATCTATACATTTTTATTTCAAACACCATTTTGAATAATCTTCCGTTGTCCCCAGTGACACAGTATGGCAGAAAGTGTCAGCACATGTAATTGTGTGATTGTCATTCACTTACAATAAAAGCCAAAATTTGCAGGAATTGAGTAGTGCTTCAGATCTCATGATATTTTCATCTTTCATTATTTTGGCAGTACCACAGTTACTTACTGATGTAAATTTATATTTAGTTAAAAATTGCACCCACACGTAATACATTGATCTTTTTTCACTTACTAATTTGTCTTCAAATCTAAACAGCAGTTGTTGGACTTTGTATATTGTTTTTCTATTTGCAGTCTTAGCTTATATTGGAAACATCTTTTATTATTATTATTATCGTTGTTATTATTATTATTATTATTACTACCTGCAAAATAATCATCAGCATGGATGATCACATCCACTCTCTTCTACCTTCTCCCTCCAAGCAATTCAGGGGAGTGGGGAATGGAGGCTGCAGACAACCCACAATGCTTCATCTCTGTTGCTCCTTCAAGGTCACTCTCTGCCTCTGCTCCCCATGGGATCCCTCCCACAGGATGGCATCTTTCCCAAACTGATGCTGCATGGGCTTCCCACAGTCTTCATCTCACCAAAGAATGCTTCAACGTGGCCCACCCTTCAGGCACTGCTCCACACAGGCACCAATAGAGAGTGGCTCCCCCAGCCCTCCTGCACCACTGCGGGCTTCTCTCTGTGGGCTGCTTCTCCCTCAGGCCTCATCCACCATTGCCCCATGGGCTCCTCCATGGCTGCACAGGGAGATATGTTCTGCGTGGAGCCCATGGGCTGTAGGGAGATATTCTATTCTATCACGGGCCTCTCCTCAGCTTCAGGGAGCTTCTGCTCCTCACCCGGGGCATCTCCTGCTCTCCTTCTGCACTGACCCTGGTGTCCACAGGGCCATTACTCTCATATTTTCTGACTCCTCTCTCAGATATTCCTTATCTATCTTTAATCTGCTCTCCCAGAGACACACCCATCATTGCTCTGGCAGCAGTAGGTCCCTGTTGGAGAATCTGGAGCTGGCTCTGATCTGACATAGGACAACATCTAGGTTCTGATCACAGAATCCAACCTTGCGTCTCCCCCCTACTAAAACGTTGCCATGTATACAATGGACTTCTAGTATGAGTTGATACAACCATTCTTTTTTTTTTTTTAACTAATCTTTTGCTTTTCATTTGACCTAAGCTTTTTTTTTTTTTTTTTTTTTTTTTTTTTCCCAAGGATGTTCTCCTTTCTATATTGGAATGATTGGCTTGCAGGATTAAACATTCTCAATTCTGACAATTTTCACTTCATTGTGTTAGCATGTATGCTTAATGCGTGTAGTTTGCTGTTAAGAGAGTTTCTAAGCATTGCAAGATCTTATAGTGGGTGCTGGAGTGAGGTATGTTCAGTCTGTTCTTAATTTGCATCTATTTCAAAGCAGTTATTTGCACAGAAAAAAAAATGTTGAAAGATAAACAAACATTGTCATATGTAAATAAAATCAGACTGCAAATACAGTTGTGAAATTTTAATGATCTGATTTTGCACTATGCTATAATAGTAAACTGTGGTTTGAATTTTGTTAACTTGGCATGCAGTTCTAAAAGTGAGCTATTCGAGTTCTGTTCAAACCATTTGGAATGCTAAATAAAGAAGGAAAAATCTATTAAACGTAAGAAGTATTCAAAATCTTCCCTAGGTTTTAACTTTTTTTATTTTGAGTCATCTTTATTATGGTAGCCAGACCCATTGACTTGCAGTAGGCTGTGTCTCACAGTTGACAATATGGTGCCATCAATATCATAATTGTTTAAAAAAAGGAAGATTAAACATCTTACTCTACAAGTAATACATAATGTCATATCCCTATTACTAAGAAGGCCTATCTTCTATGACCAAAGAGAATAACCTGATTTGAACTAGAAGAACTGAATAGAATTGTTAAACAATCCTTTGCATTTTAAGCAACATTTAATTAGAAACACACTTTAACCACCAAAATGATAAAAATCCAGGAGATTAAAATTTGAGTGTCAATTATCATAAAATTCATCATTGTAATTCTTATTAAAACTCAGTGTTTAGATAGGTAATGATTTTATAATATGGCAATTTGCATAAGGAGCCCTGAGATGGCTTATTATTTCGATCCTACACAATTACAATTCCAGCTCCATACATCAGAGCTCTTAGCAATGTAAAATCACTGTGCTAATTAATAAGCCATTTACTGACTGCAGCTAGTTATGGTGGTCCTGCAGCTGACCTTACGGAAGACGAGCCATCTCTGAAGTGCCTGTGTGTAACTACAAACATAATGATGTGCCAGGAGGGAATCATTAAAAATAATTTACACAAGCCTTCATTTACAAGATCTTTTGATAGCATGCTTCCCCGGTGTTTAGATCCACAGTGCAACCCCTACCATTTGGAAAGTGCCAAGCAGGAGAGTGAACGAGGATACCTAAGTGGTTAATTAAGAGCCATTCGGACGCCACAAGAGCCTCCTGAAAAATCCCTCTGATGTCTGCAGTGTCAAATGTCTCTCACAGGCAAAACCACAAGAGGTAGCTGCCATAGCAGGCTAATTATTGGGGACCAGGAGCAGCTGAGAGCGGCCTGTCATACAGCGCTTGCTGCGAGCACCCAAGCCCAGGACTGAGCAGAGCACTCTTTTGTATC
>JAOWBP010002052.1:32452970-32459413 GCA_028571105.1 Tragopan temminckii | reverse complement strand
AAACAAAACAAAACAAGAAAAAAAAATTAACTTGGAAAGGCTTTTAGAGATGAACAGAGATTTCAAAACATTAAAGATGATTTTTATGATAAAAATTAGTTCAAACTACATTAAAAAGAACAAAGCTATGTTTTAAATAAAAAGTACATTTAATCACACTGCATCATGAGGCTATTAGGAGAAAATAACAGCACACACTAAAGGTTTTCCTAATTTCAGCACAGTCTGAACAACTAACAAGACTGAAACATTATGTCACTGACTTCTACATGGAAACTAGAACCAAATACCATGAAAGAAAGTCAGAGTATATTTCTCCTTCAGCAAAGTCTCTGCAAGGTGCAGGAACAGTCGTCAGCCTATGTGGCATTGGATTAGTTTAGTGGCATTCAATTTGTTTACCAGCCTATAAGAGGTTTTTCCAAATCTGCGTGGGAGATTTCTATACTTTTTTTTTCCAGTTTGTTCCTTACCTGTTAAGAGTAAGTGGTACATGCTCGTAGTTTGCAGATATTTTCCTAGCTTTCTTATTTATTTTCTGATGTGTCTTGCCATAAGTGTTTTGTGAGAAAAGAACATGATCATGTTTGTTGTGTGATTCTTGCATTGTGGCTGAGATGTTGTGTGATTCTTGCATTCCGGAACTGGGAAGAATTTATTGAATGTGGGGGTAACAGTACATTGACTCTGTGCCTGTGTTTGTGTATCTTTATGTAGTTGGAAGAGGGAAAGAAAGAGGAACTAAGTGTGAACTTAACATCTTATCTATGATACCAGCGGGGCTTATAATGCTGTATGTGAAATTTTTGAAAACTTTATTTTCATAAAAGAATGATTTTTTATTTTTCAGATCGAGACCGCTCCTTTCAGAATATTCGTGAAGGTTTCCACTACAATGTATTAGACTTTGTCTCACTTTTTAAAAAAAATCTATGTAAATAAATTCATAAGATTTAGGTAACACCCATCTAAGTTTTATAGCCATGTTCTTGTGCACAAGGAAAATATTTTTCTAATAACACTAAATGTTTCTGAAAGACTTGAAAGAGATGATTTTCTTTCTAAAGCTCTCATATCTTTTCATATAAATTGAGTATCATCTACATCTCACAAAATGGCTACAAATAAGAAGCAATGTCCAATGTAATTTGGCTTCCTTCAGTGGAGACAAACTGCTTCAAAAAGGGAAATGAGTTCAAGCCAATCGTAATATACCTCTTTCATTAGACAGGACAAAACAATCTTTCACCACAGAGTGAGAAGCTGGTTTATTCCCTTGATGTGTTGTAAGTGGCTAAAATTCTACTGTTCTATAGTTGGTTTACAGCCTGTAGAATTGGTGAGAACTGTAGCTGTACTTCACATAGAAGAAGACCAAGACACAGAGAAAAAGTTGGATAACTAGTATCACAGATGTATAGCTTGATCCTGCTGACTTCCAGACTCATCTCACTCTATACTGCTCAAGTATAGAGAGAGAGTTGGACAAAACCTCATGCTGTGGTTCCACTCTGCAGCCTTGAAGGAAGTCTGAATCACTTGGGAAGATACGAACCTTCATGGCTATTGTCCTCTACTGGAAATTTATGACAGTCACTGTCCCCTGGGATATTATCACCAGCAATAACTTCACACAGCTTAAACCAGCACTTATTGTCAAAAACCAACTTGTGATGAAACAGCTAACCATCTGTTTAACTAACTAACTCAAGCATATGCAAATGCAGTGCTATCATATTAACTCTCCTTTATTTTTATTTATTTATTTATTTAAATAAACTGCATTTATTGTTATTGGTATACATTGTTACTAGTTTTACCAGCAAACAAAATAAGAGATGACAGTATGTCAAAGACTTCACAAAATAATACTAGAAACCAAAATAAGAGCAAAATGGTGACTGATTTAGCATTGAGTCATTATTATATTTAAATAATTCTTTGCCATTAGAAAGTTATAATCTGTCATCAACACATGCCATTCCTGGATCTAAGAGACACAAATTATAGCCAGCATCATCAGGCGAATTATATATCCCGTAAATGCCACTAAAGAGTATGAAATCATAAAAACAAACTATGTTTTGGTTGCAGATGGATTTTCAGTCTTGAAGTGATAAAGAGTAAGAAGACGTAATAGCATATAAACTATTGAGTGAGTTTTTTAAATACGGACATTGGCATGCCCACACCTGTATGAAAAGGATATTACAGGGCTAGAAGTTTAAAGGTAGTTTGATAAGTAGCTGTGCTTATTGGGTCATTTGAGAGACAGAACTTTTTAGGGACATAAGCATGGTTAACAGTTAAATAACCTACTTTTTAAATGACAGCAATCAGCATGTCACACAAACTGTATTATCTATTTAGGGGAGCTGAGTAATGCCCACTCACTAAGAAATAAAAAGAGATATAAAATACAGCAACTGGCACTTCCATTGTGTGTATAATAAACAGAAGTTCTCATCCTTACTCATCTTTGTTGCTAACTTCGTAATCGATTGAGTCCTTCTTTTTAACTTGTCTGACAACATAAAGGCAGTGAAAAAGTGTTCAGTGCAAAGAGAAGAAGCAACTGTTTTACGGTGCAGCAATTGACACTATCCTGAGCATAAGAAATTCAGGCTCAGTTGTAGTGGAATCAGAAAAAGGAAATAAAAAAGGTCAGCCACTTCTGCTGATACAGTATCAATCTCCTCAAATGGAGATTATTTCCACACATAAATTTACAGTTAGATGAGATTTTAAAAGGGAAAAAAAAAAAAAAAAAAAAAAAAAAAAAAAGGAAAATCATGCTTTCTCTTTAAAAATATTGTTTTTAAGTTTTAAAATTCTGTTCTTTGTCTTCTAAAGGCCAGTTCTGCTTGTCTTTATCGTACACATTTTCCCACTGAAACCAGTTCTTTTGTGTGTGAGGGAAATCCCGTACAGGTTTAAATTTGTGCCTAGATCTAGCCCAGATGTTGCTCTGATTAAAGTCAGCAATAAAAACTCTTGTTACTCTGAACAATGCAAGATAAGGCCAGTTGCAAAGCACTGGTGAACCTTACTCAATTTCTTCTGGATTTCCACACGTAGTAGATCATGCCCTAAATTATCTAACTTCATCCTGGCCCCAAGTGTGAAGTTATTCCCTGAGGATAATCTGCACTGAAATCTCTAATATCTCTGCTTGGAAAAGGATTTCAGGAGCAGATGTTAGTGTTTGCCTTGAGGAATATCCAACATATTTGAGCAATCACAATGGATAGCAAGATGGAAAGATAACACCAGAATAAAAAAAATGCCTTTTTAAGTGCCTACTGTTCACTATGTTTGGGATCTCCTATCTGGGAGGAAGCACTGTATTTCCTGAATATCATCACCTGTCATTAAAAAGGAATCTGTGGCTGCAGATCTACAAGACTTTAAGGAAAAGAGAACATCTTTGTACATATAAGGAAGTAAAAATTTATCTTCTTTTTTTTTCCTTTTTTTTTTAAATTATTTTTTATTTATTTAGGAAAGACGTTTCTTAATTTTTTTATCGGTAAATGTTTAAGTCTTAAATGTGAAATAAATAATCTATTTTATAAATATGACATAATCTTTCTGGGTTACTGTGACTATGTAATCTTTATTTTATATAATTAGTATTCAATTCAGGGTTTTTTTAATGAGATGAAAATTAAAGTTTCTATGTTTAATGCTGCGTTTTCATGCTCGCCAAGCTCCAGGAATTTTAGTAAATAATATTCTCAACAGATTGCCAGAAAACATCTCCTTGAAGAGGTCCATGAAATGTATTTTAAAAGCACCCCTGTAGCCACTACCTGAAATTTTAAATGAAACCAGTCAAAGGTCCCCAGCTAACTCTTGTAGTCAACAAGAATCTTTTCTGGAGTTGATAGAGCTTTGACTAGCCTGCAATTATTAAAGAGAAAATTGTGCAGTCAGTTGATAGATAGGAATTTAATAGACAACCTAAAGGTAAAGTACATGTTTTCAACTACTCTGCTGCCAGTTCAGCTGAAGGGAGAAAATCAGCAATTTTCTATTTTAAATAGATAGAATGAAGCACTAATGAGTTAAACAAGTAATCCTAGCATGAGTTCTATGTAACTATTTATTAAGTACATCTAAAATGGCAGAAACAATTTTTCATGTAGCTTTCCTCTTTTGAAAATCATAAATACATAAGAAGTGGTTGAACAAAAAAGAGATGAACTTAATCTCTTGAAAAAATTAAAGATATTCTTGTTTCAAGTTAAATATAAACAAGACATTTTTTCTTGTTGACTGTGTATCATGTATTTTATCTTTATTACCAGTTTATAAAGGATGAGTGAGATCTTTTCATTTATAGCACTAAAAAAAAAAAAAAAAAAATCACTATTCTTTATATATATGCAGTAACTTTTCAACTTCTTCTCATTAGAGGAATGAACAATAAAAATGCAAAATATATATGCTTCTGTTTCTTTTAAATATTGCAGCAAACTTTCTTTTTTAAAGTTTTAGATTTATATTTAAGTTTGGGGGAGTTAGAATGTTGCCAATAAGAGAATGGACACATTAATTGCTTTTAATTAGCATGTGTAAATAATTTGTTGTGTAAGTGGCTTATTGTACTACAACCATTTGCAAAGTACAAATCCAGTAAGGATGGAAATATATGAAAACATATTCTTTCTTTGGTAAGGGTTTTTTTTTAAGACATGCTGAGAATGTCTGAAACATTAAAGGTATTATCTAAATTTTACAGAACTAAACCAGAGTGCTATTTCTGTAGGTTTTCAGGTAGGCCAATACTGTAATAATCACTGGATTACTCAACACAGCAGATTTTGACTTTTCCAGAACAAAACTGGAAAGGTAAAACAAGATATCTGTATGAAACTACATGGACAAATAATTTATATGAAATGTAGTATAATCTTCTAACTGACTTTGAAGAAGAGAATGTTAAGTGGAAGAACACTTTGGAGGATGAAGAAGATGGGAAGTGTAAAAGTTGGTGCATCATTGCTCATCAATATGTTCTGCTTCTTCATCTGTTCGATATGGTTCAAGATATGTCATACCAACAGTAATTGGGAATAAAGGGCATACTGTTTCTGGTTCTACTTCCTTACCCTATGTGATCTGATTTCCTGTTTCTTGCTTTATCCTACTCAATGTGAGTGGATATTCAGTTTTTGTCTCTCCATTTCTTTTAAATCTTCTATTCCTGGGGTCAAGACTGTATACTGCCCTTAGTTCTCTTCAGGAAATCATACCAACATTAAATATATGGTATGATATGAAATTTCTTTGAATATAGTGACTATCTGGTGGAAAATTATACAAAATTATACAGAAATGAAACTGTATAAAATAGAATGATGCTGCAGAGACTAGTTGGTTTTGGCTACTGAAAGTTTTTAGTCACAGATACATGCGATAGTATGGATTACACCATTTCCCAGTACACAACATAGTATATGAGATTAGTGGTTAGTTCCAGCCACTGAAAGTCACCGCAAGGCATTACCTTTAGCTATGAGCATCCATGTTCTTTCAGATGTCTCCAAAGATCAAAGCGATGGTCCCAAATCATGGTGCAGTGCCCCAAACTCTGTGCTTTCTCTTCTGTGCTCCTTCATACCTTCTCCTCAAATGACTCTCATCATTGCAATGTACAGGCTGCGTAGAGAACACTTGATTCTTGATTGTCTTGTTTCACATGTTGGAGGAAGAACATTTCTCACTGCTTTTCTCACTGCTGCTTGTGCTCACAGACACAACCTCTCTGTAGTAATGTAATGTTTCTGCATTAGATATCAAAAAGGGGAATTGATCTAAAGAAGTAGAGCACAATGTATTTTGTAACTTGCCATTAGAAATAGCTAGTTTGAAAAAGTAGGAATACCGTATATTTCAATAACATATTTTAGAAATATAGTTGTTGATTTATGTGATTAATTCTCACTGGTAAAACTTAATAGTCATAAATAGTGTGAGCATTATGGACTAGAAAGCATGTTGTAAGACTATTCTGTTTGGATAAGATCCTCAGCAAAAGTAAAAACAGACTTATCAAACATCAAAGAAGCCAGGTCCTCCTCACAAGGCTGGATTGTCTCACTCTGTGGGTAAGTTGGGATGGAACAGGAAGGAATTAAGATACTCCCCTCTATCTTCCTTCCCAACTTATCTCTATCCAAGGATGAGTAGATGTCCAGAAATAATGTCTGAGTGTTGAGTGAGCAAATGTTACAGGTTACGTAATTAACAATTTATGTTAGCCAGTATCTATATGTTTAGTTGAGAGTCAGGAAGATTTGTGAACCTGAATTACTCAATCAATGAGAAATCAGGGTAGGGAAAGATAAGTGTCGGGTAATAGGGCATAAAAGATGTAACATTGTCTTTGTAGGTGAGCTCCTGCTTGGAGCAGGACACCCACCACTGCAATTGTGAAT
>JAOWBP010002052.1:32440470-32447970 GCA_028571105.1 Tragopan temminckii | reverse complement strand
GCACCCTTGTTTGAACACACCATCTTTCTTATAGGATAAAAGGGTTACTAAGTCTTCATAACCTGTCAATCCTGAGGGGTTTTCCCCAGGAAAACTGGTAATAGTGCCTTATTATTTTGAATTGTGTGTTGGTTTAGGGGATGAAGATGGAAGTCCACTCAGGGCCTAGAGAGCAGCTTGTCAGAATAATTTTATCGGTATTATCATTTTGACTGGAATCCAAATATCAGGAATGAACAGCACCTACATTTTATAAGCTCATGCTGCAGCTTCTGTTTGCTCTGCTGCATTCATCCATTATGATTTGTTTAAAAAGGTAAGAATTAACTGTGTTTTTCCCTTCTCTTCCTCGTACACCACATTGATTCTTTTCTGAGATTTGGCATGCAGAATCAGTGTTGGTATACAACACTACAATGACAAACTTCTGCTTACATTCCCACACTCTCTACCTTCATAGACAAATGTCATACCAACACAATAGGTACAGTGCATCTGTAATTGAATTAGCCTTGGAAGAAATTGCCCACATGGTATACTTGTAATATTCTTCCCAGAATAAATTTTTAACCATTTGATAATTAGCTTAGCCATACCTGTGACGATGAGTAAATTGTAAAACAGCAGAATGCTATCTTAATTATCCTTTCTAAGGAGACCAAGCAATAATGTGCTTAATCACAATGAGGGATGAAATAATGTAAGTAATTAAGTAAGAAAGTATTCCCACATGATTATACACTTTCGTATTAATGTAAAAAAAAAAAAAAAAAAAAAAAAACAGGAAGGAAAAAGCAGGAAGGTGAGGCAGTAAAAATGTGTACCATATAATTTTTGATAGGAAATATGAGAACAGAACTACTGACTACAAGTAATTACTAAAATAGCAAGTGATTCTTGTAAACATTACAACAGTTTTTATTTACATTGTGTCTTTAATCCTGTAGTTCTATAACCTTTCATTGTAAAATTAAACCCAATACATCTCCTTTTCCAAAATACAGATAAGGAGAAAGCAAGATATTTATTCAGTCTCACTGATATGATTTTATTTTAATTTCCTTTTCAATTTTTATTATTATTATGAAATACAGGAGGTTGACCTTGTTTTCCACCAGAAAAAGAGAAATAATCATTCCTAGTTGTTCACATAATTTCAAGAAATCTGTTCAGCTGCCTTTTGCATGCAACTGTGAATGCAAAATAAACAGATAGTGCTCATTTATTTTTGTTTCTGTTCCTAAAATTAAAGCTAATACCAACTCTCCTTATCAGTTTAATATTCAGAAAACAGTTTTTCACATTCAATTAATCTTACATTCCTTGATTAATGTAAAAATAATATTTACCTTCAAATATCCATTGCATATTATACTGCTGTTTGAATGTAAAAATGTACCTCAAATCTGAAAATTAAATATTAGATACTACCTACAGTAAGCATGATTGGCTTAGGGAATGTCAATGAATATGTGACAGAAATTATATGAGCCTGCTGTATTTGTTCCTTGAGTTTTTTCTGCTGTATTTTTATTGTGAGGAGTAACAGATGAAAAATATAACTGTTTGCTAATAGGATTCACATCTTATTATTGGTGCTGATTTGCAGTTTTCCTTTACTCGCCATGATTACTTTTTTAGAAGCTTTCACTTTTCCCCAGCTGATCCTCGTCTTGTTAGGCAGCATTAATGACACTTCAGTCATTGTGGCTTTCAAGCAGAGCCCTTCCAGAGTGAACAGAGAGTTGACATTTCCTGACATTTTCCCAACTAATTACAGGACAAATAATTAAGCATGTTCTCGTATGTAACAAATGAAGGCAAAAGCCGTCTGTCAGCGATGTTGATTGATGACACTCTGGGAGACTTTATCTGATGGGTCCTGCCATGCGGTAGAGGGGAAGCAAATTTATTAGAATGAACAATGCAAATTCTGAGTCATCTCATCCAGTTATGCGCCAAAGCAATATCCATGTCAAGGTGAATGTGACAATGAAAGCAAAATATTTGCATTTTGTGGAGCAGGTTGAAGGGGAAATCAGAGCGAGAAGATGACAGGCCTAATTATTTTGGCTCATACAGGCTAGGACAGCTGTTTCTGGTGTCCTGAACAAGGCTGTCACACAGGTAACTAAATAGGTCTGCATATAAGTCTGTATCCAACACTGTACGGAGATGTCTACCACTAATGACCAACGCTAATGTTACTGCCATCCCTGAAAAACAGTAAATGTGTCACAGTGCACCTTCTGCATGGCAGTCAACATTTCGCTACATAATTACTTGTTAGTGAATTAATTCCTATCTGTCAGTATCTATGCCAGTGTCATTTTTAGACCATTACGAAATTATGCCATCACTATAGCAACTGCAAGCACAGTTAAAAGGCAAAACAGTTCAGATACTCAAGAAAAAGTGCCTAGTTAAGCAGAGGACTAATAATGTAAAATTCAAATTGTGATGTTGCTGTCTGCCATCCTAATTTTCTTTATCTTGATTATGCGTTTGATCATTGATCATTAAACAATAATTTAAGGTTTCCAATTTCAATCCATGATTAATATTTAATATAATTAAAATCTCAGCCACAACAGCATCTTTCTTATAAACAGACGCACACAGTGCTGTCATTGCAATTAATTAGGAGCTAAAAAGTGACATGCTCAAAAATGAATCCTAATATCAGAGTTTACATGCAAATAAAAAAAAAACTGATAGCATCAGAATGTTCTTTTCTCCCTGCTTCCTTTGTGGATTATAAACAATGTCAATCTTAAAATCCTGTATCCTGACTCATTTTTTATTTCTTTATTTAATTCTTGCATGCATTTCATTTATCCAAGGAAAGTCAGAGATATCTCACCATGATCACTATCACGTAAAGATTTCAAGATGCCGTCTTATTCATACAAAGATATTCAGAGGCTTAGGACAAATTACATCTATTAAGCTGTCTCAAATTTTCCAGACTGTTGAAATTTCTAATGACATACATAAAAAAGGTTTACTGATATCTATGTCTACCTTAAATATGTACAAGTTTGAGATAAATTAAGGAAATTCACATACCAGAAAGAGTTTCTTCATTTGTACCCTCTTCTACCTTATATAAATGTTAGAAAGGAGAACAAATACTTCCCGAAACTTTCAGCACATATTTCTCATGTCAATCTCTGCAATGTTTTGGCTCTTGTTCCACTGCAAATGTTACAGTGGTGCATTTCAAATGATGTATGACAGCAATACAATGGCCTTGGCCACTCTGACTCTATGGAAAGAGAATGCAGAGAAATAATATGAAATTCAGGGAATCAATAAAAGGCCAAATGTGTAGACAAGTTTATTATTATTATTATTGTATATTTTAAGAAAAGAAGAAAAATTGCACCTTATTTTTCCATCATTTTTCCAGTGAAAATGCATTATATTTTAGTTATCTCTTTGGTTAAGGTTTTTTGGTTTGAAATGTCTCCCTTATTTTAAAATGTACATATATACTTAAGCAGAAACTATACTTTAATAATGTGAATAACTATATTTTTCTTTGTGTCTTAGCATAGATATTGCCTTCATTACTATAGCACGTTTCTAGCTGGAAAGTCAAATTAAAATACAGTCAATCATATAAAACTAAGGGGAAACTTTGCCAGAAGAAAACCATAGAGTTATGATAATGCATATACACAGATCAGCAATGTTCTTCAATTAAAGCTACCTGGAAAAAAATATATATATTCTGTAATAAAAGAAACATTCTTAGTAAGAGAAAGATTGTCACTGTCTCTCGCCTTACTTAAGGATTTAGCCAAGATCGACATTCAGTCAGTCACCCTTCCTTCCTACTCTTTTAACTTCACACAGACTATTAGGATGATTGAAGCAAATAAAGTTTGCAAAAATGTCCAACAGCAATACTGTTTTGAGTTAGATCACTGCCTTGAAAATGGTGATAAGATTTAATTTTTGTTCTACTTAACAAGGTTAACACTGACCACTAAATGGATAGTAATCAATAATTCCTTACTAATGCTACAGTAAGGCAACTCCTTTATTGACCTTTCCATTAATGCCAAGCAGCTAAAATGAAAAAAAAAGTCATTTTAATTTTGAGCACCTACCAAATCAAGTGCTTCACTGACTTTTGTACTCTCATGGTTGTACTCTACCTGGTCCTGTATCTATCTCCACTCTTTTATGACTGATCAGATTTCAAAAAACCTCACATGCAAAGATTTGTTTCTTTGGTGGTCACTTGTAATCAGTGTGCTTAGCCCAGGAAGAGCTAAGAAAGAATTAGTAGACATGAAAGAGTTTTTGTCCAATCAAAAAACTTCAGAAGCACTCTTCAGACAAGTAAACAATGAATTAACTTGATAGAGATGATATACAAATTTGATACAAAGAGTCAATGAGAGAGTTTCTGTCTAATGATCCCAGTCAATCTAATTAATGTATTCTGCTACATTACATTTTAAGAAGTGACCATTGTGTAATACACTTTGAAATATGCACAAGCTAATGGGATAAGATACAAAAATTATTATGCTGACAGTAAATCATATTACATTCCTAATAAGCATTAACTAGATAACTAGGTCAAAGCAGTATTATCTTAATTGATTTTTCAAAAGAAACCTGACAGAAAAATGTCAATGCTCGAATATTTCTTCATGCATCATTAAAACAAGATTGGCTTTTAACAAAAGAAGAATCCTTCACAGAATTGATTCTTGCTTCAGGCTGCCTGCAAGTAAGTGTATTACATAAAAATCTATACAGGATATTAAAACAACACCACTCTGCAAGACAGTTACAATTAAAAGCTGACACCCCCACACACACTATGTGTCTACTACAGTAGCTTGCCAGTAATTGTATTTAAAGTCTTCAGAGCCAGCATAAACCTTATATAAAAATCACTCCATTTTACTATTTGTGAGTAATAAATAAATATAATCAAAGTTTCTAACTGAATCAGTACATTCATAGCTTACCTATTTCATAACTATATAGCAATTAAATAAACATGCAAGAAAACAGGAAAAAATACTACACTGGGGCTTTAACCATAAATATAAGCTCTTCAGCTAAAGTAATTATCACTGTAAGATGGAGAGCAGGCATCATTCTGACATCAGAAATTTCCAGTAGTGATTGTGAGGTAAAATACAATATGTAGAACAAATAATATATAATATCAGCAGTGCTACAACTGTGTAGAGGTTCACACAATACATCTTGTTACAGATGCATATATAGATTGATCAGAGAAAGATTAGGTGATCTATCTAAACACGAATAGCTTATAAACCTTGAAGTGATGAATTGCAATATATTGTGGCTTAGCAGTACATGAGGCATTCATTTAGTATATACAATCACAGTTCATTTCCTTTGATTGTTTATTTTGTGATGTTATAAGCAGAAAATTGACATAATTTCTTATAATTTTTTAAAAATGTCTTTTCATGTATATTTTATACCAGAACTTTCTCAGAAATATCCAATATGATTGCCAGTTACTCAATGCAAAATAACTTGATTGATAAATATTTTTTGCAAGAAAAGTCTCTGTGCCTACATGAATTTTTCAGCATCTAAATAAAACTACCCAGTTTTCCCTAATGCTGAGTACATCTTATTGTTGTCTATACAGTTCATTGCCATTTTTAAGTCTATGTTATGTGAGATTTAAAAATATATTTCAGGAACACAAGCTCCACAGAGACCTGGGGATAGAGAAAGGATGGGTTAACAGCAATCTCCAGATTCTGTAAAGATGTCTCCAGAAGATAATATGAATAGGGAGCCTAATTCAGAAGGTGATCTTCTCCACCAGCACTGCCACACTTATTTCCAGAGAATTTACCACCACTTGATTTGAAGATATCTTTTAATATATATTTATTGAAGTTTCAAAGTAGATAATGTCAGGAGCACTGAACTCTCCTAACTCACATCTTAATAAAGCAGATGCAAAAACTGGCTTGCATTCTCTAGGGAAGAACTGGGCTGGGCGTTCCGTGTGTAACATTAACCTAAATTGTCAAAAAGTCTGCAAAGGAGTGTTTTCAGGCTTGTAGTAATGTGTGCCCTTTTCCTTTTATAAAACACATAGTTTTTTCATGCAGACATATTATTTTATGGGTGGAAACATGCAATGGAAAAAGACAGGAAAATCCTGGGCAGCTGGTGCAGTCAGCGCCATGCACGTGGCTACTAAGCAACTTAGATATTTGATCACAGAAATGGCATTGAAAAAATACTACACGTGTGAAAAATGCTAGGAAGAGTTAATGTCTGTTAGAAAAGGGGGATAATACAGAGTATAAAGTCCATCAGAGAAGAGTGTGTGAGGGTAGACTGTATATCTGCTGAGCGATGTAGTTGATACATTGGAGGGAAGGGAAGCCATCCAGTTGGATATGGACAGGCTGGAGAATTGGGTCCATGTGAACCTAATGAGGTTCAACAAGACCAAGTGCAAGTTGCACTTGGGTCAGGTCATTCCCAGGTATTTATACAGAATGGAGGAAGAATTCCTTGAGAGCAGCCCTATGGAGAAGGACTTGGGGGTCCTGGTATACAGGAAACTGGACATGAGACAGCAGAGTGTGCTTGGAACCTGGAAGGGCAGCTATACCCTGGGCTGCATTAAGAGAGTAGTGGCCAGCAGGGAGAGGGAGGTGATTGTCCCCCTCTACTCAGCTCTTGTGAGGCCCTATCTGGAGTACTGCATCCAGGTCTGTGTCCCCCAGCACAAGAAAGTTGTAGAGCTCTTGGAACAGGTCCAGAGGAGGACCACTAAGATGATCAGAGAGCTGGAGCACCTATCCTGTGAAGAAAGGCTGAGGGAACTGGGCTTGTTTAGCTTGAAGGAGATAAGGCTTCAGGGAGACTTCACTGTGGTCTTCCAGTATTTGAAGGGGGCATATAAACAGGAGGGAGAATGACTGTTTATGAGGGTGGATAAGACAAGAGGAAATGGTTTTAAACTAAGACAGGGGACATAAGTTAGATATTAGAAGGAAGCTTTCCACTCAGAGGG
The DNA here is from genome assembly GCA_028571105.1 of Tragopan temminckii. Taxonomy (NCBI): domain Eukaryota; kingdom Metazoa; phylum Chordata; class Aves; order Galliformes; family Phasianidae; genus Tragopan; species Tragopan temminckii. The sequence goes on along the minus strand of JAOWBP010002052.1, from coordinate 32,440,922 downwards.
TGGTGAAGCCCTGGAATAGGTTGCCCAAGGAGGTTATGGATGCCCTGTCCCTGGATGCATTCAAGGCCAGGCTGGATGTGGCTCTGGACATCCTGGTCTAGTGCTTGGCAACCCTGACCACAGCAGGGGTGTTGAAACTAGATGATCTTTGAGATCCTTTTCAACCCAGGCCATTCTAGATTTCTATGATTCTGATTTACTTTTTCTCAAAATAAAATGCAGATTTTCCGTGAAATTAGAAAGAAGTTAATTAAAAAAAAAAAACAAAAAAAAAAAACAACCTAGTTCTCCGTCCTGTTCTTCTTTTAGATGACGTGAAAACTACTGCCACAAAATTTATTTATGGTCTGTAATGTAAAAGGGACAAGAGTAGAGCCCAATTTCCCATAGCTAGACAACACTCAAAGGATAAAGCAGTTAAAGAAACTGCTGGAGATATTTTGAAAGTATAC
>JAOWBP010002052.1:32402725-32415378 GCA_028571105.1 Tragopan temminckii | reverse complement strand
AAGTGCCACAGTATCTCATACATAAATGATGGTAGCATCTTCTCAGTAAAGATTCTGACTTCATTTTGAGAAAACCCATGCAGAAATCCTGTAAATAATGAGTAGAAGATACTAAGAGGTGATGGAGAAAGAGAGCGCGGTATAAGCTTCTAACTTAACCTACGAGCTTCTGGGAACTGGACAGATATGTTAAACAAGCTACTGTTTCCAACAGCCCAGAGTACACAGTTACATTAGGCTTTCTGAGTTTATTTTCTTTGACTTAACTGTGGCAGTGAATTCTACAGCTGAACTGTGACTTTTGTAAAAGACAGTTCTTCCTGCTACCTGACAGTTTCATTAAATACCCCTTGCTCTTCTGCAAAGATAAATAGCAAATGATTATTTTTGTTCCTCTTTTCCATCCTCTTTATGACGGTGTAGACAAAGTTACATTTTTTTTTTTCAAGCTGAAAATTCTGGTTTGTCATCTTTCCCATTTTGGAATAATCTTGTACTTCTAATAATCTTACTATTTTCCAGTTTTTCTTGTTTGCTCTTTTGAACACTACACACAACATTTACCATGTTTTAGTATGAGTTTACAAAAAAATCATCATGGTATTTTCTACGTTATTTTCAGTTCCATTCTCCAGACTACTGATAGTCTCTGAGCACAGTATGCATATAAATATGGACAGTAATTTCAGAATTTCTATAGTGACATCTTGGTCTTTGATGGGCTTAGTAATTACTTAAGAACTAATGTAAACTCTCTCCTTGTGTACACACAGACATGTTTTTCTTATGTTTATGGTTGCTTTTATTAAGATCAAATTTCATCTGATATTTTATAACCTAATTAATATCAAGAATTTTTCATTTCAGATTTCACTATCCCATATTTCTGTCTTCAGTGAACTTATTTTTCCTTCCCTCTTCTTCTTGATCATTTCCTCATTCAACTCAATAATTCCAAACTCTTTTCCCCATTCACAGTTATAATTCTCTTCCTTTTCCTTTTGCACCCATTCAAATTCACTGACTTTCAGGAGTTAGTCGTTTTCACAGAATCACATAGAATCACAGGATCACAGAATTCTAGGGACTGGAAGGGACCTCTAGAGATCAAGTCCAATCCCTCTGCCAAAGCAGGCTTGCTAGACCAGGTTGCGCAGGTAGGCTTTGCTGGTTTGCCAACTTATGTCATGTGGAAATACTTGACTCTAAACATTCCCTCCATGTTTGCATTATTTACTTGCTCATCTCCATTTCATTGCCATTTCAAAAGTTAATTGCCAGCTTCCTAATAGACAAATGGTTAATCTCAGGTTGGCAGACGTTGAATCTACTCATCTCAGAATCTACATCACTGAAATAATTTGTTGCAGACTGGTTGGCATATTTATTTGCTGACTGACATGTAAATATTTAATCGTTGAATTCACTAACAATTAAATGTATCAAATTAAAATGTTGAATGGCTTTTAATTTTCATATCAGTTTGATTTTCACTTTTGTCTGCATTCTGCTTCTTAAGAAGGGTTAGAAGCCTCAGATATATAAAATCCAAGATGACTATTGAATTCTTGGACCTTTTAAAAAAGTCAGAAATATGCAATATGCTGATTATTTGAAAATACATAAAATATCTTCTCAGGTTCCTTTCAAACTTTTGTGCAAAAAATATCCCAGTTTGAGATGATGTTACAGTATTTAAATCAAAAGGCATCATGAATGGTACCAGAAATGACAGTGATGTTGCCCAACATTTCAGTTGCTTAGATGTTTGCTTAGCTTTGTTACTGGGAGGGATCACAGAATAACAGAGAGCTATAGGTTGGAAAGGCCATCTCCTGATCTCTTGATCAAGCAGGGTCAACTAGAGCAGGTTGCTCAGGGCTATGTCTAGCCAGATGTTGAATATCTTCATGGTTGGTTTGGATGAGATTTGTTTTGCATTCCGTTCTCCCTCTGCTGACTGTGGGACAAGATGGAAGAATGAGAGTGCAAGGAGGAATGACTATCTGTAATATAGGATAGAGGAAGACAAGAGATAGGAAAGGAATGAGATCTTTGTATGTATAGAAGTGGAGTCTATAGCTGTGGATGTGGAAGAAGGCAGAGGCATAATGCACAGGAAGAGCAGAGAGAGGATTCTGGACAAAAATAATCAGGAAAAACTATTCAAGAATATTTCCTATCCAGAACTTGTCATGGAAACCAGAGGTGCTAACCTGTACACTTCTTCTGGTCAGTAAACAGGCTTGAAATTTACTAGTTAAAGTGTACATCTAATCAATCTTCTATTGGCTCATCAATACATATGTATTATCTCCGGCACTTTTGCTGTTAGCTCAGTTACCTCAGAGAGGTATGTGCTGTGATACCAGAGTCCAAATACTTATGTATTAATGCTAGCATTAAGTCCAAAGAGCAGAAGTTTAATTTTTAGAGTCCTTACAAATCTGCGGGAAGAGTATTAAGATTATTCAATCAAAAATCCAGATACTTGAAAATGCTGTCTCAGTGTGTGCACTTGCTCCTACTTTTGTCCTTCTTTCTGTAAGTAGTTTCTGCAGCCTTTAATGGCAAGGTCAAACACAGGACTGGAAAAAGAGAACAGAACTGTCTGGCCCATACCTCAATGACGGTCAAAGGTGTCTTCTCTGCATACCACTGCATACCAGTTTTCTGTAGTATCTATGCCTTGTGAACTGCAGTTAATAGGGCAGGAGAATGTAGAAAAATAAGCAGTCCAAGAGTGTGACTCTTTCTGTCCTTACTAGAAACATCTTATGAGATATGACATGTAACATTCCAGTTGAACAAAAATCCTGGCTTTCTCACACTCTATGGATATCTGTGTAAATCTGAGGATTTGTGGAACAGTAGAACTGTTAATTCTGGAAACGGAAGTAAATTTGACCATTTTAAACCTATTTAGCTTTGAACACTGAAAAAAAAGCAACAGCAAAAAAAACAAAGACAACAAAGACAAAGTCTAAATCTCTCAAATGGGATCATTTCCAGAATTTTGTCTTTAGGTCTCTCACCCATAAAAGTTTTCTTCCTTTCATACATACTGTAAAGAAGTGTAAATGCAGTTCATGAACATAGTTATAGAAAAGGAAAAGAGTTCTCTGTATATAGAACATATGCAATTTCTTTTGCTAATACAGTGCATAGTGCTGAGTACTGAGAAAAGTCTTAATTCAGTATGACTGTATCCAAATTTAGGCAGTTCACCTAAGTTTGTGTCAACACAATGATCAGACGATTGATCCTGTTCCAAGGCAACACTTAAAAGAAAACACCCTCTGTAGGTGCTGGATTGTCTGATATTGATTACTGGGAGAGCAAAGATGACCAGTGCAGACCAGATATCTAAGTGTAGAAGTCTGTGCTGAGACTGAAGATAAATAACTTCTGTGAACAAATATCCATGCCTTGAGAATTTGTCGAACCATTTTCAGCTGAAATCTTTAAAGTAATTTATGCTTGAGTTGTAAGTAATTTAAGGAAAAGGTCTTGTACTGTGTTTGGTAATGTAACTGAAGAAATTGCTGTCTACTACAGTTACAGACTAATGAGCAAATAAAGGTGGAAATTAAAAAAATATATAATTTCAGTTATGTAGAACTGTAAGCAAGATCAAAATGTTTCAGCTTTTTGGTTTTGATGATGTGGTAGGTATTTTAGGCCTACAGTCTACAGACACATGCCTTCATATACTTGTCCAACATTAGAAATGATTGGCTGTTATTTGTTGATATTAAAACATAAAAAACCAGTATATTGACTGCTGTGTACAGCATACAAAGAGTCTGTGACTAGCATAGCCTGTGACTAGCAGTGTATGTTGCATATGGGCTGAATATCATGTCTGATGATGGAGAAAGTCTGTTTGTGTCTAATACTGTTCCCTAGAGAAATTGTTCAAGAGCTGTTCATCCTTGTGGAAAGATTACTCTGATATCAGCGAGACTTATCTACTGTGTAAGTGCCAGTTGAGTTGTAAAGCTTCTCTAGGGCATTTTATCAGGTTTTCTTACTCAGCAACGGTGGTGTCTATGAGAACAGGAAGAGCCAAGAAAAAAGGCTTGGTTCTTCCAATTAAATCCATAAATCTGGTATTTTTATTTATTCATTTTAAAAATATTTTTTAGCATGATGCTAAGTACAGCTAACTCTCCTCATCTTCTTCCATACCTATGGATATGGAAACAAATAACTTTTCCATTTTATTTAGTTTATCTACTTTGTTCTCTCCATTAATGCTGAATCTTCCTTCAGAGGGAAAAAAAAAAAAGATATGCTAAAAAGAACTCCATTTAAATAATTGGTTTTCTCAGTTTTCTTGTGTTTATGCCAACAGTTTCTTCTTGTAAATTCTTCAAATTCTGTCATGAGACAGATTTATATATGGGCTATTCACATATGTTTCAGCGAGAGTTTCGCACTTTTATCTTACAAAAGAATTTGACCTCTAGGTTTCATCTCTCTCAGGAATAGTTTAGGAATATTAGCTATACTATGCCCAGAAAATATTTCATGCCCATTGCTGCCTGACTGGTAGTAATTCAGAAACCACTTTGTAGGAGACTGAAAGTGGATTTTGTAATCCTTTTGAAATCTTTCCTTTTTTGATGTCTGTTTGCTAATCAAATTGAAAACAAAACGTAGAGAATGTCAAGACTGTTACAGTAAAATTTAGGGCTGTTAGCTAGTGATTGAAAGTGGAAATAGAAATCAAAAGATAAAAGTTACTATCTAGCCGAACTTCTTCTATGGCTTGGCAAATATCCATCAGGACCTAAACTGTTTCTGCTGTAACTGGAAGGGAGAAATACACACTTTTTTTTACAGCTGTTTCTTCAACTACAAAATGAGGTGCTAATTTTGCCCATCTACTGGTTTGTGAGAGTTTTCAGATCTCTTTGATTTACTTTGAGAGTAGGGGGATTTCTGTTCCCCTTTGTATTACATTATTACATTTTGTGTATTTTTGTACTTTTGTTCTATACATTGTTTTATATGTGTAACTGGATCGTTTGTGAGTCTTTTGCTGCTTGTGAAAGAAGGAATTATAATCAAGCTTTATGAAGGAGTTATTATAATAGCTTTTTTTTTTTTTTTTTTTTTTAGTATATTGCTCTTAAATGTCTAAGAATTTATAGGGACAATGGAGAGAGTGATGTTTCTCTAAAACCTGGGGGAAGAAAGATGTGCTGTTGGAGTAATAATAAAGCTGAGGAAAGAAAAAGCAAAAAAAGGAAGTTAAATCACTGGATTATTTTTTTTTCCCCCAGAATTGCACAGTTTCTTTTCCAGCTAGCAAAATAAACAATTAAAGGCATTTCTGTTTGATATACTATTTAAGTTAATGAGCAAAAAGCATGTTTGTTACTCTCATAGTGGAGCTGAGAAAAGAAAATCTGTTTCAAACTTGTCACTGTTTGATGCAAGACTTAGGATTAGTATTCTTATTTCAGATCAAGAGTATCCCATTTCACTACAACAAGTTACTATTTTGTGAACTTACGTTATATAGAAATCAGAGTGCACACAAACAGGATTACAAAAAAATAATGAAAGGTATGAAAAAAAACCAATTTAGTCATTTCTCATCTAGTTTGTATATACTAAGAAAATTCCCACCCCAGAATGCCCTATAAAAATTTTGATCAAGCTTAAATGAAAAGAAGAAAATGTACTATAGACTTTACTCTTTTTCAGACATATTTGGTTCTAGGAACTACAGTTCCCAGACTGTGAACTTCACATTTTTTTTGTATTAATTGAGATTTCAACTAGCTGTGCCGCTCATGGACTTACATGCATCCTTATTACCAACATCTAAACACAAGCAAGCGTAAGGTGTACTCTTCAGCATGGTTATCTTACTAGTTAAAGATTACACAGTCATAGCTGCCTCAGCCAGCAGTGGTTTTCAGATTTTCTATTGGGAACAACCACTATAAAGCGTAATGTAATTCATGTGTAGAAAATGGAAAAAAAAACCCACAATGCTTCTGTTCATTCAGCTAGTTACACAGATACTAGTTGAATGTTCAAAGTTTAATTCAAATATAGATTATCTTCTCCATTTTTTTCCCATTAAGATGGGTGGAAATGAATAAAAACTATTCAGTGGCTAAAACTCAATATATATCGTGCTATGTAAATAACGATAGTATGACTTTTTAAAATTAATTTTTGTTTTAAGAAACGCTAGATTTCTGTCTGACTCCTAAGTCTTATCTCTGGAATCTCCTCCTGTTCCCAGACTGTTGATTTCTGGCTTGAGTGTAAAAGTCACCTTTAATTTTTTAATTTGCTCCATATTAGAAAAAGTAATATCTAATAGAATGCATTTCTTTTCAGAAAATATGTAGTATGCATCTTGTAAGGATGGAATTCAGTTTTTGAAACTCTTCCTTTCTCTGAGCTGTCTTGCTTTCTAGTGTTCTTTTTGTCATCTTACTTCTCCCATTGGAAATCCTTCCATATTATAGTAATATTGTCTCTTGGCAACAAGGTTTGGGATTGTATTGGTCAACAGAGTTGAAAAACAAGTAATATTAATAACCTTAATTACCATGCTTATAGACTAAATGAAATGGAAAGATTACTAATTCTTCTTCAGAATTTATAATAATTTACCTGCCAGCTGACCTGAAGTATCTAGCCAGATCACTGTTATAAATGAGTGTCTGTTGCAAGTGTTTGCTTTGTGTGGGATAGAGATATTATTTATCATTAGTGCTTATTGATAATGGTGATTAGGCTGCAAAGTCCTACTTCTGTGAAGAAGCTTACAGGCAGGAATTTTGCAGTAACTGCACCTGCGAGCTTCAGAAGATATGTAAAAGCACCTAAAATGTACCTGTCCTGTGATGTGGCTCATCGGAACTATCCTTGTTCCAGCTTCTCTCCAGCTTGGAGAAGCACACAGTCTGGATGGGAACTTCTCAGAATCACAGAATTGTAGGAGTTGGAAGGGACCCTTGGAGATCACCTAGTCCAACCCTTTGCTAAAGCACATTCTCTGCAGCAGGTCACACAGGAAAGTGTCAAGGTGGATTTTGGATATCTCTAGAGAAAGAGACTCTGTGATCTCTCTGGGCAGCCTGTTCCAGTGCTCTGTCAGTCTCAATTTTTTTTCTCATGTTAGTTTGGAATTTCCTATGTTCCAGTTTGTGCCCATTGCCCTTTGTCATGTTGCTGGGCATTGATGAAAAGAACCTGGCCCCATCTGCCAATTAGATATTTACATGTATTGCTAAGATCCCCACTCAGACTTCTCTTCTTCAGGCTGAACAGCCCCGGGTCTCTCAGCCTCTCTTTGTATGGAAGATGCTCCAGGCCCCTCATCATCTTTGCGGCCCTTCACTGGACTCTCTCTGGGAGATCCCTGCCTTTGTTGAACTGGGAAGCGCAGAGCTGCACACCATATTTCAGATGTGGCCTCACCAGGGGCAGAGTAGAGGAGGAAGACAGCCTCCCTCTATATGCTGACAATGCTCTTTTTAATGTAGCTCAGGAGAACCTGGAGAATCATAGGCTGATAAAACTGTAGAAATTGTCAGCTGTGCCTAACAGGCTTTGCATTGTTTCCCCTCTTCTTTCCTTAATATGTCGTAAAATACCATGTAAATAAAAGTTGTATTTAATATGTCTTTGCCTTTTTTTTTGTTGTTGTTGCTTTGTAAGAGGTACCTAAGGTTTACTGTATGGAGTAATTGAAATATATTTGCACTGTCTGCAACCCCTTAACTTTTATGCAAGTTTAACAGCAAAGTTTTGGTCTCATTGATCCCTTAATTAGGTGTAACTGTTAAATGTTACTGAGAGTGGAGAACCAATAAGCAAAATGCTCCTTGTTATAACCCCAGAAAAGTGTACTTGTGTGCAAGGTAAAAGGTATAAACGAAAAGGTGTAGCAGTATTTCAACATAAGAAGCCCAGGGAAAGTAATCACTGTCATATAAAAGCAGAGCTGGCATAATCTACAGTACTGATGCTTTTTATATGTAGGTTACTGTATGTGAAATGCTACAGTAATTGCCTCCTTAAAGTATTATCTTGATTTTTCATGTAAAAACCAAACCGTACACAGTAGAATGAATAGACTCAAATGGACTCTTTTTTTTTACTTTTTTTTTTTTTTTTTTTTTTTCCCAGCACGTCTGTGGAAATCATGCCAATTATCTTTTGCTCTTAAGCTGAATTTAGTTGTTATTCAGCATGTTTCTATAGAATGTCTGATGGTGTCACAGAGGATTTCCATCCAGAGACAGTGTACTTCTTTTCTAGGGCTTATGTCAAAACTTAAGTTATTGAAAGAGAATCCTTCCACTGCATAGTGCTAGAGAATTCCTACTCTATTTGATTAACAGCCAGGTAAGCTTCTGAGGATTTATTGAGGAATTGCAATAGTCTGCTTGCTTTGGAGTGCTGCATCACTTGCATCTAATGTTACCTGCAGATGAACAGCCCTGGAGTGCAGGTTGGAGAACAATTCTCACATACAAGAAAGAGACTGGTAATCAGCAGTGTAAATGAGAATTAAGAAAACACATTTCAAGGGAGATTACTTACATCTAATGAACAACGCATATTACAGTGTCCTCAGCAGGGATTTCCCTCTCTTGAGGGTTAATATCTCACTGCAAATATTCAGGCCTGTGAGAGCTCTTGTGTTCATAATTCTGAGTAGGAGCCCAGAGATTCATATCAAGAGGTCGTTACACTCGTTCATGCAGATGAAACTAACTGGTGACAGATAGTTAGAATTAATAGCTACCAAAATTTACTTCACCTGACGCTTTTCTCAAATTAAAGGGATGTGTTCTGAATGGGACTTGGCATTTGAAAAAGGAAAGGTGACCTGGCAGTCATTCCCTTCTTCCTTCAGTTTTATTATCATACTGACTAGAAGCACTGTTAGGGTTAAAATTAGAAATATTGCTTTTTGAAGTGATTCTATCATCTCAATTATTTTAGGACTTAGGGTCTACCTTCCGCTCATTTGTTCATTCTCAGAGTTCAAATGCAGCAGCCAAATGATAATTCAGCAGACTTTGTAAGGCTTTTCATCCCATGTCTGAGACCAAGCATGGGAAAGTCTGGTTGGGCATGCATTCCGGCAGGCCGTGTTTGTGTGAACACAGCACAGCTGGAACGATGAGGCTTGTGCAGCAAATGTCTCACATCCAGCTGCCCAAGGGCAGGCAGAGATCATCTTCACAGCCTCTCCGCAGCTGCTATGATTTCAGCCACTGTATCTGTGTCATCCTGTGTCTAATTATTGCACCAGAGGGCTGCAACATTCACTATGCAAGAAATCTTTGAGTCCTAACCCTGCAACTCATGAGGGAATTTCTTCCCACAGCTTGTCTCTGCCTTGGAGGATTGGTATTCTCTGAAGAGATCATTCTATTTTTTTTAAGATTAGAAAAACTTTTTTTTTTTTTGAAATACAATAACATTTCAGAATTTAAATAAGAATAATATTAACAAAATAGATATATATATTTCACTTCCTGCCATCCTATTTAGCTGGGAAAGAAAAGTATTCAGCTTGCTCTACTAATTGCTCTGCAGGGGCAAATAATTTATATATGAAGGATTGTTTAAAACATAAGGGGCATTCTCCATATTACTGTTTTCTATCTAGGCTCTAGATCACAGCTGTGATTGCTTTCCCTAGGGAAGCACCAAGCATGCCTTTAAACTGTAATGGATTTTAATTAAAAATAGCTAAATATGTACAACCTGAAGAATTATTGTTTCTAAATGAGAAAAGATAATTGTTCTTCTCTCTGCTGCCTCTTGATGCGATATATGGTTGTTGTGAATTTGATCTAATTGTTGTCTACTTGCAGGTGACGACTTGGAAGATAGCCTGTGATACTCCATAAGTGTGTACTGAATGTATCCAGGCAGGATCCTGGTCCATGTTTTCCTGAGGTCAGTTGGAAGTTCTGCTGTTGACTCCAAAGTCACAAAACTTTTTCTCTCCCCAGGAAATACAAAATGCCAAAAAAAACCTCTTCTAGTCAGTGTGATAGTTTTAGAATAGATAATATTATGGACAAGGTAAGAAATTGAATGCATAATTTTTATCCCTGACATGTAACATAAACATTAAACTCTTTATTTTCAGTTTTTCCTTAGTAATGCAATATGTAATGCAAAATGCATTTTAAAGGTCTATAAATACTCATATTCAGTCTCTTCTAAATTTTAAAGCATTCTACTGCTCAGGGTGGCACAGAGCTCCCACTGCATTAGCACTCTCCAGGAGACACAGACAAGTGCAGGGAATACAGAATTATATATTCTTATCACTCCACCTGAGGTCATATCTGTTAGTGGTAGAGGTTGTTAGGCCATTATCAACCACTGATTCTTCTCCAGCTGTGAGAATAATTTGGATTCAGGGAGGAAACATAAACTGATCTCCTTTCACTCATCCACCAAGTTTAATAAGATTTGTCTTCTCTGTACCGTGGGCTGGTCCACTGATACACCAGTGTTACTGTAACAAGTGTATTATTTTTAAATTTCCTTTTCTGTTAACTTACGAACCCTGTTGTGACTTACAGTTGTGATTTTAAGCTGATTTAAGACAGCTGGGAAACTCACCCATTGACTTCTTTGGCTTTCAGTTAGACTTCTAGGCACAGACTCACATCATTTAAAGGCTTACACTGCTGGAGCAGACTCCAAAAAGGGTTTCCTTTCATAAGCAAGATGCTTCCTAAGCCTTCAGAATAAAAACCATACCAGTTGCTCTTAAAACACGTATCATATACATTTACTTCTAAACAGTTATTCTTTGCTGGCTGTGAGCATATGCCCCATTACTTCTCTTAATTTATATATATTTTTATACATAATACATTTTTTGCACATAATATTTTTGATTCATGCTCTATTGTAGTTAATGTGTTATTGTAGCTGTTGCTTATATACTAAATAATATAAATGAGACAACTACAAAAAATCTTGAGAAACACCCTGAGGAAAATATGTAGAAACATTCAAGCAGGGCAAATAGAGATGCTTCTCCCAAACATCTCTGAAGAGTTTGCATAAAATTCCTCTTTTCTTATGTTCCAATTTCTACACACTGACATTTAATGAAAATTCATGCAAGTTAAGTTTTGTTCTTTCTAGTGTTCATGGAAAGTGATTTCAGGCTCACAGCCAAGACACATTTAATCATGAAACAAAATTAGTTTAATCTTGGAACTAAATTTGTTTGGGGAAGAATTAGAATTATGCAACTTAATGTAATCAGGGAGCAAAAAAATAGTCTGCTCTGGGTGGCCTCAGATAATGGCATATCATATGTTTTGCTATAGGCACAGTAGGCAACTTTTGAAAACAAACAAGCAGATTCCTAAATATTTTGGAACTTCTGCAGGTACTTTGTCTTTCCATAAATCTGGGGGCAAGAGATCCTGTACTGGGAAACTTGTATATTTGTTTCTAATAATCTTTGATTTTGCCACAATTTTGAATCGGCTTGATCGAAACTATGATTATTTGTTGGTTGGGTCATAATTACAGGACATTTCAGTTAAGTTTGTGAGAGTTTGTTCTTTGCAAGAGCATTAACTCCTACGGTGTTGACAGTATTCACACGCTGTTTGAGGCATGTACATCTGGCTGCATTTTCAAACTCAGGACAAGTCAAACTGTCTTCCTAGAAACGTGTTCTAAGGGAATAATTAGTACATTTGAAATCCAGAACTGATTTCTACTCTTACCTCGTAAGAGCTATTATTACTATTTCTCAGTTATTTAACTTCATCAGTAAGAGTTAAAAATTCCAAAATGAAGCTCAGAAAAGCTAAAGTGGAGAAATATGTAAGAGCTAAATTTTTGTAACATAGTTAAATATACTTCTTATTAAAGCCCTTTCTGAATATAGATATGAGTGACAAGAAAAATACAACTTCTGCTTTGGTGACAGATCTAATAAAAATGGTGGAAAGTTTTTTACTATAGGAACAAAACATTTTTTGTCACTTCCGGTACTTTACTTTTTTTCATTGATGATTTCAAGAAATCTTTATTGTATAGGGACCAGATATTGCAAATTCTAATCCTTAGAATGTAAAACAAACCAAAACAAGATCAACACACATAGTAATAAGTAGATGGAAACGCAGGGTGATGGTACAAAATGAAACTTGTTACTGTTTTAATCTGTCATAATACAAATAATATATCCATCCTTACAACAGCAAAGGTGAAATAGCGCACAAATGGCTATGATGAGCCAAGGTTGGCAGGCACCAATTGAGATTTTCTTCTGACTGGAGCTGGAAGCTGGATAAAAAGTAGCAAGGACTTTGTAGAAGCGAGAAAGTATGGAAGGGTCACATTCATCAGATTTATTAGGCATCGGGACTACAAAGTTTGATTTAAAACTAGTTTTAGAGGAGGATAGGGAAAGAATTTAATAACCTGTCTGCTTCCTATTTTTTACCTAAGCCAGAAGGTTATGCAGGAGAAAACCTTAAAGTGATTAAAGAACAGGCTGACTGGTCTGTGCAGGCTTCAGTTGCTGGCAGAATAAAATCAGAAGCCAACTTTATAAATTGAAAAAATAGGAAGGATAGAACTAGTTTTGGTAAACTTTAAACTCATGTTAA
>JAOWBP010002052.1:32395637-32402625 GCA_028571105.1 Tragopan temminckii | reverse complement strand
GAAAAAGGCAAGATGTGAAATGGTGAATGATTTCCCCATGAACAGTAGGATAAAGATCAACAGTTTAAAGCTGTGCAGGAGGTTAAATTTGGATCCAGATTGAATATGCTGCTGTAAAGAAAACATTGAATAAAAAGTGATTCCCAAGGTAATGACTTATCTGACCTTGGGCAATGAACCAATTTTTTGTGTTGGAGAAGATATTCATAAAAAGGAGAAGAAAAAAGACTTAAAAAACAAAACAAAACAAACAAACAAACAAAACTTGGAGAGGAAATAAACGGTATGTATTTAGTGGAAAAATAATCAAGTAAATCAAGAAAAGTGATGGTGGTATACAAACACAAAACAACTAATGCTGATACAATGAGTTGTGGCATGGAGAATAGCAGATGGGAAACTTTCTTTGCAGACAGTCCCTGGATGGAGTGAAGAGCTCTAAGCTATATTTCTGAATTGCTTCCGTCCTCTTCTTCCCTTGCCTTCTTAGAGCTCACATACAGGACAAACAGGAAAATCTGTCAGCCTAATTAGAGATTTTTAGCCATCACAGTGCTTCAGATGCAGCATTTTGAACAAATTGATGGCTGATTTTAGGTGGGATGGCACAAGATTTCTTTGTGGAGGTCAAGAAGCTAAAATTTTGACAGGAACGGTGATGAAATAATTTAGCGCCTCAGCTGTGTGGGTGCAGATGGTCATCCACATGGGGGATATTTTTCCAGCAGGTTATTGAGTCAGTGAAGCTGGCTGCCTGCAGTTTGGCAGTTGTCCATTAATATGTAAAACAAAATTTTGGACTGTGCAAAACTGGGTGTTGAAGTCCATTTTATGTTTTGCCAGGTTTACTTCTGTACCTTGTGGTCTTGGATGATAGAAGGATTAAGAAAAGGAATGCTAGCATTGGCACAATAGTTGATAATCTATTGGTAACTACATTTTTGGGGAGACTTCACTGTTCCCACTTAGATGGGATGGGATTTTTTCTGTTTGTTTATTTCTATGGAAAACACGCAAAAATGAATTGAGAGCAACTTGCATAATGACTTCTAGTGTTATTTGGTTTTTGCTAGTAGGCCCCATGTAGAAATCTGTGGAATTGCAGTTAATTCTATTCCTGTTCCTGAGCTGTGGTTTTGCACGCTGTGCTCATGTTTAAAAAAAGTAATAGCACAAAAGACTCACCACTTCTGATAGATTCAATTCAGTCAGTTTCTAGTGCTAATGCAGCAGGGAAGCAGTAAGAAGTGCTATCCAAGCAATAGAAAATAAAGTTGTTGAGGTAAGAAAGATGAGTTTAGTGGCTGAACAGAGAAATACATCTGCCTAGCTAATGTGCATCAGGCCTAATCATATCCAGTCAGAGTCATGCTGACTTAAAAATAATTCTGTGAGAAAGCTTCCTTAGTGATTGCCTTTCTCTGAGTGTTCATGTATCCCAAGCTGCTACCATAAAAGTGTTCACACAACACAGAATTAATGTGGAGGATAGAAATGTGTCATCTCTCCATATCTTATCTAGTAGATTAGTCATCTCCTGTCTTGTGCTATGCAACCAGATCTAGAAGTCTCCTCCATTATGCACTGCTTCTCCACAAATCTATCTCTTTTCCCCCTTCTCAGTCTACTCTCCTTTCCTTTACCCCATTTTTTCATATAGAAGACAAACTTTGAATTCTAGTTTTCTGAATGCCACACATAGAGCTGTGGACCTCAAAGCTGGTCACTGAAGCACCCATATTATGCTCATGCAGTTCTTCTATTGAATATATCTCTTTGGTAGCTAACCTCAAAGATGAAACTGCTTTCTTCCCTGTGGTAAGAATCAAGAAAAATTAAAATGGGATCAACAGAAGATCCACCCAGGAAAGTCTAGTAGCTGGCAGCTATGAGGACCTCTAGGGCTTGGAAGAAAAGGGAAAAGAATTCGTGGTAGAAAGGAGAAGCAACATAGCAAAGAGAATGTATTCCTTTACAGTATATATTAACCGATTCTGGCTGAAATTAGTTGAGTTTTTCATTTTGGATTATTCATTTAATTTTGGTGCTAAAAATTTCCAAGGATGGTTAGAATCCAGATGTGAATTTTTCTGAAAAATCTTAAGCTAACTTTATCTGATGATTCATCAGGAAATATTTTTGATCCCTTTCAAACATTAAGAATTTTTGTGAATAGATACAACTCAAAAAGCACCGAATCTTGCGTCAGCTAAAATGAGCAGTGCGTCCAAGTTTTCTGAGCTCAGCGTCTAAAGAAAGAGCAACTGGCAGAACAAGCAGCTGGAAAAGATTAAAGTGATCTTGATAGGAATAGGGAATGGCCTGATAAAATCTCCTTCAGTGAGAATATTATACACAGAACTTCTGTATTTCTCTTAGAGTTGACAAGATATAGGGAAAAAAAAAATGAGATGAGAAGTGGGAATTAATAGTACCAAGAAGGAAGGGGATGAAGAAAAAAAATGGTAAATTGAATCTATAAAATTAATCCAACAAAAAGAGAACTGGATAGAATGAAGAGGGTTGGGAAGGCACCCTATGAAATGACTGTGAATGTGTTGTGAGGGAAAGATGACATGATGCGCTATGCTTTTTTTAGTATGTGCTGCTCTGGTGAAGACAAAAATTGTGAGACAGGAAAATATATTCTCATCTCTGGTTTCCAGCTGGCTAAAAACACATGTTGCGTAGTATAATGAAAACTAAAATCAGCTAAATTTGAAATCCAGCAGCACCTCCACAAAGTCCTGGAAAGTCATCAGGAAGTTTTTGCAGTAGATTTGGGATTTGAATACTCTAGTCAAGGCAAAGAAAAATCCCAATGTATTATTTGCAGCACATTAATTATGTAGATTTAATTTAAGATGAAGTTCTCAATCTATTTATGCCACTGTATTTCCAGTGCTTGCATTGAAACAGCAACTAGAGATTGATTCTAAAATTTTGTGATGGTGTTTCTATCTCTTCAAATAGGAACATTGCTGTACAAACTGCTTGCCTGTAGTCTGTCTAATTTTTGTGCTGTTTGGAAGTATATGAGTCTGGCTAAATAAAAAAGAAAATAAAGCACAAAAGAGCATGTAAATATAGCATTATTATGGTGCTTATTGCTCCTTAGTTTTGTACCCCATTGTGCATCCAAGCCTTTTATTTCCTTTTCCAGAGCTTGGAATTCTGTATTTATTAGCACTCCTTTCCAACCCCCCAACCATTTCCCACTGTCCATAGCTTCCAATACTTTACTATCTTCAGGTCATTGTACTGCTTGCTTACAGAACTCCCATTTCTATGTCATTGGTAAATTTGATCACACTTGAAAGTATAGCAAATAAACACCTGACAAAAGAAGAAACTCATTAACAGTCTTCATTTCCTATGCAGCTACCCAAGCAAGCAAAGGCATACATGAGAGTTCTGGCAGGATTACAAAGGGACTGTGCTTGAAGACTGACAATTAAAACTTTCTTAGGAAGCAGGATTTCCTCCTTGTTTCAGCCGTGCACCGGGAGAGTGAAAACAATTCCCTGAACCACCAAACCCAATTGGGTTTTCCTGATGCAAATGGTTGATCTATACTTTTGTACGGCCAGCTGTCTTCAGAACAGTGGTTCTGCTGTTGCTAGCTAGTAGCTGTCCCCAGCTGGTATGATGTGATGCTTCTGCCTGTGCAGACCACAGGACAGGTGGGAGGTATGTTTCCTTCAGCAGATGTAACTAGGACTGCAGCCAACAGGTTAGTCCTATTCCAGGTCACCAACCCCTTTCCTTACCCACATCCATCACGAGCTGCTCTGTTGTCTTCATGGTACACCGTACTTTCAAGATAGAAGGATTTGTTCCATAGAGAGAAGATTTAAAGAGAAAGTTTAGCACTTTTCTCCCCTTTTCCCTTCCAAAAACCCAGATGCTTTTCTGCCGCAGTGCTGGCATCATGTGTATTCCTAATTCATTATCATGACTTTTGCAAAGAGCAGGAGTGCCCCTGGTGCAGTGTCAAAACTGTGGCAAGACAAGAAATAAAACATTAGAGTGATGCTTGGTGGCTTTGGAGATTCAGGGTTAACAGTGCTAATGTTGATCCATGAAAAGGATTATTACAGATATGCAAAGAAATTGTGACTGATTGTTCCTTCCACTAAGGTTTGTTTTACTTTTTTTTTTTGCCTTTTATTCTTATATTTTTTTCTTAGTGTGATGACTGTCAAGTTCTCCAAAACTAGAAAATCTGCTGTTATGATTATCTAATGTTAATCTCCTGGGTAGATGTATTATGACACTGTCAAGTAATCATCTACTTTTTACTTATACAAAAAAAAAAAAAAAAAAAAGATTATCTTAATGCACAACATGGATGATGACTTCCAAGTGAATTAGAGTTATGCAGTGATTAAGGTTGCTTGGAGTATTTACACTTTATTTCTCTTAGAAGCTGCAAAGTGAGTGTAGAACCAATGTGGGGCTGACAGGAGAAGGACAGATGAATGTCAGACTCCAGAGCTCAGCTCTACTATTTCCCATTCTACTGTTTGTCTGATCTCTTTCATGTGATGTTGGGCAATAACTTAGTCTGATCATCTTAGAAGTTGGCTGCTGTTGTGTGTTTCTCACAATCAATTTACAGTCAGACTGGGAGGAGATGAAAGCACTACTAACACTTTTAGAGAGATTTCAAGCTGATACACTGAAATCTAGGTGATGATTCAAAAAAAAAAAAAAAAAAAAAAAGGAAGACTCAGGAAGATTTTAAGATTAAGAAATACTTTAAAATTTTTTTTTTCTCCTTCTCACTTATCTTGTGTCTGTAGCTTGTTGATTAAAGCATGCATTATTATTGCTGATAACTGACTAAACTTTGGATTCTTTTTAAGGAGAAAAGCAAGAAAAAAAAGCACTTGTGGGAATCCTTGTTTTAATTAAAGACTATATGCGTTAAAAATTTGTCTTATATTAATATTTATTAATATTTTCTCTGTGTACTTAGTCGATGAGTAGATAAATGTGATTAAGGAATAGTGTTAGCTGTACAATTTCCGTAAAGAAAATGATTATCTGTAGAAGTGTTTACAAATAAATGTGCATTAGCTGTTGAGTCCTTGGGACCAGACTAAAGCTAAGATAAAACAACTTCATAAAATGAAAGTGGAGCAAAGATCTCATTTGCCAGGACCGACTCCTTCACTCTATAGTCAGCTCCCATTGTATCACTCCGCTTGTTGCTGCAGACGTGACCACTTCAGGAATATCTGCTGCTGAGGTATCAGAAGGTCTTGTTTCCAACTGTTCAAATGTGATGAATATTTTTGGCTGTTATTTGCTGAAAAAATGAATCTTTGTTGACAGAGAGTGACTTTTCCAGTGATAGGTTGTCTTTACAGTCACTTTAAAGTGGTCTTAAGCACTCAGTTGCATCATCTTATGCTCTGAATTCAGATATTATAGAAAGTAAAACTGTTGAGTTGGGATAAAGGAAATAGATTAGGACTCTGAAGTAGATATAAAGCATGTACTTTCATGCCATTTAGAACTAATTCAAGAATATGAGATTTTACACCTACCCTCCTGGCTCTGCTGCAGTAGCTGTGTCAGCTTAGGAGCACCAAATTTCAGGAGTTACAAGTCTGCAACTTATGTTTACTGCCCCTTTGGTGACTATGTTGTCACTACTCCCCTTATCAGGGCATTGATCATAAGCATATTTGCTTGAAATTGCCCTGAAAAAGGCTCAGACAGATAGGGAAGCTTCCCCCAACAGCCTGGAAACGGATGAGGAAGCAATTCCTTATTATCTTCCAAGCTGAGTAGATGCGTTTAACATATGTCAGCATGTGGATAGAAAATATTATGCTAGCAGGCATGAATGAATTTAGGACTGCAAATCTAACTGTTTAAACAGGGGATATTCCTTATTTTGGCCATATTTATGACTGACTGTATCTAGGTTTTGGATGAGGCTTCACATTGTCAGTGTCTGCTCAGTGAGGAAAAGTCTGCCATGTTTCCAGTCTGGAGACAGAATGGTTTAAGTGAGCTCCTCCGTATCAGCCAGTCTTTTCTGAGAGGGAAACAGTAAAATCTTTTCCAAGGACCAGCTTGAAATATAGTGAAATAGATATGGAGGGAAAGAGTGCCAGAAACTCTCATGAACCTTGCATCAGGACTTTGTTATCTAATTCTAACTGTTCAAAGCTTAAGCATCTATTTTGAACTAGCAGATAGCCTTCTTCTGTAACTAATGGAAAGAAAAAAACATTGCCTTCAGGAACCAATATTACTGTGCCTATCTCAATGCTGTTGGGTAAAGAGGGACTACAGGCTTCTAATTTGGACTAGTTACCAAACTTTGGGCAGTTAAAAGTAGTGTAAGTCTGGGCTGAAATCTGGAATTCATAATTGTTGCCTAAATTTGGATAACTGACTGACTTCTCAGGAGTTCTTTCTTTCCTTCAAGTTCAATTCTTTCTTTAACTATGAGATTTTGGTTAAATAAAATGTAAAGGACACAGTTAGTTCTGCAACTTTCTGGAAGATATCTATTTCCTGTGATTATCTGCTCTGAATATTATGTCACTAAGTCATTTTGAACTTCGTTAGCCCTTTTCCATTACTGTATGTATAGTTGTTATACCGTATGTATAGCAACGATTGTAGAATTGATTTGTCTCTAGCTTTTGAATAATGTTTCACCCTGATTTCTGGTTTGGAAGTGAATGGAAGTTCTGTGTAGCCTTTTGGGAAATATCTGGGTGGGGAAAGGTTCAGCTTTTTGGCCAGCACTGAGGGATGGGTATCAGTTTATGCATTTCTGTGTTGTAAAGCTGTTGTTAACATGATTCTGTGTTCTGTTTTAAAGTATGTTTACACTAGGTCTATCCTGTGATGCAATAGCATGCTCCTAAGCCTAAGACAGGACAAAATGTATAACAGCTACATATCAAGTTGGTGTTTTTTGTTTTGTTTTGTTTTGTTTTGTTTTTTTTTGTACTAATGG
>JAOWBP010002052.1:32378137-32390637 GCA_028571105.1 Tragopan temminckii | reverse complement strand
CTCCATCATGCTCACAGTAAAAAAATGCTTTCCACATGTTCAGATGCAATTTCTTGTGTTCCAGTTTACGCCTACTTCCTCTTCTATCACTGGCACAATGACTGAATTCCGTTAAAGATGGAAAGGGTAGTTCTCTTTTCAGTGTATAAGTATGCAATATGCTATAGGGAATAAAAATAACAAAATAGATGCCTCTACGTCTGTGTGGTATTCCCTGGTATCTACAACTTGAATTCACCATAGCTGGCCCTTTCCATGAATCTGTTAATTGGGACTGCTGCTCAGTTTGTTAATTATTGAGTCCTACATTCTTTCCATAACACAGTTCCCCAGTCTGTACCTCTAGTCTTCATATTAAAGTATATGATAAACTATAGTGACGTGCTAGTACATGGTCTCATATTATTTGTACTATAGATAGGAAAACCTAGGCTTGGGTGCAGAAAATATGCTAGTGGTTCCTTCAAAAATTATATACAACTATTTCAGTAAAGGCCACAAGGTTTTCAGGAATGTCTTCTGCTGCAGTGGACTGGTGGTAACCCAAGCACAATATTTTTTGGAATTGCTTGTGGTCTGTCAGCACAGACTAAGTTATTGAGCAGGGACATGCGCTGAGACTGAATGGGCTGAAGTTTTCTGTCTCCAGTGAGCAGAACCTGGGCAATTTATATGAGTGACAGATCTGATTCTCAGAGAAAGTTCAAACTTATGCTAGCTCTATGACATATATATATATATATATATAAAGATAGCTTAGCAAAATAGCTTGAATTATGAAATCTTACAGGTGCTCCTAATTAGTACAGTTTTCTACCAGATAACTTAGTTCCCAGAGAATCAGAATGCTCAAAACATAAATATATGATGTTTTTTCCTTCTCTACATTAGTATGTGGCTAATATGTAGCCTGGCCTTACTGAGAGAAACTACTAGATAGTTAGAAATGCAGAGTTAGGTTATACCACACTTTTGCAATAGAGTTGTATTATATTTTAGTAACTTTGGCCTTTGTACATTTCATTTATTTACTTGATATTGCAATGGCAATTTTGGTATTTATTTATATACTGGACATGAACATGCAAAATATAAATATGTATATTCCAAACCCTGTGTACTAAATCCACAGGATTTAAAGGAAGGAAAATAATATAAAATAAGAGCATCAGCTGAGGCTTTCACTTCAGACTTAAATCATACCCTTTTATTTTGACAGGACAGGAGTTTGAGATTGATGTTACATGATACACGTACTACAATAAGTGCAAGAGAAAGATAAAGATGGAACTCTTTGTTATATTTTAACATTATTTTGTGCATTAGAAATTGATAGACCTCTAAATGGATGGTTTTGATTGGGAGTAGAGACCAAGATACTGATAAGAACATGCAAGTATGCACACACAGTTGGTTTCTCACTTGGTTATGTTAGCAGTTTTTTTGATAAAGTATGCTCTACTAGCAGCTGCAACACAGCATTTACTATAACCAACTAAAATCTTTGAAGATGTTGGATAAGAGTTATGACTTATGATGTCATTGCATTAACTGAGTTTTTACTTTCTTGATTTTCATAATTTGAGGACTTTTTTTTTCCCTTTGGTTTTTTTTAAATTTTTTTCTCTAATTCACAGGTTTCTTATATCTGTTAATCATTGGCTGACCAGAATTCTCTGTATTGCCTGTTTTGTTTGGGACCCAATGACTGATGCCTGCATCAAAATGTGTTACTGAGCTTCTTTGTGAAAATTAGTGGTATGACTGGTGTTGTTTTTTTGTTTTTTGTTTTTTTTTTTTTAAAGCAATGAACTCCCAGAGTGGCGGAGTCACTATCTCTGGAGGTGTTCCAGAAACCTGTAGATGTGGCGCTAAGGAACATGGTTTAGTGGTCATGGGGGGGGATGGGTCAGTGGTTAGACAAGATGACCTTAGTGGTCTATTCCAACATTTATTATGATTCTATGATTCCAAATGGTATGTACATATCTGAAAAGGAGGATTTAACTCTGTTTCTGATGTGATCCCTGGCCTTTAGTACTGCTAGAATTCAAACCCATAGTCCAAAATTTTACTGTTGTGCTATATGTATGAGCAGGACAGCACAAAACTACATGGAGATGTAAATACTCTGTTGCTTCTGATGAAACTAAGGTTCACTCATAAAAAGACTTTGTAGTACTGACATTATGGAACCGTGGTAAGAATCCACAGACAAAGATCAGTTGTCTTGGAGATGTGTTTAAATCCTGACAAGTCAGTCCAATTGCAAATTGTCTTCACATGCCAGTTATTATCTGATAGGTGTTTTGTTTGTTTGTTTACTTGTTTAAGAATTAGAGATGATAAGGAGCCTGAAGAAATGTCCTTTAAAAATAGTTATAAAATGTGTTTTATTTACTTCCAAGGTAGTTATTTTAACAGACGGTAGTCCGAAAAGTCTTAGGTTGCTTTCAGAAAGGGTGTCAAATAGGAGCACTTATGAATTTAATTTACCTTTCAGACAAGCATTGACAGACATTCTCTGAGTTAGTGGAGAGTGAATAATTAACACTTAGGTTTTGGTGTGACGTTTAATCAGACTAACCTTTCTAATCAGCTTGTGCTGAGTGGTGCTGTTATAGCAAATTGATTGCCAATACAGAGAATGCTGTAATGCCACATTCATAACCTGGTGGCAGGGTCATGAAGCCAAGAAGCTGCTGGGGATAAGTAGTGGTAAGAGAAGAGGGAAGGACAACATGCTTCCCAGAAGGCTGCCTGGCAACGTCATCTCTCTTGATTCACACAGACTTTATAGCTCTTCAGAACTGGACAGGAGTTTCCTACCTCCGACATGTCTTTCATCGCAAAGAACTGTCCTTGAAAATCTTTAGGATGTTAATTCATAAGCTTCCTGCTGTTTTGATGGTAGACTTGCCTTTTTCATCAAGGAACAGCACTTCTATTCAACTGGTGAGCACATAGGAGACAAAACCCTTGAGCAAAGACTAAAACATTCTGTATTATAAACAGAGTCTTCAGTGTGATTTCATCCTTTCTGCCATCACTGATATCAATCATTAGTCTTCTATAGAGACTTTTCTCAGTTGTTGATAAGGCAAGAGTTAACTGGTATATCAGAGGCTTTTAGCAGAATAGAAAGTTCTGAGAAAAAGATTGGTATATGAAGTCAGAAACTCAGAAATTGGTGTTTGCAAGATATTTTGCAGCCTTAAGGAAACTGTTACTATCTCATGATACCAGTATCCAGAATTCACCTTGTTATTTATTTTAAACAAGTCTGCTTGAACTTGGAAAAGCAGGACATTAAAGATGAAAGATTGTCTAGGTCTATATCTTTTTCAAAGAATTTTTCTTTATATCTCATACTACTTATTCATGGGGGAGAATGTATCTTCTAGATGAAAGAACTTGACCTATTTCATTCATGATATTTCATGTCCCTGTCATTCTTTGGTGATGATGTACATTTCATTCATGTGCATGTAGTGGATGACAAATGGTATAGCTACAGCATGCCATTATCTTTACATCCCAGCAAAAACAGACTCCACAACAAAGTGTGGGAGGAATGACGCAATGAAACAGTCCAGTTATCTTCCACAGCAAAGTGCGTTTGATTTTGTGTGACAGATCAAAGTCGGGTCTGTATCAGCAATTGTAAAGCACCATGTTCTGCCCTACCCTACCTGGTAGCTGTGCTTTATGGCAGTGGTTGGAGAGCATGACATAACACAAGAACAGGAGTTAGATTCATTCATGGCAAATGAGTGGTTGCACTGAGAGCATGGCAAGCAACTGTTTCTACCACAGAAGCTGGACTGTAAAGCCTGAGACGGATGTAATTGTGCAGAATAGCAAGAAAATATCAGAATCAAAACAACTGCATAGTTTGATGTAGTAATGATTTGGCTATCCATTACTGCTTTTTTTCTTGACACAAGGAGCAGTGGCTGCATAATGCAGCACAACATAGCAGTGACTGCTCTTCATGGCAGTGCAGGCTTTGCACTACAATAATTCCTTACACTTTGCTTTCCATACACTGATCATTACTTCTCCTTCAAGCACTTTCTCATTGTATCACTGATTCTACTCAGCCAGTACTCATCCTTTATAGATGGAAAAACAAAAGGGAAATGTTCTTGTTTTGAAAGAGAAGCCTGTAGTTAGCATGCTGAAGAGTGGTTTCATATTCATTTTACAACTTCATCACTTGTTCTGTATACAGCAATGTTACATCCCATTCACAAAAGAATCATAGAATGGCTTAGGTTGAAAGAGACCTTAAAGACTGTCTAGTTCCAGCCCCTCTGTCATGGGCAGGGCTGCCCTCCACCAACTCAGCTGCCCAGGGGCCCATCCAACCTGACCTCGAGTGCCTCCAGGGATGGGACACCACAGCTTCTCTGGGCATTTTGTACCAGTGCCTCACCACTCTGTGAGTAAAGGATTTCCACCTAACAAAAAACATAATTTTCCCCTCTTTTAGTTTAAAGCCATCCCCTCTTGTCCTATCACTATCAGACCATATAAAAAGTCAGTCTCCATTCTGTTTATAAGACCCTCTCAAGTACTGGAAGTCTGGAATGAGGTCTCACCTCACAGAAACAAATTGTATGATAAAAGTTAAGCAGTACAGTTTCTGCCTTACAGATATTTACACAGAATGCTCATTAACTTGTCAGAGTATCTAGAAACTGAAATCTTTACACAAGAGAAAGTGAAGACTGGAGATACCCCTCAAAGTAGATCAGTTTTCTAGTTATTTCACAAGTTCTTTTTATTTTCCATCTTAATACGGGACATCATTTTTTAGCTTTATCAACCTTGTATTTTCATACGCATAACAATATTTTCAGAAGTCATGCAAAAATGTTCTATTCAGCATGTAGATACAGAGACAGAATATAGATAGGAGAGTATGTAGTTTTTCTCTTTTCAGAATTTATAGGGCACTGGTTAAATATTTTTTTTGCTACTTAATAGTACAAAATAAAATACTTGCACATGAGATATGGTGTAGAATAGCAATCATTTCAGTACAAGCAGAACGAAAACTCAGGCAAAAAGTGTAAAAAAGCATAGTGTGTATTGAAGAGGTGCTAAAAAAACCTGTGAAATGGAAAATATCTGTTATTATGTAGATAAAGTAATATATGTTACAACACTCTAGAGAAGTAACCCATGTGTAAAACCAGGAAGGGAAACTACTTGCAGATAAATGCTGTTTTGCTAAGCCCAGTGAAAGGTTAGCCCTATATTTGTGTGTGTGTTCCTGTGTTTATCCACACAAGTCGCCAACAGAAATGACTTTTGTGTAAAATGGAACAACAATTATGCAGGGTCAAATCCTCAGGTTTTGGTCTTCAAGGCTGAATAAAGAAGTTTGGAGCTAAACCTGGGTGGAACCAATAATATAGTGGAAGAAAACTCCACAGACAAAGGGTTTCACCCATAGACTATAATATTTAATTTTAAACATGAACAATGTATTATCCAAAGTTTATCTTGGAATAAAATGGGAATAAAAAAAATAGAGGTTGGTAATGAAATTTCATATTAATTTGGATAAAAATGTCATATTAGGAAACTGAAGGACACTTCCTATTCCCTGTGAAGGAAAATAATATGAAACAAAATAAAGCATTTTGCCATGTACTTTAAGCCAGATGTTTACACTGGCTTATTCATTATCACGTTCATTATTGCATTTATTTTGCATCGATTATTCATAATGATTGACTATGAATGTCTTCCTGTTTAGATTTTATGGATGGTTTATCCCTTACTATCTTCTATCATCCATAATGTTGTCTTTTTGGGGCATAATAATGATACTCTTTATGAAATAAGAAACAGATAGATGACCCGATCTTTAAAATGCTTCAAGAAAATAAAATCACTTTAAATGGAACTGTAAAAATAAATGTAACCTATCTCAATGACTTTAGAAACTGTTCTTAGAATTTCAATTAAAATAAAAGTTTCAGTATTTTAAATCCAATTAATAGTTTAATTGGTTTTAAACGTGACAGTAATAAACAGAATTTTTCATTCTTATATTTATTTACTGTTGTCTAGAGACTAATCACAGAACTCATATTAGATAATTTTAAAAATAAAAGAAACCACACTAGCGGTAGGATTGAAATGACAATGATAAAGGGCTTGGGTATCAAAATTAAACATTCATACATCTGTTTCCAATAAGCTGACAAAAAACCTTTTCTAACATTTTCTAACAGTCAATCTTTCAGCCATCTCTCTACAAATGAAACCAGAATTAGAAGTATATTTACCGTAACTCTGGTGACGATAAATGTTGTCCTGTGAAAAAACAAAACAACAAAACAAGGGACAGAGAGTAAGTAAGAGATGAAACATTACTTCAGATTATTCACAAAACTGTTTTTCACAGCACTAGGGACAAGGAGCTATTTAAGTTACCTTGTTAAGCAACACAAAACTTAGAGCATTTTAGGAACTTTGGTGGTTCCTTGCCTAAAATAATAGATTTACAGTCAGTTTATGACCTTTCCAGCTTTTACATCCTCTGTTTGTCTTGCTTGTGTTCTGTTAAACAAGAAAAGTGTTGTGACCCATAATTGCAGGCAGATTCACAGCAGGTTTTGAGGAGCTTTTTTTGCTGCAGTGTCCAAGCTATCTCCATCTGCTGCTGTCTTGTGTGCTTCCCACAGGGGGACCTGGCTAATTTTTCAGTCAATTAGCAGAAGGGTTGCTTTTGTTCTCCAAGTGCACCCCCATGGGCTTCTCTTACACCCTGGACACAGCATTCAGATGCTGGGAGTTTTCAAAAAGCATATCATGTTATTTTTTTTCTGCTGACCTTTGTGACATTGTTGGACAAATGCTGTCTCTTGTAATCATAGGCACCTAAATTAAACTGTGTAGACTAACTTTGGAATGCTTTTAATACAAAAATTAATAATACATGTAGCAATATCTTTTCTTGAATGATTTCTGAAATCTTGTATGGAAGCCTAGTGTTACTTTTTTTTTCCTTCAAGAAAGAACCATTAGACATACTAATACTTCATCATTATAATTATTTCCTATATATTTTACCTTCTTAGTTAAGAAGTTTTCTAACAATTGTTGTTGCTATGCATGTTCTAAGAAAGAACATTTAATTGTTGACTGCAAACCTCACACATCTCATTTCAATGAAAAGTACTTATACATTGAATGAAACAAAGAGCTTTATGTGTCAGATCTAATTGTGCACGTGCATGTTTACATCCTTGTGTAGGTAGAGGGTGGATAATACAAAAATTATATAGTGGTTGGATAATAACCTGATAGCCAGGCTCCTTGTGTATTCTTTGTGTTGCTTTCTATGAATTTTAATCAGGGTTTGGCAAACATGCACTCTTTGTAAGACAGAAAATGCTGTTATTTCTCTATAATGAAATATTACTAGATCTCTGGGAAAAAAAAAAAAAAAAAAAGGTCAGTTTTTTCTTCTGGAAGAATATAGTTTGGCTAACAGAAAGCAATATGCTTTAAGTCCCCAGTTTATGCACATTTCCTAGGGAGTGCTATCTTGCCTAGGCATTCCCGAGCCTAATCGGCTTCAAGAAATTTTGAACATCAGTTTGCATATGATATTCTCCATGTCCTGTAGAGACCATTCTTTACAGTGAGAGCATATAGAATTCTTTTTAATTGCAATGCTGAGTGCTTTAACTCTGATTTCCATCTCTGATGCAAATGTGGATCAGCGAGGGTATTTTTCCTTCTCTTCAGTTCCACAATCAAGCTGCTACTCTTTGCAGTAGGATATCGAGTGAGTTCGTTTTCCAGTAACCTTTCATCTGCCCAGCCTCTAGGCTATATCTTTCTATAGCTAATAAATATACTTTTTCTCAGTGTTAAGCAATAAAATATTCACTGGGTCTGAGCTGGGGTTAACAGATTTCTGAAAATTTTATTGCGTGACAGCCTGTCCTGCATAATCCCCTCAGCTGTCTCATGTTCTGGGGCAGAAATGATCTTATGTGTCACTCTAATAGTCTAGAATTACACTTGTATCACTGTCACCAGCATATGGGGCTGTGTATACCCCTAGGCCCAGCTCCCTCTCTTTCACGGCATTTAAAATGATAACATTTGGCAAAGCCAGTTTTGACAGAAAGTGAACTCTCCTTTCCGCGTGTGTGACAAAGCTGGCCACCGGAGGCCTGACACTGAGCAGCCAATCATCGTACTCTTTACTGGGTAATGATCGCAGCTTTCGCTCCCCTTAATAACTGTCTCGGTGCGATGGGAGGCCTGAGTGCACGCCTGCACTTAATTATACAGTCTTCATCTTAAGTGCCTTATTCATGTGAGGGCTTTGGCTGTTCAGGCGGTAACATAGCTTTTCCTTTTTCCGTGCTGCCGCAGCATACTGATTGCTGGACAGGCGATAGCAGAGGGAAGGACCTCAGGGAAGTCATGGGCAGGAAAGCAAAACACTGTGTATACACTCAAAAGCAAAATAATTTTACAGAATTTATCATCATGATGAACCATCATAATAAATCTCTGAATGTACTGCACTGCTAAAGGCGGCTGTTAAAGGTGGTATACCTCCTGTTTACAAAAGCTTGAGAGAAGAAATAAAAAGAACTCATGGCAAAAGAAAAGAAATTAAAAATGAAGAAGTAGCTCTCTTAGTGTGAGGCCTGAAAGGTCATCTTTTAACATAAGCAAAATAAAATGTGGTACCTCAGCAACACAGTGCTCAGATGAGCCTCTAAGATATGTCTGCTAAACTAGCAGGTAGACAATTCTGCAATGCAAAACTTGTGCAAATAGCTGTTCTTGGCAGCAGGTAAGATGAGGGTGTAAGAAGGATGTTAGGCACTGCTAGGCAGATCAAATCAATATTTTTTTTCCCATCCAGTCAATTTTAATTCAGAATTTGCATTTGGAGAATATTTTCTTCTTAAAGTTTACTTTCATGGTTCTAAAATGTTGTGCTTGTGCAGGAAGCCCTGACTCATTTTCCCATTTCCCCTTTCCTTCTCCCATAATGCATCTTGTCTGAAGCTTGGACCATTCCAACTGGATGATTTTACTCAGTTGTGTTTTGCTCTGGTCTTAATGTGTATGAATTTCAGGCTAGAAATTAAAAAAGAAGAGTAAAGCTTCCATTCTTTTATTTTCCTTCTTTTTCCCCCTCCCCCTAGTTTATTTATTTTTATCCAGTGGTCTTAGCACAATTTTATTTTCAACCATTTTCAGTATATTTGTACATAGCATTGTCTGATTTTGTCCATGCCAAGGAAATGACCCCTTCCATTTTACTTATTTCCAGGCGTTGATTTGGAAACATCTGCAGAGGTTCCTCATTTTTCTTGAATTCCTGTTTTAAAAAAGGAAGAGTTGTCTTTACTGAGCTGTTTTTCATTACTAACAGACAGTGAAATGAGCTCCATAGCCAACTACTTTCAGGGTCTCATTTGAACTTGGAAAAGTGAGACATGTTCAGGATTATGACAGTTTCATGGAGGTCTGGCAAATTGAATCATCTCAAAAGGTGGAAGGATAAAAAAATTGTCCTAGAAAATTAACTTGTAAAGATGTTGAGTAATCATCTGAACTGTCCGAAATTTGATTTTAACCAAATTCCAGATCTTTTGTGTTTCAGACAATTCTTTTTCTACAATGGCAATCTCTTAGGGCTTACCACTGCACAACCTGAAACCCAATGATATGGCTGCATGAAGTGCAATGCTGAATGATCTCTTTTGTAGGACTATAGAGATCTCATTAACATTAATACCATTTGTGCAGAACCTTAGGACAATGTGAAGCAGAGCCTTAAAAAACATGCATTCATCCACAGATGTGCACTGAAATTTTAAAGACGTGTACTGGATTGTTAGGAATATGCACACTGAATTTTAAGCAAATCCCTGAAGTTTCTGGTGCCACTGCTGAGCGCTACTTTCTGTGCTATATGCGCCAATTTTCATGAGGAGTTTAACGCAATGGTATGAACTATCAGCCTGGCACAACTCAGGACATAATTCTACCCACTGATGCACAAGGAATCCCTCTCTGCACACTCATTAATTCTCCTTATTGTGATTAATAATCCTCAGCTAAATGGTGATGGTGAAACTAGCATATGCATGACTCTGAATGTAGATTCCCACTACTATGCTGCCCTGTCAAGCTTTGTACAATTTTTACTGTTATTGAAAAACAAATGATGACTTCAGACCATTGCTCTTTGTGATAAAGTCAAATATTCCTCTGTCTTATAGTGGAGAAAGTAGTAATTTTAATTAAGATTACGCACCCTGAACTTGTCCTTTCTATTACCTGGTGCCTGTGTATGATTGCGTGTGTTCATTTAGATATATGTAGGTGGCTCCAAAAGTAATGTCTCCTATTTATTTCCATGGAAACTACAACAGATACAAAAAGCACAATAATACTATTGGATAGAGAAAATTCTCAACTACAAAACACTATTTTTCAACACAGTCACAACCATTAACTACACATTTTCACCATCAATGAACAAGAGCCTGCATGTTGCACTTGTAAAAGTCTGCAAGGCTGTCAAAACGTGGCTTGTCTGTCATGCCGATTTTGCCACTGCTGAAGTGCAGTACCCACTGACTCACTATGCTCACATCCACTAGTTGATCTCAGCAAGTGTCAACGAATGTCAATGGATACAATTTTTTCCACATGGAGGAATTCACTGCCACACCTTTGGTTCATCTGCACTTCCATGTCAGACACCAATTTGTCTGGCCACCTCTCTGCTGCAATCTGTCACATGGCAACAAAATGTAATGGAATACTGGTGGAAAGATCCTACTGCCATATCAACATCTGCCTCTGATGTTGTGGGTGAGTATATAGGAGGCATTACTTTCAGAGCAGCTCTAGTAATTTTGGATACAGTTTTTGAAAACTTTCTAAAGAATCTTTGCTATGTGATATCTCTGTCTTTTTCAGAAGCAAAATGGAGCCTTTTTTTTTTTTTCTTTATCTCCTTAGTAAATGTTTACTTGGGGTCTGTTGTTTACTACTATTGTTTACTTCATGAATGAATAGCACTTAGAAGCTTTTTAAAGTGTCAAAAGGAGGGAGAAGAATGTAAGGCAATTGGAATGAATTTTACATTTGTCTTTTTAATATTGTTTTTTTTCTGCTATTTAGTATGGAAGCAAAAAAGTGGCTGAGAGGAAATGGAATGGTTTGGTTGGGTATGTAGTCAGAAACCATGATGTCCAATGACATGTAATCGAAGTTATTATTTAAAGAACAACATAGCATGCTTGAAAGTGGAGTATCAGAAAAAGCAAAAAGCAGTAGTTTTTATATTAATGAACGATCAAACAAGGAATATAAATAGTCCTCAGAAACAAAACATGAGATTATACAGACTTTTTACAAGTTAATTTTTAACTAGAATAATGGTAGAATGAATAAGCAGCCATTTTTGGAATAATGAATTAGTAGGGTAGTATAATATACTAACATTTTGCTTTGGCTTCTGCACACTGATGTAAACAATACCAAACAGAAGATTGTTGTAAATTCTTGTAAATATTGTGCCAGCCTTTTTGATCCTCTGTATACTGGGATTACTTAAGGAAATGTAGCAGTTAACCAGTGTAATGTGATTTGTGTTCACATTTGTGTATGAGTTAAATCCTTGTCCTGAAACGGATTAATCTCAGGAAGTTGTTCCCAGTTATCAAATATACTCATAGATTAACTTGTAACAAGAAATTATGTTACCAAAAGTTAGATAGACAAGATAAAAATGTTGTGTAACAGTAGGAGAATATCCACTTGTGATTTCTTAAGTTTGTTGTATTTGATTGATACAGAGTATGTCACAATTTATCTATACCTTATGAGAATTCCTTTTGCTGGTATGTCGTATCTCTGCTTGAACAGAAGTGACTATCCAGACCATAATAGGAATGATACTGGAGGAGAAATATAAACTGTGTTAGGACCAGTTCAGATGAGGTAAGTGATAGTCACTTGATTCTAAAACAAGTGTATGATGTTGAATTGTGTCAATGAAGCTGATGAACGAGGGGGAATTATAAAGTCCACTACTCTGTTTAAAAGGAAAAGTATGTGTAGAGTATAAAAATAAAAATGCTTTCTGTGGCAGGAGGCTGGAGTAGCAACTGTGAGAAACTGTGAGAAACAACTATTAATATGATTGAAAATGTTTGGTATTCTTTATGCTTGTATAGAGTTTTATCACTGTTATGATGATGACTACAGCTTTAGTTTGTTACACCTGGTTATTAAGAGAAGAGCGTGAGTAAAAAGGATTTTACTAGTCCAGGAAATAGAAGTGCTGCAAACTACAGTCTCAGACAGAACAATATTTCCTTTGAGTCTTAGCTTATGGAAATCAACATTCCTCAGTAGAAAGTGAGGAGGATATTGCATAAAAATCTTAGGAAGAGGTAGAAGCATCAGCCTATTGGAATTTCAGT
>JAOWBP010002052.1:32344147-32354307 GCA_028571105.1 Tragopan temminckii | reverse complement strand
TGGAAAATCAATAAATCAGAATAAAATCTGGAGAGATTTAGTTTATGAGTATGGTCCAGAAAAGTCAGTTGCAACAACTGTAATTCTCCGGAGAGCATTGACAACCTGGATCAAGGCAACTGAATGTGAAGTGGAAAGTAGTGATGCAATAAAGAAGAAAAGCTGACGGAGGTCTAAAACCAAAACAAAGACAGTAACTGTTTGGAAAGGAGCTACAAATAAGGAGGTCCGTCATTATAAACTACTGTGCAGATCTATTTTGGGGATGGAAGATGTGAAGACAGATCTCCAAACTAGTAACACGAAATATGAAGGAGGAAAGTCAGACTGAAGATAATATCTCCAAAAGAAGGATGCTTCTATTAAAACAGACATACACAGAAGCCTATGAGGTCATTATGAGTGACCTCTTGCCACAGGTTCCAACCAGTAGTTTCATACCTACTTCCAATCAACCAAGGCAGCTCTTACAGTAGCCACAAAGATGCTCACTTGTCCAGCAACATGCTTCCAATGCAGCAACCTATTCTCTCATGCTCATATAAGATATCCTTCCTCCAATTTATCAGAGGGCACTATTCACAAGCCAGACATGAGTTATTCTCTGAGACTGTTCCACTACACCTACATATACATCTGAAAAAACCATATTGCAAACTTTCTCAACAACTCTACGGAAGTAAGATCAAATCTTTAAGGGAGTGGTGTCTTATTATAGAAAATCACAAGACAGTGCCCATTATGCACAAAAGAAGGCAGAGGGAAGGATCGAGCTTACCAGACCAGACTTCACTCAATTTCCTCATCTTTCAGAGGTACTCTTGATGTATGTATACCACACTTCCACAACTAGTCCTGTCCCTGATGTCTGAACATGAGGATGAACATGGATGTAAGCCCAGAAATTTCTCTGACAAAGAACTGTGGATTATCAAACTCAACGAGAAATAACCAGATCAAGAGCTGTGTCCAAGGAAAATCTCACAACCTTATCCATTCTGGACACTTTCTTATGAATAACTGGGCAAACTGCCCAAAGCCTGATCTGGTTAGAATTGCACATCAGGTTTATACATTTGACAACAATAAAATATTTTTGTGCTTTCCAACATATGTTTGTTCTCTGGCCTTGAGGTCCTTTGGGACTACTCTTAATTCTGCTGCAGTTTCCCGTCTTCCCTGTGAGATCTGTATGCATATGCTATGATCCTGGGAGATGAGAACTTCTGCACATTCAGGTTTGTGAATGGTCTCTCAGAGACAACCTGTGAGACAACCTGTGAGCCTCATGTCTAATTCCAAGGACAGTTTAGAAAAAGATGCCAGTCAAGTGCAACAGAAGTGGGATCTCTGGGATCAGGGATATGAGAAGCTGTGCTTCTTTCAACTGAGAGGAGCAAAAACAGCACCTTTCTGCCAGGCTCTGGAACCAATGGAATGAGCAAATATTGTCAGGCAAAGCAGCAGTATTCTTTTATTTTTCTGCACGGATCAAGACTAGCAGCAAACTGGCCAAGCTGACAGGCTGTTATGCCTGCAGTGATGGTTTAGGGCAGCATCCTATTAGTCATCCTCTTCCAAAAATTCCATCAAATGACATCCATATACCCTCAATAGTGAGTTGAAGAGTATATTTCCTGATGTAGAGGGATGATGGAGGCCAGCACTCAGTGGAGAATTCTTTTTTCTTGTGGGTTCAAATAAAGTTTTAAAATGCAATTTGCTTCAAGAGAGGAAGTAGAGACTGTTTTTAGTTTGGAGCAGGGAAAGGAGAGTAGGAGCATGTAGACATGAAGGCTTGGTGTAGAGGACAGAATGCTGTTCTTACAGTAACAATGGAAAACCTTCTATCTGCTGAAAGGATGCAAAGGAGAGGTAGGTAGAAAATGAGAGTATTATCTGAAAGGGAAGGTGAAAACTGAGATAGAAGTCTTGAAGATAGGAATAGGCCCCAAAGAAAGGTAGTGAAGTTGATCAGTAAACACCTATATAGTCTTTAGCTGCAGTTCTTCCATTTCAGGAGCACTATTGAAGCAACATCCAAGGTCAATGAACATAAAAATATGAGTGTTTATTGTCAGAAGAAACCTAAGCAGACAGTAACTTTGAAGGTAAGAGTCAGTGCCAACGATACAAGTGATAGAAACCTTGCATTTTATGTGCCCAAGACCCAAAGGACCTGCGCTGGAGGCATGGAAATCACATGGTATCCAAGGGTTCTTTCTGCAGAGACTGATCAAACTTAATTGTTTTCTCAGAGCTTATAAGTTTATCAAACAAATGTAGATAGACTCAATACTATAAGCCAACATATTAACTTAAAAAGGAAAAAAAAAAACAAAAAAACGCAAAACCAACATCCAGTGGTGAGGATGAGAATAAACACACACACTACTTACAAGGTGAAAGCAATCAACAGAAACAGGTTTGTTAGTAAGAACAGCATTTCTCTTACATTCCTCTGACCCCACATATAGCTCGCAAAAATTAGTAAGGGGTGGGCCTAGGCAGACTGTCAGCCTTGCTCTGCCTAAGAATGGTGCACATTTGGGCATTCTGAGGAGCACACCAATCCTGCTTTCACACTGCTTCTGAGACAATCTTCATATCCAGATAGCAGGCACAAAAAATGTAAGGCATGATCAGGCTTTGTGAGCTCCCTGGTGGATTTACCACAGATTACCAGAAATATACAAATTTCCTGTGTTCACAGTAAATCATCTCCTTTTACCTCTTGTTCACATGTAATTGCTTAGACTCACAGATAAGTTATTCTGAGCAAGGCCTGAGGGAATAATTTCTTTCCTCTCAAACATACACGTACACACATATACAACAATAGAAGACTACATAAATTTAAAAAAAAAAAATAGTTGGTGTCATGAATCAGTTGTTTCCTCTTCTGTTTTACTGTTTTCATTTCTTGTATACAGAGAAAATGGAACTTGAGAAGGAACGTATATGTGCCCTCCAGTTACTACTCTCCAAAGAAGGATGCTGAATGAAAGCATCACTATGCCCTTCAGGTTCTAAGATGTAAGCCACAGAAGACACAGACGTTGTACATGTCCATAACTGATTCCTTTAATCTCTTTCCTTAGCATTCCACTATTTTAATTCTACCTTGAGACATCTTCTCTGCTAATTTCTTCATTGTATCCCACTCTCTTTTTCAAAATGACACCCTGTTTTGTTCTCTTTTGTTCTTAAATTTTCTTTCTGATAAAAAAGAAAAGGAGGGGGGAGAGGGTTTTGTTCTGTTAAATTTATCAGTATTATTTAATTAATTTTCTCAAGCATGTTCCAAACTGCTGACAATCTGAGAAATAGTGATTTTTTTTATATCCTCCTAAACCTCCCACGTCACACAACCTAAAACATGCCTGGTTCAGATGAAGAAAGCATCCATTTTCCCTTTTCCTCTGTACGTACAGGAATACCACATGTGTGGACATAATTATCATAACCTCACTTGGCAACAGGATTCTTTAAAAGGTTTAAAATCTCTTCTAAAACAAGCTTTTCATTTTCTAAAGTGATATTATTTTACATATAGCTTCGCACGTGAAATAGCAAATTATTTATACTTTTATTCAAAAACTGGAAGGATTTGTTTGGCATTAATAGAAAATTGTTCCTTAAAAAGTATGTTTATATTTTTTAAAAAGCCCAACTCCATTATTTTTTAGATTGTAGTTTCACTCAATATACAACACAATTTTCAATAATGAGACCAACTGTAGTTTTCTTGGTCCATTCATAATCACTGAAATACATACAGTAATTTCAAAAACATTATTGAAGGTCTAAAAATAATCCAAAAAAAAAAGTAAGCAACTTGATCATAAGACCTAAGTCTAAAGGAAGTCCCTCACACTGATTTCAATGACAACAAGCATAATTAGTAAATATCAGATTGCTTTTGCTCACATCAGTTATGTTTGAAGCTATGTTTTGGGAGCTGATGATACTGTTGTGAATATATTACAAGGCTGATGGGTTCAGTTTAAAGGTACTGGCCCTGGCTCCGGCTCCACCAGACATCTGCAGCCCCTGCAAATCTTTGAAACATCCCCTGAGTACCTGAGTCTCTGTGGACTGAAAATCCTAATTTCCAGGCTCAGATTCTCATTTCTGCCATAAACAAATGAGGTAACTTGAGGAAACCACTTCTCTACCTCTATGCCTCTGTCTCCTGCTAGTATCACAAAGGCAGAATTTCTTTGCTACCTTTTGTTCAGATCTCATCTTATAGAATTTCTCCTCTTCTAGCACAGCAAATTTCTTCTATGTTATACATTGCCATTTTTAAGCAGATTCCAGGTACTGTTGTTGCAAGACACAGCAAAATACTAATCATTCCCCCTGGGACTGTGTGTCAGAGATGTTTGGTCTTTGATAGCCTAAAAAAAAAAGCAGAATGTTTTTATTTGGGGAAAGTGCTACTATTATAGCAGAACCAAAAACTGATTGTTGAGAATGAAAAATAATGGGGAAAAAAAAAAAAAAGAGAGAGAGAGAGAGACATAAGAAAAAAGAGGAAAAAAAAAAAAAAGATCCTTAGTTTAAAAATAAGACATTGAGACATTGTGGGGTAGTTTATGTGGTACATCTTGTCTTTTGTTCTGAAAGAGCTGGTAAAAGACCCTAGGAAATGCAGTGTGGTAAAACTGATTCACAGTGTGCAATCATGCAACTTGCATATTCCCACTACTGCTTGCAGTTAACGTATGGCATTTCTTGAAATCATGCTTAACAAACATATTTTTAAGGCCTTCAGCTACAGTATTTCTATCAGACAGACAATAATCTGAATTTGAATAGCAGACCTGCTTGTTATTTATTTTTTATCATTATTCTCATTTTACTTTACAGCACCTAGAATTAATACATGCCAAAATCCCCTTTGCAGTCACAGACGATGAGTGCAAACATTTCTTTCCAGCCAAGTGCCACAGTTCCTACATTATATTATTCTAAATGGATGTTTATTCTTGCGACTGCTGTGAGGTGAATTGCTAATATTTGATTATCAATAGTGATGTCACTAGGCAAATGCAATTGTATCAGAGGGATCAGCCCAAAGTCAAAACTGAAGTTTACAAGGAATGAGATGAAAGAAATCGATCTGAATAAAGAGAGGGCAGTACTATGAGGCTCTGCTGTGGTGGACTTGCTAACCCTAAACCCTTCCACCTGAATTCTAACAAGTAAATCAAAGCACTTGTATCTGGATCAAGGCACTTTCCAGCTTTGCTTTAGTGACAGGGGAATGGGCATTACCCAGAAGCTGCAGGGTGATGTTCAGACGCAGCTAACAAACCACCAGCTCAGCTTTTCTTTTCCACAGGGCAAGCACTCTAAATGCTCCTCCTCCCCTTAACTTGCTGAAACTTGCAGCTGTGATTCACAACCTGACCAACAGTGATAGATAACAAACCACTGACCTTGAGGGCGGCTTTGTGTGTCAGCCTTCTTATTGCATTGAGTCACCGCACTCCTCGTGTGTGTTATTTTAAGTAGCACATTTATCAGCCAGTACCAAACGGAATACGTGGCCATGTGTATTTTATTAGTAGATTTTGAGTATTCAGGGGAGGGAACAGAAAAAAATCAATTTTTTTTCGAAAAAGGCTTTAAGGTTCTGACACACTTTAAAAATCTCCTTGTTTTCAGCTACAACATAAGGAATCTATATGGATGCTAATATGTTTGCATTTGTAGCTTTTCCAGACTTTTTTTTTTTTCTCTCAACAAACTACAGTATAGCAATGTCAGAAATATACCATTCCCCATAGCAGAACACATCTGTGGTGAATCTGCACAGAAGCAATTAATTTCCTTGTGGTATTTTTACACTGGAGGCTTAATGCAAGTCCCCATTATACAAACAAAAAGCTCTAGACAGCTCCTGCTGCCTGATAAAAAAAATAAAAAATAAATAAATCAGATTGAGAAGGGCTGTTTGGCCTAGGACTGCTACAGGCAATGACTTGTAATGAGGCATCCCAACACTAATTATGAAGCTTATTAAAGAGAATTGTCTAAGTTGTACTAAAGTGCATGCTATAATCGCGTTAAGGAAGGCATACAGACTGAACTGGGGTCCTCCAGTTTCTTCTCTTTGACAAGTGGACCCACTGCTTAATGAAGCCAGTTTGGGTCTCCGTTTATCACAGCAGTGTTATTGTGCTTGGCAGACTGGTCAAGATGAATTTGATGGAGAGGCAGGTGAGAATCCCAGCAGCTGGGTGATAATTCACACATCATAGCCTTCCCAACTAACTAACATCTGCGAGGGAATGGGCCAAGGGACTGTCAAAAACAAATACTTCCAAATGAGGATTTTATCATTAAACTTTTCCCAAATCTTTGCTAAGGTTGAAAAAGCAATATTTCAGTGTACTGTTTCAGAAAAAAAAAAAAAAGAAAGAAAGAAAGAAAGAAAAAAGATTAATAAAGATGTTAGGAGGCTGAACTGCTGTGAGATTTGTTTAATTATTCCCCACAGTACTGCCCCAGCAATCTGCTGACATTTAGCCCCGACCTTGCAAATCCTCAGTAAATATTAATATATCAACTCAAACAGGGACCGTTGTTTTATTGGTTCACGGAGCTCAGAGAGATTCGCCACAGCAGTGAAAAATAATGTGCAGAACTGAGGAAGAACGGCTCCTTTGATATCACCTTCTGCTGCACACATGTGCTGGGAGCATCAACAAAATGGAAATTCTGTTACTTTGCCACAGCTGTAGAGTGACACTTCAGATGCCTTTGCTTCCCTTTGTACAGCCTGCTGGAATAATCCCAAAACCACAGTGGCAAGAGATTAGAAAACACACACGCGCGCGCACACACACACATAGGAAGACAGAGAGAGAGGGAAGGAGAGAGAGAGAGAGATCACATTTTATTATCTGACACAGTGGAAATTTTAATAATGGTAAGCTCCCATCTTAAAACCTAATAAGCTTTGCTCAGAACAATGAGTGCACTAATAAGAGCCAATGAGAGCTAGGCACAATCCACTGGCATCTGTTTACTATGGCAACTTTACTATTTGCCACATAAACTTCTTTTTTCTCCAAACAGTTGCCCCCATTGGCTGCCTCCAAATGTATTTTACGTGCCTACCAGTCCTCACAAACCCTGACAAAATACACCCAATTTATTTTCTCCCTTTTATTTGCTCGCCTCAAATGTAAATGTACGTTATTAAAGTATCTTCTCATAACAACACTGCCATTACCAATTGGCAAGTGTTTGATGTGGGTCAACACTGCATCCAGAATTCTTGGGTTTAGGGGAAAGGGCTGCTGTGCAACATTTGGCATTCAGATGTATTGAGCTGCAGAGTTAATGCGTGATTAATTTTATTCATAAAAATGTTAATCACTTCATTGTGAGATCTTTTTAGCATTCTGCGTACTGAGCACCTTTTAACTTCTTTTTCACACAAGCCCACAAATGTATTTAATATTTTCAAACATTCTGTTATTACCAATAACACTGCTAATTAAACATACATTTAAAATGTAATAAAAAGCTGGCAAATAACAGCACGGCACTAAATACAAATGGAGGCCTGCTGCCCACTGCCTCTCCTGTGCCCCCTCCCCTTTGGCAGCAACTGACCAGTTTCTTTAATGTGCACTTGTTTGCACAGTCCCCGAGGCATTTTTTTCTTCTTCAAGCATGCTTCAGCCTCCACTGACACAGCCAAATATCATAAAAATAATTCAAGCCCATAGCATGCTATAGACAGCGCTAAAAATACCTCTGTTCTAAGGGAGGGTGGAACCGTAGGGTTGGGTGCATTGCAGCAAGTTGGGCAGCTGTTTTGGGCCAAGATGGGTGTTTTTTGAGACGAGCTCTTGAGCCTCATCTGAGAGCGGTGTCAGGCATTGGTGGGTGTGCCGGCTGCACTCACTGACTTCTTGTTTCCAGCTGGGCAAGGCTATTGTGAACGTATTCAGCCAATGCACTCATGAAACTGGATAAATGGATTAGTGGATCAGAGACACCATCGGCATCTTCAAAAGGAAAACAGCAGCCTGCAAAAAGACTGACATTTGTGCACTAGGGCAGAGGGTGTGTGAATGCTCTGCCTCTTCCAAAGGGACAAGACAGTGATAAACTTTCCACACTGACCACCTCACTTTGTGCTACAATTGACCAACAAAATAAATGGATTGCTTCATTGTTTTTGAACCGTAGGCAGCACAGGGAAAGCGCTACTTGCACAGCAACAAAGGACAATGTATTGTGTGGGGCCAACAGCTCAAAATAAAACCTTTAATTATCAACGGGTCAGCCATAAATCTGGAATAAAAATAAATGTTACTTTTTAAACTCGCCTTTAATTCTACAAGGAGTTTACGCTGGCTCTTTCTCTTCTCTCCGGAGAGGCAAGACCAGTGTTCAGTGTGTGCCTGAGTGTGCATTTTTGCATTAGCTTGATTCCAAATTAACATGTTGGGAAACAAGTTCTGCTGTCAGAAATGAAGGATGTCTGTAATGCTAGTTAAAGTAAGTAAAAACAGATAAAAGATGTGTTTTTTCTCCACTTCTTTTTTTTTTTTTTTTTTTTAACAAACACTCATGCATGTATTCTCTTCATATACACAAAAGAGAAGCCAAAACTAATATTAATAATGGTGACGGGACTCAAGTAAATTAATTCCTCACAGAAGTACATTGTTTAGTTTTAAGAGCTCATATTTTCTGAGTCTTAAATTTTGAATACCTATTTCTGTGGGGTTCTCAGTCTCCTGGTACTTCCAGCGATTCCTGCCCACATGGCCAGTTTTATGGGCAAGCCATGAACGAAACTGCATGGTGGCACCACACAATTGGGAACACCAACCTCGCCGGGAGTCATTTATGTAACTTTTCACTGGCAAACATGTCACGCAGGCCATGTTTATTACATGTTCCACTGTTTTACTTGATTTGTTAGTCCCAGGTAAAATTTACTGCTGAAACATAAAACTTTGCAGCTCTAAACCTGGAATTGAGCCTCACATGCCTCCTCTCCAGGCCCCTGTGGCAGCTCCTGGTGGGGACAGGGAGTGTGGCCTGATGTGCCTGCATCCACCTGGCACTCCATGCAGGGACACCAGGACATTCTCTGTCCACTTTGGGCCATGATGTCTTTATTCAGGGAGAACAGTAGGGTGGCACAGAATCATAGAATCATTAAGGTTGGAAAATATCTCTAAGATCACCTGATGCAATCGTCAGCCCACCCCCATCATGCCCACTAACCATGTCCCTTAGTGCCACATCTACATGTCTTGAGCACCTCCAAGGGCAATGACTCCACCACCTACCTGGGCAGCCCGTTCCAATGCCAATGCCTCACCACACTTTCAGAGAATAAATTTTTCCTAGTATCCAACTTGAGTGGACATGAATGGGCCTAGCAACTCCCCTCTGATCTCAGCATTGCAACTGGGATGGTGGGAAGGCAGGTGGTTCAAAATGTGAGATTTGAGAGTGAAATCATAGGGTGGCTCCATCCCCAAAGTCTGGCCAGTAACAAGGGGGATCACGCAAAGCACTTGGAGGCTCATGTTCAGACAATCCCTTCGCAAAGCACTCGTTAGTTCTCTCCCCGTGATGTCTGAGTGCCTGCAGCCTTTCCAGCACGCCTCTGCCAGCTCCTTTACACCTTGCCTTTTAAGGACATTTGGGAATTAAAAAATAAAAATACCAATATATAAATATATAGAGAGAACAAGACTAGAACTAGAGTCTCTCTTTAACGCCTTATTCCCCGAGCCTCCAGATCCTGGCCTGGAGCACTTCGGGGCAGCCCTGTCCCTTCCCCGGGCCCGTAGGAGCCCACCGGAGCCGGCCCGAGAACGAGAGGCTGTCTAACACCGGGCAACGGCACAGAGCCATTTTCTCCTCGCCACAGCCTCCCCGCCCCCTCGGCTTCGCACTCTTTGTAATAGTCTCATCCGCAAGGACGATTGAAACTTTATAGTGCATGATTCATAGAGAGGGTCTACGCTTGGAGCCGCGGTGCATATTACATTAATCAGTGTCAGGCCACTAAAATAGAGATATGAATATGAATTCTCCATATTGCAGGGGAGATAAATGTGCTTCTGAATAATTGATCGGCGCCCATGAAAAGGGGGGAAGGGGAGGGG
>JAOWBP010002052.1:32324875-32344047 GCA_028571105.1 Tragopan temminckii | reverse complement strand
CCTCAGATTGTTGCCTCTGTTTTCAATTATTTGGGGTCCCCTGTTTCCCTTTTCCGGAGGCGCGGATCCGTGGATCCTTCCGCCCCACAAGTCACGGAACCGGGCCGAACCGGCCCGTAAACCGTTGACACAGCTATCAATATTTACCTTATAAATATTTTGTGTGTCATTCTGCCTCAACTAAGGAGAATAAAAAAGTCTGGGTTTGATGTAAGCAGAAAAAAACAGGGATCAGATAAAATTTAGCCAGTTGAACTTTTCAAAGATGACTGACACTGCTCAAAATTTCAGATGATATATTTGAGCAACCTTATGTTTCTCTATTTGTAACTTTAATAATTCTATTTAAAAAAAAAAAAAAAGTGGATGTTTCGAGCAATCATGACTCATGAAGAGTTGAGAGAACTATTCCTAGTAAGTAAACTATGAAAAACTGTTCCTTTTCTTTAGTAAATTTTTGTGAACAGTCCATAATTTTCTCATATTTATTTTAAATCAATAAATTAACTATTAA
Source organism: Tragopan temminckii (assembly GCA_028571105.1). Classification (NCBI taxonomy): domain Eukaryota; kingdom Metazoa; phylum Chordata; class Aves; order Galliformes; family Phasianidae; genus Tragopan; species Tragopan temminckii. The sequence continues at coordinate 32,343,533 of JAOWBP010002052.1, read as the reverse complement.
TGTTAGGCTTGTGAAGGGCCTGGATTATATACCCTATGAGGAGCAACTAGAGGAACTGGGGCTGTTTAGACTGGGGAAAAGGAGGCTGAGGGGAGATTTTATTGCTCTCTTCAAATACCTGAAAGGTGCTTACAGCGAGAGCGGGGTTGGTCTCTTCTCACTGGTGACAGGTGACAGGATGAGGGGAAATGGCCACAGGTTGCGCCAGGAAAGGTTTAGGTTGGATATCAGGAAAAACTTCTTTACAGAAAGGGTTGGTAAGCACTGGAATAGGCTCCCCAAGGAGGTGGTCGAGTCACCATCCCTGGATGTGTTTAAAAACTGTTTGGATGTGGTACTCAGGGACATGATTTAATGGAGGGTTGTTAGAGTTAGGGTAGTATGGTTAGGTTGTGGTTGGACTTGATGATCGTTTAGGTCTTTTCCAACCTGGGCAATTCGATGATTCTATGTGATTCATTCATAACATTCATAACCTTATTCTGAAAGAACTGGAAATTGGTGGTAATTGTGAACTATGGGCCAATGACTGTCCATATCTTTCACTGAGTTGATTTCTGTTCCGTGGTCAGCTGAATAAAATTTCAGCTCCAGTTTCCAGATATTCATGTCTGTGAATTTTATATTTCGTTGTACATCTAATGTATCATTGAACGCTCCCATTAGTAAATCTTTCTACAAAACTATTTGTAAAAATCAAGTTACACAAGTAAAATAAAAAGGCTAAGTAAGCATTTAAGGAATATCTTCTAGAAAATTATGCTGAAACAAACTTTTTATGACCAAACAATTTTAATAAGCTTTGTTCATTCCTGATACTTACACAAGAATGAACTACTAAATGGTATTAACATTTGGTAAGGTAGCATACACATTTATTATACTGTGATTCCTGATAGAATGGAAAGTATTTCAGAGCTGTGGTCAAGAGAATGAAACTTCATGATAATTTCAGTATTGAATACCGTAAGTCCCTGACTGATACTCAGCATTCATTGAAAGATAAGTTAAAGTCAATGAAAGATAGAAGAAAGGGTAACTTTAATGGTTACAAGCATTAAGCAGTTGCCTTGAAGGAAAAAAAATAAAATGCGACTTCATTTAGGAGATGAGAAGTTTGAAGGAAAATACAATTCAATTTTACCATTATGATAAAAGAGTAAGATCAGTGAGGTTTATCTAGTAAACTCCTAAAATCTAGAATTTCAGAGCTGTCACTGAATCTAGTGGGAGATAATCTAAAACAAATGGAAAAATATATTTACTGAATAGGTAGTAAATCTTTGAAAATTGCTGTCATAGGAAATTATGCAAATAGATAGTATCAGCTGTTTCAAAAGGACAATAACTCCATAAGCAGATATTAGAGACAATATGCAGGGATGTATTCTCAGTCCCATATCATTCACATGCATCAGGTATGGAAAAAGGCAGGTGGACAAAATCACATATTCGAGCTAAATAACATTATCCAGAGCCACTGTTAGGGAAAAGATATGGCGTAGGACACTGGATGTGATAACATCCCTCAGTAGAATGTTTATCATGTTCTCACTGTACAAAAATTTCCTAATATGCCTACTTTCAGTTAGTACACTTCTAGTTCCTTATATATCATCAATCAGTTTCTTGTGATTAGGAGCATGAGGCAGATATTACTAAAATTTCAAGATCTTGGCAGAGTAAATTGTAATATGTGTATATTTGCCTCACAGGTTTACTGGGACAAATTAATTTCACAATTCCTCTCCTCATATGAGCTCTGTACAGTTTTTCAGTCCCACAAGCCTGGATCCCTTGCTGTTAAGCCTGCTTATTTGTGAAAGATCAAGTACAAATCAAGTAAGAATTTTCTTTCTTGAGCAATGTCTCTCTTCAAGGATTGTCCCATTCTCAGCTTTCGTTGTTGGACACGGAAATCATAAATGAACAAGTCCTAAACAGAGTTACTGCAATGATGTAGCTCCTTTTGTAGTAGAAATGAGAACAGACCAGAGAAATTCTGAACAAAACATGTTCTGACTGAACATGAAACTGTCATTATTGAAATGCATCTTAAAAACATTGTTAGGTCACCTGCAAGCTCCTTGCAAGAAAAGAAAGAAGAAGAAAAAAATTGTAGAAATATTTTTTAAGATCACAAGGATTGGATCAAGCCCAGTTATGTAAACTCTTGTAAAACAAAAAGTATTTTCAGGCTCCAAAGCTGATATTCTGTGATTCTGTCTCATAGCTGACAGAAGGAGAGAGGAGGACTAAGCTTCCTTTCATGACCTATGATTTCTTCCTCGTGACTTAATCAGGACAAACAGAGAATGCCAAAAAACATTTTGCCACCCATTTCTCTTATGGTAGCAGAGAGATAATAAGAGTCTTCTACAAATTTCTGATATAGAAATGAAAATCTCAAATATTTCTGAACAAAAATGTAAAAAAAAATTCTTTACCTATCACTGAGGAGTTGATTAAACCACTCTGCTTTTGACCTGTAAAAGGTATTAATGACACTGCTACTAATGCTGCAAGAAAAACAGTTTCTTTCTTTCCTCAGCCAGGTGTAATGTTATGATGTTTGCGGTGGTGAAGCCCTGAATGCAAAACTCCAAACATAAAACCTGATCCATGCAGTTACATAAATTTTCTTTCTTGTCACAGAGATGTTTTAAGTTTAAGGCATACATTTAGGCTATGTAGCAACAGAGATGATTTCTCTGTGTTTATATTTCTTCAGAGAGATATTATAACAAACTTTCAGTACAGAGGTCAAGCATCAAAGGCAGTTCCAAGTTGTTGGCATTCATTTGTCTTCTGGGTACAAAAGAGAGCTCTTACTCACTTTGAACATGGAAGAGCTGAAGCAGAGTTTAAATCAGCCTGTGTTAGAGGTTAGTTCAAACAGCATGATAGAAATGATAGCACAGTAAAACTGGTCTACAAATTGAGGGAACAACATAAAGGCAGCAAACAGTAATGTAGTATCTGGGGAAATGCTGCCACAAGTGAAAGAAAAATTTCAAAACAATGAAAACTTTTACTCAAAATGTAAATAAACATATGAAGTACAACTCAAATTTCTACTTCAAAAATATTAGCTGAATTAGCAGAAAGCCTTTCTACTATCATGCTAACATGAGAATAAAAAAAATGGAGAGTCATATTTACTGTTAGTGTGTTAATCAGAAGTTGAAATAGATAGGTCACTCTGCAAGTAACATCTATTTATTTGCATGGAAACTACAACAGATATAAAGAGCACAATAGCACTACTTAATAGAGAAAACTCTCAGCTACAAAACAGTCTTTTTCAGCACAGTCACAACCAATAGCAATGCGTTTTTACTAGCAATGAAAAAGAACAGATGCCATTTTGTCAGACTGTCCCTCTGCTGCCATCTGTCACACAGCAACAAAATGTAATGGAATATTGGTGGGAAGGTTCAACCTCTACTGCCGTACCACCAACATCCATCTCTGACTTTGTGGGTCAAAAAAATAGGAGGCATTACTTTTGGAATAGCCCTCACATTTGGAAAGATGAAGTGAAAGGAGATGTTAAAGAATTGATCAGCCTCTGCCTACAGAAGAGAACATAAATCCCTGCACTGTCTCTTTTTCTCGCAGCACGTTTCCTAACTCATCATTGTCAAGACAGCTCTGGGGCAGAGCAATAGAAACAGGACCATAGTTACCTTTCATTGAAAATAAGATAAATATCTTGTTCTAACCTTATGTCCAGGAATACCAGCATATCTGTGGCTCTGCAGTTGTGACTGTCCTGCTCACAAAGAAACAAAATTGCACCTGACAGGTTGTTGGCAATACCAAAGTGTTCACAGGTAGGCCAGCAGTCATATACAAAAAGAGCTGAACTCACCCAACCGGTGAAGGGTACGTGACTGTTCCTGTATTAATAAGTTCCACCTTCACTTACTTCTCCCACAACACAACACAGACAATGATTTATATGCAGAACACATTTTTGCTAGTACGTTCTTTTTTATGTTTATTGTCAACTGAGCAACACATACAATTTTTTGTGTCCTCACATAGGATTTTCATGTAATATCTTTTCAATATAGCAGGTATTCTTTTTTTCATTCAGAAAAATTACATTTTGTCCTTCTGTTGACTATATGACAGTAGAGCTTTAATTTAACCGGCTCAGGTATCATGAATAAAGTTTTGGTGACATGAGATTGGCATTTTCTGGAATAAATAACATGTTAGTGCCCTTCTCCTCTGCTACACACTCATAGCCACTCGCTTCAGATCTGAAGTTCACTGCACCACTGTTTATCTCACTAACCTGACAGAAAAAAATATGCATGAGGAAAAAAACAGCTGGATAGCATCTTCTAGGCTACAGAATGCAACTCTCTCATACACCAAAAAATGCTGCAGCTGGTTTAGTAAAGCAGGACTGTGACCACGTGTCTAGAATCAGGAGAGGTAGAAAGGAAGAGTGAAAAGTTGGAGAACAAGAAGCAGGAGAAAACAGAGCAATATCACCCACATCTGTCAGCCGCAAGGGTCTGCTACTTGTAAGACCACAGCTTTGGTACATGAACTGCCCAACACCGTGATGAAGTCTGCTGCAGAGTTTTCACAGCTGTTAGTCAAGAAAAACAACTTAGGTTGCAGTTACAGCTTCCACTTTTTGTGTAGGTACTGTCCAAGATGGAACTTACAAGGTTTGTATTCAGTGAGTCAGCAGAATGACTTGAATCGTTGTTCACCATGACACTTCTGAGATTTCATGAGTAACAGTCAGAATTTTTTCTAGACATATTGTATTCCCATTTGTTGAGCTCAGAAACAGTTTATCTGATGAATTATCTAACATTTTATGAATTTAGTAATGCTTGTTTTTGTTGCAATGTCTGCCACTAATATCATGGTGATATGCCTGATAACTTCACCAGAAACCTGCAGGGAACAAGAAATCCCAGTTAGTAGAAAATCCTGAAAATACTGGATTTCACTCAAAATCAAGGACAATCTTGCTTCCATGATGAGAAGTAATACAATCACTGGAGTATTAAATAAACCTTAAAGTGCTTATCAAAAAGCCAAAAGCTGACCTCCAGCCAAACTAATGCATTTGTATTTGCTAAGTGGAAGAAATCATCATAACTGTGCTGTTAGGTTAGGTAATCACCCAAAATATCGAAAGGAAAGATATCTGAGCCAGAAAGTTATTAAGAATTTAAAACTGAAGGTCTGAAATCATAAAAACAACTTGCTTCTTCTTGTCCAGCTCTTCAAAATCTGAAGTTCGTCATCCAGTTCCAGGATAGGAATAACAGCATCAGATAAATTATTTGAAGCTGTAAATACATATATCAATAATCAATAATAAATCAATAATCAAAGTAAGGTGAATGAACTGAGATTCACAGCAACCAGTATGCTGAGCACAAAGATACTTAAACTAGTTAATAGGAAACAACAAAGAGAAGAATCTGTCTAAAGCTCCCTCTTCTATGGAGGCATGTATCACTGACTTGTTACCTTACCAACTTTTGCACAGTAGCTTACTTGTTCGAGCTCTTGTCTACAAAATGGAAAAGTTCCTCAGTCAGTGAAAATTTTTTTATCCATTTATCTACATTATGCATGTATAGAGGTATAACCAGGTAATCTGGTGTTTTGCATAAAAATCTTTCCCTTGTTAGTGAGGTACTCTGCAATTCTGAAATCAAAATTAATATGAGAATAAGAATTGGGTGACAGGACAAGCATAACACGTCAAGGTAAGCAGAATATTTTGTTTGAAAAGTACAGTTTTAAGTATTATGAAAAATAAAATCAATTTTCTACATTTAGGAATGTTAAGCTCTGACATGTGTTTGAAAATTGGCTCACTTGGTCCAGTAGTCATATGAATAATAAGACAGTTCTTCACAAGAGTATCATCTGCGCTCAGCTTCAAACCAAATGGCGTGCTTCTGTGTTAAAGAGGACAATACAGCAGCTAACACAGTAGCAGAAACAACAACATCAACACTAAAATAAAAGCTACAGCCAGAAGCATGAATAATTTTAAAATAAAGTGGCTATGGTGAAGAATTTATCTACGCAAATAGAACATGTGAAGTGTTTGAGTGGACAGAAATGAGAATGATTACAGTTTGCAAGGGTGTCAAAGGAAAGAATTTTAGTTTTTTTATCCAGGGAACAACAGGCCTTTCAGTCTGACCTCAGTTTTGCAGAAGGTGATGGAGCAGATCATATTGAGTGCAAAGATGATCCAGAGGATCAAGCCTAGCCAGCATGGGTTCATGGAAGGCAGGTTCTGCTTGACCAATGTCATTACCTTCTATGACTAGATGACACACCTGGTGGGTAAGGGAAAGGCCGTTGATGTCATCTACCTAGACTTTAGGAAATCTTTTGACACTCTCCCACAGCACTCTCCTGTAGAAGAAGGTTTGGACAGGTACTGTTCAATGGGTAAAGAACTGGTTGGAGGGCTGTGCCTAGAAAGTAGTGGTGGAGTTAAAAACAGCTGCTGACCAGCCACAAGTTGTGTTCCTCAGTGGTCAGTATTGAGGCCAGCCCTGTTTAACATCTTTGTTGATGATCTAGAGGGGACTGAGAGTGCCTTAGTAAGTCTGCAGATGACATTAAGTTTATCTGCTTGATCGTAGGAAGGTGCCTCAGAGAGATCTGGATAGGCTGGGCTGCTGGGCTGAGGTCAATTGTATGAACTTCAGAAGATCAAGTGTTGGTTCCTGCATTTTGGTCACAACAACCCCAGGCAATGCTACAGGTTTGGGGCAGAGTGGCTGGAATCTGCAGAAAAAGATCTGGGAGTGTTAGCTGGCTCATACTGAGCCAGCAGTTTGCCCAGGTGGTCAAGAAGGCCAATAGCATCCTGGCTTGTATCAGAAATAGTGTAGATAGCAGGAGCAGAGAAGTGATCATCCCCTTTTATTTGGCACTGATGAGGCTGCACCTTGAGTACTGTGTTCAGTTTTGGGCCTCTCACTACAAGAAAGATATTGAGATGCTGGAGAACAGACAGAGAAGCTGGTGAAGGGTCTGGAGCACAGGTCTAATGAGGAGCCACTGAGGGAACAGGGATTGTTTAGCTTGGAGAAGAGGAGGCTCAGAGGAAGCATTATTACTCTCTACAGATCCCTGAAATGAGGTTGTAACAAGTTGGAGGTTGGCCTCCTCTCCCAGATAACAGCAATAGGATGAGAGGTAATGGCCTTAAGTTACACCAGAAGAGGCCCAGGTTGGATATTAATAAAAAATTATTCTCTGAAAGAGTGGTCAAGCATTGGAACAGGCTGCCCAGGGAAGTGATGAAATCACTGTCCCTGAAGGTGTTCAAGAAATGTGGAGGTGTGGCACTCAGGGATGTGATTTAGTGGGTATGGTGGTGATGGTTGATGGTTGTACTAGGTGATCTTAGACATCTTTTCCAACCTTAACAATTCTATGATTTGTGAAATATCTCAAGTTCTGTAGAGCTAGGATCATAACAACAGAAGGAGATTTTAATGTTACATACCAGGGCATAAAGAAGTTAGCTCTATTTTTCCAAAATGCATGCGTCTCATAGGGGAAATTTTCCCATCCTACAACAGAGAATGGAAATCAATTTTAAAGGCTGACAGCTCTGGAAATTATAGTTCAAGCAGAGAAACAAAGGGAATGAGTCTATAAGCTGGTCACCATTGGTGAAAAATACAGATCTCACATTTATATATAGACATGAATTAAAAAGAATAAATATCTGCCATTGTACTATAGTAGGAAGGAGAGGGAAAATGTGGGCGAAATGGTTGATATCACTTGTTTTTCTAAGATTGACTAATCAGTTGTTCAAGTAGGGTGCTTAAAACAGGATATCTGTTCAACACGTCCACAAAAAAAAACCTATTTTTTTAAAAAAAATTGTTGATTGATTTATATACAACACCTGTTACAAATCATAGGAAAATATAGCAATTATTTACTGCTCTAGTGATTATACTACAATCTAAAGAAATGTCATTTCTCTAGGATCTCTAGAGCAATAAATAATGGTAGAAGACTGTAACTGATGGCTCAAGACAAATTTGCAAAGAGCAAGAGCAGTTGAGTCAAAAAGTCTGAGTAACAGAATCACAGTTCTCAGAATGGATGAGGTTAGAAGGGGTACCTGGAGTTAATCTGCTCATACCCCTTTCTTCAAACAGTGATATGCTGAGGTGCAGTACTCAGGACCATGTCCAGGAAGCTTCTGAAGATCTCCAAGGAGATTTCACAGCCTCTCTGGAAAACCAGCTCCATGGTTCCACTACCTCACAGTACAGAAGTCCTTTCTGATGTTCACATGGAACATCTTGTGTTCCAAGTTGTTTCAGTAACATTTCAGGAAGAGATGTGAATAGAATAAGCAGTTCATAACATAGTTTGGGCCAACACTGAAATGTGTCCACCAGCAAATATGAAAGGGTCTTGCACATTCATTGGAATGATGAACTACATAGAAATGTCCAATCTCTTCAAACCAACAGCCAGAAAACTACAGTTATAAAATGATGCTGGTTAGAATTCTTAGTGTTGTGTTATATGAGCTGGAAGGACAATGAAATAGCCTAATGGAGAGGTACTATGACAGTAAATGAGAATGCAATTATCCCATATGTAAGGAGAGTATAGACAAATAAAAAATAAATTTTCTGTCTAACAGTAAAATACTAAATCAAAAAAGGAAACCCACAGGTCTCTGGACTAGCTCAGGGCGCCCATAATCATAGTACTGAATTCCTTTTTTTAACAGTCTGGTTTTACATATTTGAAACATTCCAGAAACACAATATAGCTTGTAAACAGTTATTATTTTTGCATTTGATTAGGAGTAGAAGATGTAAATGGCTGGACCTTTAAGAGGTTTTAGCAAGAATTTGGAGTTGACTATGTCATGCTGAGGCTTCTGCTATATGACATGGATTGTTTAGGAAAGAAAGACCTCCATTAGCCTCTTCAGATAAAAAAGATGTCTGAACAAACATGGCTTTCCCACATGGAATGATGGTCTAAAAATAGAAATATGTATTTACTGCATACAATATTCTGTGAATGAAGTGGTGATATAAAACACAGTAGCTGTTGGCTTATTTAAAACTAATTTCTTAACATAGGCTCTCTACTCAGTGTGACAGAACACTGTTAACTGCTGAGCAGTAAAATTTTTTTTAAAAATCCATGTATACAAAAAAAAAAGGGAAATCTGAACCATTCTGAAAATTAAACTCACAATTATTCCAAGCAAATGACTGCTTTTAACAATTACTTACTATATTTTATAGCACAGTGTTAACCTAAGCTATAAAACATAATGACTTGGACTGAAAAAGTGGCAGCATGGCTTAATTTTCATTCCAAAAATACTAATACGTACTGTGCTTAGCTTTTTTCTTTAGTGCTTTGCATTTAATGTCCAGGAATTTGTTATAAATTGCTATAAAAATTCAAATTAATTTCTAAAACAAAATAAAAACAAATTATTTCCTTCTGACCCCCTCAACCATCTCTGGACTCATAAAAGTATTTCTTTTATTAAAGTATTCATGAAAAAGATATGTAGTTTTTTTCCAGAGCAAAGTTCTCCACAGTGATGTGCCAAGTGATCTGATCATAAAGAGAGAGTTGGGTAACTATGGAGTTTGTTTTCCATCTACTTTATAATTACATCACTTATAGTTCATGTTTTTAGCCTATGAAACTACTATGTATGAACTTCAAAAAGATCAAGTGTTGGCTCCTGCATTTTGGTCACAGCAACCCCAGGCAATGCTACAGGTTTGGGGCAGAGCAGCTGGATATCTGCAGAAAAAGATCTGGGAGTGTTAGCTGGCTCAATATGAACCAGCAGTTTGCCTAGCTACTATGAAATTTTTTCAAAGTGTTTGACAGCCAAATCAGTTTTTCTAGCCTTGGCCTCCACAGCAGCAGTGGTTGCTTGTAGCCTTTCTGATAGGTATCTAAGTGGTCTCAGGCACAACACCTTGTGCCTAATTGAAGCTAAAGTACTGTACAAGGTGAAAATCAATGTGTGGAGGGAAGAGAGAGCAGTAGAAGCTGTCAAATACCATTTCTGACAAGCACTTTGGGCACTAAAGGAAACACAGGCCTCTCACAAGATGGAAAATTGTAGTCCCTAGTCTTTGTTTATTAGATGGTCTCATTCTCAACCTTCAGGAAAATTAAATAACTAAAGCAGTTTATTTATTTTTACCAATGAGCAGTGTCATCCAATGATTTGATAGAGATGGTGGCCTTTACTCAAACATCAGCTGAGAAAAGAATAAAGTAAAAACTAAGCATCTCACAGATTCTTGGAATTTGTTGACAATTTTTTTTTATATATACAAAGAGTAGAGAGAACAAGAGGCAGGGAGAGAGGACTTTCTAGATTCTCTTCTAATCAACAGGGGAGAAATAGTTGAAAATCTGAAGATGAAAGGCAACTGTGATGAGACTGGCAACAACACAACAAAATTCATTATTTTTTAGGAAGAAAGGGAGAAGGAACAGAAAATTAAAGCAATAAAAGGCATGAAAGTAGATTGATCAACTCAAAGCTTTGTAAGCTTGCTTTTATGAAAAATAAATCCAATTGAGAAGAAACAGCGTTCTGGAAAGTTAGCCATTGCTTTAAAAATTATATCAAGGCACAAGTGTGAATTTCACTGTGGCAGATGAAGAAATTTGTGATCATCTGTTTTTCAACTACTTAAAACTTAAGAATGAATGATAGAGAAGTACAAGTTAGATCATTTACAAATGAGCATACAAAAATATTTGCAGAGTGAGGAAAAAATTAAAAAATCAATGGTCTTGCTTTCAAGAGGCATAGTAAGTAAGAATACTAACAAAAGAGCCTAATGGAGCAGAAAGATATCAACATATGATATCATGAAGCTGAAAGTAAATTTAATGTCTTTTTTGCCCCAGTCTTCACTAAAATTGTGAACTTCAGTCAGAGTCAATGCAATTCATGTTCATAACAAAAAAATGAGAAATCAGACCGAAGGTAAGAACAAGTTTGAGACTGCTAAAATTATTTACATGATTTTAAGCCAGATGGACATATCCATTTCCACTCCAAGATACACAAAAAAAATCATTTCACTACTGTTACAGGCTGGAAAACTGGAATGGTTGTCTAGAAAACTTGTGACAATCAGTGATTTTCCAGGAGAGTAACATAGGACGAATACTGTCCGTCTTTAGAAATGCAGGAGAAACATAGGAATTACATCTAGGGAACTTAGCATTATACAAATGAGTTACAAAACATGTAGAAAGACAAAAAATAACATGGTAACAAATGAAAACCAAGATGATAGTCAAACTGGTCTCATTTTCTTCTAGAATAAGATGATGATAGACTTTTCTGTGTGGAGAAGACACAATGTCTTGATGTCTTGGTATTGTATATTGACAAATAAACCACACATGGTCATAATACAGAAAACCAGAGACTAAATGTTCTGAAAGATTTTGGAAAACTGTATTTTCACTAGTAAGACAGAAGACAGATATTAAATTGTCAGTTTCCAAAAAGGTGAACAGCACACATGGAGTGTAAGTAGAAGTTTTTTCCTAGAACATACAAGGTCTCAGCTGGAGTGGTCATTTCTCTTGTATGAGGCATTCAGTCAAAGCTTATGCGGGAAATGAAGAAAATTAACAGATCTGAGAGACAGTTCTTGCAAAGAACATTTGTTGTTGGATTGTTTGGTTTGAAGAAAATATAAGGAAGAATAAGTAAGGTGTACAAATTTGACCAAGAAATAAGTTGTTCTCCGCAGTCACCGTGGGTAGGAAAGAAAGGCTTTAAAGCTGGTCCAGTAGAGCTTGACAGGGAATAAAACTTCCTGGCGGGAAGAAGACTTAAGAGCAGGAAGGGGATCCCCAGACAGACAGCTGAATTCTTAGTTTTCAAAACAAGATTGGGCAAACATTTTCCACACAATAATTTAATGTAACCAAACTTAAGATGAACTAAATGAGCTGGATAACATCCTCAGTTTTCCTCTAAGTCTATCTGTCTGACTTGAAGGAAATGCAGGAGAGGATGACAAAACCATTTTAAGGTGGAAGATCCTTCTGAATTACAAGATTGGGTAAAGTTAATCACTGTGCTTACTACAATGAGCAATTCAGAAAGTGAACTGTTTGAGAACCATTTTAAACAGTTAACATTTGAGTGCTTTGAGCTTTGGGGTATTATTTTAACTGTTCTTTCTACGTAAGTGTTTGCTTTTAGGAAAATTCCTTCCAATTTGCAATCACTGCTATTTCAGAAGACAACTAAGTACAAAAGCAGTAACACAATAGAAATTGTTTTCTATCATTTTGTGAATTACATAACCTGTATCTTCTTTTTCCAATCTGAATCTGATTTTGAAAGCCAATATGGTTTTAATCTGATCCAAATGTCATTCATGTCTATTGTCAAACATTCCATATCTTTAATTTGAGCTAAAGAAACAACTGTTCACATAAAAAACACATTGCATGAAACAACTGTATGGGTTTTGACTCTCTCAAACTTAATTGTTTTATCTTGACATTTTTCAAAAATATCCTCTTTATACTTTAAAATTATTGAATTATTCTTGCTAAATTGTTAGCATTTTTAGTATATTCTTTCTACATAGTTTTGCTGGAGCATGGAGAAAATGAAAGTAACATTATAGCATTAGAGAAATGAAACTCATGATGGAATGCATCTACAATGTGAAAAGTTGTGTGTCCTCTACTTCTGAATCCATCCCACGAAAATATGCTGTATGTGACTTTTGACTTATAATGTATGAGAAAATATTACAAAAAAATTATCATTTTTGTTATAGATACCATTGCATTAATTGCAAGTGCTTTATTCTCAATGTATATTGCCTGTTTGAGAAACTACGATGTGATTTTCCATTTCCAATTTCTTCAAAAAAGTAATGATTTATGAGATCTACCTCCAAATTATATAGTTTGTTTTAAAATAATTCTTAGCATTTTCTCATTACAAACAATGCACAGTTTAAGTTTATATTATTCAAAGATCATAGGTTTTCAAGTTACACTAACAATTTAATCATTCTACTGTGTATTGCAACTGTGTTTATGATATTTACACGTGTCTGATATTTATGTTGTTTTTCTCTTATCCCTCTCTCCATTCCTTTTGGAACCAGCAGCCTGAAGTGATCATTATATTTATTCTGGGATTGGTTATTTATGCTTGGATTTATGCCTATTCATATTCTCCTTAACTTTGGTGGCGCTGTTGATGAACCTGATTCAGCATACTGCTTACGCTAAGCTTGCTTTAACCTGCTTTGTTCCAGAGGGATGCACTGATGCATTTGCATCAACTTATGTGTCTTAATGATATATTGAAGCAGGATATGTGAGCAAAGTTAACTAAAACTGTTTACAAGAGTAAAATCTTTTTCACTTCTTTTTGCCACTTTTCTATTGTATCTGTCTCTGAAACAAAATCTACTAAAAAAGCCACAATGAGAGATATCTGGATTCACAGAGATCTTCAATTAAACTCAGTAACACATCAGAAAATATAACCATTCTCCAGTGCTTCTTCTTGGCTTGCTTATTAGTAAAAATATGTATGTACAAATACGAAATGTTATAACATCAATCTTATATAATTGATAAATGTAGAAATTGGCAAAGTAGTCACAAAAAGTATATACTCTGAAGGAAAAGTATTTTGGAAAAATAGAAAATATTTCAATTGTTGCCATCTCTGTTGAACACTGAAAAACAGCAACAACAAATATTTCACATTGTTTCATTGAATTTGATTGAAAGCTTAACTTTATGATGTATTTTAATAGGTTGCCATTCAGTTCCATACTTGAAAATTTGACCAAGTCTTATTTTTATAACCTGTCTTATCAAATGAGTTTACTTCATTTTATATAATAATTTATACACATGTATACATTGCTATATATTATGTAATATAATTTTATAATATACAATAGTTTTAGATTTAAATGTGTATGTTATTAGTTTGCAAGATAGTTTACAAGAAAGACTATATTACTATTTACTTGGTTTAAGTATTCTTAAAAGATACTATAATGGAGTGACGTGGCATAAAATTTGTTTGTACATTACAGCAATTAAGAAAGATATAATGTTGTTGTTTCCCTTATGCAAATGAGAATTGAGATTGCCTTGAGATGATTTAAATACAGCCATAAATCAGACAAACTAAACAAAGTAAGCTTTGCTTTGCACAGATGTGACAGCCAGATGTGGCTCTGCTTTTTATTTCATAGCTGTAATCTGTACTGGATTTAAGTTATTTCCTGAAAAACAAGTCATGCACTCAAAGCTGAAACATCACTAGTAGCTTCAGATCACTGCTTGCTTTTAGCAGGGATCATTTCTCTGTTTGGACTCCTTTTCTCTGGGGAAGAAGAAGAATATAAATTGTTGTTTCAGGGCTTTTTCTGAAGAGATATTAAGAGAGGCCAGTACATATCAAGGCATTCAGATAGCAGGATCATTCTATTGATTTATGTTTGTTTAAAAGTTTCATTGGAATATTAGATAGTTTTTGGCAAGGGCGCAGAATGTTTTCATTGTAGTAGGTTTGTTTCTATACCATGTTAATTTATTGCTCTTTTAAGGCATAACTGATATATATACCAGGGTGATTACATTTTATTGTAGAGAAAGTATACTATTAGTAGGGTCCGTTGATTAAACAGGAAGCTTTTATGGGTTTTAGTTTTCAATTTTTTTCACTATGCATGGTTGGTAATGACTTCTTAGACTTAAGAGACCAAGCTTATCCTTGGTATGCATACTCTTCCAATTAAAGGTAATGGGTGAATGTCATCCTTAGTTATGTGAGCATGACCTCTAACAACTTCCTAGTAATTTTTACACAAACTACGAACACAAAATCTAAAATCACAGCTGAGATCACTGTACAGTCTTTATTCCTGTTCCCTTGTAAATGAATGCTCCATATGCCCGCAAGCCTTTGTTAATAGATGCCCAAAATCTAGTATCTGAATAAGCCAAAAACACCAAGGTGTTTGACAGGAGGAAACCACAAGGCTGCTGCCTTTACAGTCACGACAGTAGGCAAACACCTGCTACAAGCAGGTGGATGAGGCTGAACAATGGCATTAACATAAACAATGCTTAATATTTCCACAAGCTTTCATATTTATCTGCTTTCTTTTGGGTTTTCTCTCTATCTAGGCACTGCTTTTCCTGGATTGCATGGTAGCTACTAGTCAGACCACACTTCTGAACCTGCCTGCTCTGTTTTGCTGTAAAGCTATGATCTGAAATTACAAGTGAAAGGTGTATTGAATTGGATTCTGCTCAGCAGGTGTTAGGCACCCTAGAAAACCTCTGCTGATAGCACACAGACAACTTTGTGGAGTCCTTATAATCCTTCTCACATTTGGCATGTTCAAAACAAATGCTTCTCTTGGTATTATGTTTTGAGGTTATTACCTTATTTTCTATAAAAAGAGACAGATGTAATTCACTTTGGCTGTCAAGAGGCTATTAAGAAAACAATGCTGGTGTAGGACTGTGTTCAAGTGTAATGACTCTATTAATTATTAATTTAATACCAGACTTAGATAGTGATTAGAGTAGATTGGCCTGAAAGTCTATACTGCTTTTGCTGTGCTCTTTCCAAAAAGTGTCTCACTCCAGAACCTGGCAAAAAGGCAGTTCATGACTGTTCTCTTGCTAGGACAGTACCCTAAACAAAGCCTATTGTTTGTCATGCCAAAGTCTACATGGCATTTTTAACTTGCTTATTAAATTTATATCTTAGGTTCATTTTGACAAGTCTGTTTAGATTTCACATAAATTAGCAGCAGAACAACCGGAGACTTCCCTGTGCTATACCTCTACTTAGTGCTACTGCTTTTTGCTTCAGTCCATCACTCTTGCATTCATTTCCATTATGCTGACCAATCCTCTCCATCCATCATCTCATCATTCAAAACCTTGGATTTTTTATGCATATTTCAACACCAGAATTTCTGTTTCTTTTTACAGATGACAATCCTGGATGCCAGTGAATATTTTGATCTGGGTTTTATGCACAAAATGCAGAGTTTCAAAATTTCAGAGAAAGGATCTGACTGGCTAGGAAAAAAAAGTGTGCTTTAAATACAGAATATGGTTTTTTTAAGTCACAGTATTTTTTAGAAAGACTACATGAGCCCTCTGTAGATGTCTTTATAATGAGCTTCCACATTAATTTTAAGAAATCAGTATGATGTGCTGCTTGCAGATTATAATGTAATTCTGTAATACAAATTAGATCAGCTTTGAATGTCTTTGAAATGTAGTGTGTTAAAAATGGTATGTACAGGTTAAAAGATACAGATTCAGAACACCGGGATTTACATGAAATTATCACACATGCTTTGATAGAGTCCTAGACTGATTCAAAAGAGCAAGTTTCATATGAAGCTGTCTCATTTTCTTTGATAGCCACCTTGATCTTTATGCAGTCATCTATTAATTATATTACAGATAAGGTAAATAAAAGTGTTGAAATATTGAGATCACAGTCTCCTTTTTTCTTGTGAAGACTAAAGGTATGCTTCTATGAAGTCAGTGAGCAATGGGAGATGATAAAGGTATTCTTTAGCTGTCAAACAGTATTTATTTTGACACGTGACTGAAAGATCTAGAGTTCAATAGCTAAGAGCATAAGTGAAAGGATAAAACTTATATGTGATCTAGACCAAAGGTACTATAAGACATTGTACGGTTTTTCCAGCATTGTGAAGGTTCTCCTGGTAGAATTATATTTCATTTTGTTAACAAAAGGTTGTGCTGTGAACCCAGTCAGTCAATGTACTGATCACATCATACAACTGCCATTAATATTACTGCAAATTCAAGCTTGTTTCTTCTTAGGATTGTCTTCTCTGCTTTCCTCACACAAGCAGCTTGTAAGCTTTAAACCTGTTAGTTATAGAGGAGCCTATTGTGGTTATTGCAGACTAAACGTATGAAATTTGCTTATTTTGTCAGCATTCAGCATTTAGCAATGTGTTTTCGATGAAGTAATTTTTTCAACAATTTTTTTAAAGCAGCAACATTTAGCTAATAAGCTACAGAAACAGAGTTACACAGCTGAAGTTGCAGACTGGACTGTCTCAAGAAATTGGCTTGTCTGCTTTTTATTTAATTAAGGACTTTCAAAAGCAAAGTCTTTTGCCTTCAGTATGTCTAAATAGAAAGGTCTATAAAACCTATTTATCTCTGTAGTGATGGAATTTTCAGCTGAACTGAAAATGTGTTTACTCACTTTAATATTTAATTTAAATGTTCTGTCCTCTGCAGAGACAGACAACAAAACCTGCAAAAAAAAAAAAATTCGATTCATTAGTATATGCTAGAACAGTAGCACTCACAAGTCCCTACGCAACAGCACCTCACAGTGCAATAGTTTTAATTCATCACCTGCATCAGCAATAGTCCTGTGAAAAGATTCCAGATGTCCTTCCCTTCTTCCCCCACCCCATCCTTTCCCTTCTGTTTCCCTTCCCTTCCCTTTCCATCTGCTAACAACAGACTTTAGAATCTAGAAACAGTGACTTTGACTATTTTGTCATTGTTAGTTTTTAATACTGATGAGCATTCATTAATGCAATATTTCTCCTTTAAGGTTTTTTTTTTTTCTAGCTCTGTATGTTTCTGTCGCAGTCTTTAAAGGCTTTATTTTCCAAACATGCGTATCATTCCTACCACCACTGATGATATTTATGCTACAAATGTATAAAGAGGAAAAACAGTCCTTATGCTTTTAAAAGTAGTTTATATAAATACTGTAATAATAAAACTATTCAGAACCCTGTCCAGTATTTTTTGTACTAAAATTCTTTTGTAAACTCACTTTGTAGTCAAGACAGATGAGTTTTTTGTAAGTTTATTTTTCTCAAACTCAGGAATGCAATTAGGTGACTTTTATCTAAATCTTAAATCTGCTGACCTGCTGTTAAAGTTTTGGAAAATGAGGAAGCAGGCAGTGGTTGCAGCAACAATCCCCTGCACTGAAATCATATAGGCAGTTATCCCTAATTTTGGCTCTTGCTAGACAGATTCATTATATGGGAAAATTGCATAAAGTGCACAGTGGTGATATACAAGCTGAAGAGAACATAGAGAATAAGAGGGAAGAATGTTGTAACCCAGTTCCTTGCAGAAAAATATATGGAAAGGTATAAAAAAAAAAAAGATCTTCTTAAGTGATGACCAGGATGAATAGCCTCTGCTATAGAGATTCTCACTGGGACAATGTGAAGATTTGGATGTTAACATTATCTTTAGTACAAAAAAAAAAAAGAGTTACAACATCTGTGCTAGGAGGAAAAAAATATTATAATGTAGAAATGTACGAATATAAGAAAAAGAGATTATTTGATAAGTATGCATTTTTTCTTTAAAATGGGACTGGAGGATTGCCAGCTTATGATGGGCTGATTGGTCTCTAAGAATGTAGCTTCAACATGTTTCCTTTCCTAAGCTTAGATAGCTGTAAAACACATCTTCTAGTGGGCATGAATGTCCATTGATGTTTTGGCTTTGGGGTGATTTTTGTAAAACTGTCAAAACTGCTAAGTGATGTGGA
>JAOWBP010002052.1:32297880-32322090 GCA_028571105.1 Tragopan temminckii | reverse complement strand
GAAGAGGTTCACGTTGGATATTAGAAGAAATTTATTCTCCGAAAGAGTGGTGAGGCAGTGGCACAGGCTGTCCAGGGAGGTGGTAAAGTCACTGTCCCTGGAGGTGTTCAAGAACTGTGTGGATGTAGCACTGAATGATGCAGCTAGTGGGTAGTGGGTATAGTGCGGATGTGCTGGGGGTTAGACTAGATGATCCTATACATCTTTCCAACCACTATGATTCTCTGAATCAGGAAACATTTTCATCTATATGAAAATTAATGACTAGCAAAGAAATCAAAATGTGTTATTTGTTGAAGTTGGTGGTAGATGTTATTGTCTGTGCTTACAAGCTCTAAACACGAGAGAAGATAGTCCAAGTCTCAGAAGAGCTTGAATTTTGTATTACTATGAACTATTCACCCATATTCTTTGTTACTGTTAGTCATGGTAAATAGATGAAATAAGCACACGCAAAGTGCACCTTTATCATGCTGTGTAGTCATGCTCCAAAAACTTACATGTGCAGGACAGGCCACACTTAATAAGACGTGAATCCTGCTAATGTTGGATAAGATCATATATTTTTTTACATTCTCCATTGGCACAGTGTCTCAGCTTGAGCTCTTCTTACTACTACTGATGAATTTTGAGTACAAGGATATTGAATGATTCTGACTTCTCCTCTGCAGATGATGGTCATAACATAAAAATAAACATTCTCATGTTTTGTTCTACACCTTCTCAGAGTATTTCCACAGAAAAAGAAGCATCAGAATAATGTGTGTCTTACTGAATCAAAAGTTATCTTTGAAAACATACAGGATTTCCACAAAGCTTTCAAACATGAGGTTTTGGGCCAAAAGGAAGAAACATTAAAATACTTATTTGCCTTTACCAAATTGCATCTTGGCATATTCAGAAGTTTTAATAACACTTCGTTCATTCTCTGATATAGAAAAAAAAAAAAAGTATTATAAGTGGATTGCTAAATCATGCCTTATTCAAATATGCACATGATCTTATGAACAAGGTAGTCCCTTCCAAATGTGCTGAGACTATAAGAACAGAGCTAAACGACATCTCTGCAAGACCACAGTCTTTGTCTGGATGCTCCCCTTCTCATCATGTTGCCTTTCTCATCATGTTCCGATCCAAACCTTCTCCCTCAGCATTAAAATCACAGAGCTACTTCACTACATCTCACCATCATTAGTGGTGGAATAGACGAGCTTTTTCTGTAACTCAGCAGGCAGACAGTATTTTTGTACAACAAATCTGGATGAAAAAAAGTATTCAAAACAGAGATGTCTTCAGCACAGCCTAACAAGAAGGAAAGTATTCCATTCCCTTGAGAACAGAGAATCTGAGCAGTTGCCTTCTCAGGAGGAGCAAGAATGGTTTGAATTGTACAATGTGCCTGATGCTTGTTCCTGCTGAAAAGATAGCTACAGATAGCTACTAAATCCCCATAACATCAGAAGTAGTATTAGTTTCATATATGTGTCTGTGTCTCTATTACTGAGCATGCCTGCCTGCATGTGTTAAAGAACCAAGGACTTTGAACATATTAAGGGGATAATTACAGCCAATCCTATCACAGGCTTTTTTTTTTTTTTTTTTTGTCTTTGCAAAAATAAAATCCACATCTGGCTTTAGAATTTCACTAACAGTGAAAACATCACGAATTAAAAGCAAGTTATAAAAATTTAGTGGTTATATTACATTTTCTTGGACAGTTTCTGGACCACAGAAAGGCTCCCTGCAAAGAGAGAAGTATCCAGACCTCAGACCTCCCACATGAGAGCCCTCATCAGGAGGCAGCTGAGCCCAGCTTCCTTTCTCTGTAGCCTAAATGAATATTGGATTCTTGTCTGTGAAGTGACTTTTTTAAAATCTCTTTGGTGTAAGGAAATACAGAGGATATGACTGTGCTTTTTTACTGTATCTTAAACAAGATTTGGAAAAGGGGATGGTTTTCAAGAGCAAAAGTCCTCACTCCTGTAACCCAGAATAACAAGCAGTATTGAAAATTTTCATTAAAAACATGTAATAAAGAAAAAAATAAGATAGGTATTTAAAATACAATTTATTCTTTCTTTTAAAAAAGCAAAACTTTCTTAATAATCATTTCAATAGTATTAATCAGGAATTTAAGCCCTAATTTTCCTGAAGCTGATGGAGAATGCCAATTTTTTCAATTGTTTTTGCAAGCACTGATCAGAAGCTAGTGATTTTCACTCCCTCTTTCAGCAGGAGGTGAAGATCTCATGGAAGAAACTAAGAACTCTTTACTGACATTCACAAAAGTGTGTTCCTTGCTGTAACTACACCAAATGAGTCATTTATCTACCCTAATGCATAATGTAATATGTCTGGAGCTGAAGTACGAGACTAGGAGTTAGAGTTTAGAGGATTAAGGTGAACATACATCTTACTGTTCAGCACTTACCAAATAATTTGTGACTTTTTAAAGAGTTTTACAAGGTTAAACAAAAGCTGTACGGTGTATTATTACCTCTAAGAATTACATCATTCTTTTAGAAATCTTTATACTTCATGGCACTTTACAGCATCATTGTCAAAAGAGCTGGAAGAATACAATCGATAGCTGTTAGAAACTATACAGCATCAAAAGCCTGAGGAAAATAAAGTTCACAGATGGACTGACTGCAAAAGTATTGCAGCAATACAATGTTCTTCAGTGAGCGCTGAATAATTTTAGCAGACTGTTTTCTGAAATAAAATTCAGATTTTCTACTGGTTGTGTTAGTTTAAGCTTTCCTCAGCTGCTGCCACTGGACACTTCTACAACCAGTTACGAATTTCATTCACTACAATACCACATACGTTCTCTTCAAATATGTCTAAAACATTTTTTACTTTTGTTACATATGCCAGTTCAGGGCCAAGTACCCCACAATGTTTTAAATGAGTGTTTTCAGTAGTTCCCACCATACCCATCTTACTGGTGGAGGTGTGTCCAGTAAGACAGAAAATATTATGGCTTTGTTATAACGCACTTGACAGCTTCTTCTTCCCCTGTAAAAGGCAGTCAGTATTGCACATAGCAGAAGGTAAGAGTCCTTTCATATGAACAGTGAACTTACTATCTCAACTGTTCCTGACATGAGGCAGTTGTCACAGAAGTTTCCGTGTGTCAGGTGTATTGAAAAACTAAAAAATAACCTTTATTCTTTTAAAGCATACAAGGACCACACTTCTCATAACACCATACAGCAGAGATTCCTGTAACTCCTTGATGATGATGATGACTGTAACTCTCTATGCTCCTGCACACCAGGAAAAGAAATTGATAACTAAACCCACGGAGATTAGTGACATCCACAGGTATCTAAGAAGGAAAGAATAAAATACACTTCCTTCACTCCTGACTGCAGCCCATCAATTGTATGAGCACTGCACAACATGTTGAAAGAATGGAGATAAGTTAATTTATCTGCCAGCATTAATTACATCTGGAACATGAGAGGAATTTTCAGTAATTAATCAAAAAGACCACCTGTTGAAAAGGGATTTAAAAACCACTGGTTTATTGATAAAGATTATGCAACAACAACAAAATCATAAAAAAGGAAAGGAGCAGAAAAGCTCTATATTTTGTCAGAATATTACTCACCTTTTTCTGTTCTCTTTCCTTCTTTCCATTCCCATTGCTGCTGAGTATTTGTATAGGAGCTTCTGCAAAGAATGGCTTAATGAGTCAGAAAAAGCTGCACATTTCCAAATTAACTTTGAAAACGAGTGTTTAAGAACCTTTGGGGATTATGGGATACTTTTTTACCAGCAGGTGTAGCACCACGAGGACATGCCCGGGACTCCAGAGATCTGTTTCCCAGCTAAACTAAGACTCTCAACTCACACTGGCAGGTATTTAACAGAATTTGAGGTACTTATTCACTACAAACCTTATGGAAGCCAAACCCAATGCTTGTCAGCATCTCATCTCTAAGCATACATATTTAATCTTTTTGAAGTTCTCAGAAAAGAAGATCCTGCCATAGTTTGCTTTGTTTTTCATTTTGGCTCAACCAAGTAACGTTTCAATATTTTGTTCTATTGCAAAACTGGGCGTACTTCTATAGCAACATATACTTATTGCAACCAGAATAGCCTTAAAAATAAAGTGTGTTTATACCATGGATATGCAGGTTTACTGAGAAGAACATGGGTTTTCTGGGCAAGTTACTATTAAAATTCCCTATTTCTGGAAAGAGATATGAAGTATTTCAATAATCTTGTCTCCACATATTCTGTTATAAAAACATTTCACATGATAATAATATGTTTTTTGGATTTTTATTTTTTTTTTAATGCTGGCTGATGTCAACATGCTGCTTGGGTAACAAAAAGTCTACTTCTATCTTAAAGTGCTGCATTACATTTCTCCCCCTTGAAATAAAAAGAAGGCAAGGCCTAAAGCAAGGGTTAGAAACAATCATTTAAATATTCCAGCTCTAACCACACTGCTTATAAAAGAAGTTCTGAATAAAGAATTTCCCTCCTCCCAGGAGCAGCTTTTAACTTTCAAATGAAGCATGACTGAATTGTAGCAAAGCAGATCTGATGTTTCCAATCAGCTCAGAGAGCTGAAAATAGTTGTGATGTTATCAGACAGTGGGTGATGTGAATGGGATCTACATTCTGACATTGCCTGCATTCTGGTAATAAACTCAGAAAAGACATAAAAATGACTGAATAAAGTAATTGTGCATTCTGTTTTATTATCATTATTATTATTATTAAATTTTCCAAAGAACTGTTGCTCATAATGAAGCATCCATATTTTATTTTTTGTGATATTTTTGGCATCCAATTCATAGATCATGAATAATAATCTGTCTTAAAACAGGAAGCCTTCATAACATTTTCACCCAGGGCCTGATTCAGCTTTCTCTGGGGAAAAAAAAAGCAAAAAAGAAGAGGAAACTTTTCCGGTTTTGTGTTCTTTTCTCAGTTGGCTGTAACTTGAGCGTAAGCAGTAAAATTAACTGAGGCCATTGTCTTACGGAGCTGAATCTTTGCATTAAGCACAACCACTGCTAATGGAGACAAGCAGGAAAAGCTAGAGTCTTATACTTTTCCTAACATTGGAAAATGTTATGCTACCGATGAGTTATTCTCTCTTCAAATTATGTTTCATAACATAAATGACCACAATGTGTACTGTGATGTAAGAACCTTTTGTTCACATGCTGTATTATTATTACTGTGTTATCATTGGCTTTAGACTATGGCTTTTTTGTAATTATTATTATTTCCTCCTATTCTCTGTTTATTTTTACAGCTAGTTAAAAACAGGCTCATCCAGGACATACAGCGTGGATTAAGTGAACAAAGCCTTTTTCAAGTCAATAAACTAGTTGTTTAGCATCTGGAGTTTGGTCAAGGAAATAGATCTTGCAAGCTGAGTGCAGAATGAAGAGGCAGCATTAACATTTTTTTGTGGATATATTTTTATTGAATTCTAGTGTAAACATGAAGGACAAAATATGGAACATAATGTTTGAGTAAAACACATATTTTCCCGGGTTTCCTTTCCTACAGAAAACATTAAAATGTTTTCATTTGCATATGTGATTGCTTGCTGAAGCAGTTCTGGTTTCTGTTATAAGAAATCAGGTGGTGATGGTTTTTTTTCAGAGCTATACTAAATCTAATAGGATTGGATGGTGAGAGAGAAAATTTAAATAATTTGTTAAAAACTTTGGCTGACTCAAGCATTCAAACCAGTACCTACTGTAAGGGTGCACATTTTTGAATAAACAGAATTTTGTAAAATATTTCTTCTTCCAAGAGAAATTGCTTCAGAAGTATTACCATTACAGAATAAAGAAAATAGATTTTCAGTAATACTTTTGTTGCTTACAGATGACATCACAAGTCAATCTCAGTTCCTGGAGGAGAATATATCTTATTTTGAGTGAAGAAATCACATTTAAATCAGTGGTAGAATCTACAGGCCTTTAGGGAGGCCAAGTAGAAATGTGTTTTTGAGACCTAATTGACGCTATTTTGCCAGGAAAGTTTTCACAAAGTATTTAGAAAAAGACAGTGCCTTCTCAAGGACTGAATATGATATGGAAATTACCACGTCATTGAATACATTTTACTAGCGTCTTTTTCTCCAACATTGGTTTAAAAAAAAAATGATTTTTTTTTTCTTTTGGCTTTATGAAGAAAAAAAAAAAGGTTTCTTCTAAGAAAATGTCAGTGTTTTCTAAATGTGAAACCAATTTTAACAAATAATTGCAAAAGACCCAGCAAATATCAGACTTACCCATTGTACTTGGTAATAGAAGCTGCTATTATCCTCCAGTTTTCCCACCACTTTCTGAGGATTTTTTTCTTGTGATAGATAGCTTCTATTCCCTGGCTAATTCTGCAAAAAAGATTAGGAAGATCAGTCTCTTTGAGATACAGGTTTCTCTGAAATATAGCAGACCTCTTCTATCTACATCTATTATACTGCAGTTGTGTGCAAACACCATCCTTGCTCTATCTAAAAGGACAGAAATGGAAGAAGCATGGACTGTATAGAGAACAACTCTCACAGCTCTCCCCTGTGCCAAGGCATGGAGCTTAGCTACACTTGAAAGATGGGTTTGTCAAATAAAATGGTAAGAAGGATGACAAGTCTGAAAAGGAAACTAGAAAAAAGCAATTGAGGAGCCATCATTTCCCATTCCTGATGTTCATGCCACTATGCTCGGTATGTATCTCCATGTATGAGGCTTTTTCTGCTCAAGATGAATTACTTATCAAACTGCTCATCCAGTAATTAACAATAAAAAGTCCTGAACCACCACTGTATTTGTTGGAGACTCAGGTATGTTAATTGCTTCCATGCATAGTTGGATCGCAGATGTGACAGGCAGTGTGTCTGACCACAAATTATTAAAGAAAAACATTAGCTAGTATAAGTCTTGTTCATGAAAAATTGCCAGTGGAAAAAGTCACAGAATCATGGTCTCCTGCTACTACACAGATGCCAAGGAAAAGTATATCAATAAGAGATGAAGTATGCTGTGCTTTTTTGAATAAAGAGGGTTTTGACTGCATTAATTTATATTATTGTTATTTAAATACTAAATAACATGCAGACATCCAGCAAGCTGACTGACTGCTAGAGTTTTCATTTGGAAATTCACAAAACTACTCCATTAGACGTTATTTAATGATTGACTGTTTACGAACACAATTTCACACCACTGGCTCAACTAAACCAAGTTTCAAATAGGTAGGCAACAGAAGTTTTTTCTCATTTTTGGCTCCAAGTTGCAGATGTAAACAGTTACGTGTTAGCCTCTTGGTTGCTGACCCATGCTGGACTGTGCAGATTCACATCTCCACAGGACAGTCTTCAAGGATGAGCATCCTGGGAAAGAGTGGTACAGCTCCAACAGATGGCTGAAGCAGAGCTGCACATGTCCTGCTGTGGGGGACAGGAATGCACCTCCTCAGGTGCTGCAGAATGAACTCCTCTGTTCCCAAGACTGAATCTTGACAGGAGTTTGAGGTTGGAATGGCCAGTTTCCCATCATTCCCTACTCACTTGTGTTTGAGGCTGGGAACTTGCAGGGAGATAAGAAAAAGCCATTCCATCATTCTCCTGCCATACTTACTTCCTGTAAATTCTTCTACAAAAATTGCCATTTCCATATTGTTAAGTGCCAAAAAAAAAAAAAAAAAAAAAAAAAAAGGAAAACTGTGTGCTGCATGACTGTATTTGTGTGTTATATTTTCTCTTATGCTGGTTTCAAACATGCACAGGAATTTAAGACATGACCATAGTCTAAAGTAGAAACAATTTTTTTTTGTTATTTGGGTCCCGAAATACAAATTTCCCCTCCATTCTTTCTCCATACCCGAATTCCAAACTGTCCCAAGAGTAGCTGCAGAAAATAGACATCTCAGATTCATTGAGAGCCTATGCTTTGTTCCTAAACTGACTGATACTGTGATACACTTCAACTTATGCTCCCAAGTATTGACAAAAGAACCACTGTAAACCTGAGAGACACTTATCCAAGTTCCACTACAGACCAAAGTCCTAAGTTTTATGTGTTCTTTAAGCAGAGATGAAGGTACACCAGCAGATAAAAGCACTGCACAGCAATACAGGCAGCCAAAAAGCTTGTTCATTTGAGCATAAGGAAGTTCTCCAAGGTGTTCCATGGGAAAACATTTATCCAGAAAGTAGGAATCCCATTTTACAGCCTTCTTCTACCTCCATCTCTCATTTCTCACCCTTGCCATTAGCATATATATAGCATAGAGACACTTAGCTTAATTTTTTTCCTTCAGCAAGAAGAAATGCTTAAAAATACCCCAGTTATTTATTCCTGGGGGAAAAAAATCCAGCGTCCCTTTCACTGATACAAGTATTTGCCCCAGAGAGTGAAAGTAATCCGAAGCACCTTGTGCTTGCAATGCTGAAAGCCAGCCGCATTGACATAGCATAACACTTAGTCTCACGTGGCACTCTTCTTTTTTTTCTGGTTTAAAACTCCTCGGTTGTAATGAAGTCCATGTCTCATCTGGTCAGAGTGCTGGATGACATGAAAGATGTCTATTGTGAGCGCAGAGCAACGATATGAGGGAGTATTTGTGTATGAGTTATGTTCTGCTAGTGCCAAAGGCCTACATGTAGCAGATGGAGTCAAAGGGCCTCCAGTAGAAAACTACAGCCTGAACTGCACCTCAACTCAACCTCAGAAAGCACTAATTGATCTGCAACAAAATAGCACCTGGAAAGGAATGGTCAGGCAGTGTGGTAATGGGGGAAGGACACTGGCACAAATCAAAGCCCATTTCCCAGCAGAGAAAAACTTATATGCAGTCCTAAATGAGATGCACTGCCAAACGAAGAGGTACCTGAACCGTTTCCTTCTCCAGCTTATCCTATTCGGTAGTTTTCTGAGCCTCCCTGCTGAGCCTGCTTCTGCAATGCTCTATGTTAGGCACTTAAAAACTGCTGTGGCTTATACATGAATCTAACTAGTGATAGAAAATATTCAGGACAACGGCAAAATAGATATGCATAAAGGAGTATTATTAGGGTAAGTACACTTGGCAAACTTTTCCTTTTAACCATCTCGAAGGCTAAAAGTTACTAGTTCCCAACTTTATAGATTTAGGTTTCAAATCCAAAAATGTGGGTTTACATCTATTATTTATCTCAAATGCTAACAACTAAATAAAAACTGACAGTGAGAGCTTTCTATTGCCTCCTTCCCACTATCTGTATTAAGTCTTGATGGAGTGTCGTGGAGAAGGAGTCATGTTGCAAGAGGGGTCCAGGATAGGATATTCACAACAAAAAAATCCAGTCTGTAGCCCCTATCTATCATTTTCACATCTTTTTGCAAAGATCTTGATCTGCACCCCAGAATTTAAGAGAGAAATTCTTTAGCAGTGAACCAGCTAATTCTGTCAATATACTGCCCTACTTGAGAGACTCAAATCGCACTTTTATTTCCACAGCAGAACAAATGCCCTTTATAGAGCCATGAAAAGATTTCCCCACAAAGTATAGAGTACTTAGTGCCCTTTCCATCTTCCAGAACCTTCCCTTTTTAGCTGCTCTCAGTGCAATTGTGCCTAGTAGTAACTAGCCAAGGAAATGACCTGTCAGAATACTGAGTCCATTTCCTTGCAATGATAGGACATAGTCCCATGGGAGGTAGTGTATCAGATATTAAAGTGATTTCACATTTGATCTTAGCCAAGAGGTCAGACCCAATATTTATTGTACATGGCAGTTCTATGAGTTTGGCTGCTTGACCATTTTGCAGTAAACAGACAAATCCTGCACGATGAGCACACACTTTCTGTCTTGTTTGTGGCTCTGAATCCTGTAAACTGACCCTAATTGTAATAGCTTTGATTTTCAGATTTGATCCTGGGAATTGAAACAAGGAGTCATTCAGAACATGGCTTGAAAAAAAGCTCCCAGAAGTATTGACAAGGAGTCCCAGACTTAAAACATTATGTGTACATTGGAAAAATCACCCCTGGCTTAGAGCAGGTCTGACATCATTACCCATACCCCCAGGAATTTGGTACCAGGCAAGGGGCATCCTCTAATAAAATCCTAACATAATGCATTCAATAAAAAGCCTATCCAGAAAGAAATTAAAAACAAAACATAGTGAATTAAAAGCCACAATGTAGAAAAATAATTTAAAGAATGGAATAATGAAAACAATTTTCAGCCATGAAATGTTTTTATCTACTGATAACTTGCAAACGGTAAAGCCATGAATTTATGCATAAGATACAATACACAACAAAGAGATAATTCATATTCAAATCTCATGGTCTTCCATCACATATCCCTCTGTTTATATGTAGATAGTCTTATGAGAAAATGACACCAGGCACAACCAAAATTATGAGACAGCAAGTCAAGCCTGAAGATAATTACTTAGTTCACAGAGGCACTGTGAAATTCTTCAGCTCACTGTCTTGGTGACCTGCAGTAGCAAATGTATCATTTGAAAGTAGTAAATTAGAAGGATGATCTTTCCTTTCCCTTTGTTTTGTTTGTTTGTTTGTTTGTTTGTTTTGTTTTGCTGTTGTTGTTGTTGTTGTTTTCCCCTGTAACACTTAATGAACTAATAACTTCTTGACAAATGCATGGCCAGTATTCGAGACAGAAGGGGGACCAGGGGACAGGCTGAGAACACCAAGAGCCAAAATACATTCTCCTTTACGTAGGGATAAATTTTGAGCAAGTCCATTGACTTTAGCTGAGTTACTTTGATTACCAAGTAACGTAAAGCTGGGGAGAAAAAAAGGATTAAATTTTACTATGGGAAGACATTTGCTTTTAGGTGAAATGCACACTATACAAACTACAAGGAGTATTCAGTGTCCTAGTTAAAGGTAATGTGATAAAATAAAGCAATGAAAAATTAATTTAATCTCATAAAATAAAAGCATTAGAAAAACTTATTTACAACATTTTCCCCTTGATAAAAGGGAGTATTTATCATTTTGTCAAGATGCTTAGCTATTCAAGGTCTTCATTAGACTAGCCTATTGAGATATATTTAGCAGTTTACACAAGAAATGCCTTAGTATTCTCTTCTTCCTGAGAAAAGTTTGACTATTTATGGTTTCATCAAGGCTCAGATTTTCCTTTTCTTCGGCTCAAAACAGTCAACAGAGCAATTAATTATGACATTTCTCTCAAGACGACTACAGGTTGGAAAGTGTGCAAAGTGTCTGTTTAATATAAAGATACATTTAAACTTCCTAATTGCTAGAATCATGATATACAATAGTCTTCTCTCATGGAAATTGTGATTAAATAGTCATACGGTGTCTAAGAATAAAGTACTTCTGGCACTTCTGTAAAATAAATTTAACATCAAGAAGATTTTGTTCTAATGAGTCTTAAAGCAGCAACACGTTACCTTTAAAAATGCCAATGCATAATTCCGCCTCAGGATTTTTTAATGTGAATATTTCTATTCTTTCTCCAAATATTTTCTTTTTCTTCTTCTTCTCCAGTCTCCTCAATCACTTATAAAATGCTCAGTCATGCATTCTGCTTCCTATTAAAGATGTACAAGTATTTGTAACAATCTTCTCACTGTCCTGGTCAAGTTCATTGCAAATTATTTGTTAAGGATATATTGTATTGTGACATTGTGACTACAAACATGCATTCACAATTTGCTTAATGTAAACCAAGTACCACATATACACAAAGTTTAAAACCAGCTGAGAGATACATCTTTTTGAAGGGGTTTAAATGTGTGGCTGGTAGCATGGACTGCATGCTCCCAGATTCAAGGATTTGGTCATGAACCTGAGAGGACCAAATGTAGCAGATAAATACAAGCAAGTAAATTCTCAGATCTGCTGAGCTGAGTTACAGTGACAAAATGTAAATATGACAAGAAACTAAGCTGCATCAGCTATTAACCATGGTAATAGGTAAACACAAAAACCCTTAAAAAATCTGAATATATAGAAAATTCATCAACATGAATTTAAAAGACAATTATCTTAATTTGGCAATCTTTTAACAGAACTTGTCTGAACATATGCTGAAATTATAGACTTCATTTAGAGAGGCTGGCTGCACTGAAGAAAGGACTTTGAACAGACTATTTTCTTTAAGATTTTTTACAGGTTATTTGAATCTGATTTTAGAAATCTGTTTTCATGGAAACTGGATATGCTGGTGGGAAAATTACTGTGAGATTATAATAGCAAAAAAAATAAAATAATTACATACAGTTTTCATTTTCAGGTATGTGAGTGAATGATGGGACAGTTTCTGAAAGTGTATTGAGAATCTCAGTTCAGTTCTCAAGTATAACTTCAGAAGCTTGATGGAAGTTCAGAGTAATACTATATACTTAAAGTCTTAGTCCATATTTTGCATCCAATTCTGTAAGAGATGTTAATTTACTAGCATTCTGCCAATTACAAGCTTTTTAATTTTTTTCATTTTATTTCACAGAAAATAGCTGTGATCTCCTATATGCCTAATAGATTTTATGGTCTTAAATCAATAGAATAGTTTAAGAGTAGCAAGCCTACCATTTAATACTAATATGTCATAACAAAGACAACCATCCCCAGACAGTTGAAGAAACTCAGTTCAATTCTCTAATTCATATTATAATAAATGTTTAATAAAGGTGAGTTGGTAATTGAAAACTATTTGATTTACTCCATCTCTTTTTTTCTGTTCATAAATTGTCTTAAAACAGAATATATTATTCTTCAGTTATTGAATTATTTGAATTACAGATTTATTTCTCAAAAATCTACTGACAATTTATTAGATAGCTACTACTTTGGTGCTGTTTATTTTGAATATTTAATTCAAAAATCAGATTATTTATATTAGTTACACGGTTCATGTTTGCTCTTAAACTAAATAAGCTTTACTATTAAATTTCAGGTGTTTGATGCAAACTACTTGATTACAATTCAGCAAGTTTTCTTCAAAGAATATTATCCACTGTAGTATTTTACAGAACATGAACATACATATACATATCAATATATAAAAACAATTTGTCTAAAATTTCCATGATTTCACAGTTTCCAAGCCCTTAGTTAATAGGAAGCCCAGAGAGGTTGTAGATACCCCATCCCTGGAGGCATTAAAGGCACGGCTGGATGTGGCTCTGGGCAGCCTGGTCTAGAGACCCTACACATGGCAGGGTTGAAACTAGATGATCTTTGAGGTCCTTTTCAATCCAGGCCATTTTGTGATTCTATGATTCTATGATAATATTTGCATAGGAAGGAATATAATGATTTCTTCAGTGCCAAAATTAACTCCACAGATCTTTCTAAAGTGTGCTATCTAAACACACAACTATTACAGCAGCATAGTTACCACAACAAACTGTAAGTATTGGATAAAAGGCTGTTCAAGCAGACAACACAATCTACATGACATTAATGCATTATATTGTCTAACTGAGAAGGAAAGCAGAAAAAAAGATGTAAGCATCATTCCTTCTTCCGTTTACATACTTTTTCTCAATTAATGCAGCAAAGCTTAATAGGCTTTTACTTTTTCCCCTGGAAACAGTGTTCCTATTTGAAGGAAATATTCTCAGACTGCATTTTCTTATCCAGTGTGAGGATCTCCTCTGCACTCCTACTCTTTCTGGAATCCCAATGATGTCAAAGGCAGATCTGCATGCAGAACAAGTGCAGAGTAAGCACTTGGGATCCATCCTGTGGTTAATTAGAAGAAATCCTACTTTCTTACAGGATAACAGACTCAAAAGACTTATGGATTTCAGTGATTTAACTGTTCACATCCACCGCAGCAGAGAACAATTCATTAACAAAGATTAATGTAGAAAAATATCAAAGCTAACTTCAGCAAAACTATTTCTTCGATACTCACAGTACAGGCGAACCTTAGAATGATCACTGAGAAAAGCTAACAAATAATATACCAAATAACTCCCTTTCCATTCCCTGAGGGCTTTCTATAAAATACCAGCACCATCAGAAGTGTTAAAAAGTCCAAAGAAAGCAATTTGCAAACATTCTTAAAGACCATGTTATAGAAAACCATCCAATCTCCCAAGATGCATATAACTTCATTTACTTTTGATGTTGCTTTTGTTTTCTTAATGCTGTCTGTATGACCAAGACTTTCAAATTCATCTTAGGTGTTTTTTTTTAAGTAATATTATTAGAGGATTGTGAAATAATACAGCAAAGGTAACGGCTGCTTATCATGGCTTCATAATGATGAATGCTCTGAAAGGCATTTTATCATCACAGATTTTTAAGATCTATGTCATTTTCTTTAAATGCTTTCCACTTAAAAGCATGATTCCATTATTTTCAATTTCATTTGAATTAGAATTACTACGCAACATAAATTAATGCAGCTAAACATTTGAAACGTAAGCATTGCTCACTTAAAGAGTGCTAACTTGAAGGGTTTCTGAAATACCACAGTGGGGTATTTTGTGGGTTGTGTTTCAACAGTTTTTCTGTCAAATGCGATGACTAAAGCGTTGCAGCTCTCACACAGTCCTCTGGTCTGATATATTCATTAAGTAACTATATTTGAACCTCGGTGGCCTGGATTCTTGTCTAATTATGGGTTTGTGTCTTTTGTCTCTTTAACATGCTATACACACATTGTGTTTTACAAGGGCTGCTCTGAAAATAATGCCTCTTATTTTATCATGTTGGCCCATGACGTCTGCGGTGTATATTGACGGTATGACAGTAGAGGTTGAACCTTCCGACAAACATCCCATTACATTTTGTTGCCAAGTGACAGATGGCAGCAGAGGGGTAGTCTGACATAATGGCATCTGACACAGAGGTGCGTATGAAGCAAAGGTGTTTCACTGAATTCCTCCACACATCTCCCATTGGCATTCATTGACACTTGCTGAACACTGACGGAGACCAAGCAGTGGATACGAGCACAGTGAGGCAGTGGGTAGTGCATTTCAGCGGTGGCAGTGGTGGCAGTAGGTCACCTCTGCTGTGACAAGTGCAGTATTGCTGGTGAAAATACACTGTTTCTGGTAGTAATGATGTTGAAAAATAGTGTTTCGTAGCTGATAATTTTCTCTATCAAATAGTGCTATTGTACTCTTTGTTGTAGTTTCCATGGAAATAAATTAAATATATTAATTTTGGAGCTATCTACATAGTTCAACAGTGATAATCAATTTGTTCATTTCAGTGGCGAACTACTCTCCACTCCCTCATTTCTATACCTTCCTGTAGTCTAATAAAGCACCAGACTATTTATTTATTCACTCTTTTTAGCTGTTCTGGAATATGAGACAGCCAGTTACATAAATCCCAGGTAAGTAAATACATAGAAAAAGTGGACAAGTTTGAATTAAACATGCATCTACCTTGGTAAAATAAATAAATAGTCCACCTATATTTCTCTGCTTTCTCTTCTTTTCTTTTCTGTACTTCAGAATTTGGGTCATTGTCTTCCAAGAAGCCCTACTGTGCATAGCTTCTCTGTCAGAGCAGAGAACCTCATTGGTCTATACCTCCTGTGTTTGAAATAGCAAGAAATCTGTTCTTTACTAGCCTGTGCTGCAGATGTGTTAAACTTCAAAACATTCCTAACAGAAAACTGCAGTTTTCTACTCAAAATATTGTTAGTGATAGTGACAATGACAGCAATATTGATAGCTTTTATAGTTAGTTATACAGTCAAAGCAGAAAAAAAAAAAAAAGTGTTTTACACATCTATTCTTGTCAATCTATTTGTTCTATGGAAATATAAGTACAACTCAGCAGGGAGGTGTCAAAGATATACTCTCACAGTAGTACTTGCAGAGCAGAATACCATTCTTAAATGAGCATGAGTTATTAGATTATATGGGACAGAAGTAAATTAAAATAACATAGTTGAACTGAACTGTTCTATTTCGATTTCCTGCAAGTACTGATGATAGTACTACTATTAACAAGTACAAAACTCTACGTCATATCAGGGCTACGCTGTACTAAAACATACATACGGAGAGTGAGAGAGGGAGAGAGAGAAACAATAGTTGATTCTTCCCTCAAATTTACTATGGAATGAATAAGGAAGACAATATATATATATGATTTGCAAAAGATCACACATTAGATACACTACTGAGAAGTAGTAGTATCTCAAATCACAGCCCACTACCTGGTCACAGTACGGGGTAGACTTACACAGTAAGAAATACTGACTTTCAAATTCTGTAGCATTTTTAAAGGTTAAAATTTTGCACAGTGCACAGCAGATATAATTTTTAATAGTCCACCTTGCTTTTATGAATTTATGGATGGATATTTTCTACATATTTCACAAACAAGAATTTATCTTGTTAATTTAAAAAAAAAAAAAAAAGTTTTCCTTTTGTTATATATTTTAGCTAGCATTTTTAATGTCTGGAGCATTTCAAAGTCCTCTGAAAAATAAAATCCTTTCCCCTGAGGACTTCATAACATCATATATGAACTCCAATACATAAGGTATGCAGATACCATCACTGTCAGCATCAGCATAAGAAAACTTTGACATAAACATTTGAAAGGAAAAGGAATGTCAGAAGTCTGGGGAATTGGGAGGAAGACAATGGGCATATGAATCTGAGACGACAGAAAAACAGCATCTGAAGGATAACTTTCCAATGTATTTGTAAAATAAGTCATGGGAAAAAGTAAGCAAAATTATTTAGTAGTAAAATTTGACTCTTGTAACAGAGTAACAGCTTAGATTCAAGTGTACAGAAGAACAAGACAATTGCTGAAATGATAGTAGCTGAAGATGGTAATCCTAGATATCGCATTGAAGAAGCTAAATTAGTGAAAACTAGAAAGAGTTGTAAATACTGGCTTAGAGGAAATCAAGGTAAACACAATTGTGTCAGAAGTAGTAACGGCAAACAACACAGCACATTTTGCATTATAATTTCTCTGTGTAACAACAGAAACTCCTAAATATATGGAAGTATTTTAAAAGCTGCTGAGAATCCAATGACAGTTTATTTCAGTGACAGCTACTACATATTAATCACTTTGGAGAATCAGGAAGCTTTCAGATTGCATCAGTGCAATTCAGACCTTAAACACTGACTTTTCTTCTAGAAATTACATCCAGAAATTTGGACACAAATTTCAACTCCAAGTCTGAGTAAGGGAGAATGAAGAGAACCTAGAAAGCTGCAGGCAGAAAGTATGTCAGTCATGACGCACTGTCCAGTACAGTTTTTACAATTTTTCTTTGTTTTTAATATGTGGCTCTGTTACTAGTCTCTCACCATATTTTCTCCAAGCATGAACAACTGTCGGTCTTTTCATGAGTTACAGCTCACTTCATTTTTTCTTCAGTTCATTCAACATGAAAGAACGACATTTGAAATACCCATATAATATATTTTTGCAAAGTTTGGATCTTGGATCTAGTAGCTTGCAAAATATTGGATCACTTTATCAAATTAGCAGCACAATCACAGCTCCATATGGCAACAAAGTTCAGTTAGCATCATGCTGGTCTATTATAAATGTCTCTATGATGAATTTACAAAAGAAGGGAGGATAAATGTAATTGCTACTGTTGGTGGCATGCCATCTTTTTTCTTTTATATTGATGGTTCTGTTTGACCATCCACCCTGGCAGGGACTCACTTAGTTTATGTGTATTTTTCATAACTCCCAGCCATTCTGAGAGCAAAGAAGTTTAACTACACACTATAAATATGTAGTGTGAAAGCTTTGTAAGCTGTCACAGAATATTCCAGTGTTTAATGACAGTTTTCAAAATGTGAGACTTGCAGATCTCAGAAAGAATACATACCTTGACCATTGCAATATATCCACACTTCTACTGTATTTATTTGAATATTTCAGTATTTTAAGCTACTCACATCCACTCAAGGCTAACCAGAGCCTGAAATCTCAGCGTGAGTTCTACTCACAAATCCTTTGGTATCACAAAGGAATCAAGCCAGGAACAGAGAGTCTGAGTGGAAGATTTTTCCTTAATACCAGCCCTATCCTACTGAGGAGACAATGCCACCAAAACCAAAAGTTTCCTACTTTTCAAAATTCTTCACAAAAAGCTTAATATATAAAACATTCCTGTATGCTGTAAAATTAAAGGAAGCCAATAAAGGATTTTCTTGACTGTACAAGATTATAAGAAAATTTATAGCTTTTTAATGACTTCCAAAATTCAGGTCAAGATTCTTAGAGATGATCTCAGAAAAACTAATTGCACCTGCAGATAAAGTTCTGTCCCATCAAAAACAAGGAGTACGTGTTAAATTTAGTTTTCTGAAGTTTTCTGAAGTTTTCTGAATATTTTAAATACTAAGAAAATGAAAGAGTGGTTCTGTAAACCCTGCAGTAGCTGGGGAAATTACGACAGCTTCTATGTCCTTCCTGTTGATTTGAATAGAGGAAAGTTTCAGTAACAGATCTGTGTTTTGGGATATTTCTCAACTCCACCTCATTTCTGCCCCCTCTGCAAAACAAGACACGGCAGTTCCCATTTGAGTTCAGGCCAGAAATGGACATGAGGTAAAGTGGTTTGGACTGCAGCTGCCTTTCCACTCCTGAGACATGATGGCACACCTCTGGGTGTGAGGGAGGGTTGCTGTGCACTTTCAGTGAAGCAAGAGACCTGACTACATGAACTCAAATCACATTTTAGACATAAAGGAAATTTGAAGAATTGTTCTGTTTCTACAGCTAAAATCATGAAGATGGAAGAGACGTTAATCTTACGAAGGATTCATTATTGAACTCAAATGTGAATTAATTAAGAAATCTGCTATAGGTTAGCAAGTTAAATATTTTTTTTATTTAGAAGGTACCTGCCATTATCTTTAATTTATAACCATCTGCTTTAATAATTGACTACTGACCAAAAAAAATACAGAACGCAAATCTCAGCTATCAAATCTGAAAGAATTTTGTGTCCAGAAAACCCTGCATCACTATACTGCATTTGTTATGGTTCAAATGCATCGCACATAACCTAAAACAAGTTCAGAAATGAAGCCATTGTCACTTTAACTTGCAGTGTACCTTCAGCATTAGAACTAATATCATAACTGCAGTTGCCACAGTTACTGAGGGAGAATATACATCTACTAAACTAAAATATCTAGGCACACAATTTGGGGTTAAGAAAATAAATAATCAACATAAACAGCTGGTTTTATTGCTTATCATTTTTAAGTGACATTGAGGTAAAATGACTAGATCGGTAATCTTACAGTTGTTTAAATGTTGTATTACTAGCAAATAACATAAATGATATTCCACAATAGAAATACGTAAGTATTCAATATTCAAATGTTTCTTAATATATTAATTGAATACTTAGTGTACAATAAGTTGAAAAGCAAAACTAAGCAGAATTCCAGAAATATTAACAACTGTAGATCTTAATCAGATACCTTTATATCAAAAGGAAGGAAGAAGACCAGATAGATAGATAAAAAATAATAATAAAAAAAAGATTATTGAATGTATTATTTTATCTGCATATCAGCATCTCTATCAAAGGTTAGAATATTGTCTATCTTAATTTAATGTGGAAGGATTCAAATTACTCCTAATTTTTTATTTTTTTTTTTTTTTTTTTTTTTAATGAAGACCGCACAGATCGTTTTTCTCTGTAACAATATCACAGCCAGAGAATCACTCATATGAAGTCCTGGACAGAGACAGACAGAAAGGATGCTGCAGATGTCAGTGTACACATGGACTGTGTACAAATTGCAAAAAGGAACTAGATACAGAGTAACAAAATTCTTGCAAAAGTCAATGAATTATGGAAGTCATTCTGAGATTGCCTGATCTCTTTTTATAATTCTAACGTATTCTGCTTGACAGATAAATGGAAATAATATCTAAAATATATTTCTGAGGAATAAAAAGAAAATCATCTCTGGAAAAAAAAGTAATAATAATGTACAAAAAAGAAAACAAAAAAACCCACAACACGACAGTATGAGGTATGAATTTAGAAGCAATCTATTTTCAAAAGTTGTATTAATTTTAATAAAACAGCATATCACATTTTTTTAGTTCATAGTTTTTCTTTGTACATTCCTAATAGTATAAATTTTTATTGCAAAACAATTATAAGGATAAAGGTATTAGTATACATTCAAGTGATATTAAACAATCACAAAGTTTCATCCAAAAGCTTCTCTGAATTTTGGATTCTAGAAATTAATCTTTTCGTAAGCTACAGTCATTGTATTATAGGAAATTCTTTGTGCTTTTTCATCACCCACAAAGTATACATGTGGAGGTTTTTTTACTTCTCACATAGTTAGTGCTATATTATAACTACTGAAGACTAAAACAGGTGATATGGGATACAGTACTTATAATCTGCATTCTTTCTTCTCATCTTTCCATGCTTGCACTCAAGGATGTTCTAAATTTATTATTCTGAACAGTTATTTTAAAAAGACTCTATTAACCATTTACTAAAATGAAGCAGAAGAGCAGAAAAGCAGGGAATCTCACAGAAATCTGTAGCCATTACAAAAGGAATTAATATACTGTCTGGAGCCAGCAAATAGGGAAGAAAGTCAGAATACTGTTTGGGGAGAGAATACCAAAACATTCCATGTTTAACAAAATCAAATACACTTGACATTCATTTGGTTCCAGCACTATACTAGTCATGGACTGAGAAGATTTATTTATTAGTATCTACAGCCTTCATTTGAAAACTGGCAACTGACTATCATTGCTTAAGAAAATAACAAGACTACTTAGAAATCTATTTCATGTAAGTTACAAAAAGAGAGAAGGGCCACTAGATCCTAAATATCTTTACTGGAAATAGCCTAGGAGTAAAAGAGTATGAGAAATTATTAAGATCAAGAGGCTATCAGGAGGCTCTCTATCCCAGGAGCAGCAGAGTGCTATGACAAATATTGTCTTTTCTCCCTGGTTCAGCGCATAAGGGAAGCAGGGAGTGTCTCTCCATCCAGGCAGCCTCTGTATTCTACAGCCTCTTGTGAAGGCACATGAGCTTACAGAGCTGGGAACAGCTCCAGACTCTGTTCATTACCACTTTTATTCTTGTCTCTCCCTCCACAATATCTAGGGAAATTCCTTAAGAGGAAACCCTAGCACATACTACTGTCATGCTGGTGATTTACTTCCATGCAGGCATCTGCAAAGTCCTGAATACAGCAGCTCTCACGGACTTGCATAAGTCCCTACAGAGTTTCAAGGAAATAGCCCAATAGCATCTCCTTACTTTCACACCCACATGTAAGTTTCACCAGTCTCTACTCACCTTAATGAATTAGTGGATATTGTTGCACATAAAATAATTAAAGAGAAATTAAAGAATGTTGTCATCTCCACTTTACAGATAGGAAAATTGAGACACGCAAATGCAGTGAAACTCCACAGGGTCCCATATGAGACAAGACTATAGGTTAAAGAAAGGAACCCTGCGTGGCACTTTTACTACTCAAAACTATAGCTCAGAAATGAATTAGCCAGATACAGTACTTTAACTTTGGAATGATAAGTTCTTAATCTTTCATTAATTAAAATTAGAGGTGTTACGTGAAAAAAAAGAGAGAAAAAAGTAAAACTCCTAAGCTTGTGAACTTTAAATTCATATATATTTATTCACTGTTTTTTAAGAATGAATAATAAATAAATGATTCTTGTTTTCCTTTTTTTTTCCTCTTTTTTTTTCTTTTTCTTTTTTTTTTCTTTTTTTTTTTTCAGGGCAGCTGCATTTTGTAATCTTCTGAGATAATACTAGTGAAAGATAAAAGCTTCCATTCAATCACTAGTTAATACAAGCAGAGCATGCTGAAAATCACCATAGTTAAATGGAGGCATATGGCAAACTTGTTTCTTTAACTACTGATTGCCTGACTATTTCCTGCGCGCTGATCACAACAGTACATGTTCCTAAATTATGTCAAAGATACCCCTCCTCCCCATTTTAAAGTTACACCTAAGTTGTGCTAATGCACAATGCATGACAACTGTTAATTGTACACAGCTGATTTTCCTTTGTGTTCTTTTTCTTAAATCAGTTGTATCTCAGCTAACATTGTAATAGAAATAGGTCTATATTTGAGTTCCAGTTATCATCCCAAGCAGAAAAAGCCCAGTTAATGGAAACAAATATTTTTGTTATGAAGGATACACATGAAAACTGATGGACTTTGAGGCCAACAAACTTAAAAATACCTGTTTAACTGTAATTACAGTAGTTGCTGCCTTTCAAGAGTTGAGAAGATTAAGGTGAGCACTATGAGCAGTGAGCACTGAATCAGTGACAAATCAAAATGATTAGTAAATTCTGATTGAATGTGGAGCTCTAAAACAGTATTAAAAGGAAAGAATGCGTGCATGATGTTGAGAGATGATGAAAATTAATCTCAGCTAACTGGAAAGACAAACCACCTATTTAACTCACCAGAATTAGCTACTGCAGCCAGTCTGTAGAAGGAAGTAAAATAAATAAAAAAATTTTAAGAGAGACAGCAGATATAATTCAGGTAAGCTCATGTTTTATGATTGACTAGCTGCTTCTAATCTCAGAGGAGTACTGTCCTTCATGCTGTACCTGTTTTCTCCTTTGTTCTCCATCAATTCATTTTTATGGTTTATGTTTGTTTTTTCAATTTCTAAATTTTAATTACATTTCCTTTGAATTTGTGATAAGACCTTCTCTAGAGAATGTGCTGCAAATTTTGGGTATTTGGGGGAAAATTACTGTTGTTAAAACATGCCTTGAAAAATTTGCCCTTTTGGTATTCAGAAGTTCCTAGGCAGATACTCTCATAAGCAACTTTTTTTCTGTATTTCTTGCACTTGGTTGTTGTTAAGTATTAAAAACCAGTCATGCCTTTCTTCACTAATGTTCAGCCTTCTCCTAAACCAAGCCACATTCACTAACTAATGGGTGTAAAAGGCTGTACATGAAGTGGATTTTATTCAGCATATCTTTGTTTCTTGTTTCTGACGTCCCTAAAGACCTGATAACTACAAAGCAACCCTGAATAACAGGAATGTAGGAACAGATGTTATTTGTTCATTTTCACATAATAAAGACTTCTAAGTATCCCCGATGCCCAATTATCTAAACACTTATTCTTAACTTTCCATCCAACTCATGATGAATTTAGTCTATTTTAGCTGAATTCAAGAAAGCAGTTAGCGTGGAAGTGATGTCAATCAAAATAGACACTTAAATGAACTGAGTAACACTATCTCACAGAGCATACATAACATGATCAAATAGGTAATTTAAATAAGACCAGTGTATCCTGTAATAATTGCATTAATGCTATGTGTAAAGAGGGTAATTATTATCTTGTTATTTTTGAATTATTTTGGATACTAGAGCATTGTCATACACAATATATTACTACAATAAAAATCACACAATCTTTTTAAGCTACAGTCTTGGAATTAAAAACAAAAACAACAATAAAAAAAAAACATAGAGACCCAAAATACCAAGAGAACCTATTTTGATTTGGAAGATCTTCACTTTCACCATCGTTACATCCTGTGAATGACTACAACAGGGTATGTTTGTGGTGCATCTGAGGTGGGAAACCCATCTTCAGTGTCCCCCAACAGCCAGAAGTGTAACACATCTGAAAATTACCCTACTTTTCTCATCTCAGCTAGTTTCAGATACTAGCTTCTTCAGTATTTGCTCATTGGTGGGCTGATAATACTGAGTGATAGGATTGCACTGAAGGAAATAGCATACAATTGAGTTTATATTTTACAAAAGACAGTGTGTCTTTTTTTTAAACCCTACTCTTGTCAAGGCCAACTTCCAGAAGAGAATTCCAGAAGATGAAGAGGCAGAAAAGAAAAATTTAGTTGAACCATTTGAATTTCTAACTCCAAAGTCAGAGAAACCATGTTGTACCATGTTTTCATCTTTGAGAGTGAAAACATGAAATCCAAATAAAGCATAACTCAACAGTCACTGAATCAAGACACTGCTCTCTCTCTATATATATTTCTTTTTAAGTAATAAAAGTCACAGTTGTGTTACAAAAACTTAAGGGTGTATCAACCAGACTCTGTTAACTATCAGCATGTAGTTCTGTGAGTTTATGAAAACAAACTTAATTTTTTGAAGAAATAATTAAATGTGGTATTAGAAATTAACACCCTTTTTTTTCCCCAGCATTCAGTGTTTCCCCCTCTACCCCCCTT
>JAOWBP010002052.1:32272714-32284282 GCA_028571105.1 Tragopan temminckii | reverse complement strand
TAGTTATTAAAAATACATTAATATTTATGACAAAATATGTGTGAAAAGGGTCCACTATATTCACATTTCAAACCAATCGCAAAAAAATCCTTGACAATTAGTCTTCAAAATCACTAGGGGTGTATGAGACACTCTAAAAAGGTTGGAATAAATGAACTATGCCTGCAGAAAAATTTCTATAGAAAAATACTGCATTTCTAGGAAATGTGGACTACTAATTTATTTTGGTGTGTCTGCACATATGCTGTATAGGGCGAAAAAGTAGTCTTTTTTATTTTAAATTAATGCACATTCAAAATATGGCACGTGTTAGCTCAAACTGACCTTCCAAACTTTTACCCACTATCAGTCTCTTGGAACTAGAACCAATTGAAATGTTTTATATTAAATATGGAAGTTCATTGTGATGATTTCTTAAGATTGTAAAAATATTGTGGTATCACTTCTGAGGACATGTCACAGGTTCAAACACTATGACCTCCCTGTGCAACTTGATGAGAGTTTCCTTGTCTCAGGTTATTTATCTTCCACAACAAAAATGAGCACAAATACTGAGTGAAGGTCACTTCTAAAACTGTATTTTTTAAATTCTACGTTTTCCAGCATTTTCAACCTCAGATTAATGTATAAAGTTCCAGACCATCTTTTACACTACCATCTTATACTTAGCAATTCCCCCCACATGCAGAGGTAGGTAGATTATGCTTTCCTTCAGCTGTCTTTGAGATGAGAAATTACTGAGGGAAAAAGGAAAGGAAAAAGGATTCTTTTGCCATCATACTAGCAAAGTCTTGTTCAGCCTGTACACATGAAAAGATATACTGTATCCCAATCTGTTCTGAGAGATCAAAAGCTGGCACTCTAAAACATATAGAAGAGGAATTTTTTGCCCAAAGTAAAATCCATCCCCAACATCCCCAGTGTTAATGTGACTTCAGCCAAAGAAAAGTTTTCATGACTAGCATAACACTCAGTGACACTACTGCTATAGATCAGGCTTGTGTTGCTTTTGGTACTGTATAAACATACATAGAAATTGCTACACATAAATAATTTATATATAAAATAGAAATGCCGATAGAACAGAAGGGCCTATGTAGGACAGAGTTCATGCAAAATAGTCTCAGTTTTTTAAAGTTATGAAAAGGCTGATGTTTGGGAGCAATGGCTCCACACCTTCAAAAGCTAGGAAAAGCCAAAAATGTCCTTGTAAGGAACTTCTAATAACAAAAGAATATTAAAGCAACAATGTAACTTGTTTTCTATCTAGCTGGACAGCGTCATCTCAGTCTTACTAGTCAGCTCACTCAGTAGAATAATTTACATTTGGCATTTATGTGAGAGTAAGTATTTGAGGATTGAAAGTCAAGAGGGAGCACCAAGGGCT
Organism: Tragopan temminckii; assembly: GCA_028571105.1. Classification (NCBI taxonomy): domain Eukaryota; kingdom Metazoa; phylum Chordata; class Aves; order Galliformes; family Phasianidae; genus Tragopan; species Tragopan temminckii. The sequence goes on along the minus strand of JAOWBP010002052.1, from coordinate 32,282,895 downwards.
AATACAGACCAGTTTGGTGTACACACTCTTAGATCATCATGAAGCTCCTGAGGCCAAGGGTATGAGTGGATGGAGGCTCTACATGAAGCTAGTCAGGCTCATTAAAGCCTTCTGGTGCACTCAGGGACTTAACAAGGCTACTTAACATTCTTCACAATGGTAACTAACAGATTACTTCCCTCCAAAAAGTCGTGGGATATAAGATGGCAAAAATCTAGCCAACATTAACTTTTCAGTGATTGACTTAATTCATAATACGCATATATTTAAGATGCTAATCAAAACCACTGGATAGGATTTTTTCCAACATATGTATAAGTATTGTATACACTTGATTTGTTTTCATTCAACTAATTTTATGTAATTTTCAAGAGCTAGAAATTTTATCAAAATCCCATGACTGAATTTCTAAGTATGAAATCAAAAATGAAAATAAATAAAAATGTAAAAGCCTGATACGCATTACTGTAGGATTTAATGTCACAGTTTCACTGGAACAGAGCTTGCACACACACCCAAAGATAACTGGGTGGAAATGATTTTCAAAATGTAAACAGAAAAGACTTGGTTTGTGGTTTAGTTTTTGCTCATTTGCTTATGACTTTTATTTATCTATGTTTCTCTGCAAGCGTTTAGAAAGATATAGAAATAAGAAATAGAACTCTCTTGTTTTTTAATCATTTCTAATTCCTTCTCCTACATTTTGTACACAGGAATGAGCTCTGTCATTAGAGTAGAACTGAAAGTTAATCATGATTGTGTTGTGACACTCCATTATTATAGAAAAATACTTATTTATTTTAATAGAGGTTTAAAGCACAGAAAAAGATTTGCCACATACTGAAAACTACTTTGAGTCTAAAATAGTTCTACAAAATCATATGTAGATTAAAAGCAAAGTTTAAGACTTACTAAAACTACAAGGGATAAATATTTTATCAGAAATAAAATCCTTAATTTGTATGTTGTTTCTATAATACTGAACTCTTGCTATTTCAGCTACCTCTCACAACTACATTTATAATAAGGAATTCATTTTTTTCTGTAGAATATTGAATAACTTAGTTATATAATTAGTTTCATTAAAAACCGCACTTTTTAATTTGTACTACATTCATATGCTACAACTATCTTCAAAATGGGACACGCATTCTTTCACTTACCTAACTTAAATTTGTTTGAATGACCGTAAGAAACTGCAAATGGATTTTATAACAGATTTTTTGAATGACTACAAATAACAAAGTAAATTTTGTGTTCATTAGACATGCAAATGGTTGGAATAGAAAAGAAGTGAAAGACTTTATTAAAATATTAAGGAAAATGTGCCATGTCTCTACTATCTGATAGCTAGCTTTGTATTCTAATTTATAGAATGCTTTTGTAGTATATTGTCTAATTAAGCTTGACACCATAAAATATCATGTCATAAAGTGATAACCCCGAACATATAATAAAAAGAAGAAAAAATTAACATCAAAATATTTACAGAAGTAGTTCATGTTATAGGCTACTTGTCAGAGGACTACCTGTGGAGCTTAATTTGATATAAGTGAAGGTAGGATACACATAAGACAACCAAGATCCTTCTTCAGATTTCAGTGGTAGTCTCAAAGTATTGAGACATTTTAGCCATCAGTTCTACAAAGTTCAAAAGCATACTTCATCCCTCATTTTGAGATTTTGTAGAACTGGTCCTGTGTTCACATTTAAGAAAATAATTCATAGGGCAATTAGAGCTTTAAGTAAAATACTTTGCTGTGTAATATTAACAGGATGATGGAAATTACTGAGGCAAAGGGTCAGACAATTCAAATTTCACTACTACACTTAGCTTGTTTACTCAAAGTGCAAATGGACTGTCTTGATCATGGATGAGTGATGGAATCTAAAATGTCTTTGGTTTATAACAAAAGTGGAATGCTTTGCTTACATGCATCTAAAGGCATCTGAAGAGCAGAACTCAAGTAAATTTATTTGATAACTATTGTTAATAGTTCTCTTACCATACTGCTATTAGAATGAAATAGATGCATTTATGATAATGAAATAGTTTAAATTTTACCCTATTAGATACCTTAGCCAAATACTTAGTAGAAGTGATGAAGGCTCTGAACTAAAGGAGTAAGAGATCATTTCCTCACAGAAAGTTTTTATTTACTGTTTCAGTAACCTCAATTAACATGTGGGCCACTTAATATGTTACAATCATAAAACTGTTCCTATTTTCAGAAGTATGTCACCAGCATCTTGTAAATCAGCACTAAATTTTAGCAAAACAATGGTATATCATACTGTTTGAAAATATAAAACTAGGTAACTTAATATAAAAAAGAAGCAACCACCTGAAGTTAAAAACCAGCAAATCTTGAAGAGTTATCATACTAAGTTAAAAGGACTTTTTTTACAAAGAGCAAGAGCTGACACATGAAGTACAATGAAGAATGAAATGTAAGCAAAAAAACTAAATGAACTAAGAAATCTTTTCCTGTCTTTATTAGAATAATCTTTAATAAATTTTTGTCCTCGAGTCATATTATGACTCCTAATTTGAAAAATATACTCTATTAAGGCCTAGGAAAGGTTTACCTTGCAAAAGTAGCTTTACTAGTAGAATGATCTGGAAACTATTCTGAAGTCCTTTATTAACACAGAGTTTAGTATGCTCATGAAGCCATCTCTGGAAGTACCATTGTGTTTTGGCTTTAATCATCTTACTATAAACATTCTTGTTACACTATTCAGATGCTACTAACCATTGTGTTTGTTATCCCATTGTGATAAGGGCATTATTCCTGTACATATAATCATGTTTTTGTTTGCTTTCGGATTTTGAGGTTCCTATTTAAGTAAAAGTATTTATGGAGGTTATAGTTTAAAGCACTGTACTAGTGTTTCTTCAAACAACAGTAATCAGTATATAGATTTAGCCCTTTAAAATGAATACAACATTTTTCATGTGCAAATATGCTGCCACGTTTTAACCTTGGCAACTGATACAGCACAGTAACAAAGCTGGTGCATAAAATTTGAGATTGAAGACAACAAATATTTACCATAGTTTCTTCAAACCTTTTTGTACAGGGCTGACAATTACAATTTCACTTTGATGTTTTCCTAATAGGATTTGAAACTTCATGCTTAAATAGTTACTCTGAAATGGAAAAACTGGTTTGTGTAAGTTTATAGCAGGCAGTACAGACTGTTGAGAAACCAGAGTCATTATGACCATTCAGATGTCTTTGTATCTTGTAATTTCAAGCTCTATTCTTAATAACTTGAGTTCCAATCTAGAAAAGATCTCCAGTTAAGTAAGTCTTTAGCTTTAGTTATGCGTATAGTGCATTCAATGAACAACCTGCAGGATGGAAGTTAAATGTGCATAAAACACTTTGCTGGATCAGGGACATATCTATCAGTCGTGCAGCTCCAGGGCTAGTGTCATTGAAACTTTAGGAATTTTCTTTCTATTTATGTCTCTAGGTGATCATTTTGTAAACATTACTGTACAAATATTATAAGAACAAAGGGGAAAATGTTTCCCTCCACAGTGGTCACTCCCTACATTTACACAAGGATAACCCATTCTCCCAGATGTAATGGAACTTCTACACATGCATGTATACTGGAAAAGTTGTAGTGACATGCATTCAATACACTAGTTTACTTTACTAATCAGTCTGGTCTTCATATCATGGATACTCTACACTTAGAACTCCTCTATTCTTCATACGCTGCTCTACTATGCCTGGGCCGTCACCATTAGAGAACCTGTGTCTTTTGCTCCCAGTATAAATTAGTGGTTTCCTGCAATCATTCAAGCCTCCAGATCTGCTACTAGACCAGTTTGTCCAGGGCCTCATCCAACCTGGCCTTGATCACCTCCAGGGACAGAATATCCACAACTTCCCTGGGCTGTGTGTTCCAACAGCTCACCACTCTTTCCATAAAGAATTTCCTCCTAACTTCCATTCTTCCTTTGGGAATGCATAACAGTATTTGTGTGCAAAATGAAAAGTTTATTTCTCTTTCCGTCTGTACAAAAAGAGGACATATACGTTTGACTGCAGATAGCTTGCCTAAATGAGTTCACCCAAAAAGGTGCTGAGTTCCTGTGGTTCTTGCTTAAGTTAAGTCAATGAGAATTACAGATTCTCCCTGGATCAAGCCCAGAGTGTAAGAAGGAGTAACAACATTTTTTTCCAGAAGAAAAATGAAACTGGTTCTCAACCACTCTGAATGTTTGAAAAATTTACAGTAATTACACATGCCAAGCCTAAAAATCTATTCAAGTACCAGTAAATTCAGATCTTTTTTGTGTGCTTTAAGAGTATCATGATATCAATTTCTTTTGGCAAGAAATACCTAATGGTAATCTTTTCCTGCATTCCATGAGAGTTATTAGTCAAAGTAATCGTTTATTTTTTCATCAGAAAAATAAACTATAATGCACTCAGGACTGCAGTTCACCAAACCTTAATTCTGCTTTGTTTGACTTACAAAGTGCTCTATATTTTGAAAAAAAATTGTTCCATAATGGATGAGGGATCTGTGAAAAGTTCTACCCACAACATTAATTTTCCAGCTCTACCAGAATTGCCACTGTATGAGACCACCAAGAGTTATCTTCCAAAACTGTACCATTGATGACACAGAATAATGTATGAGAGGATACACACTGAAAACAACGTTAATCGCTTGGCTAACCTTTGGTTTCAATGTGAAAGCAATACTCAGCTTTAAATAAGTCTTATATAGAAATTATAGATCCTTCAGTGAATAGAAATCTGTGATGAGATACATAGGAAAGAACTGTAATCAGTTAATAAAATATAAATAAATGTTAGTAAAATTTATGTTTCCAAAAGGAGATACGTGATGTATATCTTTTTATACAAACTAGATGGCATTCAAAACCCACCATGTTCGACATTATTAATTATGGCACAGTTATGAATTTAATTCAATTTGTGTAAAAATTAAGTAATGAAAGCTTTAAGAAAAAGACAGATGTGCATGTATATGGCATGTATTATATAGTGTACACCAAATAGCGCAACATCATATACATCCCTTGGGAACTTAATTGAATGCTAGTTTTTTCATTCTCGAGAGAAGAACTTTTCATTTTTGTCCTCTTAAAAGACAATGCTGTATTAATATGTATATATTTAATTTCCAAAATCTAACAAAATAACATATTCACACACATGTATTTGGAGTCAGTATAGAATTTAGTATTTTGAGTCTCTCTTTAAATTACTTTTAATACATTCACCTTTAAGAAAATTCATTCCTTCTAAATATAATAATGTTCTTGGGGAAAATGAGGTTCAGAATTGCAAGAGCATGAAATTGTCTTTGTTCTGTTAAGAATCAAGAAAAATTTCCTTTTTCTCTTTGATTTTGAAATTCCATTTTCAGTTGTATAGGTTAGTGAATCATACAATCTTTTGATATTCTGGTTCTCAGAAATTCTGTTTCTGGTCTAGAATCAAGTTTCTTAGGTCTTTGCTCTTTTTTGGGTGTACAATCTTATATACAAGAACAGAACAGAAAAAAAAGAGTATATGACTCTAGGAAAGGGCTTCTAAATAGCATCTATTTGAAATTTGTATGAGAGTAAAATGTTAGATTATGTTTCAAAAGGGGTATGCTGGTGAGCGGGAAGCAGGTGCTGTGATCACAGATGTATGAACACATTGTATGGCTCTGCAATTTACTATACAAATGTTTCTACATAAGTGGTGCATAAAAGAGAGAAACACCACCTCTTCTTCTTTCACCACCAAAGACAAACAAAAGCTAAACCCACTTATGTTAAAAGAATGTTGCTTAAATTGTGAAATGAAGCACTTGAAAGTTAGGAAATGCCAGAAGGCAAGTTATTCATGCAACATTAAATATGGCCTCCCACAAAATATGCTTTGTAGGATACAGTTACAGAAGTACATAGATGTCTTATTGGCCGGACTTTCAATGTCTTTTTTTTTTTTTTTTTTTTTTTTTTAACTTTGCCTTTTATTTTTAACTCAGAAGCCTAAACCAGTGTTGATAAAGATTTCATCACCAATCTTTACTTGCTCATTTAGGATTTTTTTCACTAAGACTGTGTTATCTTATTAGTCTTACAGAATAGTAAGGTTAGCCAGGGCACAACATTCACATAAGATCATACAAAGACAGTTTTCATCCATAGGGGGACATTTTCTTTTGTAGTATGTTAATCCTTGCAAAAATAATACACTCATTCTCCTGGTTCTCATATTGCTACAAATGTATAAATAAAAAACCTTCTCTTCATTGTCTGAAAGTACAACCCACCATGAAACTTATTTAACATACTGTCAGCATCAATTTCACCCCAAGAATTCCTTATTTTCAAAAGCTACCTTACTTACATGATTCTCACCAACAAAAAATAAAAAAACAAAAACAAAAACAAACAAACAAACAAACAGCATGCATAGAGCCAAATAAAGAAACAGTAGTATACTGGTTTATAGAGGTTTAGTTTTGTCTTTAAGTTATACCAATGCTTGCAATTTCATAATAATGTGAGTTAATTCTATGATCAGAAGACTTCATACTCAGCTGTGGTTCTTTTCTTTTTTTCTTCTCTGTACCCGTACTCTGGAAGAAGATTGACTTGTCTCCTGTTTAGCAGCAGATTAAAAATTCACTGCAATTGCCAGAACTATCTGAGTGCTTAGATTTGCTTAGACCAGAATTACAGCAATGTGTTCAGAGGTAAACACAGAAACCAAAGTCCTTGTCTGCTTTTCAGAATGTCAAATATATACTTTAATTACCTGTTATTTTGAAAATATTATTGCTATTCACAATTATTCAGCACAGCTTGAGATACCTTCTGCTCTGCAAGACTGGATACCACTGTGGAATCAGGCTGAATGCTCTGTTAATGCTTGGATAAACTCTTCAAAGAGATGGTAGATTCAGGTACTTTGCTTCACAATATGAAACAAACCATCTGATATTTGTCTGTCCCTAGTTAAAATTCTGTTCAGTCACTTTTCTTTCAACCTCTCATCTCAGCTGCTTGAGCATGCTTGGCAGGATCTGTGACAAAGAGACACTGACAAAATTTCAATAAAATATGACTGAATCATAAAAGAGATGAAAGAATGAAGTTGTACCTTGTGAAGCATATATTTGAATGTAAAAAGAACAAGCTTGCCTCTTGTATCACTCAAATTGTTTTTAAATATACCCAGCCACAATCAGCTATGGAAGAAACATGCTGAAAGAAGGTTACGTCTGAAAACTTTGTTTCAAGTTTTTACTAACATTATCTCTTCTGAATATCTTTTAAGAAAAATATATCATTTAAATTTTTCTGACCATTTTCTTTATTAAAAAAGGGTAAATATTTAGATGTGGGTTTTTGCATTTTTTTCATTTTATTTTGTTTTGCATTTATTTCATTTTTCCCAGGCAGCTGAAAAAAACAAGGCACTCAGCAGTGCCAGAGGATTATTGGAAACGTAGCCTCTATATCCCACTTTCTGAAGCCAAGTAATTAGAGGAGGACAAACATTTCCTTGGATATATCCATTTCAGAATGCAACAAACTTTGTTTCAGTGTGGTGTAAATGCTTCTATGCCAGAAATTTTTGTCCATATATCATCTTCTCAACGCTTTTATTCAGAAAAGTGTTACAAAGCACTACTGTACTATTTAGGCAATGCTGTAACCTTTAAAAGCTCAGCATTTCTAGAAGTCTAAGCCAGTGTGAATCCTAAGCAATACAATGAAAACAGGTCTTGGAATGTAGGAAAAATTCACCTAGGAATTAGAGCTGAAAGAATTAACTCCATGTAAGATTCACACAGTGCCTATAGGAGTACCCTGGATACTGGTGTAATCGTCACATTGTACATAAGATATTTTTGCCTCTCCTTTTCCCTTTTGCCTCCTCTTCTCTGTCTCCTGCACAAAAAGGTCAAATGGAAAGTCCCTTATCTTCTGTTATCTTCTGGAAACCAGTGAGATCCTGGTGTTCAGATGTAATATTTTTACTTTTTGCCTATGACTTTTTTTTTTTTTTTTTTTTTTAAATTGTACAAGCCACATCTGAATCTAACCTCATTCACAAATCAGATATATTAAGTTCAGAAGCAAGGGTCAATATGTCTCTGCACATTCACAGGAAAAAAGTTTGTGAAAAAACTTACAGGAACTGCAATAGTAGGTCTAACTTATTTTAAAAATGACTAGACATTTTTGGATTAGACAATGTAATCTAAAAATGTTCTTGAATTTCAATAAAACTGTGCAACTTTCAGCTAAAATTTGTCTGTTTGGTTTGTCAGGTGAACATTTTATAGTGAACAAAAGGAAGGTGGTACATAAACTTGACATTGAATCATGAGCCAACTTCTGGAATCTCTTGTGTCTTCTAGATTCCTTACTCCTATGTTTTTTTCAAAGGATAGAGGTATGTAATTCTGTATTATTACACTTTGAAAATAAGAGTAAGCAATGCAAAATAGAATTACAAGTTTATACAGTTTAACCAAGTATTTTCTTGTCATTCCTGAAAATGAACTTTCAGGTGAACCAAAAGCATTATTCAATTACAGGAGCATCGTGTATATTGTTCATCATCCCATTGGTTACTATGAATTAATGTTTAAATTATTTTATGCTTTCAAACAGGAACTTGTTGAAAAAAAGTAGCAAATGTCTTGTATGACTCAGTATGACTCAATGTCACACATGAGATGCTTGAGAACCTCCCAGGAACACTTTGGTGGCTGGTGTACAGGGCACATTCCTGTCATTTGTGCATTGTTGCAAACATGACCCCCTTTTTCAAGACTTTGATCAGCATCTGTCAGCCTCCAAGCTCTCAGATACACTTTATTTTAAAGCATTGTGGTATTATACCAAAATCCATTACTATATTGCACTATTTTAGATTATACCAGGAGGTGACAGGATGTCAGCAGGTGGAATAACATAGTGATAACTCAAAAGTCAAAGTAAAGAGCCTCATTTAGACTGTAATTTGTGTCTAGCAGCATCTAGCAGTGATGGGTACACCACCAGGAGATCTCAAATGATTCATCTGTAATAAACAAATAAATGGTCAACTTCTGAAAAAAAAACAGAAAAGCCAGATACCAATCTGCAAATCCCTTTAGACACCATAACTGAATGCAGAAACAAACACATAATAGAAATGAACATGTAGGTTCTTTCTGTTCTCTCTGATAACTGAAAATACATCCAAAGTAACCTGCCTGGTAATCTTTTAAGAATGAATATAGTTCTTTTCTGATCAGTTCTTCTCAGTATACCACAATTTCTTTTTCACAACAGCTACATAAAAGGAAATCATAATTGGATGAAATAATAGTGCTAAGAAACTGTAGAATAAAGCAACTAAAGAAATGTCAATTAAGAAAGATCCACAGGTGACATTCAGTCTCTAACTTTCCTGTGCTTCTGAATATTTTCCCCATGACAAGATACTTTGGTCCTTTTCCATTTCTCACAGCCCAAGGGGAAAAAACAAGACAAAACAAAACAAAGCAAACAAACAAACAAACAAACAAAAAAACAACGCAAGCAAGGACATTATTGCTTTATATACTTGAGAAGCCAAATAAATAAGATTTTATATTTTCCCAAATAATAATGAAATTGTTTTCAGAAGTGAAATTTGCACAGGCACACACATGTAGCTCAGTCTGTGTCTTCTTAATCATATTAACATGGAAATTTAAAACTTCATAAAGCAATACATACTCCCTTAGAAATAAAATCCACACGAGAAAATTAAATCCTGAGGCACTTACACTTTTAACAAAATCTTTATCTGACAGTCTCTTATTGAAATAAAAGGAAATGTGCCAGAATAAAGCGTTCAGGATTTACTCAACAGTGTGAGCTAATCTGAATACACAGATAGCGCAAAGATTAATTACATAACCTACAGTAAGATTCCATAGTTTGTATATTTCATTTGTAGTTAATGTAAACATCCATATCTTTTGCATACTATCTACTGAGAGTTATTTATAATAGTGTAACCTACAAAGTAGATTATGTAGGTCAGTTCAAAATAATACCTACCATTTATTTCCATGGAAACTACAACAGATACAAAGAGCCCAATAACACTATTTGATAGAGCAAATTCTCAGCTACAAAA
>JAOWBP010002052.1:32251599-32272614 GCA_028571105.1 Tragopan temminckii | reverse complement strand
GACTTTGCTGTTGTAGGTTGAATTATCAAATGTGTTCTACACTAAGACTGCTTGAAACAGCTGGCCTGTCACATGGGTGCTTGGATATTAATCGTATCGTACTATCCCAGATCTCTGAAAATTGTGGGTTTTTTTCCAGGCACAGCTGACTATTTTTTTTTATTTTAACTGTAGTCTCAGAACTGGTGTCTTACGTGTCACCCTTGCCTGTCTTCTACATGTTCCGATATGGAGAAGATCCTCTGTTTACATTTTGTTAACTGTAGAACAAAATATTTATTAAAATAAATTCACTCCAATAAAACTTAAGTAAGTGGACATTCACAGCACAGTGCAAAGTCAATTTGTCCATGCAGTCTTTTGAATGAATTAGTTTTGAGATTTTTGTGTGTGTTTTTATTGAAAACTAAATGTTCTTCTTACAGAAAATACACTCATATCTCCCAACGAGCCCTCTGCAAACTAGTTCACTCTGCGGATACCTTGTGTTACCCATTATCCAGTATGTACCAGCTCTGCCCTCAGCTTTTATGTACATCATTGTCCACCAGCAATGCCAGAGCTGATTGACCCATTGTCTACTTTTCCCGAATTAGCATGTATTTTCATGCTCCTGCTTGTCATGGAATACCCTTTCCAGTTTGCTGTTTACAATCTAATCTCAACAGAAATTCAGTTCTGTTATCCCAATTCATTTCAGGATATTTTGGATAAAGGTATAGACACTGCTGTTGAAATTTGTCTTATCTCTTGGTAACTGTAGGATATAAATAACATTTTTTATTAGTTCATGTCTTTATTTCTCTAAGGTTACATATGAGGAAACTTGGAGGAGTTCTTATACAACTCTGAGCTTAAATATACTCATTGCTAGGTCGCATTTCAAATCACAAGAGATCCTCTATTTCTCTCCATTCTTGCTTCCCGTTTCCCTGCTTCTCTGTTCACATCTACCTTATCATCATTTCACATGAAAGGAAGTTTTCCTTTAGCACAGGGCTCATAAAAATAAAAGATAATACAATGTATGAATATCACTGAGAGAGCCAGTTTCTCCCAGCTAAGCTTTAATGCAAGTTCAGGCTACCTAGAGTGTGCTGTGACAGAAGACAGAAATAAGACTTCAGACAGCTTCCTAAAGAATGAAAATCATTCCTCACTTGCTGTATTGTTGTCGCAAAAGGCCAGCAGGTTAATGGCAAAGGAGCTTTATAACATATAGAATGCACTGGCTGCAGAGGGCAGAGAGCCAAACGACCTGGGATGTAGCCTATGTGCTGGTGTTAAATGTCCACAGCTGCGTTATTCTGCAGCAAAGAGTAGTGGCAGGTGTTGGTGCTAGGCCATACTGGAATATCACAGTATTTTGCTTCCAATAGTGGCTGTGACCAGATGTGAATTTGCTTGGCAGTTTTGGAGAGGAGTTTTTGTAAATTTTAGCTATCTTTTTCTCTCTAAATTATAGTACTGGATTACAGTAAAAAATAATATTAGTCAAGTCTAAAGGCCGCTACCTAATTGACTTTTATATTAGATCCAATCAATTTTTTTTTTTAGCTACACTAGTAAAAATTCATAACTATTACCAGCTGCCAAGTGGATATCTATGCCTCAGTGCAGAATTTGTTCCATTTATTCTATTTACTCAATGTCTTTCAGAAAGGAGGTATCATAGCCTCTGACTCTTCATATGTACATATTTTTTTTACTATGAATTGCAACCCCAGCCAATGCCACTTTGATTTTGCTCTTATCTTTCATTTCAATGAACATTCTCACAACCTTTACCTCTCATCACACATAGCCAGGCACTCTGAGGCATGGTGTCAATCATTAGACAAAAAAATATGCCAGTTATTTTAAATCTGGAGTATTTGTTGCAGGCTCAAAAGACAGAGATCTAATGACTTACCAGGGGCTTTGCTCATAAACATGCACCTATGCTATACTCAGGGCTCTGTATTATTATTATTATTTTTATTCTTTCAATTCTCACACTTAAAACACAAACACATTTTCTCCTAGAATATGCTGACAGCGTGTCTTGGTATCTCAAGGCAGAAAGGTTGCTTTCCCCCAGGCAGTGTGCTGGCAACCTTCACATAGACACACATGACTGAGCTGCCTATAGGCACCATTGCTTTCATTGTTTCCATAATTCAATATGTTTAAAAACAGCCATGCTAACAAACACTAGAAAAAGGAGTGGGAAGTGAAACTCTATGGGAGTGAACTTCAGAAATGTAGCACATATAATTGAAGAAGGTGTTCAGAGTGAAAATATGAGAGGGATTTGCTATGCAAAAGTAAGACCTCATCTGAAGCTGAAAAATTACTGCATGCAATCACAGGGAAAAGTGGCATATAAAATAATAAAACAGTGATTGTTCTAACACTCTTTAACATGTGGTTTGAAAGAAAATTTTTTATAAATTACGTATTATCACAAATAATTCACAGATTACAACCTCTTGCTTCATTTTATTAATCCATTCTCTACCACATGCAAAAGCACTCCTGAGTGAGCTACAATCATGATTTAAAAACATTTTCTGAGCCTAAAATATGTAGCAAAATTATCTCTTACACTAGTTTGGGCTACAGGAAAAGCACAAAAATAATTATGCATTTCCATCCTACAAAAAGTAAAATTTAGGAGAAATTGCGTATATTAGATGAAATAGTACACCTTCTTGCTCATGACAAAAAAAACTTGGACCTTGCTGCAGGAGAAGAAATCATAATAAATATGGCAGAATTCATTTTATTTTTGTTACTAACTGTATTTTTTATTATTGTATTCTTCTAGTTAGACAAGCTTTTAAAGTATATAAATGGGCAAAGGTCAACAAAGAAGGTCTAGAGAGCCAAATGTACGGGAAGCAGCTGAGACCCCTTGGTCTGCCTAGAGCAGAGGAGGCTGAGGAGAGGCCTCATGGTTGCCTGCAGCTCCTCATGAGAGGAGTTGAGGGGCAGCATTCAGCTCTGCTCTCTGGTGACAGTGACAGGACCCAAGGGAACAACATTGAACTATGTCATGGGGAGGTCAGGTTGAGAGGTAGAAAAAGGTTCATCACCAAAGTGTGGTGGGCATGGAACAGGCTGCCCAGGGCAATAGTCACAGGGCAATAGGCCTGCTACAGTTCAAGGAGTTCTTAGACAAAACTCTTAGACATGGTTTGAATTTTGGGTCCTACATGGAGCCAGGAGATGAACCCAGTCATCTTTGAGGGTCCCTTCCAACTGGAGATATTCTTTGATTCTATGATTCTAAGTGTATATTTTTAAAAGCAAGCCAGAGTCCTGTGAGATGAAATGTATATGGACATAGTTCTGTACAACTCCTCAACCACTTATGAGTGGGCAGAGAATATGCCAACACAATGATGCAGAGACATTAGTAGTCCTTTTTCAGTATTCAGCAAGAAATGATACCAATCCCTGAGGTGATTTCAAAATGATTAATGATGCAGTATGGTAAAGTAAGCTATAAAAAAGTGGTGCTCCCTCTCACCATATACTTGCGTGGAGGGCCAAAGAAAATGAAAAATTGTAGGAGATGTGAATCTCCACATATGCTTTTACTTCTGCAAGACTAATTTTTTTAAGATCTTTTGAATGAATGTGTAATATGTAGATGACCTGAACTTGAATGGACATGCATCCAGTTTTCCTGTGTCAGTATTGCTTTGCTTATTGACAAACATTTGAAGGTACGACAGAATCACATTCTGGTGCAATTGCAAAATTTGAACACAACTTGAAAGCTGCAGCTGATTCTTTATTTTATTGCAAGAGAACTTGTTCTTCCTATTCATTGTTTGCCTGTGCAGAAGATGATACTAAGACTTGACAGCTTTTCAGAGAATTCTGTTCATCCACTGAGAAGATGAAAGATCACCGGTGTCTGTGGAATGTATTTTTCCAGAATTGACATGATACACGTTTCTTGTTAATGCCTTGGAACATGCTAGTGTAGGAGGTCATGGAGGTCATGCACAATGCTTTAGAACTAGTTTAATAAACAGATTAATCACAAATTGCTGTATTATGTGGAATAGCATGAAAAATTGCAACATGGAATAATCAGTAGTACTGCTTCACCAGGCACTTACTGTGATAAGCACTTGTAAAATTATTTCCATTCTGGATGAACTTCCTATAGGCTATTTTATAGAATCCTTCATTATAACATTAAATTTGCTATTAAATCTCAGTTATAATTACATATTTTTATTAAAATCTTGGTGTTTTCAGAGAAACACTGAAAAATAGAAAGCATATATATATAAAAAAATGCATAGTAATTAAAACTTAAACAAATGAACGTGAATATTTCAGACTTTCCACATCTGTACTATTTCACTATGGCTTTGCTGAACAAGTCTTACTACTGAAGAAATTAGCCTCTTTAAGTAGAACTTAAATATCTTAGATGCACCAAATAATTATTTCCAGTGGTGTAGCAACAGTATATGATTATAATTTTATGTATTTTTTCTTTGCTAGAGTGGGGAAAAAAAAAGCTTGATCAAAAATGAATGTGATCTAGCATATAAAGTTTTAAAAATATATTTTAAATGTATCTACAGGAAATACTAATTTATGGGAATTACAATTGGAATAGTGCAAACACCATAAACTGCAAAAATAACACTGGTGTTGCTGTATCTTACAGATGACAGTTGAAAACAGGTCAGCTATGAAGAAGTTTCAAGCAGTAATTATGGTGTGCAAACTTTGGAGACGTCTCATTTTTTCTGCGTAACAGCTCATTGTAGTGAGGAGAAGCTTTCAGTCGTTAGATGAGCTCAAAATGTAACACATCTTTACTTCACTCTGTACTAGTATCAAATGTATGCATATTGTATTTTTCAGTGTGTTTGCTTGCTTTTCACTTGGAACAGAATGTATCTACTGATAAACAGCCCTTATATATTACTAATATACTGTAGTATAACACCAGGAAAGCACGAGACAATATTCTGTCTAATTGTTTTGATCAAACATGACATAGACTTTGTACTCACACTAGACATATTTCTGTAAGTTATAGCTTTCACAGTACCTGCTTTCATTTTTTTGTAATCCTGTCTATTTCAAAACCTAAAGAATGCAGCACAACCATTTCAGTTTTCAACTTGTCAAGACTTTGCACAAATGATTTGTCAAGAAAAAGTCTAATTATGTCTGGCTTAAGGCTTCCATGTTAAACAGGAACAATTGTGGTGACTGTGAAAGAACCGCCTCCTGGCACTTAAGCAAAATGTGAAAGCAGCGTGATTGTCCTGCCTTGTTTCTTTCCATCAACACCCTGTGGTCAGAAAAAGAAACCACCAAATACTTCACTTCCATTTCTATCAGTTTCTTGTGATTGGCAGCACCCTGGCATTTGCCTTTTACTGTACGTGAGTCATACTGTTAGTGCAACAAGAGAGCCTGTTGAATACAAAGTTTGAAGCTAAGCAGACATCTTGCCAAGAGCTGCTACTGCAGCAATCAAGCAGATTAGCTTAAGTAATTCCAATGAGCATATTAAAGCTCAAAATTAATTAGGACATTTGGAGGCAAAACATAAATCAGGCCAAGTGTAAGTGACCTAGCACTGTGAAACAGTTTATAAATACATCAGTTTTAATATAGCTATTTTTTGAACATTCCGACATATCAGTAACTACTTACCTTATTTTTCCATTTCAGAAATATTACTTTTCCTTCCAGTAGAGTCTACAAACAACAATAAAAATTTTATTCTTTACTGAGGACCTGATCCAACTTTTTAGTGGTGTCATTAGTATCAGTGGAAGTCTTCCAGAAACACTGTGGCTATTTGTTTTGAGGTAAAAATCCCATAAAAAACAATGCTGACTCATAGCAAGTAAGAAAATACATGGCAAAAACAACATTTGAGGAACTAACAAGTGATGTTCAGACAAGTTGTCACAAACCAGTAATGATAAGAGTATTTGGCTTCTGCATCATCTATGCAGAACATCTATGAACAATGAGGCTAATCATGATTTAAAAGCTAATAAGTCTGTATTAGTCTTTCAGTGTTATGAGTTGGTACCTGGTGACAGATGAATAGATTTCCATGCAACCACATATATTGGCCAGAAAATTTAGAAACAGCCTTCATCGTTGTAGCTTTCTTGTTATGTAATGACCAGCAAGCATGTTTGTCTCTCACCAGACCTATTCTTATGTTTCTTTGGCTAGGTATCAATTTTATTACTATGGTAAATGTGAATCATTATCTTATTTACCCATTTAGAACAAGTGATAGAGCTTTCACCTCTGAGTTTCAAACCATCCTATGTAGAAATTGGTTTTGAATGTGATGGCTTAGATCTTGCCTTAGGGAATTAAGATTCTGGGTGTAAATGGACCTGAGTTATTGTTTGAGGTCTAGTTGGTTTATGCAAATTGCTTGACTGGAGCTCTGCTTCGAGTGATAAAGATCCAGATACATCAAATTCAGTCATGTGCTTAGCTGCTCAATCATTCCTAGTGTTTATTTTAGGAATCAGATAATTTGTAGTCAAGAAAGTTATCAACCTACATTGCATAAATTAATCAACATTTCCATGTTGAGTATTCACCGTGTAAAGTCCACTTTAAGACTTCATAGAGTGCATTTGGTGGATTTTGTTACCTGATGTACTCTACTAATTTCCTCATGCAAGAAAGCCCTTGGGGGAGAACCAGAAATAATTATTCTGGCATCAGACCTACAGTGATATCAAGGAAACATGCAGTATATATGGTAGTGGCTCAGGAGAATGCTGGCATCTCGGAGAATGAAGCGAGCAAAGCCTCGGGTTCATTTCTTCAGTGCTCATCTAGAGATGGAAGGACAGGTCAATGGCTGAAACTACCAAGTAAAGCTCTTTGCAAGTTTGGTGCGTTGGTCAAGCACACATAGAGGGAGAAGAGTGAAGCTCATCTCTGTCTTCTGGAAAGGAAACAAGGCCACTGGAATCACTGAAAGGGAACTACTATAACTTGTCAAATCTGAAGGACAGCTGAAACAAATACACTTATTACACTCAGGTCAGACTAACTAATAGAAAATCAAGATTTATTTTCTCAGAAACATTCATTCCCTTTCTAAATTTAAGTTATAGTAGTTAAGTAATGTGAAAAAGAAAGGCCCATTTATTTCCACCCCATTCACAGACAATTTTTGGTTGTCTGGCATTTTATCCATACACTTTACTGAAAAAAATTACAGTATTTTAATTTGTAAAGATTATGAGTTTCTTCTCTACGGTATCTTACATGACAATTATTTTTAACTCTTCTTTCTTTACTAAAGTGCAAACTTTTTTTTTTTTTTAATTTCCAGAAGGTGTTTTAGTTAAAAAAATGTTACCTCCATGTTGAACACCTAATTCAGAATTACCGGGACCAGTAACTACATTCTTAAGAAGAAAATGTAGATGCTCTGAATTATTTCGGATTGCTTGCTTGTCTCTTGATATGTTAGAATAACTAGTTGAAACAAACAAAGGAACTCCCAGGAAAGAGGACCTGAAGTTCTCAGAATCAATTAACTCTCTATTTTACCTCAATTATTTTCCTCTTCTCCTTCTGCCTCTACTTCCACATTTCACAACAATCCCTGTTGTAGTTCTTGTCAGTCTTACAAAATAATTTAAATATATTTTAGCAACAGAAAAGACAGATTGGGGATTCACCACTGCATAGAAGCTAGAAAGAATGAGAGACAAATGTCACAGGACATAAAACCTGAAAATTACTTTATGCAGAGAAAGCAACTGCATACTGTTACTTCTCAAGTTATTCTAGGGAGCATGGGAATTTGCATAGTGTGTCTTTTTAAAGCAATGTTTGTTATGAAGCATGGCTTGTCTAATATGAAAAGGAAGAGAAAAAGAGTTTTGTATTTATTTGTACTTGTTTTTTAAAAAAATTAATCTTGATCTATGTCAAATTCCATGCTGCTTTGAATTTTTTTCCCCACTGCTACAGATCTCTGGAACAGAAGGTTTACATGCCTTTGATGTACGATGGTAACTATACAATATCCAGAAAAGCTGATCACACTAAAAAAACACTCCAAAACTCAAAAATGTTCAAATGTATACATCATGAACACATTCTTTTACATGAAAATATTTTTAATTAAAACTAAAGTTGTTGTCTGAAGGGATAACAAATAAAATATTACATTTGATAGTGTAAGTAGAAATTATTATCTGTACATAAATGATGCATTATTTTAAGAAGAAAGTTTTGGAAATTTTCCTTGGATTACTCATTGTGCAAGATTTATGGCCAGTTTCAAATTCATGTTGCTCAGAACCTCAGCTTGCAAGTCCTATCAAGTTTATGTAACATCTTACCAAAATCATAAAACACAGTATTTTAATTGAATAAAATATGTTTCTTAACCTGTCATTGCATAACAGTACCCTCATTTTTGGCTTAGTTATATAAAATGTATAAAATCAATGGAAAAAATGGCAAACAAGACTCAATGGAAGTGGGCATAACAAGTTCCAAGGTGCAGATGTTTATCTTGGAAATGTAGTTATCTGAAAAGGTTCTTCTTAGCAACTGAAAAGATAAATGATCTTACTTGAGAGCTTTCTAGCCATTTATCGTTTAGATAGTACTGGTCACCTTTTTTGAGTGAAATGAACAGCTCATGAGCATACAGTACAGAGCCCTCAATTAAATGAGGAACTTAAGGACTTGCTTAGCTTTCAGGGTGTGAATGAAGCAAAAAATAGGGATAGCCTCTGACAAAACACACAATTTGATCATTCTTTGTCCATGTACATGATTCAGGCTGTAAACAGAGGAGAGATATTTAAACTCTGAATCCATCCTTACAGATGAATCAGCTACGGATGTAAACAGTATGCAGAAGTGTGGGCTCTGCAGATTTTCTCTCTATACAGTATTTCACCAAAGGTAAAAGCAGTCAATGGCATTAGGAAGCAGAGGGCTTGGGAGGAGAGAATCAAGAAAGCTTTACCTCAAAACTTCACTGGAGTGGTCTTGTGTTCTGCAGCAATGGCTGCAAACAACTGAGAAGCCTCTAAACTTAGATGGGAATGGCTCAGCATAATTATATCTTGTCCTTCAGTGTAGCATGCTGACATGTAATTTCAGCATTTTTATGGTGGATTGCAATGTTACAGCATTTCAGATGGCAAAACACGACAGTATCACAGATTTGTCCTTTGGAGAGGTCCTAAGAGTCTTAAAAGTGACAACTGAAATTTTCCCATTGATTTCATTGCTCTGTGCAAGTTAGTGAGTTTTGACCGAGGAAAAAATAGGATAAAATTGAGTAACCACATGAAAATTTGAATATTTTTTTTAGTAACTATTTCATTTTGTATAACATAGATTTACATAAACACTCAAGATGTTACACAGAAAACACAAAGTTTGAGACAGGATAACAAAATATGTCAGCCTTGCTAACATATACCTCTCATTCAATGTCATAAAGTTTTAAATATTAACTCAAGAAGATTTGCAGGAGAAGCCAAATCAATTCATACTCTAAAAAATAATTTCTCTACTACACATTTGTACCTAAGACATATAGGTGTTCAAATTGACCAGTGAAAAGAACTATTGTCTGCTGATGAACATGAAGAAATACTAATGCATTCCTAAGACTGTGCAAAACATATATCTCCATTGCTGGAGGAACTCAGCTAGTGGCAGACTGTATACTCTGTGATCCAAAGTGTATACAAAATATTGATATGGTCAGGACTGGTTTTGGTATTTTTGATATTCCAAAGAGTTTAGACATTCCCAGATGACCCAGAAATCCAGTGCATGCTAGAAGAGCAAATGCTGTCAGAAGCAATGAATAACCAGATCACTTTTGTCTCAGGTAGCGTTAGTGACTCTATACAGTCTGAATACAACTTGTCTGCCTTGATGGATTCAGAATAAGACCTGGACAGAATAGATGTGAATATTCATTGCTTGATCTAGATTTTAAATACCAGGGCTACTCTGAAAGTAATCTCTCCTATTGTATTATGTTGGCCCGTGATGTCAGAGGCAGATGGTAGTGATACAGCAGTAGGGGCTGAACCTTTCCTGCAAAATCCCACTACATTTTTTTTCTGTTCAACAGATAGCAGCAGAGGAGCAGTCCGATAAAATGGCATCTGACATGGAAGTGCATATGAAGCAAAGGTGTGTAAGTAAATTCCTTCATGTGGAAAAAATTGTACTCCCTTACCTTCATTAATGCTTGCTGAACATTTATGGAGACCAAAGAGTAGATATGAGCACAGTTAAACATTGGGTGGTGCATTTCAGCAGTGGTGACAGCAGTGTGAAAGACAAACCTTGTTCCAGATGGCCATGCAGATTGTTATGGTCAGGGCATGCAGGCTTTTGTTCATTGCTGGCAAAAATGCCTAGCTAATGGTGATGACTATGTTGAAAAAGAGTGTTTTGCAGCTGAGAATTTACTCTATCAAATAGAATTATTGTGTTATTCATATCTGTTGTAGTTTCCCTGGAAATAAATAGGAGGCATTACTTTTGGAGCAACCTATGCATATGTCTTGAATTTCTTCCAGGTATTCTATAAATCTCACACTCCTTGATCAGTACATTTAATTTAAATATATCCGTGCTGTCCCACTGGAGAACAAAAATCTGTGTCAATCTGGGAAAGACTGTTCTTACAGCAGGAAGAAAGGTGATTTTCATTTCAGTATGGATGTATTTAATGGTGTTGTTTCTTTTAATGCGGCAGTTTTGTTTCTCCTGAGATGACTGGTGCGCTGAGCCTTGGCATGCTGAAAAAGCATTTTTATCATTGTGTATCTTTATGGGGATTCAACAAATTTTTCTGTCTGCTGCCATCCTTCTCAGTAATTTGTTGAGAAAGAGGTTTGTGCTTAGACCTCCTTGTGTTTCCATGGGATACCACTTGCTACAGAGGGAGCTGAGATAATATTGTCTATGAGCAATTAATTTTTCAAAATATACAATTAGAAAGGCATATTCTTTTTTGTATACTTTCTTGCCAGAATCCCAACATCCTTATTTATGTTTCAGGCAGAACATACACTGTGTATTTGCTTTCTCTCTGCAGGGCAACATCCTGTCTACGTTTCTTTTTCCTTAATAGTTTAGCCCTTTGGTATCAACATCTTATGACAACATAAGAAGAAAAGAAAAGCTGATTCCTGCACAAGGCAAGCTTAGCTACAATCTCCTCACCTTTGTGTAGATGTCCCTAAAGACTGCTCCATATTTGAGATATAGACGTTGAAAGGAGGTTTCTCAGCACACTGCATGTAATCCAGTGCTTTTCAATCTGTGTTTTTCCTTGTTTTCAGCACTTTGTATTTGCCTCTACTGAACATTTCAGCTCACTCCTTTTCTATCAGGTTAAATCCTTCAAAGTAGAAAAAAGAATTTTTTAAAAAGGCATTTAAATGCATATAGGAGTTTACAGCAATAAAGGACAAATCAATGACAATTTTTTGTATTAATTAATGTAGCAGTTCTTAGGTCCTACCTTGCTTGCCTTGTTTGGATAATAAAGGAATTGCATACAGCCCATTTCTGAATATTAAGCAGAAAGTAGTGCTGAGCAGCCACATAAAATACCAGTCTGAAAAAAAAACCAAAACATTCTTTGCACCATCTTTTGCCTTCATATATATTGGGTTAAAATTCCTCTGGTTTTGCTTTCTTTCAGTTATATTGTGTTTTTGAGCTCATTTACAATATCATGCAGTAGCAATCATTATGATCTTTTTCATATTTAGCCATTGTCTGCTTCATATGCTTTGAATTTCTGCACCGTTTTGTCCATCGTCGCTTTGTTGTAATTATCATGACGTACTTCTGAAGCTGTCTTGGCCTCTTAGGAGAAGAATCTTCTTGTTTTGCTTATCAAGAAAGTGGATATTTTGAGAGTTTCTTTTCATAAAATTTGGGAAATTTCATACCTCTGTTATTACTTCTAGCACTCATATTCTTGTTAAAGGAGAGAAGTCCTAGTTTTTTTTTTGTTGTTTTTGTTTGTTTGTTTGTTTGTCTGTTTTGTTTTTTTTTTTTTTACTGAGCTAAGTATGTTGCAATAGTTCTTCTCAGAATACTTTTGGATTTCTTCTCTTGTGAGTACATGTGAAGTGTGTCATTGTTAGTATGTGCTTTACTTCCCTTTTAGTACCTAGGAGTCATGTGCGCATTATCTAAATCATCATCCCTGGGTTATCTACTGTATTTAGAAGGCCATGTTCATACCAACGTGTGTTATATATTTAGGTTGAGTTACTGGAGATGTTTTCCACACTCATGATAATTCAATCAAATTCCTCAAAGTGTCTGTTTTCATGATGTCAGCTGAAACTTTCTCATAACTTAAGAGATAATGGTAATTTTGGCAAAATTTATGCCCTAATAAGAATTCATTAAAAACTTACGTATGCTTTTTTGTGGTAATTCATTGAGGAAACATAACAACAATGGGATCATTAATTTCACTATTTCATCACTCAGTCTACATCATCCTGGAAGATTTGGCAGATTTGTAACACTTTGACCTCCCCAGTGTAGAATGGAAGAAATAATTCTGGTCCTGGCACAAAAATTAATATTCTTGAGAATAATTTGAACACAAAATTTCAATTTATCTTGTAATATTCTGGAACGGCAGGAGCAGTAAAGACTGAAAAAGCATAAGAACTTTTAACCAAAGAATTAAACAACTATTGAAATTTGAAACTGCCTTCTGAGCTCATACAAACCAACTCAACTACTCAAACTGAGTCAGCTTGAGCAGGTTGCTCAATCAGATTCTAAATGTCCCAGAGGATGGATGCACCACAGTCTCTCTGGACAAACTTCAGTATTTGACCACCTCAGTTAGCATGGCATTGAAAAGTTTGTAGGAACTTACCAAAACCATGAAGCTTAAAACTGTCTTGAGTGAGAACGTAGGACATAATCGACTGAGATGTCGTAAGACTGGATATACTGATCTAAAGAGTCATTCCAAGTCCTAACTTCTCTTAGTCTACTTACTCATTTGTGGAGCTAAAGGACTGCTTCTTTATTGTCTTTCCATTGTTAACCTTCTGATATTCTTGCTTGAGGCCTCCATCTGTCATTCACTCATACTGTGAATGAATAAAACCCCTTGACAAGTTTTTCAAAGAAGGGCAACAAGGCTTGTGGAGGGCTCGGAGAAGAAGTCCTACAAGGAGCGACTGAAGGAACTGGGGCTGTTTAGTCTGGAGAAGAGGAGGCTGAGGGGAGACCTTATTGCTCTCTTCAAATACCTGAAAGGTGATTGCAGTGAGAGTGGGGTTGGTCTCTTCTCACTGGTGACAGGACGAGGGGAAATGGCCTCAAGTTGCACCAGGTGAGGTTTAGGTTGCATATCAGGAAAAAACTTCTTTGCAGAAAGTGTTGTTAAGCACTGGAATAGGCTCCTCAGGGAGGTGGTTGAGTCACTATCTCTGAATGTGTTTAAAAACCGTTTGGATATCGTGCTCAGGGACATGACTTAACAGAGGGTTGTTAGAGTTACGGTAGGTATGGTTAGGTTGCAGTTAAACTTGATGATCGTTAAGGTCTTTTCCAACCTGAGCAATTCCATGATTCAGTGGTCATCTGGCATGCAGTGATTCCTCCTGTAATTTCCTACCGCAAATTCATGGCACTATCCCAGTCTTAATTTATCTGGGATTTCACTGATTTTCTGCTAAGTAGATTTTTGCTCTTGAATTGACCTTTTCCTAAGATTTATATTTTCCAGCAGTTAGATAAAAAGTAGAAGCAAAAGATTTTGTAGTAAGAAAACTTTCATGAAATAAGCCAGCAATTAAATAGTTTCATCTGTACTCTTTCAGATGAAATAAAACTTACTCAAACTAGAATAACAGCTGAGAAAGTACCTGAGAAGTTACAGACTTCAGAACATAGGATGAAGTCTTTCTCTTTAACTCACTTTTGCAACTTTAATTTAGGATTCTTCTAAACACTAAACTATCTTTTGATAACAAGTTATGGATTTCTTCTATTTCTGTATTTCTGTATGGGAACATTCCCCAGAGGATGCACTACTTGCTGATAAACCACCCTGAACAAGAACTGACGTCCCAGTTGTCAGTCCAGTTCAGTATGTTCTCACGTCCAGCAGTTCTGCCTATATTGTCCACATAGCCTAAGCTCAGATCACACAACTGTCAGTGGCCTAATCATTTGCCTAGAGTCACGGCCACATTTACTTACAGCCTTACTAAGCTGTAATTAAAAAATGTATTATGTTCAATATAAACATATGAAGTTGCATGCATAGGTGCATGTCTCCCAAAGATTGGCAGCATGTTTAGTGTAAGGATTGCAAAAGTACAGAACTAAATCTCAGAGAAGGAATACAAATGTGAGAACCTAGTATCAGAATAATAAAAATGCTACTGTGGTGGTGGCAACAGAGGATAGATAAAAAACAAACTAGTTACTTTTTCTTGCTTTCTAATAATCATATTTTCCTTCCTAGTGCATCTGTAGCCCTCTAGCAAACTTCCAGACTTTCAAGTTCTTTAGTTTGCTACCTTAATATCTCTCAAGCCATACAAACCCTTTGGGCATTCTTGCAATTCTTCCTTTGCTCAAGTAGTTGTGGTGCATTTGAAGATTTTTAAAAGATTTTAGAGTTGGACAAAAAAATTCCACTTCCAAAAGAAATCCCATCATTTCAGCTGATCATTTTGCTTTCTTCCTTTCCCCTCTTTCTACTTCTGCATGTGCACAGTACCTAGCAAAAAAAAGAAACAGTCAATCCTTCAATGTTGAGACATTGCTTTGAAAAAGAAGCCAGATGTGGCTGTTTGAAAACAAAGCAACGAGCTTCTGCTGTACTTTGGAGGACACTGGATATGTAGACCTATATTATATCCAATTATCATCAAAGAGTTTGAGAACATATTATTTTTCTTTCATACACAAAATGAAGACAAATTTCTGAGAGTGCTTCAGTCTTTCCCACCTACGTTTAATTGCCCAAAACATTTAACAAGTACCAAGCCTGTAGGCAGGAGTGCCATGCTTAGTATTTTCTTCTTTGGTCCTCAAGATAAAGGCCAAGCTCTGCACTTTTGAAAAGCAAACGAAAGAAATGGAAATACCTTCCCTTTCCAAAGATCTGCAGGTTTTAAAGGATACTGGGATAAAAAAAAAAATCCTCAAAGCTGTCTGCATGGTGGCTAAACAAGATTAGGTAAAACACATCCTCTCCAATGCACACACAGAATATAAAACATCTTAATCCCTCTCCAGTAGGGTAGCATAAGCAGTTACTATGCAGAAGAAACTTGCATACAGTAAGCAGGCCAACAAATGCATCTCCATTGGTCAGGCTTTTTTGCTCTAAAAAAAGAGCGTTGCTGGACTCCTAAAGGAACAATATAAGACCACTGGCAGCAGAATTACAGAAAGAAAAGTAGTTTACTCCTTATTCTGCTAAAATTAAAATACTCAAGAGACTTCAACTGATATGCTTGTTATTAAAATATGAATATAAATGGAGACAGATTACCTCCATCATATACAAGTGAAAGATTTTCCTTTTTACCAAACTAGCTGCAAATTTTTACCAAAATGACAAGTTTTTAAAGAATCCCAAAGCCCCCGATGATGTAAACACTGAAGCTTTTGTGAAGTAAAGGAACCTGGCCAAGCCTCTTCCTAAATATGCCTGTCTCCCTATCAGCTGAATTAACAAGAGAGCTAAATCCCTTCACTGCAAGCTACCACTGTTAGTTCCCAGTGAGTACATCATTTACATGTATCACCCTGCTCTTTCTTTTATTGTGTTCTTGTTTTGGTTCACTGTTCCCCTTAATTTGAAAAGCCACTTTCCCTTGCTGTACATTTGGAGGTATTTGGTAGCAGGACAGAAAAGGCTTGTTACTGAAGCTGAATTAACCTAACAAAGAGAAAGAGAAAAAAAATAAGAGCCGCACACAGAGCCACTAAACTTCAACCACAGTTTCAATATTTAAACACCGTAAACACAGAGAAGCATAAGGCTTCTTTAATTCATGTATATTTGTTATTTTCCTTCTGTGTACATTATACATCTGTATCTATGGAATGGATATGTTTGATAGATTAAGTTCTTACAAACGTGTAAAATATGTTATGAAATATTAAATTACAGATTATTCTGGTTTCTTCTTTCTAACTAGAAATTAGTTCTTCTATGCCTGAAAAGACCATTACTATCACTGCAAGGATACATCTACATTACTTCAAGTGCAAGGCTCAAATTTTACAGATTCCACATATGCAGTACAGTATTTGTTTCTTCAAAACCCACTGGGATTTCAAGTCACCAAGCATTTATTATGCTGAAACAGTCCTTTAAAATGGATTATTTTGAAAGCTTACAAGGAAGAGCTCCTCCATCTCTATTAGCAAGCTGTGGACTGGTTCCCTTTGTAAGAAGCTGCAGGGGATGGAAATACTTGGCATCACTTTGCAGTTTGCTCAGGAAAATGTTCAATATCCTAGTACAAAATGCAATAAGAGAGCTGTTTACTATGGTGACTATCACAATATCTGTTCAGAACCGCCAAAAAACCAAGAGTCTTACAACAGAGATAACAAAATAGCCAGGAAGACAAAAATCTACTCAACACTTGATTTAGAGAATTTCTGTGGGAATCTGTGGTTCACGCTTGAGGGTACAATGCTTCTTGTTTAACATAGTTAATGTCCATTGACTATTCTTTGCAGCACTACAGTTACACACATATTGTACACAGAAATGGGACTCAAACACTGTGGATTACCACCTATGGTTTTATTAACTGAAGAATAGATTAGCAGTGAAATATAATAAAGGCTTCTGCTAACCCACATGAATGGACTTTTTAAGAGCAGTGAGGCAAAATGAGAAGCCTTGGCATTGCAAGGTGTTACAGAAACTTAATGCATTCTGGAAAAAGGAAAGTGACAATTTTCATTAGGGATCAATTTTGTTTTCTGAAGATTAAAAATCAAAAGGAGGCAAATCTCTTAATCGTCTCATATACCAAGTTCTTTTTAAGGCTTAGTATAACTGGTTTGAGATACACCATCTTCAGAGCAGGAACACAAGGAAATACTTCATCCCTCCCTCCCACAGACTCTCATTTAACATTCATCTCCCTGTTCTTAAAATTCTGGCTTTAGTAGCAATATTTTGGAGTGAAATCAAACAGAAGGTAAATTTTAAAAAATTCCAGGTATCACTTTTTCAACGGTGCAGAAAAACTTTGAAATATGCCCACTTGATCTTTCACATCCTCAAAAAATGAATAAGATGGGAAGTAATGATAATACTTAATGATGGATATTTGAACATATATTTTGTTTGTTTCTGTATGTACTTTATGTCTTTTTTAAGAGGAGTTATCATTATCTTTCAAAAGTTCTGAGAACTCCAGCATAATAAAATGTCTTTCAGAGGTTTGAGATATTTCAGGAGTTATTCTATGGGAAAGTTCTCAGCAGAGTCATAGTTTGTACTGTGTTCTTCAGTGTTATCAAAACACCAACTGAGGTTGTAGGCATTCTCATAACAGAAGGTCATCTAATTTCAGCTCCTCTGCTATGGACTGGGTTGTCAACCTCTACATAAGGCTGCCAGGATCCCATCCACCTGACCTTGAATGCCTTCAGACATGGGGCATCCACAACCTCTTTAGGCAGTTCTTCACCACCTCACCACCTTCTGAGTAAAAAATTTCTTCCATACATCTAACCAGATTTTCTTCTCTTTTAGTTTAAAGTCATTATCCCTTGTCATGTCACTATCAGACCATGTAAAAGGTTGATCCTCCTGCTTGAAGCATGGACACAAAATAATCTGCACAAGAAGATTACATCTGCTTAAAAACTTGTGTAAGTACTGTTGTTGTGCATTATTTTCATTTGTATAATTTTATCAAATTCCTTGATTTCTATCTTCTTTTACTTTGTAGGAGCTCTCAAGGGTTTCTTTTCCCCTTTTCCACATGTCATCAGTGAGGTAAAACTAACCTGTTTCACAATGGGCTAAACCCAGCTCATATTCCCGATGACCTTACTACATATCACCCAGCTACAGAACTTAGAAAGAAAGCTGAACTCATTATTATTTCATAGTTTGTAAAAATTAGAAAGGCAGGAGGTGCTTCAAACTAAATTTCAAGTGATGTCTTGAAACACAAATCATTTTGTCCTGCATATAAGAGTTAGGCAGTCACTAAACATCTTTCTGTAAAATCTATGAAACAGTGCAGTTCTTTGTTGTTTTTACAGATAACTGTAGTTAATAAAAACATAGAATTTTGACAAATACAGGCAAGAAACTTATATACAATTCAAGTAATAACAGAAATATTGCTCTCATGCTCTTTACCTTAGCATTCAAGGAAAATCTTCCATTCATGAATATAAACATAACTGCCTCAGAATTCAAGCTAATGCTCAGTTTTGCCATGAGATTTGCTATTTTAGCAACATTTCTAATAGCCTTATAGAAAGGAATAAAACTTGAGTAGTATAAATATCTTAGAGATGTGCTGTTTCTCTGTGATTATGAAGATAAGGTTTCACTCCAGTTGTTACATAAACAAAGAAACAATTATTGTTTGTTTAAATAAAATGTATTAGCTTAAAGAATTACACCTACAAACATCACAACCTGTTAAGACTGCAGTGGGCCTTGTCTTGTAGTTTATGGTGATATATAATGCTGAGACATAAAGGATAGTATTGGATTGTTATAGATAGTTGTAGATCTTGTAGAACAACATACATATGTTGTTCAGAAACACAGTCTACAGAAATTCTTTTCCCATTATATGAAAATAAGAGTCTTCATTAGGATAACAGATTCTTTTTTCCAAGGGTCTTTGGGCATAACATCATAGTACCCAACAAGTTTATGTTTCCTTTTCTGCAATTTTCAGTTGTTTTGTGGTATACTAAAGCTGAAGGGTGTAAGGACTGCAGTGACCCTTGAAATACTGATACTTCAGTTTGTCTTGCAGATGGAAGAATTTCAGTGTTTGGGAGACAGTTACCCTAGAATTATCACCATCTACATCACACTGAACCATCTGACCAACTTGTGAAAGCTGGGCATAATGCCACTGCAACAGATGGGCATGGATGCAGCGAGCCAAGAAATCATGTGTATGTATCAAATGTGAGAAATGAGGGCAAGACTCCAAAGACAAAAATATATAAATGTCAGTCTTCATCTGATATAGCTTCCATTCAAGAATGGTTCATCACTACGATCTTGGCAGATTAGCTAAAGTAAAAGTTGTTCAAACTGTGTAATAAAAAAATGTGTCCCACTGTACTTGGTAGAAGCATGGCAGTAAACAAACACGGAAGTCTACCATTTCATCTTCCATTTGTGACTACCAAGGAACTGCCAGAAACAAGGATAATAAATTAACAGACCTAACTTCTATATATTAATCTGTCTTTCACTTGTACAATGCTATATAGTCAGACTTTTAAGAATACAATGAACCACAGAATATCCCAAGTTGGACGGGACCCATAAGGATCATTGAGTCCAACTCCTTGCTTCACAGAGGACCACCCAAAATCATACCATATGACTGAGAGCATTGTCCAGACACTTCTTGAAATCTGGCAAGCTCAGTACCATGACTACTGCCCTGGGGAGCCAATTCTAGTGCCTGAACACTCTCTGGTGAAGAACCTTTTCCTGATACCCAACCTGAGCTGGATAGAAAGTGACAAACTGAGGAGCAGAAGTGAATCAGGGGGCTTTGGGCTATCTGATCTAGTGGAAGGTGTACCTGCCCATGGCAGGAAAGTTAGATCTAAATGATCTTTAATGATCTCTTCTAACCAAAAGCATTATATATTTCTCTGAATCCTATCCTACATAGAGTGCTCCTGGACACTCGTAGTTTCCTTCTGCTTTGTGCAAGTGAGATTTATGAAGGATCTTGTTAGTCTCATGAAGACAATTGCATCTAAGCTCCCAGCTTCAAGAATAACCATTTTCAGTCTTTGAGCTGGCCTTTTCCTAGACAGCACTTTACAGAGTTAAACAATGCAAAAGAAT
This sequence comes from Tragopan temminckii, assembly GCA_028571105.1. Classification (NCBI taxonomy): domain Eukaryota; kingdom Metazoa; phylum Chordata; class Aves; order Galliformes; family Phasianidae; genus Tragopan; species Tragopan temminckii. Next base: position 32,252,498 of record JAOWBP010002052.1, on the reverse strand, counting down.
GAGCAATGTTTGCTCACACTCTTCTTCCTAGTGACTCTTCACTCAGACATTTCCCTCAAAAAGCAACATTTCATTAGCTGCTATATATGCTTGGCAAGGTCTTGAAATATCACAGCCTCTCTGCAATACTACGTTTTCTCTAATGTTGATATACTTTTTTAGAAATAATGATCACAATAAAAATGCACATACATGAATAATAGAAATCTGTACAGAAATTAACCTGTGCAGATATACATATGAAAAACTGGGATGTTGTATTCATTTCTAAAGAGAAAGAAAGCAAGTGTGGCAAGGACAAATAATTCCACTTCCCTCTCAGAAGACCATTTTTTGCCTATCCAAACTTTGTTTTCTTCCTAAGACCCCAAATGCAGCAATTCCCTTTTTTCTTCATTTTGTTTGTTTTTAAGAAGTTTCCTTATCAAAATGTGAGATTATTGTACAACACTTATGACTGAAGGAAGGGAGGGAGGAAATCTTTAAATCTCAATTTTCTTCTTTAAATCTCAATTCTCTTTTCCTGCTATACTTATTCCTCCTATATTTATTCCTATTTACAAAGCACCTGCAATTAGACCCATAGTGACTTAGAGCTTCTGCTGAGCATCACTAAAGTCAATGCAACTCCATGCAGGTCCCCTCTCCACCCACAGATCTTTCTGAAATATGAAGCTCCAAAGATTAAAAGACCAGGTCAGAACTGTAAAAGAGCTATCTTAAAAAATGACGCCTACAAAGTTCACAATTGTTGTGAAGTTCAACATAAGATTAATGAAGCACAATGCATGAAAGTCTTATGTCTCATTCAAAGTATGAATTATAGAACCATGTCCATAGACAAAGGGCCTGGTAGAGGAAAATTCACAATGCCTGTGGATGCTGTCACTATGAGGGTT
>JAOWBP010002052.1:32223467-32237157 GCA_028571105.1 Tragopan temminckii | reverse complement strand
AAGATGCTGTATGGAAATGTAACCCATATGACTAAATGAGGAGAAGGAAGGCCAGGCATTCAGCTTGGATGTTCTGTGTCTCTGGACACATGTGGTGTGCAGTGCTGCTCATCCCTGTGAGGAGGGCCAGGCAGATCCAGAAATAGAGGCACATATGTTACTGGGTAGGTTCAGTAGCTGCTTCTGAAGATGTATCTGAAGATTTCAGTGTGGATGAAGAGGACATACCTAGTCACCACCAAACTCTGAGTGAGGAGAGGAAATGTTTTCATTACAGGAGTGAAAATTCTGTAGACTTCTCTCTGGCTCCTCTTGGGACCAAAAGAAATGCCTGTTGCGAGCACTGGACGCCCAGTGCCTACCACAGAATTCAGATCACATTCATGGATTTTGCCTGCAAGTGAAGGCCAGTTGGACAAAGCTGTAAACTCTGCTCACAATGGAGGCTGCTGGCCAGATGGCTGAGGATGGACCTTTGGATAATTCAGAAAGGATTTCCACTCCATTCAGATACTAAAGCACTAATGATCCACCTTACATACAGCTGGAGATTTCAACTCTGACGTGAGATCAGAGGAGAATGTAGTTAGGTGTAATGTATCTAAAATACAGCAATGTAAATATTATGTCAATGCTTTGTCTTAGAATATATGTTAATACTTTATATTTGAATATATGTAATTGCAATGAAAGGAGGATCTTTGAGGGACATATTACACTCAGTAATTCCTACTAACAGGTCTTCTTTAAAATTTAATCAAGCTATTCCAAATATGTTTTGCTATATTTGATGCTGTTTATAATAGTTTCTGTGTGAATTAATTTTCTTTCTAATTGGAAGACTTATGTGGTACTATTTCTTTGAAAGTTGATTGGATATAATTAATTTTGATTCATTAAAGTTTTGCATACAGTTACTGTAAGGTTTAACTCAGTACTGCTTTCTGGAGATAGCTAGTGCTTTCTTTAAGAAGAAAAATTCTGTGTATCTTTTCACAGAGTTTTTTGCTGAGACACTGGCCACACAAAGGTAATTCCAAGGCATACATAGGTTTGCATTAGTACTCACTTCTTAACAAATACAGATGGATTTATTTGCATTTTCTTTTCACAGAAAATATAGGAAAGATTAAATAATATCACAGAATAAAAATGCTCAGGTAAAAATAAACTGTGATAACAAGACTATGCAAACTCTTCTGAAAAAACAAAACAAACAAACAACACCTCCTTCCTCCAAAAAACCACCCACCACCATTACCAAAACCATGACTAAAAAAAACAGCAAAAACCTGACAGACAGCTAAGATTGATGGCAAGATTCCCTATTAATTCAGGATATTTTGTATTAGGAGATTCAACATACTTTGTAGGCAGAGATGACAAAATGATGTTTAAACATTTTTGTTAAGTGTGCAATCAAAAACAAACAAAACAAACTAACAAACTAAGAAAAATTGTGGAGCATGTTTCTCTCTTGCATTTTGAAGTTGATTCCTTTGAACATGACTTTGACATTTTAATTTTATTAAAATATTTTGATATTTCTTAAGCATATTTTCCTGTATTGGCCGTGCCACCTCAGATACTGCCGACATCTGTAATCAAAGTGATACGAAACAGCAGATAAACAGTTGGTCTAGCCCATTAATATGAATGATAACCAAAACTTTATTTTTTGTGTGTTTTTTTATATATATTTTTTTTCTTCTAGCCAAGTGAAAATGTATTCCAGAACTATATATCCAGAAAAGACTTTGAAAGTGGCCTTATTTGGCCTTGAGCTGATAAAATTGGGAAATCAGCCTGTCAAAGGTCAAGGTTGTAGACTACTTCCTGTTTCCTTTAAAACTAAAAGAAACATAAAAAGACCCTAAACTTTTGAGCCATCACCATGGGGATTTCAGAAGATGATTGAGGCTGGAACAAAGCATACCCTTTTGCTTCTGGGTGTCAGGAAGGACTTTAATGGTACCATGACATTGATCATTGAATTCAGGGTCACAGTCGTGTCAGTGTTAATGAATTCCAAGTATGATTGCACAAAATATTAGTATACAGCAGAAAGGAAGCAGTACATATTATAAATCCTTTTATACATTCTTTATAACAGCTTATAATAAAGCTTTATATTTTCCCCTTATGGTAAATTTAGTCTCTTAATTGTTTCTTTCATGTTGAATAAATCTACATGAAAAAACAGCATGCTCAACTTCTCAGAAAGTTGATATTCATCACTGTTTTAAGAAAATTTTATACGATTTCGAAATTTATTTAATCCTAAGTAAAATGCTGGTAAAACTGTAATCTGCAATGATTTTCTGTCTTGCTGATTTTCTCTGAATGTAGTTAGTTCACATTTCTTTGTGATTTGTAGATATTCCAAGTCAGATGAAATTAGGGCAGAGCTGTCTCGGTGAAGCCCACAGTGGCAGAGATGTCCCTTGCTGCAGGAATTTGCAGCTACAACCGCCTCTTTTCTCTGTCCACTGTAAATATTTCAGTAGGTCACAAAAGGAGCCAGCTACACAATTCACAGTTATAATGTACTGGAGTTAGCTTGCTTTTCGTTGACTAAGAGCAGGCTAATATCTTTTTAAAATTAATTTCTATGAAGCATGTATTACATGTATTTTAGCCATTTAAACAAAGTTGTTTCTGAAAGACCTTATCAAAAGGACTTGTATATATATATACATATATGTATTTACATAAATGACCTAGAACAACTATAAATCATAAACCAGAAAACTTCAGGGAGATTTCAGGGAAATCACACTTTTTCTTGCTGGTAGCATCTGCCTCTTTCACTATTAAAAGCAGTTTTTATTATTTCTTACAAATCACACTACAGCTGAGCTACACACTTCAAGACCCAAGGTTCAAGTTGTTGACCTGTTGGTAGTGTAAGGAATATTATGTATCAAAAGTTGAAGAGCTGCTGTCCCTGACTCAAAATTGAATTCTGTTTTTTGAAACTATGGCAAGTAGACAGCAAGCCAATGTGCTACTAGACATTTGCCTGTTCTTCTACAGATCACTGCAAACATTCAGATATTCTAACATTTCTAAAGATGCAATTCCAATAAAATATAACAATCTAGAAGGCCTACAGAGAAACAGAAAAGTTAGATCTCTCATCTGAAAATAACTCTAAAGAAATCTTCTCCACTGCGTTTTATCAGATGCAGTCTGAGTGATGAAGTTTCTCCAGAAACAGCAGTCAGATCAGTGCTAATTCGTGATGTTTTAGTTGCTATCTAATTCTATCAGCAGACCAAAAATTAAACATGACATAGCAGTTAAAGTACTTTCATTGTGAAAAGTAATAATAACTCTAATTATTCTATCTAATTCAGGTCCTTTCTAAAATTTCCTGCTATTTGCTAGCAGACACCAGCTAACAATTGTCAACAAGCTTTTTATTCCACAAAACCTAATTCAGTCAGGCCCTGTCAGGTTATAAGACTGTCCCTTCAGAGCTCTGGAGCCACCTAAATTTGCAAAGACTGTATGGAAGAAAGAAGTTGAGTACTAATTTTTGCACTGTTGGTGAGTAGAATTCCTGATTTTCCCATGCAATTTTTGAGGTTTTAATATCATAAATAAATTTAAGAGAAAAGGAAATAAAACGTGTGTTCTTCTAGGATGACCAGGTAGGAATTTAATTAATTTATTTGGAGGCTGAAGAATTAATACAGTGACATCCCTTAATAACTATCAGATAATTTACTGTCAGATGCTCAGCTAAGCAGACAGTACTAAGAAAGCAAAGTAGGAAACTGGATGAAATTTGCAATTTTTGGACAGAGTCTAAGACATGAAAGAAATACATCCACTACTTACCTGAATATGCCTCTACTTAGAGTATCTTGACTGTATTTTTCACTTCTTCATATTTCAAGCAGAACTAAGAAAATTGACAGGTGACTTGTTCATAAAAGATATGACTGTAAACTAGATATTTTCAATATTTCACAACAGGAAGTTTGATTGCTATCCCATGAAAAAGTATCTGCATTGAAAGGGTTCTTGGAACAGCATCTTCAGTTGGGAAGACTACTCAAAACCACTGCTCTACTGGCAGTGATGCTACTCAACCATGCCTCACTTAACTACATACAAAACTTTTAAATAACTACATGGAACTACATGACCAGTCATGCAGCAACAGCCTCCATTGACCATCTTCAGAAGAATCTTGGAGGGCAGTCTTTAGGATACTGCCAAGAGTGTTTTCAATGTATTTATGCATACTAATCATCTGTTAAAAACAAACAAACAAACAAACAACAACAACAAAAAAACTGGAGAGAATCTGCCTTGGGAAATTTCTAGAACTGACCAAAAATTACCCTTGGAGCATTTCTGTAACAATGTATTACTTAATTGGAATTCCTATTTCTCAGTTTCAAGTTGGTCTTTTGTCCCAAACCAAGCTATTACTTCATCTATAGACATTATTTATATCTCATTTATTTGAATGACTTAGTTAATTATTCAGTTCAACTAAGTGTACATATAGGCACAGCCCTGATGCACAATTAAGATTATAACTGAAGAATAAACTTGATTTTCATAGATGTATCTCTCTTACAATCACATGGCCTTGCCACATTAAGATTGCAAAAAATTATCAGCCTATTCTTAGCAAGACGCATGGCTATGGAGAACTGAAACATTCTTTAGAAAGCACATAGGAATCAGTTCTGAAGATGAAAACAAGCCTATTTAAGCTAACTTGGGAAAGGAAGTCTTAGGAAGTTTAATAAGCAAAATGGCAAAAGACTACTGTAAGCTATTTCTTGCACAGAGATAGAGAAAAAAACAAAGTATTTGAACTAATCATCTGTGCATTTGCATAGAAGAGATATTTGGGATTAATTTGTAAAAACAATGGAAAGGGAGCTTTTCCTGAGTATACAGCATATAATATTATATGCCAATTTTACTCTATTCCATTTCCAACAACACTGTTCCCAGTTTTGATTGTGAGCATATTATGAAGGCCACTTCATAAGTCTTCTCTTAATGCCCAAATCAAGCAAGATTGGATCTTTATTAGCATTTATAGCTGCATAGCATTTATATCGTGAAGAATCACATCAGCATGAGTGAATTGCACCCACTGAATTTGGGAGATTGGATAGAGTTCTTGATTCAAAAATTGACCAAATGTTATGATTTTTAGAAACATTAAGTAACTCCTAATCATAATTTTCCTAATTATGAGGATTTTCCATCATAATTACTTCCAACAGAGGTATTTTATGAGCTATTGACTTCTCTATAAAATAATTGCATCAAGAGATGATGTGCTATAGAATTTCAAGTTAGTTTTTTTGTTTGCCATGAGCTGTATTATATTATTTCTGAAGCACCTATGTATGGCTCAAAAGTATGTTCGAATAAACAAGGTAAAAACACACCTGAGTTGTTTAGACTATCTGATAAGGTATTGAATTTGCATGAGATTTGTATTTAATGCAAATTTAATTAGCTTTCCTATAGCCATATACAACATAATCATTGAGTGTCAGGAAAATTTGCTACCAGAAAGAAGCTGAGAAACATTTTCTCTGTTCTTTATTTTTACTGATCAGAGTTGAACTACAGACAAAATATCAAAAAAGCATCAAAAAGACAGAGAGATGAAACTATTATCTGCATTCTGGTGCAATGACATTTTCAAAATTGCTTTCCAGCCACAGATGTTTCAAGATTGGGGTTCTAAACCTAGAATATATAATTATTTGACATATACTGCAGGAAAGTATGATTTCCCTATATCAGTTGCACAAATTTTACTGTATGTTTTTTGCTATTAGTACAGGTAACTAGGGCCCAGTTTTTATATAAGTTTCCATATATTACCATAATAGCAGTTTTATGCCTGGTAGTTACTTGCTTTGTTTTTCATTCCCATTTTATAACAGCATGCCTAAAGCCCATCAATATTCAAGTTAGTACTTTAAAATGAAACTATAAATTTCAATTTGGAGAAAATAAGCCCTTATTCAGGCTCATAAGTTTTAAATAACACATTACCATTGGCTACATTAAGTTTGCATTTCTAATGTTATTTTATGCATTTGACAATAGATGTTCCACTCTGCTCAGGAGTGGAGAGCAAATGCATGTGAAATGTAAGTCTGCTTAAAATGTAGGAATTTATTAGAGCTGTCAGTCAGCAGTGACATGAGAGTTAAATTATTTCTGAGGATATTTGAGTTGATTTTTGCACTTTTCATTGTCTTTATCCTCTGAAGTTTGAGTATAAATAACTCTTTTGAAAGGTTTTCTTCCTAGATTGGTTAGAGCTTCCTAAAAAAAAAGGAAAACAAAATGAATCTGAAAATAGAGTACTAGATGCACAAAACTCTTAAGGAAATAGCTAGGTAGTATTTGAAGAAAAGTTTAATTATTTCTTTCCATCAATCCCTGAAAAGCCAGATCATTTTTTATTCTCTGTTTATTATTGTTTATCTTACTTCCTTTAGGAAAAATGATGATTCATTCATTTTCCCATTGAATGGTGAGCACTGGTGGTCAAGGGGTGTCTTTTACAACTGTTAGAATATAAACTGTTATACAAATTAATATAAAATTCCCTCTGCCACTGTACTAAAAACAAGGAAATTGTGTGAAGGCATTGCTTTTCCTGGCAGAAGTGATTCCTATTCTTCTTTACAGCTTTTTTTGTTTATCGTGTGGATGGGCTATTAGAATTGATCTGGAGGAAAACAATTCCTTTTCACTTGACTCATTTTTTGTGATTTTCTTGTGCTACTTGAGCTTATGCTGTTCTACAGAAATTAGAGTGAAAAACAACTAGCTTCCTTATGAAATACTGTATCAAATAATTCTACCTTCAGTCATTCTGGTTCTTAACTTAAGGGCTTTTGCATGACTAAAGTTACAAACACAAAGAATGCAATAACTCTGCAGTATCCTAGAGGTGTGGAGCTATCTGCATAGCTACTATGTACTATCTCAAAAAAATTAGGGTGTTCTTTGCTAATTAGTTAAAACAATTTATTCTTGATTTGAGTATCAAAATGTAACTAAAAACTTAGTGGGGAGGTGTAGCGACATATTTTGGACTCTTGCGTTTGCATAAATATGATCATGCTAAGAAGAAATTTCCACAGCGCTGGTGCTATTTGTACTTTATTGCTGTGTGATGACAGGAAATTCCGATGGTAACTTGGACTGCTGAGATGTTTTCACATGCAAAGGTCAAAATTCAGTCATGGCATGAATAGATGAAACTCCACAATATAAATTTAGCTCGAATATAACCAAATAAAGAAAATGAGTGTATTTTCTTCCTTCAAATGAATAATTTTCACACAGTGAGTTACAATGAATACACAAATTTGTCATGCATTTCTCCATTATAGGCATAACTCTGTTGCCAAAAAGGGTATTATAACTAGAAAGCACACGGTAGTTGCTCTGAAGTAGCTAGAAATGCCTTGCTTACAATTATAATAGAGGAATTCATCAACAAAAAATCCATATCAATTTTGAAAATCCTCACTGGTATATTTACTGAATGCCTAGATCTTCTCAAGGACACACTTTTGATTTTCCATATACCTTGTCTACTTTATGCCCAGGAGATTCAGGCTCTGTGGTTTGTGGCTACAGTAATCCAGAGTTCCTGTGCAGGACATACAGACAATGTGATGGAATAATTGCTGTGGTACAAAAGAGGTCTCTGGCCTTATGCAAAAGAAAGTAAAATTTACTAGTCAGAACTTGTATTCCTAGCTCAATTTCTTCTGAAGCCCAGTCTCCTTGATATTCCACTATTTTTGCTTGCTTTTCCATTTGAGTCTACCGGTGAAGACTAGCAGAAAAGTGAGTTGGCTCTTCAACAACATGGACTTTGGCTTTATGAACTTCAACACAACTAAAAGAAAGAATACACATATCAGACTGGCTGAAAACAAGATCTTCAGAAGAGCTATCCCTTTCAGTATGCAGATACTGTTATACAAAGGAATGATCCATCTATTCACTGAAATAAGAGGAACATCACAATAATTGAGAGATCCAAAAGAAAGGTTTCTAATAGTAGACACCATTTAGATACACCAGTGGTCATATCAACTGTGCAGTCTAAACAACAGCCACAGCCAGTGCCTCGAACATCTGAGATATCATGGTTAAACTGTCACTTTTTCCCCCAGCCAAAATATTTAAAATACACAGTTAAATTACAGAGTGCAGATGAAATCTGGAATGAGTAGCAAGAAATTAAATTGGCAGGTACAAGATAATGTGTTTTATGACCCAAATATCTACTTATAGGGGAGCTATACGTTTTAACAGACACTGATGAAACTAAGGCAAAATTGACCAAATCAATGCTTCATCTTCACCCTGCCCTATTTGAATCATTCCACCAGTTTCTCAGCCAAACCATTAAATGGAAAATGACATTACTCAGATGTTGTATTGCAAATCCATTGTGTCTGCAAAAATCTGACTGATTGTAAATCAAAACCCTTTGTCAAGCAGTGGAAACAAGGGCAACTTGCTTCGAGTAATGGAAAAAGAGTGTACATAGGAATTTGATAATGCCAGTAGTAGAGGTTACATCCATTAGGATAATTTCAGCCCATTTGAATAAACAAAGCCACTGCTCCAAGGAAAATACAATAATAGATGCTGCAATGCAAGTCATCTCACATGAATACTCATGTCTTTGATATTTACTGGAATAAAGAAGGCCAGGAAAGCAAACTGGAAGCAAATCTGTGACTATTTGAAAGAATATATACCAGAGTCTGCACAGGTATTTTCTTTTTCTCCGTGTCTTGTTCAACAATGTTGACTGTTGTAATATTGTTACTACTGTCACTTAGTAGCCCCACAGTACCCATGTTTACTCTGAAATTTTCTGTTGTCATAGTTTCTTAGGACTACTAGTAGGTACAAAAGGTAAGTATTATTTGGAGAACTCGTGAGTTGCTGTAGCAGCAGTTCAGCTCCTGAAAGAGCTCCTCTTCATCTGAAACATATTTTTGCACATATTTTTCAGCACTGCCAGTCCCCAGATATCAGCAATTTTAGCCACATTTGACTGCTCCATGAATCCCAAAATAAGGTCAAGGAAAGTGGGGCTAGTGTCCTGAATAGTCCTAAAAATAAAATGACACAGTTCTAGAGCTAGGGAAAGTTACACAAAACCTGCAGAAGCAGAAATGTTGAATCATCTTTTCTTTCTTCTCGCTTAATATCTTTTTGATACATTGACCTCAAAAATGTGAAATATTACAACATATTGTTTTATAAAACTCAATCTAGAATGTAAAAAATGAAGACAAAAGCTGGAAGTCTTGTGAGTTTTCTGGGGGTTTGAGAATTGCTACGGCATGGAACAACTGTCTATGATGAACATGTGTATGCTACCTGGAAATACAGTGTGATACGTCATTGTTTTTTAAATGGCCTCATATGTTAAATTTAAAAACATAGATCTCTGCAATGAATGTAGCACTGGAATATAGATTAGATTTTTTCAAGCACCCTTTGTTGTTATTATTTTGTTATCCATTGAAGCAGCAAAGATGTACAGATACCTTATTCTGCAAACCATTCTTAATTACTGTAGCAATGATGGTAAAATTTATTACAATAATGGCTGTGGAGAAAGAGGAACCAGCACTTCATCATTGTCTCTTCCTCACCACTTTACTGAACTACACACTTCCCCAAATTATGATGTCTGAACAATCTCTGCATCTAGATAGACATCCAAGTATGACACTGTCATCCTTGTCTTCCTCTCCGTGTGCTGTATTCACTTGTTAACAGCCTCATTTGCCATTCAGGTTGCTTTTCAGAAGCTTTCTTTTGTTGAGTTCTCACCATTTAAGCAAATAATTCTGAGTTCAAAGTTTACCTTGCACTGTGTACCATAGCTTCTTCTTCAGTCTAAGAAGCTTCTTGTGCTCTTAACAAGTTTACTTCTATTCATTTTAAAAGGAGAGTGAAAACTCTGGTGTTGTTTTTTGTTGTTGTTGTTGTTGTTGTTAGGGTTGCTTCGTTTTATTTTTTTATGTGGTGTTCCAAAATTGGAATGATGCAAATTTTGTTGTTGTTGTTTGAATATGTTCTCTGGGGCTGCAATTTTCAGAAGGGAAATGTTTAAGAACAGACTGAAGTAGCACATTTACAGTGACATATTTCACCTCAACTACAATAGGGAAATGATACCATTAGTTCACTTCCTACCACACCCTTTCTTACACTGTTGACAGGCAAAGTGAGGACGTAATATATGCCACTGCTAACCTACACTGTGTCTATTATTTGAATAAATGATATGCATGACCCAATAAGACTTTCCTTGTACTGAAGCAAGATATATTTTTTGGAAAAAAGACATATATGTCTATGGACTGATATTACATTTATAATATAAAGGAAAACAACATGCAATAGCATTAATTTGGCTTTATTATGTTTTCTATTTCCACTCTGCCATTGCTCGCTATCTTATTAGCAATGTAAAGATATGAATGCCGAAGTGCTCATTTCATCATGACAACATTCAGTTTTGAAACTAATCTAAAATAAAACCCAGGGTATGCACAGAAAACTCAATTATGAAACAAAAGGCATCCAGTATGAAATTAAGGTAGTACATTCCATATTTTATGCTCTGGCATTGTGGATTGTTACAGGGTTTTTTGCTGATAAACCTCAAAAAGATCACATAGCCAAGAGCAGCTCTAATGGACTGAATCTAAAATTACTCACTTTCATCTACTGAAACAAATTGGTTTAATATACAGTTGTTTGTTGTCAAATACATTAAAAACACACGTGCCAAACAAAATTATATGCTGTGGTTGTTTGCCTGGTGTATTTTTGGAAGGTGGGAGAACAGGAGAAAGAGGAAAGATGGTGGGTGGAGTTTTCCCTGCATTTGCCGACAGCAGACTAGATAGCATTAAGAAGATGTAACATACACAATATGCATGCAGTGTGTCTGAGTTACACAGGCGTAAAGCTTTTTCCTTCCATTTTTTAATGTTTGACCATGTGTAACTAAAATGTTCTAACCTGTTGGGCATTGCAAGATAGTATGCAAATAGGCCAGCTATTGACAAAGGACTACTGTAATTCACTTCTTTGTTAATCAGGGTGTGATTATCATTTGATTCTTTTGAACTCCATCCAGCTTGCTATTCTGTCTCAACTTCAAGCAGGTGTTTTGTTGTTGCCAGTCCATGAACACAGCCCTGCGCCTGAGTCTTTCAAGTGTGCTAGCTGTGCTGATGAATTTTGCCTGCAAACTTTCCTCAGGCAATGAACTGACTAGTGCAACATGCTCACAGCAATGTTAATCTAGCTCAGGGACATGCACTACACATGAAAGACTATTTTTACCCTAATTTTTAATTGATATATTTTGCCCACTGCAATTCCTCCTCCCCTCATCCTACCCTTATTTCACTCTCTCTAGCTATCTCTCTTGTATCTATTTATTTTTTCTTCTTTTAATTTTTTTTTTTTTTTTTAAGACAGCAAATGGATTGGAGTGAAATGAAACTACAGTAGCTGGCAGACACAAAGCAGAAACAAGGTGAAGCTAAATAAAATATGAGAGTGTGGATGCTCAGCAAAGAATTCACCTTTGATTTTAAAGATTAGATAAATTGGAAAAGTAATAATCAGTAAATTGAAAAGTGTGGACTATTACGAATTACTATTGTGACTAGCATAACAAATCTCTTTTATTTATTTATACTCTCTGGATGGTGCAATATTTTATGTTATGCAGTAGCTTAGAATGTCTTCTGGAAATGGGTCATAGTGATACATTTTTACACTGCAGTCATAGTAAGAAATATTTGTGAAGTAATACGATTTGATTATATTCAACATAAACTGCTTTGAATATCAGAATCCTTCATACTTGTTCGGAACATGCCTCTTAAATGCAACTTGATGAACATTTGATTCATTTATTTCTATTCTATATATTTACTTTTATGTACTGATTTTTATGTCTAATGTCTAGGCACATTTCCCTTTGCTTTGCAAAAATAAAATACAGAGCTCCCCCATATTTTCTGCTTTCTTGAAATGGAAATTTGCCCCAGACATTATTATTCCTCATCCCAGTTCATGGCTGTCACTTCTCTCCTGGTTCAAGGAAAGAACACAATTGGCCTTTCCAGACCTTGCTGCATGGAGGACATCGATGCACATGCGGAAGAACCTCCAGCTCTCTCTGTAGGGAGCAAGGTGGGAAGTGCAAAATCTAAAGTGATGGACCACATTTTACTTGTGCTATTTGTGAAGGTCAAAAAATAAATCTGCTTTATGGAGAAGATCAACAGGAAGGAAAGATTTGTAAAACAGAAGACGAGACAAAATCAGTGGAAATGAACTGATAGCATAAGCAGCACAGATCTTTCAGAGAAGAATGATTAAGTATTAAGAAAAAAATATATATATTATGTAAGCTCAAGAAATACAAACTTCATAACCTTCAGGCACTGTCCCAAGTTTTCCTGAAATGCTTGAAGAAAGGCTATCTAATGCTTTGTTGGGGGTGCTTTTAAGATGTCTTGAAAGCAATATTGCTGAAGTGGTCATTTGATCCTTTGCTCTTAGAGATGTATTCAAAAATACTCCTTTTTTTTTTTTCTCTCTCTCTTTTTTTGCTTGTATGTTTTTAGATGTGTATTCTATATTTGAAACAAACAAAATGTTTTTGAGTTTCTCAGGTACTTGGAAAATGGTTCATTTCCAATGAATTTTGGACCTGAATTGTTAAAATCAGAGTGAGAATCAGAAAGAAAAAAAATATGCTTAATCTGGCACTATTTTGGATATTTTAAAATATTTTTTATAATTAATTAAATAGAACCCGAAATATTTACTTTCACATCACATAAATTAGTATACATTACAGAGTGTTGACTATGCTGTTGAGTACAGTACATCATTACAGGTGAATGTCATTTAGTGACTGATCTATGTACACTGTGTCCACTAGTGTTGATAAAAATATCTTTTTTTTTTCAACTGAAATAATTTAAAAAATGACTTCTCATGAGGTTTCCATTTTAATAAATTCAGTCAATTTCATGAATTGTTTTTCAAGTGTAGTATAATTTTAAAATACAGTGAACTGATCCTATACACATTAATCGTGACAGAAATATGCTCGTGATTGCGTGAGTGGCATTGTTAGAGAGTGAAGCAAGCCTTTTTTTCATTTGAACAGCAAATGAAGTCAGCAGTGCACTTGAACTTCACTTTTATAGTACTGGACTTCTGATAGCAAGTCTGGTTGAAGGCATCTCTGTCCACATTGTCTTGTCCTTTCTGCCATGGTGGTACTACGTCAGGTAGCGAAATAAGAAGTGTCAAAAAATGAAGTGTTCAGAACAGCTACTCTCTTTGCAATTTTTGTTTTGTCTTGCTTTGTGTTGCATATTACATAGATCGTCTCGCTAATCCGCCACACTGTGGAATCGCGGCCCAAATGTCAGAGCATACAAATAAGCTTCCTCATCCCATTGAAGTGCTGCGGCCCTGGGTTTATGTTGGAGTGATGCCATAACATGCTGTTTTATGATGCAGCTAATCTGATCTGACAGCTAACTGCCACCAAACAGAGCAATCTTCCCTCTTCCCTGCCTTTTTCTCCCTGGCA
>JAOWBP010002052.1:32186490-32200308 GCA_028571105.1 Tragopan temminckii | reverse complement strand
CACTGTGCTTTCTCTCTCTCTTTCTCTCTCGCAATCTCATCACCACCTAAAAGAAATTACTGATCTGTTACTGGGAAGAAAAAAACTGTTCAGTGAAACATAATGCTTTCTTAATGTAAAGTGAAGCTGTGCTGCCAGTTCCCCAGTAGTCTGGTGTTGTGCTTTATAGAGAATTGTAAGACTACTCTTGACTCCTTCTCTTTCTCACTTCCTGCCTGTTGTTAAACAGGAGTATCGTTACCCAATGCACAAAAGAGAACTGCGTAATACATAAAGAGAGTGGTTATTCTCTTTCTCAAAATCAAAGGATGGAAAATTCTGAAACACGATGTAACACTCTATGTCTGATTGGTGCACACAGGTGCTAGTGATGGCACTGTATGGTGAACAGACGGGTAGGGTAAGCATTTCATATCTTTGCCAACATTTCATATCCTGAAGATGTTGATATGGACCATTTGAAAACTATCAAGGGCCATGGTAAAGTAAAATAATTCTTTTAGTTTAAGCCCTAGTAATTTAGCATCAGCTTAGTCCTAAACTCAGAAAAACTTTACATTTACTGTTCCTGTGCTTCCCCTAATTTCACAGGCACTTATTTTTCTAAAATAATATAATACAAAAGCAGTTTTGTAGGACAAACCACTAATTTTACTTGGCACACCTACATACCAATCTACCCCAGTTTACCTAATTTGGCATGAATAGCTAGTTAAGCTGTTATAAGTTTTGGTGCAGAATATCTGTTCTTTCCATTATAGAGAAATGAAATGAACTGTAGCACGTAAGTTATGTTCTTAGGTATGAAGGTGATGGAGGCTAGCACTAAAACTAAAGCAGGTTTAACAGAAAGCTCATGGGGGATTCAAAAAAATGTTCTCCAGTATTTCTGAGTTGCATGTATATAACGTTCTTCTTTTCTATGATGCTCCGTGTTAGATATTCCTCTGGCTAGAGGGAGCTGAGATGCAAAGCGGGCATTGTGAGAGACCGTGGGCCCGAAACGAGAGTGGTGTTTATACTCCCGTCTGGCTTATCTGTTCAGTCTTGAGCTGGAACCTTGGCTGACTATCTCTCTGATAGCACAGGCTAATCAAATAACTGAGTCCTTTAAGAGTGCACAGATTTCTTTATGACTCCCTAATTATTAGGTAATACATCTTTTATAGTGACTAGGAAAAGCTGATAACAAATAGAAATGGATTCTCAGAACTAACAGTGCTGGAGAAGTTCCTTTTTTAGGAGCTTGACTGGCAGTGCAGCCAGATGTATCTTGTTCCAAAGAGGGAATTTATGGGAGACCACCTGTGACTCTGTGTGCACAGTGTATTCTGCTGTACAGGCTTAAGAGTAAAGGCATAGCATGCTGGCTTTATAGACGATATTGAGTGACTTGGTAAAGTCATGATTTTCCCCTGCAGCCCTAAGACTTACAAAGGGAAAGTTACTTGCTGTATGTGGGGGAAAGCAGGAGAGAGAGTGTGTGAACGCGTTCGTGAGTGAGCGCTGAGCCCTTACAGGTGATCTATTACCCTGCAGCCATTACAATTTGTCATATATGCTTCACCTAGCATCAGCTGCAAGATGAAATGCTTTCAGCTCAGTTTATCAGTCTACCTGGATGTGTCAGGTCAACTTCCTTTTAACCCACTGTTCTGGTTCATGGGCTTTTGGAAAATATGGCAGAGCTGATCAGAGGTAGCAGTTGTCTTTTTTTTTTATTATTTCACTCACAGTGTGAAACAGGCTTTCCTGTACATAGACAGTGCTAAGAATTTGACTTCCAGATTAATCCAGTTAAAAAATTCTGACATATGCCTTTGCTTCTGTTCCTAATGACAATTAAGAAAGCTTATTATATTTAAAAATAATCCTGTGCAAGTATATACATACACACTTACTTAAGTACATAAATATATAGATACATAAACACGCCTATCAGCACATGTGTAATGGTCTAATCAGCATGAAATACATCTGCTTTGAATTATTTTCACTGTTTACCAGAGTGTAAAAATATGCATTTTTGTATTCACAAACCTATGACAAAATGATATGCTACTACTATTTATTTTTGTCTCTAGTATAACAAATTTTCAGATTAGAAAATTTTATATACAGAATGTTTTGTAAAAATTCTACTTATAAAATTTCTTATGCCCTGTATATTGAGATGGAGTCATCACTGATTCTAGGATCATTATATTCATAAAATCATCATCATATGATAGAAGAAAAAATCTTGTTTTATGTTTTACCTATCAGATATAATTGGCCAATTCCTGTGCACATAGCATGATTTTAATATAGAAATATTTTATTACAATTTTAGTGGTAGTCATACTGGCTTGCAATTCATGCAAGGTGCATTATCCTTCCATAAAAATGTCATTAGATACTGCTGCTGGGTAGTGGTCATTGCTCAGTGGTTTTTGAATCATCTTATTCCCAGATCTTATTAATACTTGTTATATGTAGATCAAAGGATACGTATGGGCATTTTTTTCACGTTGTCCACCATCCAGTATGCAACCAAAGTAGCATACTGCTATCAAGTGCAATTATCATGTAACTTTGGAAAGCTTACCATTTTTCTGTGTACTTGACTCCTGAAGAAAGCTTTTGAAATTTTAAATCTATAAAAATGTAATGCAGTTGACTTTATTATTTTTTTTCTCCTTGATGGAAGCATGGTACCACAAGCAGTTTTAAATTTAGTATGTTTTTTTTTTTTTCTGTTTTGCTATGGGTGGTATGGTAGATAGAACGATGTTTTCACTTTCATTTTTCAGTTGCAGTTTCTGCATTGCTTACTTCCACTCTTTGTGTTTTGTTCTGTAACATAATAATGTCCCATCTCTTTCCATACCACCTCATCAACTGCTCAGATAGGTATTTTTGAACTTTCAAAGTGTGTTCTCTGCTTTTCTGGGACACTTCTTTATGAGCTAAGGGTGACGCAGAGGCCAAGAAAGCTGTAGTTACAGAAATCCAGTACATTTTGTCAAAAAATGGTTTAGCTGCTTGTCGCAGGTTACTTGTGTGTCATCTCCGAAAAAGATAGGGAGACAGCGAATGTGAACTGTATTCACTTGAACACAGTAGTGTGAGGGAAAGAAGCTATATCCAGTTGAATGTCAAAAGATGATAGTGAAATAGAAAGAACATCTAAATAGCCTAAGGAGCTAGAGCACTTCAGAAATTCGTTGATTTGACTTATCAAGCCTGAAGCATTAAACTGAGTGATAGGAGAAGAAATCTAGTCCAGTAAAAACCATCACTGAGTGGCACTGCTTCTGTTTATAGGTGACATAGCTATATATATACATAGCCTCCCAGTTAAGGGCAATAAGAAAATTATTTAAACTACAGTATGAATTATCATTGCTATGTTCACTGAAACAAAGTATTAACTGAAGTGAAGTAGCTTGCATATACTGAAGTATTCTAGGAGATGGTTTTATAGTATATTCTCAGAAATGAAAGAAACAAAATTTGACTCTGGATCTTATAAGAGCACTCAGGTGTAATGTGAAGTCTATCTCATTTCTATAAATATGAAGAACTAAATATCAAAAGAACAGAAAATAATAGTAATTTATGAGTATGGGTAGGTAATGTCTCCTGCTAGGCATGAAAGCTAACCATACCCTGGGGTGCACCATGCAGAGCATTGCTGGCTTGTCCTGATCTTCTCTGCTTTGCATGGTGTAGCCTTATCTCTAGCATTGTGTACAGATTTGGGCACCACAATATAAAGAGTACATAAATCTATTGGTGAGCATCTGAAGGAGTGCGAAGATATTGAAGGGTCCATAGAGCAAGATGCATGAGGAGCACTTAAGGTCCTCTGGAGCAGAGAGGGCTGAGGGGAGGCCTCATGGCAGCCTATAGTTCCTCACTGGGGGCATGGAGGGACAGCATTGAGCTCTGCTTTCTGTGACAGTGACAGGACCTGAGCGAATAGCATGGAGCTGTGTCAGGGGAGAATCAGGTTGGGTGTTAGGAAAAGGTTCTTCACCAGAGAGTATTTGGGTACTGGCACAGGTTCCCCTAGGCAGTGGTCATGGCACTGAGTTGCCAGAGTTCAACAAGCATTTGAACAGTGCTCTCATGTTTACGTTTTGGATGGTCATGTGTGCAGCAAAGAGTTGAACTTGGTGATCTCTGTGGGCTCCTTCCAACTCGGGATATTCTATATTGGCAATCAGTTTTAAACTAATCCCCCTCTGGAAGAAAATGCAGACAAAAGACTGTTATTGTTAACTGTTGGAGAAGGAAGTCAGTATTTTGAGCATACATAATAAAACATCTCTTCTTATATCAGTATCAGTATCTGGTTTCTAATTACACGAGATGAGAGTTGTTCTCACATTTGCTCGAACATACATACTCATTATGGTCCTGAGCATACTGTTTTATTGACAATTGATTTATTTATTTTAGTGTGTCTCTTCAACAAACATTATACAATGCCAAGAAAAAATTCCTCAATTTTAATAAAATGAAAGGTGTTTTCTTGGAATTTACATTAAAATTGTTACCTTACTGTTCAACCTAAGCATATCAACAAAATCTAAAATGCTAAAAAATCATCTGAGAGTAAATATTTTGTAAGATGAAAATAGCAATCCATGTAAAACAGCTATGTTAGATATTCAAGGAAATGCTAGCATATTATCTTATTCATGTAAAATTTCCTCTTTGCCTATGAATCTTGATAGAAAAACATCAGCATAAACATCTTCATGATATTTTTTTCATTGTCTCATTTTAAGAGCATTTTAATATAATTTTCATCCTAGAATGGGAAGAATCCTACCTGTTTCCAAGGGAAAAAAAAATGCAAATTATGAAATGAGAAGAAACAGCTAATACGCTGAATTGTCTGAAACAGACCTTTCTAGGCTTCTCAATGTCTTATGAGTGTTCTGAATTATTCATCATTTTGCTGTTTGACCTGTCTTGTTTCAAAGTAAAGGGCCAACAGAAATGAAAAAGAAAAGCAACAGGAAATATATAACCACTTCTTTGCAAGTCACAAAAGTATGTCTATAATGAATTTATGAACTGAGTTAAAGAATTTAAGAATCGAAAAAATATCTGTAGCAGATCACATCTGCAAAGTCTGAGAGAATTTCTGTGTTGAAAGTTGTAAATAAGGTGAATTTGATTTGTCTATATATATTTGTCTATATCAACTATCTTGTTGAGACTCTCCCTTGTTGTTTACAATTCATTTCTTAAAATGATCCTCTGAGAATTTTCAGTTTAATTGCTCTCTCTTGCAAAAGGTTTATGTAGTTTGAAGTGACAGGTGGTTATAAGCTAATAAAACACATTCCCTAGACCACAGCTTCAAAAGCTCCATGCAAGATGAAGTAAACTGGCTTTATTTTGCATTTTGACAGTGTTTAATCCTTTGTGGGTTGTCACTCACACCAACCAGACAGCCAGCAAAAACTTTCCTAATATCATACAGCTTAGATAAAATTACCAAGACTTTCAAGACTTCACTGAATTTGTTAAATTCTTCCCTTTACTATGGATATTTTGCTGCATGGAAAGTAACACCAGGAAGTCTTTTCTAATTTCTTTATGCTAAGTACTTTGAATAGCAAGGTTGTGTACAGAATGGTTGGATTGGTTCAAGTAGCCAATGAGGAAAGTCCTGAGCTGGCTGACATTTGAATTTCTGACAGCACAACCAGATATTTTACTTAAGTACCAGCACTCCTAAATGGCAACCATTATTAAACCAATTTGTCAGTTAAACCTGCGTTATCATTCACTAAGTTACAAACTTTAAGAGCACATAAGAAGTTATGTATATTTCCTTTCTCCTACACATCAAGATTTCTTTTAGCTGCAAAAGCCTGGTCACTGTGTATAGCTGTATGGTTTCATGATGGATGGGTAGGTTAAAGAAGGTTAAGTAGATACAAGTGTAAAGTAAATAAAAGCTTCAAATGGGAGCATTTCAATTGCAGACAGACACTCTAGATAACTGTTTTCTTTAGCATTAACTTTGCCAGAAGTTTCTGTCAAATCTGGGAAATATGGACTCTATGTTCAAGTGAAGGAATATATTTTATAATGTCAGAAATTTGGCCATTTCTGCTGGAAAGAAGAATTAAAAAAAAAAAAAAAAAAAAAAAAAAAAGAAGGCTGGATATAGGTGTTATTTTCCCTTGAAGCACGGCTGCTATTAGAGGAGTAGAGATGGGAAAATAGTCATGTTGAATGTCTCTGACATGACATCAAATACAACATAGGTCATTTCCTTAGACATTATGCCAGCCCTCTGTGGTGTCACTTCTAGTTTTCCTGCAGAAATGTTTTTTGAACAATGTCTGTCATTAACATTTCCAAAAAAGTCACTGATTTTCTAAACCCTATGAAACATGTAACATTACATAGCTGCCACTTATTTGATTATGATGGTACGTGGTAGCTTCCCATAAGTTTAACTTGGTTCATTTTGAGTGGGCTCAAATTGAAATATGTAAACAAAACAAAACAGATTCTGTGCAGCTAAATGTTGCTCTCTTCCATCATTTTGTTAGTGATGATTAAATGGTTCATATCTGTGTAAAGCATTTAGTAATCTGGTTGATCTCTGAGTTGTCTAAAAGACTATTAGAAAGCTGGTTTTAGTCTTATGTCTAAGACAAGGATGAGTTTATAAAAAAATCTAAATTCAGGAGGTCCGTATTAATTTTCTTTGCACTTGGCACTGGTGAGGCTGCACCTCAACTACTGTGTTCACTTTTTGGGCCCTTCACTATAAGAAAAACATCCAGTCTCTGGAGCATGTCCAGAGAAGTTCGGTGAAGATGTAGTGGATCTGGAGCTTAAGTCTTATGGGAGCAGCTGAGGGAACTGGGATTGAGTCTGAGGAAGAGAAGCATCAGAGGAGACCTGGATAAATTTGTGGGAATTTAAAAGAGAGTGACTGGAGTAATTAGAGATCTGAAAAAGTTGATGTACAGATAGAGTATAAAGTAGAGAATACTGAAGGCATGGCATAAAAGCAGTCTTCTTTAAAAGGCTGTTGCAAAGACCTGGTAACTTTGTGCAAGTTTGGACAGAATGAGTTTAAGTTGCAAAAAGAAGATTCAGGGATGAGGAAAGCTTTCTACAGCTAAGACAGTGAAGCATTTGAAAACACTGGATAACTCTGATATATCCATCAGTGGTTAGGAAATTTTATGATCAAGTTTGATAAATATTTCTTAGGAATGATATAGAAGTAGCTGAACCTGACTTTGACAAGGTGAACGGACCAGATGGCTTCCTGAGGTGCTTTTAAGGCCTCCTTATTGTGATTCTCTAGTGCAAGAGAATTTCATATTGACCTGGCTCCTTATACGTCAAAGATTTGCAAAAATGACAGAGAAATCACATTAGATGATTTAGCTCCACTGTCAGTGTTTCAATGTGTCCACACTTCTAATGAGATTTATAAATAAAGTCAGTTATCCCAGTATTATTCCAATGTTATCCCAAATAAATGTATAACTCCATCCCAAAATTATGTAATTGATGACTAGGAATTTAGGGATTAGAAGTGGAATACAATATAGGTGCATATAGTTAATCCACATGTGCTTATTGTAAGTATGGTATTAACTGAATCACTTTTTTCATATACTACTTTTTTTTTTTTAATGCTATTTGCCTAGAATCCGTCTGAACTTTCCAATTTCTTCAACAGCATCTTTTCCATTACTTTGAAAAATATAGTAGTGTAGTTGTTAGAATGATTTGTGCTTGAGAGACAGAAACTAAGAGACATTGTAAAACTGCTTTTCTTTGTTTCCATTTTCAGAACAAATGGGAATAAAAAGCTAGCATGAAGGAACTATAAACATAGTGAAATTGTTCTACTAATCTTAAAATATACTCTCAAAATTGTAATAGCTGTGAAGCTTTGATCTTTTTCCATTGATTTCTGAAGGAATTACTGACTTATCTGAAGAACTTGCTTATAACGGTTTGAAACATCATTCAGTAAATGTTGTGAAAACTGCCCTCATTTTCAAAACTGAAAAGAAGCGAGGAAAACTAGAAGTGCCACACTTCCTGTCTTGAGCTTGATGTAGGATTCCCCATGAACCAAGCTCCTTTTCATGACTGCTTACTCATGGAACTTTCCGTTAGATGCTTCTATTTCACAGCTATATCTGAGACTTCAAAATTTATGTTTTGTCCACATTGGAGAAAATTGTCACATGCTTTCCCAAGACAGAAATGTGATAATGCTCTTTGAAGCAAAAATGTTGGTATTTCTTGGCTGAATTTCTCTTCTTCCGCCTCTATCTTCACCTTCCATCTGGAAGATAGAAAACATCACACTAGAATTTATTAATTTAAGAAAGCACTGAGTAAACAGAGCATTTTGAAGAAAGCAGGTTTAACAAAAATGTTTTCTTTCAGTCTCTGTAGTGCAAATTCAAAGTGATATATGATTGACAGTAAGATCTGTCATCTACATAGCAAATGTATTATTATTTGTTTGATGCATATGTTTAGGTGTGTGGGTTGGGGGTGTCGTTTTTTGCTCTCTAAAGAAAGCATGCAAATTTATTACTTTGAAGTTGGAACTAGGCTTTTTGCCTCACATGCTATATACCATATTACATAGCTATATGTACAGCTGTATATACTTTATACATGTGCTATAGCATGCCCTTCTATCCAAAGTCCTTGTATGTTATAGTACCCCTCAGTACAGTAGCCCTTAGCATGACTTTCTATCCAAAACCTCAATTACCAATTTTACTTACACTGTACAACACTTAAAGTTGAACAGAGGAGGAGCTGCCTTAGCAGACAGTGTCATATCTGCAATAACTATAATCTATTTACAATATTGAAATGCTAAAATAATTATCACAATTCTTGATGCCTCCAAATACTACATTTTATTTAAAGTCTAACTCATCATCAATGTAAGCAGTTTGCTGGAAAATATTATAATGCTGCCTGTTGCAGGCGTAATGTGGCATATTATTTCTGGGCTTATGTGTGCTGTGTTACTGATGCATTTTGGCCAGCTTAGAAAGCGTATTTGAAACATTTGGTGATTTTTACTTTTTCTAAAACAATGCTTTTTAGGCCCAATTCTGCTTTGGAAAATCTCACTCTTTAGCCAAGGTAGGTTAGAACGTTATGTCCTGGGAGGTGACAGTTTGAGTACTTTCTGATTATCACCAGTTGGTAACACACCTGTATTCAGTAAGAAAATATGGATACAATTAACTGCACTCAAGGAATAATTTAGGTACCAGTGTAAAGCCAGAGGCTTTAGCTATAAATCCTGCTCTCCTAGAGGCATGTAACTCAGTATCTCTCATTGTTTCCTTATCACATGGTTAGTTGGAGTCTTGAGATCTGAGACATGCATGCTGTGAGAGGGATAGGAAGGTGGCCATGTGTGGAAAGGTCACCCAACAGGTATTAATGGTCATGCAGAAAAGTGTGTGCATGCATAGCACCATATCACACGTTTGCCAGAAGTGCCGTGCAACGTGTCTTGGGGAAGCACTGATGAAGTTAAGCAGAACACATCAGCTTAAGGGTATATTATGAAAGGGCTGTAGCTCTAATGTCATCTACTCACAGCAGCTAGTCAATAGATTACTATTGTGTGAGTCATAGGGGCATGGAGGCGTATACTTATAGGTATGTCCCAGAACAAGAAAGGTTCTTCAGACATCAGACAGTAAAACGACAACAAACAGAATATCAGGTTACAGTGATTTTATTGTTTTGTGGCAACTACATAAAAAATCCATTTCTAAGTGATATTTTAACTCTAAGTATACTAAGCAAAATGCAAATGATTTAAACATGAGCATACTAAAACATAAGAAAGCTAAGAAAAGCACACATCAAACTGACAAAGGATAGCACCTTTAATGGTTAATCTCACTCACAGATAAGCCACACCTGGGAAAGTTGTTGATTGTGCATATTCTCCATCATGACTTTAGATGTCCCCTTTGCATGGCCGCACCCTTTGATCATCCAGCAAGAACAATCCTGAATTTTATCCTACTTCTATAGGGCTTCTACTTTTCTTTGCCTAAACAAGTGGCTGATGCGAGAACACAAGTATTTTGCTAGGAGGTTGCTGGTTCATAAACATCAGTCTACTGTCTATCCATACTCCTGAGAAGGTCAAGGTTTAGACCATTCATGAGCAGGTTACCCCATCTGTGTCACCTGTAAACACTCTTTAGTAACCACTGTGCAATAAATCATGGATTTCTTTGCACAAATTGGCCATGTAATTATGCTACACAAGCATTCTATTGTTCTACTGTCTCATGCCTTACCTGAGAAAAGGAGCATCTCACTAAAAAGTGCATTCAAGTTGAATGTCAAAAGTAGGATTTTTGACTGTAGCACGAGATAGATCTAGTCTATGCTTCATATAAGATGATTTTACCATCTGCCTGTTCACCATGCAATATTAGAAACTCCAGTCTTAGTTGCTCATCTCTTTTCATTCTTTCTGGAAGGAAAATTAACTTCTAGTCCAGATTACTGAATCTCATGAATGAACATTGAGCAGATAGAGATATACCTACATGTGTCCTTTGTGCTCTTTGTCCAAAATAAGATCTGAGATAGTCTGTACTTCAGGGATTGTGTTTTATGACGAGTTGACAATATTTATTTATTTATTTATTTATGGCATTGAGTACGAAGTAATTTCTTAAGAGCTATTTCTGATTAATCTGATTAGTGTGTATATTTACAATGGCACTTTCCATACCATGAGAAAATTATCATTGTTTACACAATCATGCTTATTAGAAATAACATTCTTTTGCCAGAACTGGAAAGGAATCAAAAAGGAAATCTATTTGTTTGTTTCATGATCATATGAATACTCCTGGAAACAATTTTGAAAATAAAATATTTGGCTAGCAAACTGCAGTAAGTATGTCGTGATTATTGACAATATTGTTTCTTCATATTCTGCATGGTTCTACTGTCCTTTGTATAATGGTTTCAGTCTGTGATTTCCACTAATGATGTTCATTATTTAAATGAGACAAATAGGCTATTGTCAGGGACCATGATCTCAGTGACATTATTATTCTGACCTAGTGTAAATATCATGACCTTTCTTGGAACTCTTGCAGTAAATGAAAGGGTTCAGGCATTCTAGGTGACATCAAACCTGTCCATAAATCAAGCTATCAGATATTATGATAAGTTTTATTAAAGAGCAAATGGATTTCTTGACATTATGACTTGTATACAAGACACAGATTAAGATATGAGACTAGTTGGAAAATACTGCTGTAGCTTTTATTTTCACTTTTTTATGTTGACTGTAGGGCTTCAGAAATACCAGAGATGAATGATACATGCACAAACCCACTTATTTTAAAAGACAGCAGGAACCTAAAATAATGAACACAGCTACTGGTACAGATCAGTTGTTCAATAAACTCAATACTTTAGCCCTTTTTATTTGACATAAGGCTACATGCAATTATTTCATACTTCCAAAAGGTTCCATTATATCTGGATGTGCAACTGAATATGAATTCTTAGGAAATCTTTGAAGAATTTTATTCTTAGTGCTTTTTTTTTTTTTTAAATGC
Source organism: Tragopan temminckii (assembly GCA_028571105.1). NCBI lineage: Eukaryota > Metazoa > Chordata > Aves > Galliformes > Phasianidae > Tragopan > Tragopan temminckii. The sequence goes on along the minus strand of JAOWBP010002052.1, from coordinate 32,188,681 downwards.
ATTTAATCTAAAATGAGGTAGTCCAACAGCAAGAAAGGTTGAGTTATGAGAACTAAGACAATCTTTACTTGTAACTTGTTTAAATTTTGAGCTTCCCCAAACTACAACACTATATACGCATAATAAATCAGTACATACCAGAAAATGTATAAAAACTTATATAAAAATACAGTTACAGTGCTAAGATGTAACATTTAGATATACTTCTTTTCTGAAAGAGTGGTCAGGCACTGGAAGGGGCTGCTCAGGGAAGTGGTGCAGTCTCCATCCCTTGAGCTGTTCAAAAAACATTTAGATGTTGTACTGAGGGATGTGATTTATTGAGAAATATTGGTGATAGGTGGATGGTTGAACTGGGTGATCATAGAGGTCATTTCCAGCCTTGATATCCTGTGATTCTATTCTATGATATTGAAAAGTCACTTTCTAAAACTTTACCTTCATTGTAACTGTTAATTTTTCTGCCACTAGTAGATTTATATTCTGAGAAATAGTTCTGTCATCCCATGTTTCACAGTAACTATGCTTTCTACTTTATGTAGTATTTATGTGATGATCAACAATCACTGTTCAGACTGAATGGGAAAACTTCTGATGGTTTATGTAAGGCCTTATCACTATGATTCATTAAGCTATATTAGACAATAAATTAGTGTTAAAGAACCGGGAAGAATTAATGTGTAGTAATACAATAACAAAAGCAATGTTAAATGTGAAATAAAGTAGCAACTGAGATAAAAGACAACAATTTTTACAATATTCATCCTAATACCCTTTTGTCATAGTTCTACTACTAAAGTGAAAATTGTTGTCCATTTAGTACGTTAGAACTGCAGACAGTTGCTCATGATTGCAGAAGAAATATTCTGTGTCAGTTTGCCACAGTTAGACAAAAACAAGACAGCTGAAATGAGTCCTGATCCTAAACTCTAGAATTATTTATACATCCAGAAAACAAAAGCCTGAGCTGAACTTCCTCCTGTCTCATCCTCCACTTTGCACTTTTTCATGCTGTTTAGTCATTTGGAGTGGGAATGTAGAATGTCATGATTTTGGTGTAGTTCTTCCTTTTTTTTCTTTTCTATTTTAACTAGAAAAGTTATTATACACATTTCCTCTTCAATTTTGTTAAACACTATACTCTGTAGTAGCAAAAAGCATTCAGAAATTATCCACAGCTCACATCCATTGTGCTAAAGTCTTTTACTGTCTCATCCTTAATCTGCTGTTACCCTCAAAAATCTTTGAAATGTCCATTATGACTGCGAAGTGACTGCTGAACGTGGTTCATCGTGGAATACTTCCTGCGCTTTTTGGTTTTTCTCACTGTCAAAACCATGGCAAAGAACTGTCCTGGTTTCAGCTGAGACACCGTTAATAGCACGCCAATGTTTGGTTGTTGCTGAGTGACAGGAGCACACACAAGGCCAGGCCAGGGCAGGCTGCTTGACAGAGAAGAGACACTGCCTTTATGGCACAGCAGCAGGGGTCAGGACAGAGGCAGGACAGGTGCCTGAATTAGGCCAACATTTCTTCCATACAGTCTGACAACATGTGGAAGGCCATAAAACTGTGGGGCACTGGCCTCCATAAACATTCAGGAAACACCGATGAATGTAATGTTAATGGGTGCCATTTTTTCTGCATGGAGGAATTCAATGACACCTCTTTCTTCCCTATGCACTTCCATGTCAGATGCCATTCTGTCAGACTGCCCATCTGCTGCCATCTGTTGCATGGCAACAAAATGTAACGGAGTATTGGTGGGAAGGGTCAACCTCTACTGCCATACCACCACCATCTGCCTCTGATGTTGTGGGCCAACATAATAAAATAGAAGGCATTTCTTTCGGAACAGCCCTTGTATATTGTTATCACCACATTTTTGTTTCCATTTTCCTTTTCTGTCTTAGAAAATAGATTTATCCAGTTTTCTCCCTAATCCTGCTCCCACTTCAGGAAGAATAAGCAGATGGCTGTGTGTTTAAAACCTCACAACTGTTTAACCACAAGAAGAATCAAGCACTTGGACTAACTGGATACTGCTCAAGACCACACTTCTGCCCAGTTTGATTTTTAAATGTGGTCTTAGCTGTTAATGTGCAGATACATCATTCTTCCTTCCTTCCTTCCTTCCTTCCTTCCTTCCTTCCTTCCTTCCTTCCTTCCTTCCTTCCTTCCTTCCTTCCTT
>JAOWBP010002052.1:32168447-32179226 GCA_028571105.1 Tragopan temminckii | reverse complement strand
ATAAGACTGCCTTCAGTTCTGTACAGTTCATACCACAGGTGGGATCTTAGTTTTTGCTGACTTATAAGCAGTATAGAAATGATTTAGTACTAGTATGAATAGTATGATCTAGTGATAGCGTGAGTTAGTAATAGTAATAACTGTAAACACAAAATATATGCTGCATACAGTTCCAAACAAAATCATGAATGTAAATAGTCTTTTCACAACAGTGTCAGTTAACTGGAGATGTGCAGTCCCACTTTCTTCTGTGAATGTGAAAGTGAGTATATATTATCTATATCTTTCAAACATTTTATTAGTTTTCTACACTTATAAGCTAATGTAATACTAATTGTTTTATCATTTTATAGAATAAATATATTCTACAGACATCAATTACAGACATTTTATAGAATCAATGTATTGCCTACTTCTTTTTGTTTTTATAGTTTATTCCTTTTCTTGTCTTCACATATTGCATTTCTGATTTTGTATACTATGTAAAGTAGTGGCTTGTGAGATAGTTAGACCACTTCTGAAACTGACTGTGTTTTTCTTAGAGTCTACCTTGCATCACTACTCTGAGTTAAGCAAGTAATTATGTCCCTTGACTGTTGAAAACTATTAACATAAGCAGATATTTTTTTTAAAGCAAGAGTAAAATTCATACTGCATTCTAGACAATTTTTTATTTTATTTTATTTTGCCTTGCTTGCACATAACTTTCTGAAAGGTATTACAGACTTTCAGTGGAAAAAAAACATTAGAACTTTCGCTTTTGGGAAGTTTGAGTAAAATTGCGCAAGCCTAGGGGTGCTGTTTCTAAAACATCTTCTTTCCATGTCTAATTAACCTTTTTTACACAGTAAAACAGTACCATCACAAACACTCCATGAATTATGAAAATAATTATTATACTTTGCCAGCGCTATTCAGTTGATCACGGTTATTGAGGTACCTGTGGCAGAAAGAAATGAAATCAGATCTAAAGAGTCTAGGCAGTATCTTAGCAGTGTAGAATCAGAACCACGGACTATCCCAAGCTGGAAGTAGCCTACAAGAAACATGAAGTCCAGTTCCTAATAGAAGATTACATTTTCCGTCTTCTAAGTTCTTTGTTGTCTTCTGCCTTGAATAGCCCCTCAGGTGCTTGAAGTCTTTCTAAAAAATGTGTGTGCACAAAGCATGGTCCACAAAACTACTCTGGTAAGCCATCAAGAAACCTTGTCAACAGCTCTGTGGAAAAATGGTTCATATTGCTTTTACTATGTTAACTTATTACAGTAATAACTTCTAGTCTCAATTATATTTTTCTCTTGGCAATAAACATTTAGGATTAGTAAGAATTAATAAGATAACTGCTCTTAGTTGTTGTTGTTTTTAAATTAATTTCTCTCACAGCAAACCATTTCTTTCACTCTCCCATATGCGTCTACAAGCCGGAAATAAAAGCGTGCCTTTTCCCATCAGGGAACTGAAAAGACATTCGTCATAATACTGTATGCAAGCACAGCTTAAAAGAGCCTGATAATGTGAATAAAGCTTGCACAAATATGAAGATACCGGCAATTTAACAGGATTATGCATTTGCGCAACTATTCCTTCACATGAACAAGACCTGCACAGTGAGTTCCAAAGTCACAGAGCACATTTAATGAGGTGAGTTAACAATTTCTCTTTAATCTATCAGGACAATCAGGGACAGATACTATGTGAGAAACAAAGAAAATCTTCCTGTCTCTTCCTAAGGCCTTTTGCTTCCCTGCAGATTCTGTGTGCTGTCAGCTTTGAGCTGATTCATGTGGTTCTCGACTGAGAGGAAGGAGATGCAGGACATCAGCCAGCTGTAATGATAACTATACAGTCATTTCCCAGGCTGTACTTCTGAATGTGGAAAAATATGGCCCACAAAGATAGAAAGAGCCCAGCTTTCCTGGTATTGCTACTCATTAAGCCTCAGACATAGTGCAGGAGCAAACACTGAGGTAGGCCTATAAAGCATTTATTTAGTCTATGATTATTCATTTATTTATGATCTTAATCTTCAACTGTCCAGCTACAACTCTAAGTCTTTGCCTTCAGCTATGTAGTTCTACTTCACTGTGTTTTTGGTGAACTTCCACAAAACTACCATTAGATAACCAAGATACCAAATTTAGGTAAACATGTCAGTTATTTATCTTAAGTTGAAGTTAGCTTGCGAGGCTCTTATTCACTTAGTAAATCATCACATGGTTGTTGGTCTTCAGCTATGCCAAGACTTGGGTGTACTTCTGAGAATTTAAAGACTCCTAATTAAAAAATAAGTAAATGAAGAAGAAAAATAACATGATTATTGCAACATCAAACCTACTTCAGGACTCTTTTCCTAATCAGCTAATGATTCTTCTGATCAAGTTTAAGAAAATCTTAAATTATTATTTTCAATCAGTGTCCCCTTTTGGCCTTCATTTTCTTTCATTCTTTTTGTCATGACCTTTTGAAGATTCAAGAGGAAAGATCTACATTTAACCTGTGGTTCTTCCTTGTTCCACACTATGCTTTATAAATCTCTGAGTATCTCATACTGTGTTCCCTACTGTATAGAATAAAGTGGAAATTTACTTCTGTGGAGGTCATTACCAAGATTTATTGATCTGAAAGGATAATATTTTCTTATTCCATTTTGGAATAATCTATTCTCTTTTCTTCTTCTTCTTCTTCTTCTTCTTTTTTTTTTTAAGTTCACAGAAAATGTCTGTATTTGTTTCCATGTTGTAGTTCAAAGCCTCTTTTTTAAATTTTAGTAAGGACACTTCTCTGCAGGCTTTCCCTTAGGCTTGAAGTGGGTTTGTTGTTCCTGAAATTTCTTCAGCAGTTCTTTTTAATATCATGCCAGCTTGGAATTGAATTGCTTTTCACCTCTGGCTTCTGTGACATGAAAAATATACATTTCTGTGTTCTGAAAATAAGAGAGAGTTACTATTTTGACATTTAATGAGTCTAGACCTACCAGTTAGGCAGACACAAGTCTTTACAGCAGTGATTTTTTAGCATGTCTTTTAAAAACTAATTTTTGATGTTTCCTACTGATGCAATTATGTATACTTTAGAAAAACCATATTTTCTCAAATTTTGTGGAGGGTTTTTTGGATTTTTTTTTTTCAGTCATAGATCATGTATTTTTCAGAGAGGGTGAGAATTGCATGAAACAGCCAAATTTTTTCTAATATATATGTCATCCCGTTTGTGAAATATTTGTTAAGAGCTAAATCTCAACAAATGATTTCTCCTTTAAATACCTAAACTAAAACTAAATTTCTATACTTACATTATTAAATAGTAAAAAGCAGGATGCATGTTGTTTCTGGAAAATGGATAGTCAGTCCCTTTTGTTGAAAAACAGATTGTTAAACTTCATTTGTAACTTCTTTGGGATTTCATACTGATCATAACTGTAGTGTGTTCTTATTTATAACCAGCTAGAGTTTGACTTCTTAACTGGGTTGTCAGAAAACTTTTTTGGCTATTTCATAACTTACTGAGATTTGCAAGCACTGTTTATCTGCTCTGCTGATTTGTGCTCCTGAGCCCTTGCTACTGGTTTCCTAATATAAATATCCTCTCTTTTATCTTTTAAGACACATGGAAATAACGTTTCTCACATTGACTTCATTTTTGGTGTGTATAAGTTTTGTCCTTTAGATTGGAGATTTGCAATTTGAGTGGACTCCAGAGTATAGAGCCCGTCTGAATTTGAGAGGGCTTTGTGCAGAGGTCCATCCCCATGGATCTGATAAGACTCAGAGCACAGAAGAACTGTTATGGCCATATTGAGTCACACTGAAATGATTACTTTGAGTTGCTCTGCTTGCAAATTTATTTCATTTAATTCAGCTGGCTTCACTTATAAATCTAAAGTGACATAAAATCTTTGTCACTACAAATCAAATTATTCCAATCTTAGAAATGAAATGTTGCTTTGACTTTAAAAATATAGGCAAAGTTCTGTTTTCTGGAAGCCAGTTTTTAATGCACACTAGTTAAAGTAATGAATGGTGAGAGGATTCTATGATTCATAAACTAACCCATCTCCTTGTTAGATTAATCATTTACAGAAGTAAAGCAACTGTATTTTGCCTTCTAGCCATGCATATGGAGACTGATTCCTTTAATAAACTCATTTCCTATAACCTGTTACTTCTTACATATTCCGTACAGGTTGCTACGTCATACCCTTTAACGTCTCTTAATCTTACTTGGTGCTCGTATTTTTTAAGCTAGAGTTTTATAGTATATGGCTTGGTTTTAACCACAGAGACTTTAAACACAATGTGGCCATTATGGCCTTTAAAGACCACATGATTTCTCAAGGAGCCTGTTTGTCCAGTTAGCTTCCCATTTCCTTTTTGTATTCCAACTTCAGTTCCGCTACAATCTTTGATATCTTCTGCCTCTTATGTCCTTTTTTAGTACCATATATAAGGCCAGATGATAGCCAAGTTGTTCATGACAGGAGAAAAAATCTGATTTTTAGTCTTCAAGGTAGGTTATTACCCAGTTACTCGGAAACTAGTCAGGAATGCAACGAGTCTTCTCTGCTATCTCTCTAGTCTAGTTTTAAAGATCAGAATTATGTTCTATAGGGTACAGCCTATTGTTAGCCCACTATTTCACCTACAATACTGCTGATACAAGAAACTCTGGGTAGCATATGAGCCTGATTCATTGCCCATTTCTCTTACTCCAGATTCCCCATACCCACAATACTAAGTTAGTACTGGTTGATAAATGACTTTATATTTCATTAGTATTCAAGAATATCTATGTCTTTTTTCTGAATCTCTCGTCTCTTAATAACAGTGATCTTCATTAACATTGCTCTGCAAATGTTTGTTTGCTTTTTTTTTTGTTATTCTTTTTTTTTTTTCTTATAGAATTTACTTCTTCCAGTCTGGGCAATTAACAAACATGAACCATTTTCCTGTCTCCGGAATTTCATTTAATTTGATAAATTTTGGACTTCCAATAGCATTCCACCAGAATGCAAAATATTAGGGCACATCGATAGCAAAGTGCTCACCTAGTAGTTCCTTTGCTGAGAAACTGCCTCAGAATCTGCCAGTGATAGCAATCATTTTCTTTGCATCCACGCTACAACTCTTTTACAGCTCTTGTAGCCTCATTCTTTAAAGTTGACTGCTATTCACAGTTACAGCAGTTTCAGTCCTTGCATCTGTTCAGACTTACGTGGTATAGTAGTCTGGATTGCCTCTTTCCTGAAATTTTCTTCTACAGTAAGAAAGCCACACATAATTTGATGACCTGGTTGTACTTATAATGCTTATATTAGAACATCGCTGTGACCAGGAAGAATTCCATTCATACATATCCATCAGCACACACCACATGATATGTCAGAGATACTACACAGCTAAGTAAGGCATTTATCTTAGTCTACAAAATTTCATTTGACATCATGGAAAATACTTTTGCCTTGGCTATCTAAGGTGGTATGTCCTCAATCACTATCAGTGTTACAAGTGATGACCTTTCTTTTCATTGTTTTTGTTTTCAGAGCCATATTAAGTGACTTTAATTTGTGCACATCCTCAGAATATATATTTCCCTTATCGTTAGTGGAACAAGATATACTTGTTCCAATAATGTGCATCACATTTACTCTCTGATTTTTTTTTCAAGCTCTTCAAGCAACTGATGCTTTCTTCCATAGACAGTCTTACAAGTCTTCTGTCAGCTTGAGCCTCAGAGTTTATAACTTTTATTATCATTTTCATATCAGAGAAAGACTGTTTTCATTTTACCCCTACTAATTTCATGGCATTTTTTCTTCTGGAATGAGCATAATGGCCACTTCACAGAATCACAGATCACTTCAAACTGGTGCAGAAGGATATAAAGCTATTTCTCTTACAGTCTTGAATGAGTCTCCTCCTTCACACCTATTTAAGATGGGAAGCACCTATCTGAGATAGAAATCAAAGGCTATACATCTCTGTCATAATCAATGATAAAGTAGGAAAAATGAGAAGAGTCTAGTCGTTAATCACACATTTAAATCTAAGTATATGTTCTTTGCTCTTGCAGGAACTAAGCTGCTTTCAGTCATTTAAATAGTCAGAAACATTTGCCTGCACCTCTCTGTTGCAAAAAGAAAAACTGAGCTTCTGCCAACTGCTTTTTCTAATATCTCACAACTTCTCCAAAGGGAGGACTAGATAATATAGCCTTAGAGAACTATTAGTTTAGAGGTAAAGAGTAATAGAAGTCTCCTCTGCACAGAAATCACAATATATTAGATAGCCTCAAAAAATAGTTTCTTTTAGCAATCTTAAGGGCTGAACTTATTGTTCTAGCCCACAAATATGCTAGAAATTATAGTTATTAGTATTGCATTATTGATCTGAATTCTCAAAAATCACATACAAGTAGAGATTACAAAGTGGAAGTAACAACAATGTGAGCAGGCACTTGGATATTTGGAAGATCGAGGGTTAAGCTGTGAAACTATATGATAATATGTAATACTTCAATCACTTCAAATAGTCACGGACAAAAAATAACTTTATTTGTGATTGTGTCACTTGTATTCTCACAGAAACGTGCAAAATTTCTACAGAAAGTCACATAAAATTCAGACTTTGAAAGGAACAGACTTGGACTGGTTATATTGTGTAAGATTAAAAAATGGCTCTAACCATTTTCCCGAATCTTGTAGAAAGCCAGAAAATAAGTACATTATCTTGCATGCAGCTATACTATTTCCATGTTTCGGGAACTAATAAGGAGCGATGTTATTTTCTTCTTATTAATGTTATTCTCTTACACTTCTGCAGTACCACTGTTACGTAATGAAGAGTACAGTATTTTACAATGCGTAATGTTGACAGTTTTCAAAACATTATTATCTTTGAATAAGAAAAGGTCATGCTTTATAAGGTTTTGAATGTTATGATAGAAATCAATATAGTGAAGGTCAAGCTATCCACCAAACTTTTTTTTGAATGTTTTATTTATTGGTTTTAGCTTTACAAATCACGCATGTGGGATACACCAAATTTAATCCTTTGCTTTCTCCTTCTGGAAGCCAAAAAATTCCTCAATTAAAAAAGAATTCAAATAAAATTTTTACTGCGTTATGAGAGGTGAACATTAACTATTTGGAGACTGAATCTTTAGAATTTATTTCTACAAATTGACACATTCTTTTCTAAAGATTACTGTATGAAATGAAATGAACATATTGGACATTGAGGTCAATAACTGACACATCTTAAAGACGGAATTATCTATTTCATAGTTCATTTTTAGACTACATTTTTTAAAATTCCCTTTTTTTAAGAGTTTAAACATTTTGTCAAATATTGCAAAATTTTACATCAACTGTTTATTCATATAGTTTTGAATCTTATGAGCAGCTGCAGTTGCTCAGAAATAATTTAGCATTTCATGCAAGTGCATTAAAATACATGCATGGCTTTTGAAACTAAGAAATACATTTTGTGAACAACCATATTACAAAGGATTTTAATCGAGTTCATATATTAATAGTACAGGTGAAAAAGGTTGTAAAGTGAATGTGTTATACTATCACTGAAATATGCTAATTTTGTGTTAATAATTTGAAATTTTAATTATAGGTTTCTTTGGGTCATATTATACTTCTAATTTTTTTGTTTTTCACTTAGAGAAATAGTATGTTTTAAACAACAAGTGAATTTATTTCAAAACCTTAAGTAGAGTTTTTACTTTATTAACCACATGGGTTCTGAACATCTCACTTTCCATTACAGACTTTTTTCTGTTCCTGGGTTAAGGTGACTTCTGTAGAATATAAAGTAAAGGTTAAAAAAAAATAGTCTGTAGATAATTAGACAGGAAAACATTACAGCAATGTCTTCACTGATAATCTCATGCAACAGTGCAGGAATCTTACGTGATCCTCTGAGCAGCTCATTGAACCTGAACTGTGCTATGAAAACAAAGTCCATTTGATGAAAACTCTCAGAGATTTGTTATTCCTGAACATTAATTTTCATAAGTTACTGTCAGTAATCTCAGGAACAGTGCTACATATTTTCTATTCAAAACAGAGAAATTCCAATTAAAATTAAGAGAACATAGTATAGAGGAATGTAGGTTATTGTTTTGTTTTGTTTTTTAAAGGATTTCAGCTACTTGTTTCTTGTTGAGAGAGAAAATTAATACTGATAGATAATGCATACGTGTGTGAAGAATACATACAAAAGAGGGGAAGCTGAGGGGAAAATAAAGTGAATCTGAAAAAAAAGTAGAAGGCTTATTTCAGTCTTATGAGAAGGTATATTGCGTCAGGATTGCCATATAACTTTTTCTGTTAAAAAATGTGTTTTGTTTTAAAACACTGCTTGTTAAGAAGTGTAGAACCAAGATGTTTACACTAAAAATAATATGCTTTGACTTTGTAACTATCATGTGCTTACAGAAGAGAAACTGGCACTTCTCTGAATGAATATTAGAACAGAATTCAGATGATTTAAGGAAAAAAGTATTCAGATAGCCACAACTCTATGTATGTGGAGAAAAAGAAGTGTGAAAATATATTTTCTTATGACAAAACTTGTTTTATATAAAACTTGACAGGCTGAGAAATTAATAGCAGCAGCTGAAACCAAGAGAAACAAATCAGTGCTCATGCTAGAGTTGTTGAAACTATGTCTGTTTACTTTGAGCACCTCTAAAATTACCATATGGAGTCTTTTCAATTTAGGCCAGCTCTACTGAAACAACTTGTTTACTCCTGAGGTTCCTACTTAAAAGTGCAGTGAAATTAAGACTTCTCGCAAATTTCTGCTTTCTCATTTTAATTTGCTTGAATAAAATGTGGGTTCATGTTAAAATAGCTTTTGTACAATGTAATATCCTCACTAAGACATTCTTGAGAATTATCATAAAGAAAATATGTCTGTGAGGAAATGTAAATAAAAGGGTGAGGGCTCCTAGGATTTCTTATAAGGAGTTTATAATTAATACGAATGTTTGAAAAACGTTATTTCCATACTTAACAGTAGAGACGTTTACTAGCAACAACTGGAAGTTTCAACAGCAGTTGTAGTATATAAATATATTGAATACGTAGGGGTTAAAAAGGAATTTATTTTCTCATAAGTAATTTTTAAATAAAAATTATTTTGTAATAAGCCTATTAAAGCTGCTTACTTGACGCGTCTCATAGCTACACTATGAATGTCAGAAAGGTTTCATACAGGGCAAAAATCTCTGAAATGAACCTTGTCTTCCTTACTTCCTACTAGACTTCAGAGGAGTTACTGAAGAAAGAAAAAGGAACTGCTGTATTTCTGTCACTAATGAAAGCACAACTGGATACACAGAAATGGGAAAATAAGTATATTTATTATAATTATGGTATTATTGTCTGAGTGATGATTGACAGAAAGTAGAGATAGAAGAGCAGTATCATGGCAACAAGTGAGCATCTATGAGCTATATCACATGCATAGTATTTGGATTCTTAGGGTGTTTCTTGTCTAAACATCTTCTACTGCTTAGGCAAATGAATGTTTTCAGCACAAGCAACATTATGACTTAAAGCAAAGCATCATATTAACTATATTTTATGATAGTCACCATGCTTTCTGCCGGTTGAGAAACTAGTTGCATTCTTCATGTACTGCAACTGTTAGATTAACAGAAGCACAGTAAAGGCCAAGACTATAAAACTGTTTAAATAATTGCTATTATGGCTTATATCCTTTTTGAAACATTAATGCTATTTAAAACATTGAAATTTCTCTTTGAAATCCAAAAATTTAAATAACTTCTGAAACTTTAATTTTGTTTCTTGAGTTTATAACAGTCAAGACTTGTTTCTGGAAATAATGTTTTTGTTAATAACACCCAAACATTCTGACCCTTGCCATTTTTGTAGTGCCCATGGACTTAATGGATGTAATTGGAAGACCAGAAGCATTTATAATCACTGGGAACATCTGTACCATCCAATCTTTCATTTTCTTTTGTTGTTTCATGCTTCCAAGTATTGCAAATATTTGTGTATCTAGATATTTAAAACTACATCATAAGGATTTAAGTAAAAGTCTGAGAATTGTTTCCTCATGCAGAGTTACCAATAGACACCCATTTGCTTCTTAAAACTATCCTGCAATTCCTTTCTGGTATAACTTTACAAAATAGTCTTATATCCTACCCCAGCTGATAAATAAACAGAATATGTGTATACGTGCATATACTGAAAAAAACAGTGAAGTAATGTAGGCAATATTACATCACGTCTATGATTAACAGGAATCAGAGCTCTAGGTTCTCTCTGCGAAATTTGTGGCAAGAATTTGTGGTCAAGAGAAATATTTGGAATTGACCATGAAAAAGAAAGGTTTAAGAGAAGAGATAAGTACTCTGAAAAGTTCTTGAAGAAGTTCTTTAGAAAATGTTCACTGATGTTATATTGATCTTTCACTGTATAGAGAAGAAAAGAAGAACTGGTAACACTGAAATCCCTATCCAATTTTTTTATTTTATTCTTTTATTAAAGAATACACTAATTGTCTACCACAAAATAAAATTCTTTTTTTCTTCTTTTTTTTTTTCTTTTTTTCAATTAAATATTTTCATAAAGTTGGTAAAATCAGTTATTGTGGAGAGATTAATCTACTGTAGATATGGAATAAAATTACCATGAAGCTCTTCTGTGGGAGACTGATGACATTACGAAGTATTGAAACTAGTTTTCTTCGTAGGTTTATTCATCATTCCTACCTCAGCAATGTGTTTGTTTCC
>JAOWBP010002052.1:32145230-32163838 GCA_028571105.1 Tragopan temminckii | reverse complement strand
CTTGCCTCTGCACCTGTTTATTTTAACTCGTTCTCTTCAGAGAAAGTTCAAGGAGCTTCCTGCTTCACATCGTGATAACAGAGAAAGGAGAGTTACTTTTGAAGTCTCCCGGACATAATTTCTCTGCTGCACTGGAAATAAATCCATGTTTTTATGCTGCAACAGATTCTAATAATGATTTCAACACAATGCAAAATGAATTATTTTTCAATAAAGTGTTTATTTGGATATTAATTGGTCAACTTGAAATCCAAGTAAGGAAGTTTTAACTTTCTCCTGCTAAAACTCTTTCTATATTGAAAGAAATGGTCACGATTCTGGAGTCTTTGTTAGATATAATTACAAAAGTGTAACATTCATGAAGTGTTTCATTTTTTCCTTTGATGTCTGCTTCTGTTCATAAAGTTCTGACCACCCACTTGTCAGATAACTTTAATTATTATTTAATTTTTATTATTTAATTATTTTTGTGTCATTTTCAAAATTTATTTCAGGCTAAGCTAACAGAGAAGTCCGTAAGTCTTTCTCTACTGAAGAATTGTTTGATTTACATTAATTAGTAACTGAGAGGGTATTTTTGGAAAGTTCTCCATTTTCTGCACATTAGTATAGTTAAGATTAAATCATTTTCCTTTCTCTTTAATAATATTAGCATTTTAATAATACTTGACTTCTCCCAAGTTCTGTTTGGCTTAAAGGCTGGAATAATAGTTAATTTTTATACCCATAGGCTAGGTGAAATTTATTATCACTGAAGGAGTTGTCCAAATTTATTCTGCTTTGGATACTGTTCTTGTTCTGTATGTCAATCAAGAGTCTGATGGAAAGGCATGGCAACCATATTTGAGAGAAGGAATTGAGGGAAAGAATTGGAACAAACAAGGAGAAATAGGAAAATGGCATATACGGAAGAAAAGATGACAACAGAAACAGAATTCTCACATGCAAGGAGATGTTTCGAAAGGTCCAGGATATGTGGCATAGGACCTTCTGTCTGGCTTAGTCTAGTCAAAACATCTCTAAGGACAAGAAATATGGCAGCTCCCTTAATTTCTGATAATTCTCCTTCTTTCTTACAGCCTATTGAACCAAAGAATATAAAAATGAGCGCAGGACTAAGTGGCTAATCTTTGTCCACCAGTTAGTCTTAGCATCGGAAACTTTGACCTAAGTTAAGCTATTTCTCAAATCTCTTTGTTTTGAAGTCTCAACAGTTTACACTCTCGCTCACAGTACTTAATTATCTGAATACTTGAATCTTCATGTAGCCTTTTGTTACTGCTAGCTTTCAAAGCATATGGAAACTGAGCAGAAATTTTGAAATGTGTATGATCTGAACTTGAAGAAGGAAGGCAATGTCACTTCCACTTCCCAAATAAACATAGATGAATAGACAGGAAAATTAAGATGTGTTCTATTTAACTGAAAGCTATAATCATACCAAGGAGTGGGACACAGACTTTCATATGAAGAATACCACAAAAAGTATGGCATGCTTTCTGAGTATGAAGTTATGCTGAGATTTGTAGGAGCTTGGGGCTGCCCTCAGTTCAGGAGAGGAAGAACGAGCAGGAGAGCCTCTAGAAAGGGTTTTGCAGTAAACTGGGTAGTATCACTGTAAGTTTTTTCAGACCTTTATTTGGTGTTTATCCCTGCACTTTTTTTGGATGAAGGCCAAATTTGGATGATCACTATAGTGGACTTTAAAGTGCCTTATCTGACCTACAAAGGATTTGAAATACTTCTTAGCTTAGACAGGAGTTTGGACAATTAATTTGAAGATTTTTGCTCTTCTCATTTTAGAACAATATTTTTTAAAAATAAGCAAACTGTGCCACTGAGATGAAAAATGGAGAAATAGAAGAAAAAGCTAAGAGTTTTTCCTGAAACTCATTTTTTAAATATTAAATGACAATATAGTTTTAAAAAAAAAAACGCTAAATGGATTGCAGAATTATGATCCATTTTAATGTCTTGAATAAATACCCTTCTGCTTGATGATGTTAAATTCATTTATTTGAACTATAACTGTTTAATGGTGTAAATCAAATTTCCACTTACACAAGTTGCAGAAGAGTTATGACAAATTAAATTATAACTACCTTAGATTAAACTATTTTGCCATATTTTCTTTTTTCCCCATTTTTCCAAGTTTAGATGACTTTAGCATTACAAACTTGAGGCAAGCTGCATAATAAGGCACATTAACATCTCAGTATAAATTGAAACGCCCTAACTAACCTATTGAGGTTTGCAATTTCTAAGTAGAAATACAACAAGATCCATCAAAATCCTGTATGGAATTCTTTTATCCTTCTAAGTTTGCAATGGTAATGAAAAACTTTTTATAAAATTTAATATGTCATATATATAGTGACACATAGTCACTATATAGTGACATTTTTGTTCTTACTAGAAAATATATTTGTAGTTATGATTGATAGGAATTCAGTGTTCTGCCCCCGTTTGCAGTGGCATTCAATAAGCCTTCACTTGAAGATCACCAAGCATCCACCTTAAAGACAGGTAGAAAAGGAACACTTTTCACTGTCATGAGAAAAATCAAGACAGATTTTTATCATAAGTTTTTATTCTTGCCTCAGAAATATTTCCTTATTTACAGAGAATGCTATATAGCTAGAGTTATAACTTTACTTCTCTGTGCAATCCAACAACTGCAACCAATGCTCGTACCCTTATTCTTGTTTTTGCTGAAAAATGAGAGAAATTAATTTGTTTAGATATATTTTATACATCTACGAAGCTGTTTAAAGTGTTCTAAGACCAGCAGAAAAATAATAATAAAGTTTAATGCTATTAACAACACAGAAGAAATTAATCTCAACTTTATGGGACCAAACAATTTCTTCCAGGAGCTTCTGTTTGAAGTATCTCAGGTCAGAGACATATCTTTTCAAGAAGAATAGGTATCCCCCAGTAACAATGTAACAATTAAAAGCTTTGCAGTTCTTACAACATAAGGGGAAAAAGTCTGAAGAACTAACTGGATGGCTGATGCTTCACACAACAGTTAATAGCTTATTTACTTCTTATGAAAGATGCAAAGAATGGATTAGATGCTGCACTCCTGAATACAGACAATTCTCAGATTAATTTACGCAATGGCATGCCCTTAAGTAGTATCCCAAATTAATGTTAATTAATATCTCAGTTGTTACATTCCTTCTGAGATGGTGCTGTAAGGTTTTCACATGATCAGTGGAGTTTCCCACTAACTTTCAGGGACAAAGAAGTGAAAGAGGACCAGCATGCTGCTGACAGGAAGAAAAATATCTACTTGGAAAATGACAGAAAATGTATTAACACTTGAAGCATATCTCAGTTTAAAGACAGACTATGTTCTGCGTGGAATCTTCTGTAGCTCTCAATAGGCTCATTGCATTTTGTTCGAGAAGCATTACAGATGAGCACAAAACAAAAAAATAATGCAAACTCTAAGAACAGAGCTTTCGTTTACTCCTTGGATACTTTAGTTTTTGGAGACATATCTTTTTACTTTTTATGCGCCTGTATGTGTGCATGTGTATTTGCATATACAAGCAGACAACCTGGGAACTGCAAAATATAGACTGTGTATTTGTCTTGCCATTATGCAGCCTTCTGTACAAGCCAGTTAACCACTATCTCTTACTATTTCTACTATAAAATCTGTAAGAAACTGGGGAACTCGTCCTGCATAAAGTATGATTCTGTTCATGAAAGTGTAAAACTACTAAGACTTATTTTTTCTTCCAGAAGAACCCAAACACTTAAGCCATCTGCATTCAGTAGTTCTACCATGCTGTTTATTCAAATGAGAATTCTTAACAAAAAGTTTACTTCATTGGGCCAGTTCAGCTTGTTTGCCCAGCAGGAGCTCCACACTTTATTTAAGCTTTTAAACTCCATATCAGTAGCATGAGTTGATGTTTAGTGCACAATAGGGATACAGTATAGCCTAATATATGCATTTTTCCTTCAGAATTCTAACGGTTTAGTACTGAAGGAAATTTACACAAGCCTTATAGAAATTAAAGCAAGGCATTTATTTCATTCAGAGAATGCAGTGACTTCCAATGGTTGCACTGCTGAGGACTCTCAGCTTTGAAAGGGACCCTTTATTGTGCAGGAAGAAAGCTCAGATATAGCACTAAGTGAAAATTTCAGAGTCCAGATTAGCATGCCTAGCAACTCACTGCTGTGTACCGTTTTTTCCCAGTCCCCTACTAGCTGAACTCTTTCCGTACATCTTTAATTGATTGGGTTAATATAAACCCTCAGCACTACCAGTGTTTGTGTGGCCCCCATAATAAGGCTATTGTGTGCTTCTCTCTACTCTTGTGTTCCCTATTTAGGAATGTGTCGCTCTGAGCAGTTCAAAAGCGTGAGCAAATGAAAAAAGCCACAATCACTTCATTAATGATTTGTAAACAGAATATCCAGTACTGACGCCACCTGCATAGGCTTTCAGAAGAAAAAAATACTGGGTTTGCTGAAGCTCTGTGTAGAATTGCTGTGGAATTTAATTCTGCAGTGTAAATAAATGCCCCAATTAACACTTTTACACTCAACCAAATGGTTGTATTTAGAGGAAACAGTTTCTTTCTTCAAGGAAAAATTCAAAGGAGACATGGGATAAAGATAAAAAAGAACACCCCAAAAACAAACAAGCAAAAAATAACCCTTAAATCTCTCCCAGTAAGATTTACACAAGACGGTACACAGCGGTGGCTGCAGTTATAAAGGCAGACAGCAAAATGTGTTTAAAGAAGGAGAGTAAAGTAAGAAAAAAGTTCACTGAAAATTTCAAAATAGCAGCAAATGTGTTTATAACTTCAGTTTGCTGCTGCTGTAGGCCTCATTAAAGCAAGCCTTTGTTTTTTCCTTTTCAAACACTACCTATTATGACAGCTAGAAACAGCTTACCAGCTGCATACTGTCATCTCAGCCTGCCAAGATATCATGTAATCATTCTCAAAGACTGAAAATGGGTATCCACCACTGTCTTTGTGAAGATGTCAAAAAGCTTAAAATTGCTCTGCATGCATATAGTTCTAACTACACTGTGTAGCTGTTGATTTAAGAAAGACTTTTAGTAAGCCCTACTGAAGCAATATTTATCTACTGTATCTATCCAAATTAAAGGCAAGCTTCTTACATGGCAGCAGATACGCACAGTTTTAAGACCTGTCAGATGCTGTGAGGTTTCTTCAAAAGTAAGCTGAGAAAATAAGAGTCAGGCTTCTTTCTGAAATGCCATGCGTTCAGCCAGTCACTGGTGGCTACAATAACAGAACAATCCCCTCATCAGCCAGGGGATCACCTTGCTCTTGTATCTGATCTGCTATCCTTCTGTACTCTGCCTGCTAAAGGGAACATGTTGCAAAGGAGGCATGAAGACATGAAAAGGAAGCTCCAAGTATTTTATCCCGCGTTTCTAAAACTGACTGTGTCACATAAAAGTGCAGCATCCTAAGAGTAAACAGTGGAATTGGTCCACACTGGAGTGGGTGAGGAGAGATTTGGACCATGGTCAAAAAGCATCATATTGCAGAGGAAATCTTTTGAAGAAAGAATGGCCTCCAAGCAAGGTGTGGCTTTTTCTATAGCCAAGAGAACAAGGATAAATTTCCCCCCTTCAGGGAAGTCTTTTGTAGCACTGCTTCTTCTTCATGGAAATGAAGCAGTCGTCTATCCTGAGATATATATTGCTCTGTTCTATCCTCCTGCTCTGCCGCACTCTATACAATGCATGCAAGGGCAAGATGAAACAAGATTTGTCACCCTGAAACAAAACGATTTTTTTTCTAAAAGAAGATAAATCCTGAGCTCAGATAGAGGCAAAAAACAAACATACAAACAGCAGCAAAACACAGGATTTCAAGATCTTTAGGAAAGAAATGGAACAAAGCAGAGGATATTGCTGTGTTTATCTAAATACAGTGGTGAAAAATTTGTCTTCAGTAGTGCTCCTCTTGTACCACGTTCTTCTGAAAAGGAATATAGAAAGGAAGCCAAAGTTTAAATTTTGAATAGTCTACCTTTAACAATGCAAGTGTCAACATTTGGTACTAAACAACTCTGAAACTTCTGAACTGATGTCATTCTTTACTGTGCATCATGAGATGCCATCTATTTCCTGAATGTTTGGCTATTCCTCATTTTAATAGTTTATCTGCCATTGACTAACTGTCCCATACAAAGATGTAATGCAGGAGTAACTGAAATTGAACATAATTCTAGGATCTGGAGGATGTATGTGCTTGCATCAAGAAAAATAATGGCACCATATAACTGTGTGGATCTTTGTCGCTATTGTTGGCTTTACTTCCCGTTCTTGCTTACTGACTCATATACTACAGTTTTGAAGCACATTTTTGTATAGTTTTTGTTAATAATAGAAAAATTTCTAACTGTAAATATAGTCTAAAGCTCTACAAAATAGCTAAAGGTTCAACGCAAATTGTTGAGCAAACACAACCCTGAGATAATCTGAAGAAGTATTCCTTTCAGAAAATGCAACAAAGCATATCAGAAGAGTTAGAGAAAGCATGAGTTAAAGGACAAACAAAGCTGATACAAGTAATTAGCAATTCAATCTTTCTCCAAAGTTGGAGGTTTCTGGGCATAACTATTTGATATCTAGTGCTTTTCTTGCATAATATGTATAAGAAATGATGAAAATCAAGCACAGAAAAATGCATAGTTCCCGAAATGTCTCACAAAGGTACAGGTAAGATTATTACCCAGATGTGCACTTCATCTCCTATTTTAAGCACTGGTCAGCAGAGAGATATGCCCTAGAATTTAATCATTTGTCATGCCATCTACACAATTGCAAAGGAAGAAGGCACAGATATAACAGATCTCCTTCCCACCTCAGAAATGCATACAAAATAGGCGTGGACTCAGAGGATCCTAAAGTGATCAAACTAGGAATATATTTACCTAATACTTGCATTTTCAGTATTGGGGAAGTCTTTGTTCTTTTTTTCATTTCTTTGGATTGTGACCTAAATATACAGCAGTCTGCTGGGCAATCTATGCCCAGGTAGGCATACTACGTTTCCACTTTAACTGTTCAGGGAACCAGGACGGGAGGAGACATCCTAGAGTCTATTTACTCAACTGACTAGACACATATCACATTATTCTTGTTGTATTTAGCACACACTGAGGAAAGAAAAGACAGATTTTTATTTATTTATTTATTTTTTTCAGTAACAGCACTGAAGTACTAACATGCAGAAATACCCTTGTTGCCTTTCTGGCATGCTTATTATTCTAATAGGCATGACTTTTGAGAAAAGACATCCAGAAACTCGGATGACAGACAGAATAACAGACAACAGCATATTCAAGCATTAACAGATAAGTTGTACCAACATTTTCTAAAGTGTGTGATTTCTGTGAGTTCAAAAGACATGATACCCAATGTGCGAGCATCCACAAGTAACTTTTAACTTTGTTACATGATTCTTTTAAAAAAATATGAAATCCAAAATAGAACACTATGTCCTACAATTTGATCCTTGCTTATGTTTCAGAGTTGTACTTTCTCTCTGTTTTAATCTGATGAAAATGCAGTTTCTGACAGATAACCTAATCAGAGTAGCTCTCTTGCACAGGAGAGTTCTGATTGTTGTAGTTGCTAATGTGATATACTCACTAAAAAGAGTGAGGCATAGCATCAAATCCTAGAGTAAATATCTGGCTGTGGAGTAATTATATGGAATTAGTTTAGAATAAATAACTTTTGATTGCTTGCAAAGTGTTGTAGAAACATTGCATTTTGATCTTTCAAGATAGACATTCAAAAATACATAACAGGTTTCCTTGAAAGTTTGTGAATATAACCTAAAATTTTTATGATTTACTATTAACAAATTATTTTCAAAGTGATATTCTGAGCTTTAGAATGAATAGAGTTCTTATCCTACAGTATACGTAAAGAAACTTTAATATGTAAGGGGTACGATTCCAAAATTAAATGTGTGGCTTTGGGAAGAATGGCAAGCAACTATCTTGACCCAAAATGTACTCAGAAAACCTATTTGTACAACTCTGTGGGGTTATTTTTCTTTAAAAAATAGACAAACAAAAAAAAACAACCAAAAACCTCAAATGAGCCTGGTCATAGATATTGCCTTTTTAGGCAACATGAACACGGTGTTGGCAGAAATAAGAAATTAGTTTTGTTTTTTTTAAAATTAATTTTCTTTTTTTTTCAGCTCTACCTTTTCTTTAGATTTTGCCCAAATTGTTATATTCCCCAGAGTATGATGAAGAATTACATTTGTGGGATTTCAAATTACAGTAAAAGGAAATTGCACAATGACCCTTCCTTATGTGCAAGCAAATCTTATAATTTTCTGCTGGAAAGGGAGTATGTGAGAGTGTGCGATACCTCTGAGAAAAGAAGCAGCCTTTGGCAGTGCTCACAAGCCATATCCTACAAAATAATTTCATAAATTTGAGTTTTTGATTCATATAGGAACTCATGCTCATTGCTCTTTTGAAATTTGTTAATTCCGATTGCAGAATCTGTAAATATCTTAGATTAGCCCTTAATTGTAACACACTTGAATATGACAGAATCAATTCTCTGCACTACAAACAGGGGTAACTCATTTCTAAAAGAAACCAAAAAATTTTAACTCAGCTTTCTTAAGGAGTGTGGTCAGAGATTTACAATTCCACTTGGGAATGTTTTCTAATCTACCACTCAGAGTAAATGGAAAATTAGAGACAGATTTTTCCATTCCAGAGAGGAACTGAACAGGGAGGAAAAGCTGCTGTTCTCTGCAGTTGTGAACAGGAGCTGCTAAATTCACTCACCCCCCTCCATTTCCTTCATCATGAATTCATATTACTTTACAGCTTTCTGTAGCTTTTACTAAGGTGCAAATACAATAAAGTTCAGTTGTGGGGAAAAACAGCAGAATGAAAAGCATTTTTCAAAAAGATATGTCCATTCTACTCTTCTTTGTGACTGACTTTTTATTTTTCAGGTTGCAACACCACAACCATATCCTACTTGATGGACTCCAGAAATTTCACAAAATCTGAAAAAAACAATTACAATTTGTGATATGATTTTTTAGAAAGATCTGGACGTCTTGAAATTATCTTCTCAAAGGGGAGCTTGAAAAGAGTTCAAACTTTAGTGACTTGCTTTTTATTCATTTTGAGGGGAGAAGCACGTTTGTTTGTTTGTTCTTTCTCCCATCAATAACTAAGTGCAGTGACAAAAATAGACTATCTTCAGCTTTGTCTTAAGCTGTGAAAAGGATACTCATATCCTCCTGACTCATTAATAAGCTTAATGCATAATGATTATGATAATAACTAAACCATTAACTAAACAATACTTCTGTGGTATCTTTTAAAATTGCAGAATACTTTACAAACTGATTGACAGCCTCTAAATACAACATTCCAAAATCAAGTTGACCACTACTTTGCACCACACAAAACAAAATTGGCAGGTAATTGTGTTGAAAAGTGTCTACTATACATTTTCACAAAAGCTCAGTCTAAGTTTTACATGACCACTGTGAGGCACAAGGCTTTCAAATAACCAATAGCCTTGATGCAGTCTAAAGGAGCAACGACTTAATTCTTTCCACCTGCCAAAGGGGGTGCTAGTGGCTGTGGAAGTGTCAGCTTTTGGAGCAGGGTGTGAGTAGAAGGCTTGACCTGAGTTCATTATTTGTGTGTTTTGGTATAAATGTCTGTTTGCTTGTTTAATCTATGTAAGTGAGAGAGGTAGATAGAAGGTGAAATGAACACCTTTTTAATCAATTTGCAACACCAGTTAATATTAAACATATTAAAAAGATTGCGAGACTCAACGTATATCTCACTGTATTAATTTGGCAGGTCTAAGGTATTTGATTCTGTATCTGTGATTTCTTCCTCTGAGAATGTAGACACTTTATTCTGTGTCTCAATTATCAAATGCGTTTATGTGGTAGAAGCTATATTGACATTACATGTTCAAGGAACTTGTCTTATAGAAATAAGGAAAAAGCAGTAGATGTGTGTTAGTGCACTGTTTTTACCCACTAGGAAGGCACAAATCATCTGATATTTCTTTGTTTTTTTCGGTAGTTACATTCTGAAGATTCACTAGAAAGCTTGTTATTCTTTAGGGCAAAAAAGTTTGAAAATAGCATGCTTCAAATGTGTTTTACTTTTTGATATGGAGTGGCACTGCTGGTTTGATCCCTATGTGTTAAAATATTATCAGTTCTTTTCTATTCTTACCAAGAATAGATCCTTTCAAAGATGAAAACTTAAACATGGTTTTTACTTCAGACTTTTTATTGTGACCCTTCAAACAGGAAAAAAAAAATTCCCTCACCATGAATTTTACAATGAGAAGAATAATCAAGAGATCTTTTCTATTCATATTTTTATCTGGCTTTTGTCATTTTTAGCTGTTTTGGTGACATTTCCTTTGAAAACATAGGTCTTTGTTTTATGCTTCTTGAAAGATTATAATTGATTCGGTTGCCGTCTATGTGCACATGATGAGTATTTGTTGTGTAGGTGGAATCAGTACTGGCAGAATATTGCTGCATGCTGCATGTTGCATTATTCACTTTCATCTGCATGCAGCTCATGGCTGGCAGGCTCCTCACAGCTACCTTTAAAGTGGCTTATCCAATATAAAACTCTGGCTTGTTCAGTAGGAAGTCTAGTAGATCAGTTGTCATATTGGAAGTCTCCTGCTGAATTCAGGAGAGAATACAGGAGAGGGGGCGTGCCAAAGTCTGATAGAGGATTGTTTGAGATGGTATTACTGTGCTCCAAAAAGCTCTGGTCATTTCTCTTAAAGATGTCACTTTGCAGGAAGAGCAAAAAAACAGGTTGAATTTAGCAGGGATAAACACTGGCTTAGAAATAACCAGTATTTTTTCCGTAATTATCACTATTAGATAGTGTGCAGTCCAAAGAATAAAACGATGTCTTAGAAAGAAGGCACTGATTACTCTGTTCCTTACTGCATAAAATCCTAATATAAACAACTTTTCGATGATAAGTCCCACATTTTTGCATTTGACCTTTTGTGAGAATCAGACAGCTGACTTCAAAGTGGTGATATAATAATGAAAGTAAATGAATATGCTTTTTAGTAGGTTGCTCTACCATCCAACCATTTCTTTTTCTCAAGTCCATTTTGTTAACTTGAGGGTTTCTGTTGTGACATTGAAAGAAGAGGAACTGCAATAAATTTATGTGCAGCAATTTTGAGTCCTTAGCTGACTTCTCCATCTGGGAGGTTACTGCTCCCACAGCAAAATTGGAACATGTGTCTGCACCTCAGCTGCTTCAGCAGGAAATCTAAGGGCTTACATCACCAGTGGCAGTGCACTGATGCAAAGCAGCCAAGCTTCTTACTCGGTCAGCTTTGCTCTTTTGCTGACTTTATTGCTGGGGAAGAAACAGAATGGTGAGGTGTTAATATCTTAAGCTTCTGCACAGCATGACCTGGAGTTTGTCTGGTACTGAGTCTGGAAAAGGTCATGTAGGAGCAAAATGCAGTAAATAATTTTTGCGTTGGAAAAGGTTGTTAAGCCATGCTGTTTAATTCTGTCTGTGATTCTTAAAGCTCTCTTACATCAAACTTGCTCTCATGTGCCAGCCAGCAAGATTACAGTTTTGACAGTGCTTAGGGTGGTTTTGCAGTGGAAAAAAAAAAAAAACTTTAGACAGCAAACATAAAAGACCTAATGTAAGACTGAGAAAAGTCCCTTTTAGCTCCTGTACACAGTATTTACTGGTTGCATTATGGGCAATTTGTGCACAGGGGGAGCCATTACTGTACAGGATGTATGAATGAAGCAATGGTACAGCAGGCAAAAAAAAAAAAAAAAAGATTCCACGTCTATCATGCTCACTCCTTGTACTGAAAGAATACATGCAATATGTTACTGAGTCTTAATCTGAGCCCTGAAAGGAGATTTTGTCTTTTTTTATACTGATATATTCAGTATACTGAAGTTCTCCCTTGTGAATTTGCTGTCATCCATAATTCTTCTGCCCTTCTAGCTTTCGTGTTTTTCTAATTTTGACTTAATTCCTTCCTATCTGTTAATCACTTCCAGTCTATAGCCTTTTTTCTATTCTGATTAGTTTGCAACAATAGCTACTAAGAATTTTCCTATGTTTACATTACATTCTTTTCATTCTATTACATATTCTTACTTTTTTTAAAGTGATAAATGGCTAAGAAAACATATGTTTAGCATTTATTACTATTTCATGCAATGTTTGCAGTTAAAAAATGTTTCAACAGGAAGTTAGATTAGCTAAATATGTTATAGTATTCTTATAAAAATGATTCTTTAATGGAATGCAAATCATCAGAATTTTTCATCATGCTATCAAATATCTTTACTTATATCTTTACTTCAGTTGATAGCTTGAGCCAGTTTACTTTATAGTATTGTAATGGTTACATTTGTAAGTTACACTTTTTTGAAGGATTTAACTGAGGAGTTATTATCTACGTGTCTTCTGAAATGTGTTTCTTTTCCTGTTGTTGTTATTGCCTTCAGTCAAAAGTATGTAACGCAAATTGCAATAGGGAAAGAAGAAAATATTGTGTGTAAGGGCAAAAAATGTTTATTCACAGATTTCTCAAGGGCCACTCAAGCAAAACACTGGGAGGGTGGTTTTTTGCTTAAGGCTGAGTTTGTAGTCTTAGATTTTTTCAACTTTGCTCCCCTTCCCTTCCTTGTGAAACTAGGGTATACAGGGATGTGAAACAATGTGTTCTGATATATCAGATTAGAATTCAAAGGAATTTTTTAGGTAGTTCAAAAACTGATTCTGATGCTATTTTTTTCTGCTTTCTCATATTATAATGAACATGCATATAGATTAGTGTTTGTCGATTAAAGCTTTTACCATTTAAATAATGTTCAATACCTTTTGATCTGTTTATGATCTGGACATTCCTGTACAAGTTCATGAGTGAGTTTTTTTTGTGGTTTTTTTTTTTTTTATTGTTGTTGTTTGTTTTTTTATGTTGTTCTTTTTTTGGTTTTTTTTTTTTTGTCCAGGAGATTTTCAAGACAGGTATTTCTTTGCCATTTGACCATTCACATTTCATATTTTAAATAAAAAAGATTTTAAAATACAGTGAGTCCCATTAAATACTGTGGCATGGAAATAAACTGTTTTTTTTTTTTTTCCATTTCAAATATAAAGCCTATAAAACAGAAGGACAAAACAAAGCTATTGTAGGCTCTCACACAATTAATGAAGAATGAAGAAAGTAAAGAATAATTACTAAGTTAATGCTGTTAAATCCTCTTTTTTTTCAGAGAAATTCTGCTAATTTGCGGAAAGTTTCTTTTGTCGCCTTCTAGGCACTGGATGACAAGAAATTTTCAGAGTATTTGTAATATTGTTAGAAATTAATAATTCATGCTGGCATTATTATTAAATTGCTGTCAACTGAGGATGACTGATAATCATTTTGCCTAAAGGGACTCATTCTAACAGAGTATCTATTTGATATCAAGGTGACAATTGACTTCTTTGACAATTCATGGATTTTTATTTATTGATTCATTTTTTGTACTCTTTCTCAAGAGGGTGTGCAGAGATGCAGGCACATCATGATAGTCCAGTCTCAAAACTTGAAAAGTGTTGTCTGTCCATATGTCAAGACTGTTGTGTCAAACTTCACTAAAAATTTCAGTCAAAATATACTACTAAAATGTGCATTAAATGTGTACTAAAGGTTTCAGAATGATTCCTCTGTTTTTTGCTGTGTTTGATATAGTACTATCGCTGTCAAGGTTACACACAGTAGCACACCAAGTCAATGCTGGACTCCTTTTCAGATAAATAATGTTCATATAATGTTCTAATTTAAGTTACAGTATGGTAAACACAAAACTGTGTGAGATAACTTAAGGTTTTACTCCAAATATAGATAAAACCAGAACTTGTTTTAATGTAGATGTCAGATTTTAGAATTGTAATGACAGTTAATAATAAAAATATGCTTTCCATGTTTGTTATTGACCTCTGATGTTTAAAGTTGCTGGGATTTCTGTAGTTGGACCCAGGGAAAATTTGAGAGTAGTGAAGCCAGAGAAAAGTTGTCTGGTGTGAAGCTCATAGCAATATTATTTTTTAATTTATCTCATTCACCAATTTTAATTCTGGAGGAGCACATGATAAAGTAGCATGCAAGACCTTTGTCCATTGTAACCTGTGTTCAAATGCTCTCATGATGATGAAGTGATGACGCCAAGTTATTGCAACACAAGTTGCAAGCTCTCTTCTGAAGACACCTGATAACAGTATTGTGAATTATGTTTATTTTTGAGATCTATTTCTCGTAGCTAAGCTAATAGTGCCATTTAGCTTCTTTTTTTTTAATAGTTGTTGTAATACTGCAAACATTTAAAAAAATTAACAAGAATTATACCTTTAATCCCACATAAAAGGAGATCTTAGTTCTGAGCACAGGAACATTAGCTTATCTTCAGTGTAACTGGTAGACTGAAATGATGGCTAGGGCAAGACATATGTTTATCTGTCATTTCTAACATCCCACCTCCAGTTTTACAGTATGGTCCAGAAAATTACTGTACAGCTTGTTGCTGTTTGGAAGCCATTCTCTATGCTGCCAATGACACCCAAGACTGATACTGTGAAGCCTGTATATGGGAGGAATTTAATGCTGATAAATAACTCTCTAGAATTGATTTACCAGCTTTAGATGATGCTCTGGAAAGAGGCTTCGCACTGAACTACAACAATTCAAATTGGCAGGTAGTAACATCCAAAATACTGAAGTCAGTAATATACACACTGCTGCTGATCTCTTGTATAAATAATTTTGACCACTGGGGTCTAAGCCTAACCTCTTCATGTGGCATGCCAAAGAAAGAGGCATTTGTCATTCTGGTGTTTCAAAGAGTGTTTCTGAAAAGCTATCCTGCTTCAGTCTCTCCTTTTTACTATAGAAAAGCTAGGCAGTTAAATGGATTAATTACCTTTTCAGTGTAAGAGAAAAAAGGAATGAGAGTCTTGTCTTTATCTCCTCTGATTTCAGAGGCTGACTAGACGCTTTTCAGATGCGCATATCCCTTTAATGACTTAATCATCTAATTAGGTGACTTGCAAAGGCTATTGGCAAATGAGCAGAGGGTTGTTTTCTAATTCCCATGTATCTGTTGATAGAGTAAAGGATTGTGGTATAGTCTCTGTCCTTTTCCCCCATTCAAGATTTTGGAGATAGAGTTAAGATTAAAGATGAACTAGGTCTTTGAATAGGAAATCCAAACGGGCTAGGAAAGTGTTATTTTTTATTTTAAACTTCTTCAACTTTATAGCAACAAAGTTCGCTTAAAGATTAGGTTTAAACTGCTTAAAACAATCCCTCCATTTTCAAGTTACCTTTTCGATGCTCCTATGTGATACATGTCAAACCTGCTTTAAGACTTCAGTCCTGTTGCACTCACACATTTCGCTGTATGTTGAAATGTGCACTTAACAAATGGTCTTTACATGTAAATATTGAATCAAAATATAGTATGTGTTCTTTTGTGATCATGGGAAAAGTGTTTCTAAAGGTTAAAGTGAGTAGCCAGGAAACATGACTTTGAGTTTGTGTTTTACTCATGCACCTAGTCAACACTACTGGTGTTAGTTAGGGAGGTGTGGGCTTCATTACTTGAGCTGTGTCTGTGTTGACTTCTGGCATTTCAAACATATCAATTTCAGTTTTACTGTAAATGCCAGAAAAATGCTGTGCCCTTTGATGTTATTTTGAAGCCATACATTACTGTGAAAATAGCATTTACTTGAGGAGACCTGAAAAAACTTTCTAAACCATCGCATAGCAATATGCATGCTAAAATAATTCATGGCTTTTTGACATCACACTAGAAGTTGTTCATATGTAAAGCCAAATATTTTTATATTTCAGAGGCTCAGATGAGTCTTGTGACTATCTTAACACTAGATTCCTTAGTAAAGCTTTTGAACATTAATGGTATTTCAACATGTTAAGGAATGAACTTAACTTTGTGTCTGATGTTTAATATGCTGACTATAAATTAAGAGTGGGAGGAGTTGTCAAAATTATTGATTTTCAGGAGACACCAGTAACTGATTTTGAATTTATTGAGAGAGCCTATTCACAGGATTGAATTGTAGATTGATAGAATTGTATCTTGCATCTTAGAGTTGCACAGACTTGTAAGGAGAGTAGATAAAACAAGTTTTAGTGAGTTCTTGCAACTAGAAACTCTCCAGTTTCTCATTCTTCCTTCTGGAAGAATATGACCTTCAATCTTGCTCCAGCACAGTATACACAACTTACCTACTGCAGCCTTTTCATACACAAGTTAGTGTACCTAAGTCATTCCAAAAGTAATGCCCATTATTTATTTTTTGGGAAACTACAACAGATGCAAAGAGCACAATAACTCTACTTGACAGTGCAAATTCTCAGCTTCAGAACAGTCTTCTACAACACAGACACCATCATTAGCTATGCACTTTCACCAGCAATGAGTAATAGCCTGCACCAGCAGAAATGACCCACCGTTGCTGTCACCACTGCTGAAATGCACCACTCAACACCTCACTCTACTCACATCCAGTGTCTTGTCTTCAAGTGTTCCACAAGCATCAGTGATTGTCAATGGGTGTCATTTTTTCTGTGTGGAGGAATTCAATGACACTCCTTTGCTTCATCCACACTTTCATGTCAGACACCATTTTGTCAGACTGCCCCTCTGCTGATATCTGTTGCATAGCAACAAAATGTAACAGAAAGTTGAAGGAAAGGTTCATCCTGTACTGTCATGTCACCAATATCTGCCTCCGACGTCATGGGCCAACATAATAAAATAGGACACAACACTTTTGGAGCAGCCTTCACAATTTAATCATTTTGCTTGTCACTCATTATTCTTTGTTACAGGATCTGCTTACTGCATTCAACAAATTGCTTTAAGATATGGTGAAGTGTCCTCTCCTAAACAGATGAAAAACTATGGATTAAAAAGTCACTACATACTCCAATCTCCAATTGAAAATTAACCTGCAACAGAAGAGACAGTTCTACAATAATACTGTTAAGCACATTATATGACTTCCCTTCCCACCCTTTTCTTTTGCTCTCTCTCTTTTTCCCTTTCTTTTTCTTTTCCATACAAAGCAGTTAGTTTTGACTCTTTCTGTGTTAAACCTGTTTTGCCAGAAATGCCTCTAAAACCATTTTTAGTGTCTTTTCTACTGTTCTGTTCTGTTTCTGTTCTTCTAGAGAGTTATTCTTTGAAAATTTTAAATATTATTTATAAAATGTATATTTTATTGCTGTGATGAACACAGTCACTAGTTAGGAAATGGCAAAATTACTGGCTTCATTCTAATTCAGAATTAAAACCTTTAAAATATAAAGAAATACAATTATGAAAGAGAAGCTTCTACATGTGGCTAATTTTATCTTGTACTGTTTAGCTGAGATGGATGAGATGAGAGTAGTGATTAGAATTTAGATGAGTCTAATCTATTTTTATTTTGGTAAGTAATGTAAGTCTACAACTGAACAAATAATTTAAAAACATTTAAAAAACTTAGCTGAACTGCTCAGGCACATCTGTCCCTCCTCCTTCATTACTGACATCAATGGCTTAATATACCATTAAAACAAATGCCATTTTAAAAATATATATAAGACCTGACCCCTGTAGCATACTGACCGATGTCCTGTGAATTCCAGTTCAGGCCTCACCAACCACATGGACTCGTACTGCACTGTTCATTAATAATGAATCCAAAAGTTCTCAGTGAAACCTTAGAGACGTCTCTGTCTCTCAGTACAGGAAGATAGCGTATATACTTTAGAGACTGTCAGACTGAGAAGCCTATTTTCATTTGGAATAAATAACTGAGATAATACAACATTTATGCATTAATATTATTATCAGCAATATAGTCATCTGCATGATCGTTTGGGAAGCAGTGGTTCAGTAATTAGTATTTCAAGAGTGTCACCAGCTGATACCATCTGCTCTTCCATATATCCTATCCTGATACGGTCTCTGTCTGAAGTCTGCTTGCCACAACTACTGCTTGTGATTGTGATTGTATTCTGGTCCTGCTTTTTGACGTAGGATGGCTTTGTGGTCACTTGTCCAAGAAAAAACAATGCCCCTCTTATTCAGTTCAAAACCAGATATTGATATTGATTAGGAGAAGATAAGAAATGTTTTAATTTGGGTATTCAAAATAGTGACTTCTTTCTCCAACAGTTAATAGTATGAGTGTTTTTCCTGCATTTATTTCATAGGCAGATTAGTTTAAAACTGATTGCTGAATCATAGAATTGCCTGACTTGGAAGGGATCAACAAGGATGGTGAAGTACAATCTCTGGCTCCGTGCAGGACCACCCAAAACTCAAACCCTGTATCTGGGAGCAGTGTCCAAACTCTTCTTTAACTCCAGCCCTCGGGGCCGTGCTCACAGCCCTGTGCAGCCGTTCCATGCCCACCGCTCTCTGGTGCAGACCCTGTCCCTAACCCCCAGCTGCCCCTCCCCTGACACAGCTCCATGCCGTTCCCTC
>JAOWBP010002052.1:32129936-32145130 GCA_028571105.1 Tragopan temminckii | reverse complement strand
GGCGGCCCTGTCTGTGGCAGGGGGGTTGGAGATTCATGATCCTTGAGGTCCCTTCCAACTCGGGCCATTCTGTGATTTTGTGATAGTGAGTTGTCTCTTGCTGATACCACAGGCTTGTGCATTGCAAGTTGGCCAAAGCAACTAAAAAGAGACAAATAGTCTATTATGACTCTATCTAACTATTATGACTCTGTCTAACTAATTGACCTACACAATTTCTCAAGCACTTGAGCAAAATCTTGAATCTCAAAAATAGATCAAAGAATCAAAATAAGTTTCCCAATCCCACTGCTAAACTTCTAGAATAAAGAGTATGTACTATTTTTGGTACAACAAAATGACAATATGCTATTATTGGTCTATTTTCAGTTTATATTGTAATAAATTGCTAAAACAATGCTACCTGAAGCAACACTAAAATCACCACGTTGGTTTGAAAATACTTTTTTTTTTTTTTTTTTTTAAATTAACTGTGGTCGTTATTCAGAGCTACTTCAATTGCAGCTACATGAAAAGATCAAAGTTCTTCTCATAAGGGTAAATCAGATATTAACAGCACTATCCTCATCGTTGCTAAAATGCATTAGACAAGCAGGTGTAGAATTCAGATACAGTAAAAATAGAAGTGCTCAGTGAAAAGTTTTGGTCTGGACTTTTCTGCGACAAGCCACGTCTGAATCATCCCTTTTATGCTTTTCTCTTTTTGTTGGAAAAAAAATAATCTAATAAAATAAGAAGTAATCTAACAAATCATTAAAATATCACATATTAGAGAATTAGTCCTTTGCAAGTCATTCCTATATACACAATACTGAAAATGTGTTGTTTTTTTTTTCTCTGAGTTTATTAAGGTTTAATTTCTATCCATTTGATCTTAATATACTTCTCTCTAATAGATCAAATTGCCCTCTGTTATCAAATTTCTGTTTGTTTTAGTACAGCACCATACTGGAAACTCTTGTTCAGCTGATTATCTCCCATTGACCTTGCCTTCACCCGAGGAGTCCTTTTCATCATCACCATTTTATACAGTACTATCCTCCATCCCATAAATATACCCTTCACTCTTTGTGAGCAACTCTAGTTTTTATAACTGGCTACATTAAAGTGATCCTAGTTTGCCAAGCAATCCAGATAGATCTGAAGTAGTGACTGGTCTTCTTTATCATCTCCTGTACCTCAAACATTTGTGACATTTGTAAACTTTAGCAGTAACTACTTAAAGTTGTCTTTATGGGTATTATGGATATAAATATAATGGAATAAATTATGGATAAAAATATTAATAAAGTGTGGCACCTTTTTTTTTTAAATATTTTTTTATCCTATTTAGAATCACAGCCATTTGATGATAATTTCTGTTTAGAAGTACTTTTTCAGACTTACGGTTTACCAGTCTTTAATCCATTTAATATATTACATGTTGATTTTGTATCACTCTCATTTCTTAACCAAAGTGTTGTGTGGTAATAAGTGGAATGCCTTACTAAAATCTCAGTACTCTATATCAACTTGATTATCTTTAGCAACCAAATTTGTAATCTTATTAAAAATATATTAAGTTAACTTGATAAGATCTATTTCTGGTACAACTGTATTGACTGAGAGCAGTTATTTTACTCTTTTGATTCTTTATATATCAAGTCTCTTATCAGCCATGCCATCATCCTTTTCTAGTGTTATTATGATAACAGCAGGCTTGCAGTTACTGATGTCATCCCATTTTCCCTTTTAAAATATCAGTACCTCATTGGCTTTCTTTCAGCCTTCAGGAAATTTCTTGGTATTTTACAAATTGCTGAAAAGCAACAATAATCCGGAACATTAATGCTTTAAAATTCTTGGAAGCAAATTGTTTAGATCTACTGATCTGAAAATGCCC
Source organism: Tragopan temminckii (assembly GCA_028571105.1). NCBI lineage: Eukaryota > Metazoa > Chordata > Aves > Galliformes > Phasianidae > Tragopan > Tragopan temminckii. Next base: position 32,143,248 of record JAOWBP010002052.1, on the reverse strand, counting down.
AACTTGATCAACTTCTTAGTAGTCTCTTCCAGTACAACAGGGATGAAACCATCAAAACTGATATCTCCTCTCAGAGGATGAAGCAATTTTACAAAAAAAAGAAACCATTTTTCTGTGCTATTCCATTGATTATTTATTAAAGTTATAGTTAGAAATTTGTCGTTTTCAGAATTTTTTGCTTTGTGTTTCCTTTCTCTTTTGGTACAGGATATATTCTCAGAAGAAAATATTTTCCTATTCAGCATTTGCTTAAGTGCCATCAGGAGTTGGTAACCTGGGAATTGACCACAGTCTATAACAGTGATCACTCAGCTTGCAGTATTCACTACTCTCAGAGCCACACCTCACCCCCTCACTCTCCTCCAAATCTGTTTTAGTTGTTAGTTGTTTTAGTGCAACATAGTCAATGCAAGTCTTTTAAGAGGAAAATCCCTACCTAGAACCACTCCAATAATCATGTATGGATTTTATGAATATCACTTGGTGGACTGTCTTCTCAGAGGTTTTCCTGTAGTTTCAATCCTGAGAAGGTGAGCATATATTTTTAGCCACACCGAGTTTAGTGTGTGTGTCTTCTGGTATAATTGAACTCTGGTTTAAGGTTCCTAAGAGTAGGAAAGAAAATTCACAAGAAGATGTCTAAATATGCTGTAGGTGTCAAATCTCCCAATGTAGTCCAGCCTGCATAGCCATAGGAAACCAAGGAAGTGATTTAGCTCACCTTCAAGCAACTCTTTTTCTTACCAGTATTGAATTGTTAGTATAGTATGTAAAAAAATTAAATCCTGAGATACTTGGTCATAATGAAGCATTTCTGAAAGTCAGTGAAAAATGGAAGAGAAGACTTGGAACAGTTTTAATATTTGCTTATGGATTAAACTCAGGAGCAAGAACTTCCCAGCTCACTCATATTCTCAAGGTATTATGGTGTTTTGATTTGACATAAATTCCAGTAGGCCAGTGGTAAACTCAACACCTTCAACAGATGTGGGATTTCAGTGGAGAAGGGCATATCCATAAAATTGCTTAGAACTATGAGATAAGAAATGACATGTCAGCCAACTTGAAAAATTTAATAATTTTAATTTTCATTAGCAAAAAAAAAAAAATAAAAATCAGCAAGTCTAAGATAATGTTAATTATCTTAGTTATTATCAAGTTTAGTCCCTGAATGCCAGCATTATTCTATGGTCTACTCATATTTTCTCTGTGTTGAAACTTGACAAACAGCAAGATTGATATAGAACAGCTCCTGTTTGGAGAATCACTAAAGGTGTTTATTTTTCACACTTTCTAAATGAGAAAATAAATTCTACTATGATATATTTTACATTATTTGGCCAATGTATCTGAGGAAGAAAAATCTGTGGGGCCAGGTCCAAAGTTTACAATCACAGTACACATAAAAGGTCTTCAGTACTCAGTTTCAGTACTTTTCTACTTCCTTTAATTTTTATGTATGAGAAATATATCCATAGCAGCCTTATCTTTCTTAGCTTAATACCAGCCTGGAGACTGCACTCCCTGCTGAAAGCTGAGATTTATTTCCTTGATTCCTAACTTAATGTTTATTTCTTTTCTGTACCTTTTAGGTCTTCTTTAACTTAAGTATTTTAGATGCATGGTGTTCTGCAGCATCAGTCAGAATTCTCTACCTACTGCAGTTTCTTTGCATCTTTCATCACAAAAACGAGAAACTTTCATGTAAAGTGCTTTGAGTATGACACAAAGCCACTTTTCCCCACTGTCAAAACAGGAAAATTTAGTAGGCTTCATCAAAATACTTGCTCATTGATAGACACTGAGAACTTTAAGATGCTTTCAAGAATTTTATGTTGACTTACACTTTCACTCTAAACAAAACTCAAGATTTAGAAATTTGGGACTCATATTTATTTTAAATGAAAACAATAGTAGAGAAGGAAACAAGATTTCACAAGTCTGTACAATAACCTCACGTGCTTTCATAAGCTGCTGTTCTTTATATCATAGCAAACGTATATAAAGAAACATACATAGAAGATACTACTTCTTGCTATAAAATTAAGTTAACTTTTTAATATAGCTAAATCGTGGTTCCTGACTTTGGACCATAGACACAGACAGCTTTTCTTTTGTGCACTTACAGTGGTAATTGGTGGTCAGTACACACTGAGTTTTATATGAGGAAAACTATCACCTTTAGCAAGCTAATATATCCTTCCTTTCAATTCTAGACATTTTAAAATTACTGAGTCTTGGTTTTGAAAATATCATTAAAATATGAGTTCCAATTTCAAAAAATATCATATTGTATTGAAAGCCAGCATGATTTAGCTTGCTCAGTGACAGATTGGAAACCATATTTGGGAACATTATTATTAGTAGTAATCAAGTGCTGAGTTGGCCTTTCAGAATCAGCTAAATACTGAACTCAAACAGAAAAAAAAATTGTGCAAGTTTCCTTCCTAGTCATATCAAGTCAAGTTTCTTTTCTAGCTTATTGATCATATAATGTACATAGTTGCCTACAAACATTTCAGAAGTTCTAAATACAGGGTAAAAAATAGCACAATAATTTTGGAAGTCTCAAGGTATTTACATTCCCCTTCAGGAATACAGAACATCTACAGAACTGAGCTATTGGACAAAGCATGGGTGTCTGTGAGGAAGCACATTATGTGGTAGATTTGCTTTTCTACAAATTTCTTTGGGCTTTATGCTTGCTGAGCCAAACTCTCCCAGCCTGTCATTTGCAGGAGGATTAAACGGATATTCCTGCTTTGAATCATGCTACTGAAAGATGTTTGACCTCCTTCTATGTAAAAGTTGATAGATCATTTTTAATAAATCTGTTTCCAACTGAGCTACACAATAAGGGTGCGAGGGAAAGAAAGCTGGGGGTAAGCAGAGAGGGTCCTACAGCATATGGAAAGTTTGTATAAAACTTATGATGTTAACATGACTTCTTTCACCTAAGGAGAACCCATAAACTTACCTATTTTCTCAGCCTACAAATTCCTTAGTATATCCCTGGGGACAGCTGAATGGTTCAATTCAAAGGATTTTTTTAAATTTCTGTAACCCTAATCTTCATCATTATTTCTAATTCCTCAGTACGAAACCAGAAATATTGATGATCTAATACATTTTACAGAGCAGCACACTACTTTCTTTATGGCACTTACATCATTATGTAATATGTTATAAAGCAACTTGCATGTTGTAAAACTCATTAAAAAGATATATTTTTTTCTCTTAGCTTGAGTTCATGATGGCCAAAATTGAGGTGGAAAGCTATTAAACTTCCAGAAATCCTAGCATTACACGTTTCTTTCAAATGTTCTTTTCTGCCCTCTTACTTGGTGTTTTTCTGTCACATTTTCAGTATTTCTGATGTGGGTCTATTGAGAGGTAATTTCTCAGCACGGCAGCTGAAGTAAGACTCCTGTGGGATTAGTAACCCAACCTTATAAATCGTTACCTGGTTTCTGTCATTTACCCTGATTCGGTCAGGACAGTTACTAACTGAATGAAAGTGGCAAAAACCAAAGTGAAGGTAGAATGATATTGAAATATAAAATTATAAATTAAACTTTTTCCAAAATAATTGCATAGATTTTAACATTTCAGCCTTTATTGTCAGAGCTTTATCATCAGTGAAGTATGAGCCATTTTGTCTGGGGAAACCACAGATTAAGAAAATACGATAAGCATTTTAAAAATTAATTTAGTGTTTTTTGCTTCTTACTGTTTTCATCACTTCTCAGGTTCCTCTGTTCACTATCCTATTGCATACTGTAGCATGTGTTTCTTGTTCTGACTCTGTGGGACTTTTGGATGCAAGAGTTGACAAATACCAGGGCACATGCTTATTTCTCTGGTGGCGGGAAAAATTAGGGACTATCACAGAATCATAGAATCCTTAGGTTTGGAAGGGGCCCTTAACGATCATCTAGTCCAACTTCCCTGCAATGAACAAGAACATCCACATCTAAATCAGGTTGCTCAGAGCCTGGTCCAGCCTGGCCTTGAATGTTTCCAGGGATGGGGCATTCACCATTTATCTGGGTAATATGTTCCAGTGTTTCACCATCTTCACTGTAAAAGAGTTTTTCCTTATATCCAATCCAAATCTACCCTCAATAAGTTTGAAACCATTTCCCCTTTTCCTATTACCGTAGACCCAGCTAAAGAGTCTGTTTGGCTCTTCCCTGTAGCTTCCTTCAGATACTGAAAGGTCACTATCAGGTCACCTCAGAGCCTTCCCTTCTCCAGGCTGAATAGTCCCAGCTCTCTCAGTCTGTCCTCGTAGGACTGTAATTACACCAAACTATCAGCAGGAATAAATTACAATTCCGTTCCCATTGAAAGTGCTTTATTCCAGAACGGCTATGTTTTAGCCTTAGAGTGTAATTTGATCTGCTAGAAATGGTCACTCCGTCAACAGCATTCTACTTCATTTATAATTTAAGAATTAGTGTAGCTTCTCATAGCTAGTAGCAAGGAGGCAAATACTGCTTTTGCAAAGGCAGAGCAGGAGTCATTTGGATGGGAGTAGTATGTCCGGTGATGTGTGGTGGTAGGCCAGAACTGTAACGCAAATCAGCTTACAGAGCACTGGAACAGGCTAGCCAGAGAAATTGCGGAGTCTTCTCTGGAGATACTCAAAACTCGTCTGGAATTTTCATGTGCATCCTACTCTAGGGAACCTGCTTTAGCAGGAGGTTGGACTAGATGATCCCTAGAGGTCCTTTCCAGCTCCTAAGATTCTGTGATTATACAACAAACTGTCTTCCGTTTAATTTGGAGATAACAAAAAATTAAAAACTAATTTGCACTATTAATTTGCATACAACTTCACTCATGTTTTAATCAGGCAACTACTGAGATCTTGTCTTCATTTGGGTATGGAAAGATCCTATTGCTATGTGAACATTACTCTAAGTGTCTTTGGATAGACACTGAAACCAAGGAACTCTTTTCACTTTTGTGAGCCTTCTCTGTTGAAATTAATTTCATAGGGTCAGTCATGACAAACAAACAATATAGGCATTTATAGAAGAAAAAGCCAGGTATAAAGAGGGTCTTTATGTAGGATTCTGCATGCTGGACTGGGAGATAAATGATTAAACTTGTTGTGATGTATTCAGAACAGGAGTGTTTTTTGCTTTCTGAGAAACACTGCTGCTGAATAAAAGAAATACCGCTGAATGGACAGTAAAACAAATCAAATAAACTACAGGCCATACCCACTTAGTGCTAATTATGGTGATAATTAAGAAATGTTATCACGAGGAGATCTGCTGGAGGAAGAGAATCCTTCATACATTTTTCTGGACTAGTAAACCGAGGATAAGTTCTCACTCATGAAGTTTTTAGTGATACTTTTGGTGGTATTTATGCATGAAGTCCAGTCTGACTGTACAGACATTAAAACTGTAAGGAAATGAACTACTCTGATGGCTTCTCCCATTTGTTTTTTATTGCTCAGCAGCACTCAAATCCAATCTGGGGAATGTAGTGGATCTCATCTATGACTATCTCACCAGGATATATGTTCTGGTAGTTCTCAGTCTCCCCTCATCAACATGAATCAAGTCATTTCACTACAGGAGAGGAGGGAGCATGAGGGAGGTAACTTCTGTTTTTCTTCACGTTCCCCAAAACCAGACTTTTTCTAGACAAGAAAGATGGAACTGAGAAGCCAGGGATAATTATTTGTTTTGAGTTTGCAAGATAAACCTTTTATTAATTGACTATATAACATTAGGACTCTGGTCTGAACTGGAACTCTGACTGTTGGAGACAGGGGACAGTGGATACAATGGAAATTATAGAAAGACTGCTGTTCAGGTAAGATAGGAGTTGACCAGAACAGGAAGAGTAATACACACGTATAATAAACTTACTGAATAAATAGCACCTGACCCTCATGTTGAACTTTCCACATGGATGTCTTCCTTTTGCCTCCTTCATTTTAATGTTCTTTCTTTAATTTAATCTATGTCCATCTCTAGTTATATAACTACCCAATTGGGCTAAGTCAAATTTATGTGCTGCAAGTGAGATTACAAAATGGTTCAGAAAGCTTTTCTTTTTGCTTTACAATTATTTTAGAATACCTGGAAAGAGGCTGCTAATTTAGAATTGAATTAGAACTGGTGAGTCTGCTGTTTCCCTAGTTAACATCAGCTCTTATTACAAAACGCTTTGTTGTTATCTAGGGAAAGACAAATGGCCAAAAGAGTCTGTTCATGTGAGAAACCTCACAGAGTGACCATCAGCTTTCAAGTAATTTATGCTGAACCAGGTCTAGCAGTTTCTTTACAAATGCATCACACCTGTGGATGGCATACCTCAAGCCTGTGAGTGTACTGGGAGGAGCTGCTTTTGCTAGTCCTTTGTATGACTGTTAGCATGTTAAGATGCCCGTTGAAAAACCAGTTCCTTGTAGGCTGCATATTAGGCAGGGAAGTTTTAGGTTCTGTGTGTGTGATTTTATTTATTTTAAAAAATAACTCTTTTAACTAAATGCGTGGATGTGCTTTTCATATGCATTGCCCACCTCCTGCCTGTTCCAGTGCCTCTGAGCAATGTCAGTGCTGGGGTCTGGCTTCCCTGTCTCCACTGGGCATGGAGGTGGGATGCATTGGGTGCGGGGTGCTCCTAAACGACCTGCCTGTGTTTTGAGGGTGCAGGGAGCTCTTCGTGGGGGCAATACGTGAGAGAAATTATGCCAGTGCTAAAGTGTGTTCTTTTATCAGGGAATTAATTTGGAAAAGTATAAGCTTATAATACATGATCTGGATGAGATCACCGGATGGAATGCTATTAAAGAGGGTTTTTTTATTTATTTATGTTTGTTTGTTTGTTTGTTTTCTTTCTTTCTTTCTTTCTTTATATCGTTGGGATTATATATATATATATTTTTTCCTCTCCCCCCTTCCGAGTGAGCTGTTGGTATTTGGGCTGCAGGGGGTGCAAGAGCTCCATTGAAGCCTGTGGGGCTGAGTGCCTCAGCAGGTCAGACCCCACACTGAATAGGCCTTTATCACCGCAAGAGAGCCCGGCTTCGCTATGAATCCAGCCCTGTAAGAGGGGATCAAATCAGCATGCATCCTGACAGTGTAAGCTGCAATCTTAAACTCAGAGCTGTAAGTGAGATCTCAGAAAAGGGAGCAAGCTTGTATTCAGCCTGTGAATCTCCCCCCAAGAACACAGCATGCCAAATCAGCAGAATCGCTTCTGTTGATCGCAGGAAGAGGTCTTTTTTACCCTGGATGAGAATGCCAAACTAGTTTCTTCTCCAAGAAAATGTGATCAAGTAAGAAATGTGGTGTGTTAGCTGCACAGAAAAGAATATATAGAAAGATACAGTAAAGAAAAGACTGTTGATGAGGATTTTTCCTAGCATTGTAGTTCCAGCTTGTATTTTTTCTTGTTTGGGGAATCCTGTGAATGATCTGCCTCTCATTTATTTATTTATTTTCCCTCTGTGGTGTACATCACTCTCTCTACTCACTTATTTTTAAGCAGGAGTACACTTCACTTTTGAACATGTTTCAGCATGCCACTTAAGAGACTGCTCCATTTAAGTGATTGTCACTCAAATTATTCCAATTGTTTCGTGATATATAGTCTTCTATCCTGCCTGGATTAGCCAGCTCAGTGACAGTGACAAACATGCATTGGTTGTTGTTAGAGAGAGGATTCTCACATGGGAGAACACATGTACATCCAGTCCGGACACACACGTTTCCCACCAGAGAGAGAGAGTTTTAGCAAACTGGTATTTATTGCTTGTTCCTGCATGCATGTTTTGTGTGTTTGATGTCACAGCTCGACAACAGGAAATAAGGTATTGAAAGAACGTTCCGGCATGTAAAGACGTTGCTCCCAAAGGATTAACAGAGAACCTCTGCAGTTAAAGTATGAACTGATAATTTACAGCTTGGAATTTTCTAACACTGAAATTAGGGTTAAGCCTCAAAATAACAGGTACAAAAGAAGGATCTAAATCTGCGCAGCCTGAGTTGGCAACACATAGAGGGAACTAAAGCCAGCGGAAGCTGTGAGAGACTTGGAAAAATCATTTTGTTCCCACAAGTGCAAAAGCATCGAGGAGAAAAAGAATTCAATACTTTTATTCAATGATATATCAAATATATAGGAAGAATATTTAGAAAAAAAGCATTATGTAAGCAAGACTTTCCCAAGTAAACATGTGTAACAAAGCTGGTATTCTTATGAGGGAATATTGTAGTAGCTTCCTTAAATACTTTCAATCTTAAAAAAAAAAAAAAAAAAAAAAATTAAAAAAAATTGTTTGCATCGTGCTAGCTTTAATATTTGCAATGATAAAAAACTGTTATTTCTTCTCTGAGCTAAATGAACTTTATAGTATTTATTGATCTGTTTTATACAGGTAGGGAAAATATAAAGTTAATTTCTCCTCCCTCATAATAGTAAATTTATTCCAGAACAAAACTACGAATTCAAAAAACATGACAGAAATGAATTTTCTATGGGCAGATAATGCTGGTAGAATCAGCTCTGCAGATTTCTGCTGTCTTCAGTTTTGGCAGAATGCCTACTGAAACGAATTCTAAAGAATAAAACAGTTTTCATGATCAAAACAAGGAGAATTTCACTATGATGTTGTAAAAGGTTAGGAAAAAACTGCATTAATTGTTTTATTATTTTTCTACTAAAAACGGAATCCTGGAAAACCAATCAGACCAAAACTTAGGTGAGAAGTTCAGATAAATTTTCCCACAACTTTCCTCAGTGCAATGTTTAACACATTTTTTAATTATTTTTATTCTTTTTTTGAGAAACTTTTTATAGGTACTTGTAAAAAAATTGCATTTAAGTTCTTCATATTTTCATACATTACACAGCAAATTTTAATACATTTCCATGACTTTTAATATAAAGAAATCATATGTGTCATTTAAATAAGAAAAGAAAATCTGATGTAGTAATTTCCATTTCTTTGGTTTTATTTATTTATATATTTGTAACTGAACAACACCGTTGGAATTTCAAATGTTATTTTTTTCTTGGTTATGAAATACATTACAGAAAATATGTACGTAATTTAGAAATTGAATTCGTCTGTAGATATGATCATGTGGCAAATGAACCACTTTGGTATGTCTGTCTGAATTGACAGGACTCTGCTTCATTATGCACATTCTGCACATATGTGCTACCTATGACAGTTATATGGGATGCTATGCATTAGAATATATACATACTGTATTGATTTGCTCTAAGATTTTTTTTTCTTTCCCATTTTTTTATGGGAGAAATGCTGCTTTTGAATGCATTTTTTATTACATTCCAGAATTTTCCCCCTGGAAGTTAGAATTGTTTCCCATGTGCATAATTTCATGAGTAATTTTTCTTCAGAAGCTGCCAGAAGAAAGTACATTCTGATCTTATTTATTAAAAACAGTCACCTCTTATGATAAAGCTGTTTTTGGACAAGGCTGCACAGAGTCTTTCTAGGAGCAGCTCAACAATGACATTGGTTTTAGAGAATAAAATCATTCAGAATGAATCATGAAGTTATTAATGATTTGCTAGATGAAAACATCAAAATAGACATATTTTTTTTGAAACTCACAACTTTTATTCTGTTTTAGGTTTCTTTTGCCATGCATTGAGCTTGTGAGCAGAAAGCATTAGGAGAACTTTTTATCTTGATTAAAGATTGATGTGCATAACTCTTCGTGCACCGAAATCAAAATATGCCCCTTAGAGCAATGGCATTCGACCTTTAACAACTCAAGAGCCATTTAAAATCACAAAAAGGCACACAATTCAAAAATACAGTATTGTGTGTGACAATCTTATTAAAAAATATGAAGGAATGCATTCATCAAAAACAGTTAAGAAAATCCAAATGCACTCTTCAGTTTGTGTCTTTGGGCAAAGTAATTGATTGAATAGATTGTATGTTTTTACAAGAAGGAAAAAAAAGAAACTTTACATACGTAAATGGAAGGGAATGGTGAAAGATATCATCCAACAAGTTTGCAGAATAGCTGAAAAGAAACAGAACTGAGCCAGCATGTCACACTCCAACCCATGATGAAAGCTCTATACAGGCCTCTGAAGGATAAATTCCATAAGTTGAGTTCCACTGCCATTAAATTCTGTGGGTTCTGAGGTTTTCATTTTCCTTTAGCACTTCTTTTAAAGTTATTCATTATGTGGATACCACCTAACATTTTTAATGCAGATTCTGCTTTTGACAAAGTTTTTGCAACTAGGACAGCCTTTCCATTGCTGAATGCATATTTAGCTGCAAAAACAGGCAGAAGTCTCTTCTCTGAATATGTTCAGTTATCTAATATAAAAATCTCTGCTGCATATGCTGCATTTGTTCCATGAAATGAATATCTACTTGATTTTCAGAATAAAACTGAACGAAGGCTGAGTTAAGAATTGCAATAGCAATCCACAGTAGAAATGAAATTCTTCATATTTGTGCTACTGCTGCTGCAGGCTGTTTCACCAGGATGTCAGTTCTAAAGCCCAGAGCCAAATTCAGCCTTTTGCTACTTCCTTTCAGACCTCTTGAACTCTAAGGGGCTATGGAGGGTAAGGAATTTGGTTTTTTCTTATTATGAAGCTGTTTAATGCAAGTTGCATGGTGAAGAAGTGCCAACCATGAAATGTAAATGCTGAAAAATGACTCTGTTTAACTCCTTGTTGCTTTACAATGCTATGGACAAAAATTGGACCTGACGTTTCTCTTTGATCTGGTTTACCAATCTCACTCTGCTGCTATCATCAGCATGTGACAGATGCAGACATTAGCTAGGGAAGAGGGAATAGGGAAGAAAGAAATGTAATCCTCCCCATGGCCTTCATCGGAGGATAGTGAATTGGAGCCAGACGCTACACATTGGACAGGACTTGAAAAAACAATGTTCTTCTCCTGGAAAATGTCACACATACCAGGATTTTGGGGAACACAGTCAAATGGGCTAATTTCTTTGCAAAATGAAGAAGTGAGGACAAAAAGACAGAAGCCACAAGCAAATAAGTGGAGGCCACTTGAATCTATGCTGAAAATAAGATGTTCTGTTTCATTATGATTACATAATGCAAATTAGAATGTGTGTCTTGTTCATCACTGTGTCTTCCTTTGAATTTTGCCATGTTTTTGGTCTCAATAGCAGCAAAGAGGAATGAGGACAGTGTAAGGGATGGAGTGAATAAAGATAGTGTTCCCTTCAGCTTTGAAAAGAGATAGCAAAAATGGAAAATGATAGGTATTAATAAAATTGTAAGTAATTAGAGATGATTGAAGAAGAAACAACTTATGGTATTTCTCACAGTACAAGACTTGGAGGGCACCTGAAGAAATTATCAGCAAATTTAAACCACGTGCACAAAAAAGATAACTCTATGACTCTAGTGGATTAAGATAAGAGTGAACAAACTTGAGGAAGATTAGCCCAATCATGCTAGAAACTGTCTCACCTTTCATGTTCTTCTGTATTTCTGCTTCATGTGCGCCCTGAATTTTCTGCCATGTGGCTGATCATTATGGTGATTCTGACATTCCTATTGTGGGTTACTCTAATGCATGAGTGTCCAACCTTTTGGCTTGCCTGGGACTCATTTTTGAATAAAAACTGTCTGAGGACCCATATATATAGGTTGCTCCAACAGCAATGCCTCCTATTTATTTCCATGGAAATGACAACAGGTACAAAGAGCACAATAACACTGTTTGACAGAAAATTCTCACCTACAAAACACTATTTGTCAACATAGTCACCACTATTAGTTATGCATTTTCACTAGTGAGTAACAGGAGCCTGCATGCTGCACTCATAACAATTTATACTGCTGTAGGTGACCCATTGTCACCACTACTGAGATGTACCACCCACAGTCTTACTGTGCTCACATTCGCTGTTTGATCTTAAATGTTCAACTAGCATCAGTGAATATTAATGGGTGCCATTTTTTCTAAACTGAGGAATTCAGTGGCACACCTTCGATTTATACACACTTCCATGTCAGATGCCATTGTGTCAGTCTGCCCCTCTGCTGTCATCTGCCACACCACAACAACATAAAATGGAATACTGGTGGAAAGGTTCTGTCTCTGCTGCCATACCACCAACGTCTACCTCTGATAGGCTAACATAATAAAACAAGAGGCATTACTTTCAGAGCAGCTCTCACAAAATATACAATGCCATTAATATATAAGTAACAAAACAATTTTGAAATATTTTTCTTAAAAGATGATCCAGGGGATGGAACATGTCTTATATGAGCACAGACTGAAAGAGCTGGGGCTGTTCAGTCTGGAGAAGAGAAGCTTTTGGGGAGATCTGATCACAGCTTTTCGGTATCTGAAAGGGTGCTGTAAGAAGGAAGGGAACAGACTCTTTACCACGGCCTACAGTGACAGGAAAAGGGGAAATGGTTTCAAACTTACTGAGGGTAGATTTGGATTGGATATAAGGAAAATGTCTTCTACAGTGGGGGTGGTGAGACACTGAAACAGGTTGCCCAAAGAGGTGGTGGATGCCCCATCCCTGGAGACTTCCAAGGCTGGATCAGGCCCTGAGCAACCTGATGTAGCTATACATGTCTGGGTTCATTGCAGGGGAGATGGACTAGATGGCCTTCAACAGTCCCTTCCAACTCTAAAGATTCTGTGATTCAGTGATTCTATTTTCAAACTCCTTTTTCAAAGCAGAAAGCACAGCTCTGTATTCTTCACTGTTCAGAGTCCTGCGTTTAGCCAGTGTATCAAAATGCATACAATTATTTGTCATCGCTTCAGTCAGCACTGAACAGCATTGCCCTCCCTGTGCCCTGCTTTCAGTACAGTAGCACACTGATGGTTTTACTGATGCTGAGCAAAGGGTGCGTGCCTAGGACCACTCTGTGATGAGGAGTCCCCACCTTTAAATCAAGGGGAGTGAGTGGGTCACTCTGCAAACTGTGCTGGGCTGCATGGGGCCCCCAGGCTGCAGGTTGGACATACCTGCTCTAATGTTTCCATTTCTAAGACTCAAATCCGACATGCCTTCTTGTGAAGGTTTGCTTGTGTTAATTGTTCAAGACAAGGAATACAAAAGCTAGCAGTAAACATTGCCCGCTGTTTTAACTTATACATTTGTCTCACTTCAATGTATAGGAGGGAGAGCAGGTTCTTTGATATATGTATACTTCGATATATTTCTTCATCAAAAGAGGGGTGGCCAGCAGGAACAGGGAGGTGATTGCCCCCCTCTACTCTGCTCTTGTGAGGCCCCATCTGGAATACTGTGTCCAGGTCTGGAGCCCC
>JAOWBP010002052.1:32113842-32127153 GCA_028571105.1 Tragopan temminckii | reverse complement strand
GCAGATGAGGTTCTAAGGAAAAAATCTGACTCAAGGAATATGCTCTTTAGACAGGAATATCAATGCTGCACCATATGCCACAAACTGGCAATACTTAAAATTTTACTTCTTCTGTTGATGTTTTTTTAAAGAATCTTACTGCTGTTTGTTATTCCTTGGGATATTAAATGAATTCCTTGTCCCATCAGAGCTCCGTCACTCAAACATACTGTTGCAATCTATAGTTTTTAAGCTAGACTAACGATTTTTGAATATTTAGGCTTTCTAATTTTGTACTACAGTTAAGAATATCTCCTTTTATCACACAGAACAACTGAACCACAGAATATCTATTCTATGTTTCCTGCTTAGTAATTGTCTTGCAGTATGCCTTGAAATAATACATTTTATTAGAACAAAGATAATTTTTCAAGGCCTTAATATTCTATGCCACCATAACACTGTTACCCAAATCTTCAGTTTCCCTTTGGAAAAAAATATGAGAAGCAGCTTCTGTCTATATTGACTGCTTTTACATTCTACACCATAAAAACGACAGCTCTGAGTAGATTTTATTCTGATTATCAGAAGAATAGACAAACTACACGATAAGACAAAGGATTTCTTTAGGTAGGAGTTAAAAGTCCCACTGCTCCTGCAAACTGATTGGGATATCGATGGCAACAGACTCACCAATTTCAAATTTGATGGGAAGGAAATCCTTCCAGATCTTTACTTGGAGTAATCAGATTCTAGTATCTGCACTGTTATTTCACAGCCCATCTCAGGAGAAAAAGGGATGAAGGGTAAATATATGAAACCTTTTTTTTTTTTTTTTCCTTTTTCAGTATGACCTGAAACCTTAGCTCTTAATACACAACAACATTGGAAAACTGTGATTTTGATGCAAATCTGGATATTTTTGTTAAACCTTACTACATTTACCATGATTTTGGTAAATGTATTTGTAATACATTTGTTAATGATTTGTAAATCATTACCATGATTTACATGATTTTTTAATTTATTTTATTTTTTTGCCCGGGGATGTTGTGGATTCTCTTTCTCTGGAGATATTCAAGACCCGCCTGGATGCCTACCTGTGCAGGCAGTTCTAAAAGATGAACACAAAGAAAAGACAACAGAGCCAACTACTATCTCCTTTATAGAGAAAAATTTATGTCTTCTGCCTACAAAAATCAATGAACAAAACAATTTTAGAATCAAGCAGATCAATTTATTATTATTTTTCAAATCAAAATGTTATCTCACAGATGCTCTCAGCACACAGCCATTTGACAGTACGATGGCATGTTATCTTTTAATGGGCATACATCAACTCCAACTTACGTTTGAGTTGGAGACGAAGTAAAAATCTGCAGGCTGACCTTTTAAAAAATGTGGACTACAATATAGTGTCAATAATGATTTTTGTATTGCTGTATCTAGGAAAAATGCAGCTGTGCCTTGGATGTGCCATTCATTCCTCTCCTGCCAAGCTTGGGTTTTCTTGTCCAAAAAAGATCTTAGATGCACAAACCATCAGGAACCACAGCATACCCTCATACTCTGGGTGGCTCTCTCTGTTTTGAATGACCTGAGGACTAGGAGTATATAGAGAGCCCCACTGTACTCCTATAGACATTGCTTCTTCTGTTGTAGTGGAGCCCCTAAAGTCCTGACACCGTCCCAGCAAAATGTTCACTTTCTTTTCACACCAGTCAGGCACAAACCACATGAGGTGGAATTAAGGAGAAAACAACCAAGAATAAGACACTAGCAATTAGTCCGGGAATTTTTGACTCCCATTAAACATTTCAGAAATTGACCCATGCTGAGAAATTGTCTGCACTTCACAGCTGCAATTATGGCTCCTGTGGAAATCTTAGTGAAGCTAATGAGTGCTTTTATGTACAGTCAGCTGCTGGATTGGTTTCATCACTCACAGCGTGGCCTGGGAGAGTGACTCTACCCACAGTGAAAGCCGTGCTAGGCTGCTCTGCACCCTCACTTTGCAAATACTGCACCTGCCTGAGCAGTGGGCAAAAGAGAGGAGGAAGGAGGTAGCTAAGTGCTGTTTTCCTTCAGGACAGAGCTCAGAAATGACTCAGAAAGTCAGTAGCACAGTATGAAACTGAATGCAGATCTTCCCAAGTAAATTCCAGGCTTTGAGATACCAGGCTTGTTGTATCTCTTTGCCACCAGAAAATAAAGAACATTTTTGAGCAGTGTTGGCATTGAGTCTTTCCAGCTGATACACTTTGTCCAAGCATCTCTCTTTGACTCTAGTTTTCTTTAATAGACTGCAAGTTACAGACCAATATGCAGGTAGTAATAATGAATGATATAATTAACTGGATAATTCTATTTTTCTTCAGTAAAAGCTTAATAGTTTGTATAAGAAAGCATGAGATTCCTTTCAACCATTGTTGTTATTTGCATATGCTGAAACCACAAAGGACATTGATTATTTTAACTGTGCTCAATTTGCCTTTGAAACAGACATTCTAAAAAGCAAAAGAGCTTAAATAAACATGAAAGTAATCTAATACTGACATAAACATGAAAGATAATAAGATTACTATGAATTGATCTAAATATTACTTAAAATAATTAGAAATGATTTTTTTCATGGTATACCATTTAAGTTAAGCTGTGTTTTAATGTTACGTAGAAAAACAAGCGGAGAATTACTTTCCAGAATTTTAGTGGTTGTTTATGACATTCAGTAAAACAATGAGAAAATATGCCTTTACCTTTATTGCTTTATATTTTGCCATAACATTTGTAAACCAATTAGTTTAGTTTTGCTCCAACCACTTTTGCAAGGGCAGGATTGTTGCCATTTTAATACTGTATCATTTTACTATTTTAAATAGTGAGCTGATTCGTTTTTTCTTTCTTGGCACCATTTCTGCTAGTTAACTTTATGAAAAGCAGTAATATGGGGAAAATAAACCATGCTAATAATCCTAATGGCCACCAAACAAAAATAGTATACATAAAAAATACCAGTTAAATTTCAGTGCCATTTGTAAAATTAGCTATGGGAGCCAACCCTCAAATTAATCCAGTTTGGTATTGATTTCTTTGCCTCAATCCCAGAAGAACTAATGGATGTTTAGAACTTGTAAGGAACACAGCATTCGTTTTTATTCGTAGGGATTATAGGAATCATCTCTGTAGAACTAAATTTTGGGAAGTAGGATTAAAATCTGATATCACCAGGTTTCTGACAAGATTTAAAGATCTGACTGGTGTTTCATCCAGTGTGGCAGCTGTTTTCTAATTTAAGATGTTCTTCTTCTAAGTATAAGGAAACTAACACTATAATTTTGATAATCTGTTTTCCAGTAATAAACTGAATGTTTCAAATGCTGAA
The DNA here is from genome assembly GCA_028571105.1 of Tragopan temminckii. NCBI lineage: Eukaryota > Metazoa > Chordata > Aves > Galliformes > Phasianidae > Tragopan > Tragopan temminckii. The sequence goes on along the minus strand of JAOWBP010002052.1, from coordinate 32,123,792 downwards.
GTGAATTTAAAAATATATTCCCAGAGGAAAGAAATCAGGTTAGCAGGGTTACTATATAGACACTTTGACTGTGTTTCACCTTCAGATCAAGATTTACAAAAAAGTTTACAAAATTTTCCTCTGCATACCAAAATCTAGTATGATATCATCTAGCAAGATGAATGCCATTTTTGTTTATAAGATTATGATTTCTATTTAGTCATCAAGGTGTTTCATTAGATGGAGTTTATCTTCAGTTGTATTTGGAAATCAGATGGGAAGGCCTGGAGAGAGATCTAAACAATTGCTTATGGATCACAGAGTACAAAAGTAGTTTATAAGTGATAAAGTTTTTTTTGGGGAGTCCTGTGCGAAACCAGGAGTTGGACTCCACCATCCTTGTGGATTCCTTACAATTCAGGATATTCCATGATGCTGTGACTATATAATTCCATAAATTCAGTGTGAAAAGGACCTTGATACGTGACAGCCATTGTTCATCTCGGTGGGTGAAAGAATAATTACTCCCTAGTGCATTCTTTCCCTCAGCTTGTCATCTGTGATTTTTGGATCCCTCCCAATGGATGTTTGACTGTCCCCGTCCAAGCAAAGATGATGGTTTTGAGGCCTACTGAAACCACAGACTTACCTTAAACCAAGGCAATTTGCAGGGCAGCATTATCTCAAAGGGAGCCCCATAAAAATGTCCCTCAAAGCAACTGATTTCCAGAGCTGGTGTGGAATCCTTGTGGCAAGGAAAAGAGAAGACAGAGACAGACATCAGAAGTGTACACTGGAAAAAATAACACTGTGTTGCCATAGATTCATTGGAAGAATACAGAAGAAAATATTTACTTTAGGAGACTCAAATACAACATCCAATTTTCCTATTCTCTTGCCTTCTATCCTCCATGTTTTCCCACCACCATCTTCCTTAATGTCGGATATATCTGCATTCCTTATGTACTTGCTTCTACAAGGGAAACTCTTAAGCCCACAGAATTTTGTAGAAAAGGCTGTCACTGTGTTGCTATAACTGAGCTGTAATGCTAATTCAAGTCCTCACAAGCTTAAAAAGCAAGGTGTGCTCCTGCCTATCTCACTTCCACAATAAAAACTTATCCAATGGCCAGGAGCCGGTTTCCCTCTCACACTCATGGGGATGCACTCTTTACTGCCTGATGAATGGTGTGCTCACCTTGTGAGTGAATTAGGATCAAATCCCAACTGTTTCTGAACACAAATCTCCCACAAGGTGAATTAATCCTTAGGCTAGTGAATAGGTGCCTCTTAATCTCTCCCACTGGAAGTGCTCTATTTCTAGTACATAATTAGCATTCATCTCAGCAGGGACTGTGACTGGATTCTCCCACATCCCAGGGGAGTACCCTGACCACTGGACTGTAGAATTCATTTGTCATTTTCGTCTTTCTTCTAGCCTTGTGAATATTTCATTACTTTTATATACAGATAAACACACAAAATCATATATTCACACATACACAGAATAATGTATATAGTTATACCAATCTTTGCCTTCTTTCTTCAACTGGAAAACTGAAAAAAAAAAAAAAAAGAGAAAGAAATAAACATACAAATAATGGGCAGAAATGTACTTAAAAAGAAGAAAAAAGAAAAAGGAAAAAAAAAAAAAACTAAACCAAACAAAATGGAGCAACAAAGCATTTTTATGTAAGGAAGCAATTTTTTTAAGTATTAACATTACTGCCTCACAAGTGGCTGAAACACATCTTTGGCCTACTGCAATGACTCCCTGTATGTGTATATTGAAGCTGTGCAAAAAAATCCTAAACCACAAGTGACTCCCTGGGTTTCAGTTTTCTTTACAAACTCAACACTTAGTTAAGGTTCACTGAAAGGACATTATAATCCTGGAAAGTCCATTAGTGATGTAATGCAAATCTCTCACATGGCCTACTGTGCACAGCATATTGATAGATATCAGCATTTGCTTCCTATTTAAGGATTACTATCATTGCAGCACTCAAAAGATGCAGAGCTGCTTCAGGTAGATATTGCTAAATAAACACAAAATGCAGGGAAAATACGGAGGCAACAAAAGTATTATTTGAAATCCAAAGTTATTATTTTTAATCCAAAGTTAAGGTCAAAACAAATCATTTACAAAAGTTTGTAACTCAATTATTCCTACATTGAATATCATGAAGCAGGAAAATCTGCTTCTTCAACCTACTGGATTAGTTGTTCTATTTGCATTTGAGGAAGGGAGAATTTGCTTTATCTTACACAAAATCATAGAATCATAGAATAGTTTGAGTTGGAAGAGACCTTTAAGATGATCTAACCCCCTTGTTATATACAGTGACATCTCCCACTAGACCAGGTTTCTCAAAGCCTCATCCAGCCTGGGTTTGAACACCTCCAGGGTAGAGGCATTTGCTACTTCTCTAGGCAACCTGTTACAAAGTCTCACGACCCTCACAGTAAATAATTTCTTTCTAATATCTGGTCTAAATCTATCCTCTTCCAGTTTAAAGTAATTTCTTCACATCCTGTCGTTACATGCCCTTATAAAAAGTTCCTCCTCAGCTTTCCTGTATGCTCCTTTCAGATACTGGAAAGCCGCTATAAGGTCCCCCCAGAGCCTTCTCTCCTCCAGGCAGAAGAGCCCCAGCTCTCAGCCTGTTCTCGTAGAGGAGATTCTCCAGCCGTCTGATCATTTTTGTGGCCATCCTTTGGACCCGTTCCAACAGCTTGATGACCTTCTTGTGTTGGAGGCCCCAACACTGAATGCAGAACTCCAAGCGGGGTGTCACAAGAGCAGAGAAGAAGGCAGAATCACCTTCCTCAACTTGTTGATCACTCTCTCTTGACGCAACCCAGGAAACAGTTGGCTTTCCGGGCTGCTAGTGCACATTGACAGCTCATGTTGAGTCTTTCATCAACCAACACCCCCAAATTCTTTTCTTAAGACACTCTCTGCCCAACCTGTATTTGTGCTTGAGACTGTCCTGACTCAAGTGCAAGGCCTTGTATTTAGTCTTGTTTAACTTCATAAGGTTGTCATATAATCATAGAATCATCATAGATTGGCTTGGGTTGGAAGGGACCCCACCTCTCAAGATGTCCAGGTCTCTCTGGATAGCATCCTTTTCCTTCACCATGTCAACTACATCCCTCATGTAGGTGTCACCTGCAAACTTGCTAAGGGTGCACTTAATCCAACTGTACATGTCAGGTACAAAGATGTTAAATAGCACTGGTCCCAACACTGATCCCCGAGGAATGCCACTTGTTAGTGGTCTCCACTTGGACACTGAGCCATTGACCGCAACTGTCTGAGTGTGACCATCCAGCCAATTCTTTATCCAGTGAATGGTCCATCCATCAAATCCATTTTTCTCCAATTTGGTGACCAGGATATCATTCAGGACAGTGTCAAATGCTTTGCACAAGCTCAGGTAGATGAGGTCAGTTGCTCTTCCATTATTCACTGATGCTGTAACTCTATCATAAAAGGCCACCAAGTTTGTCAGGCATGACTCACCCTCAATGAAGCCATGTTGGTTACTACCAATCACCTCGTCTTTATATTCATTTATGTTCAAAAATATTCATTTACTTGTCACAAATGCATTTCCAGTACATCAAAATTGGAACTCCAAATGATATTCTGGCATATGCACTGAATAAAATGACTTGAAACACTGCAAAGGTAAGTTTCTTAACTATTATAATGGAGGGACACTAAGCAGCCACCCCTGAAATGACTGCAATTTGGCTTGTCCAGCTGGCATCTCACCACAGGATTGAAAATATATCCCTAATTTCAGTTGTGTATCTTGACTTTGTAGAAACTTCTTCAGAGCTTTACTGAGTTGGACACACCAGAGCACTGACAGGATGCCCCCCTTCCCCAGCCTCTCAATTCAGCTCCTTTCTTTAGTCAGAGAACAGAAGTGTAGATTTGTTACTAAGTAACATACAGTTTGCCTTCAATCATCTCAGAAGCAAGCTACCTTTGAAGCCTCTGTTTCTTTATGCCCCTGGCAGAAAATAGTGGATAAATTTAATCTAAGAAATGAATTCCTGCTTATAACTGTTATTTGATAAATCTTATTATTCTGACTATTCTACAGAAACCACTCCTGCACAGTAGTTATTATTCTCACACAGTTCTAATCCATACCATGTATCCTTTGTACACAGATTAGTGTTCTATTATATCTAAACTAAATATTGTTTATATAATCTAATTAGCTATTTTGCAAATAAGTGCATTCTGACTGGAGTTACACTATCTGAACAGTAATGTAAAGGTTTGGATGCTTAAAGAAAAAAACAGTTGCTTACCTGAAATTTCTGTCCCATTAATTAAACATCCAGCTGGCTTTGCAAAAATTATAGAACTCTACTTAGTCTCCTTTATGCATATCACATATCCTCTCTGTAAAATATTTTGAGACAATGCATGAGATAAAATAACATTACACGATGAGTGTTTATAATTCCAAAAATGTCCTGCTAATGCTGAAAATATTGACATTTCTTCCAGAGGTTCTGACAGAAAATACAATACACCGTTTTACATCAATTGAATAATCAGAGATTATAATAATTCCTGCAAGTCTTTCACAGGCAGGAGACTCAGAGAAAATTTCAAAAGATGAGATTTGTGTAAAGGTGGGTATCGTGATATGCCAAATGTCTCTTTTCCTACATCAATGATATACACAAGAAAAAAAATCAAAACTCTGCTGGGGAAAAGTAGTGGCAATGTTCAAGTACACAATGCGAGAGCCCAAATCACAAGCGGCAAAATGTGTTGACAATGTGCTCCACTCTGTGTAGGGGATATAGTGTATGAGGACAATAATGGAGTATTTAACCTCTTTGCATTCAAATCTGGTGAGGAAGAAAATGATAACCACTTATAACGATTTATGAGGTTACTTCTAAAATTCTTTAGCAAAAACATCAGTGACTTAACACCATTTCCTCTCTCCTTCTTCCTTTTACCATTATGTGTATATTTTATGTGTATTTTATATACATTTGTCAGGAGAATATTAATGTTCTGCTTTATGATTACCACCACCTTTCTAATCATTGCTTTTTATTATTTTTGTTCAGTACAGCTTAGCCACTGAGCATGAGCAATGAAACGGAGGAAAAAATAAAAGCAAATACTGTATTATATCATCATCTGGGGAGCATGATTGTTTCTGCTGTGTTAATTTACACTAAAATCTATGACCCAGTGAGTCTGATTGATTGCTAAGGGCAGAAATCCAGCCCCTGGCCTAGTTTATTTTGTGAACTGTAGCCTCAGATATCGCTGCAAGCCACAATGATATTGATTTGATATACACTAGATGGCTCTTTATGCTCTTTGGGAAATTTATTGTACAGAGTCAGAGCTCAGACAGATGGGGAGAAGAAGCTCTTTAAATTGAAGAGGGTTATCACGGTTTGACTCCCAGGTCACTCGGGTTACCAAGTGGCCTGAGCGCGGCTGGGTCGGAGCAGGCTCAGGGGATTTGTGCTCATCAGTTTTGAATGTCAAATCTCCTTGCTGGACTTGAGTTATTGCTAATAGGAACTTGCTTGGGCCTATAACATTTGGTTGGCCTATAAGTTAAACATCATAACCCTTCCTTCATGTCATGGTCCTTTAAATTATGGCTGAGCATGCCACCTTTGCTCTGGACATTTAGCAGGAGATGGTCACATGTTATAAAAGGACCTGCCTCCGAGCTGGACCACGTCCCTACAGCTGTTGTCTGCAGAAGGGTTGTAACTACACATTTCCTGCTGCAGATCTTGTCTCAGCCTTGTCTGCTGACCATCAGTTACTGACACACTACTGCCACCTTGTTTGTGTAGAGCATATATTGGTTCTCTGTGTAAAGGAAATGAGAGCACAGCTTTGCTTTTTACTAGAGGTTAGGTCTTCTCCTTTTAAGAGGAAGGGAAAGGAGGTCTAGGGAGATGGCTAGTTTGGGGACAGAAATGACTGATGTGGTGGAAAATCCCATACTTTAGGACAATGAGTCAATAAGAAAAGGTACTCCCAACTTGGGATAAAGCATTCTTTCAGATTTTCTACACAAAACAAGATCAGGTCTGCCACGGGTAGCCTAAGTCTCATCAGCATTTTCACTAAAGCAAGGCCAATCAGTGACCAATATTTCATGCTACAGTAAATGCTGATGAGACCAGAGAAAATAAAATCTATGAATTTAAAGGGACAGATTATTTTGTACAACATACTAACTTTTTACTAGTTGCAGAAGAGTGTCTATGTGTTTTAGAAGGCATTTTCAACAGTTGTAAATTACATACGGTTCACATTTCCACACAGAACACATATATCATCAGCATTTGAGCTGTGTGTTTCCTCAGAGATCGAGAGGATTTTCAGACTGATTCAGAGAAGCAGAGAACTGACCTCGAGGCCGTTAAATCCCGCATCAGTCCAAGAGGTGTGGTAGAGCTCCATGTTACCATTACAGAGAGAGAGATAACACTGCTCCCACTTCATTGAGAAGCTGCTGATCTCCTTATATAGAAAAAATATTAGTACTCAATTTTTCTTCAGGAAGCTAATAATTTACATAGCAATGGGAGAAATAGTAATTATTTTTCTTAAGTAGGTGCTCAGTTCTCTTAGTCTGATTTTTTGTGAAGCTGAGTTTTAGTGAAAAGATTCCAGCAAACTAACATTACAACATTTATTCCCTTAGAAAGAAAATATATGTACATAATGTGCCTTTTGGAAATAGTTGTTATATTCCACTTTGCTTACCTGTCTAAAACAAAGAAGTCTCAGGAGGTTAATGGTAAACTGCTTAGCCTAGCCTTTTGGATTCTGTTCTTGGCAATACGCTACAGCTGTCACTGCATATGATAGATATACTACTACCATTTAAATATAATGCTGCCTGGCTTGTGATCTGAGATTCCTGGGATTTTATTCTTTTTTATTTGAAGTGAATACTAATTGAGAAAGTTACACGTTTATATAGCTCCTGAAGAGTAACACCCACCTCACCTATCTCTCTATTGTAAATTAATATGTAGCAGATGGTGGGCTGAGATAGTTTGACAGCCTACTTGCAGTACCATCATTTTAACCTCTTTCTGGAAAAAAAAAAAAAAATCCCATTAGCTTTTCTGCTGTTGGGCTCTTAACCCCCCAAAGTATCCTTAGTTATCATATCATGGGATTTTCTGCTATGCCAATGAAGAAAATAATTAAAGATACCCTCTTCCAGTTAAACGCTTGTTCTAATTTTACTGGGCATATCTTTTCCTCTTAACTTCTCCAATAATTTCAATTTAAATCTTCATTTAGAATGAAATTCTTCTTCCAAGGGGGATTTTTTTTATCTTCAGGGACAACTTAGAGCACTGCAGAAGCAAACACAGAAGCCCTTCCATATTTTATGATTAATGTGGTGTAAGGAGCTCCCCTTGCTAGAAATGCAGAATCAAAGGAAGCAGAGCCCATAAGTAGAATTTAAATTCAATACACATTGGAATCTCATGGTTCAATTCACAGTGGTTCTAAAGGAAGAAATTAGACACTTGGCAAGCCTTTCCATAAGAAACAACTTTCTTTAAGACTGGCCTTCTCAACATCTTCATTCAAAATATTCAGTTACATTTTTTCCTTTCATTCTTTCTGATAAAGGAGTTTTGAAGATCTGGGAATTTATGTTAAGAGCTTTAATTTTAAGTATCCTTTAAAATAAATGAGTTAATTGAATGTTTTATTCTGATTGGCTCACAGAAGTATTTTATTTATTGCAGAATATAAATTCATAGATTTGCAAGAACACATAGTGCATATTTAGAACTCTTCAGGACAGGCTGAAAAAAGATATGATTCAGTTTTGTAGTACTGTTCACTTGTACATATTTTTGGAAGTCAGTGAGAAAATTCTCAGTGACTGGAAATAATATCTGGCTTGGAAGTTTCAGTTTTACAAGATAACATGTCCTATAACTTACGGACTTGACCATGTAAGATTGACTTCTTAGCCCAACATTTTAATCAAAGCCTCCAAAAGGTTGCCTTAACTCTTTCACATTTTACAGCAAACTGGATCAAAACTTGTGAAATGGTGTGATTTTCATTCATATTTCATACAATATGAGAACATGAATGGGTCACCAGTGCATAACCAAAGACACATGCAAATTGTCAGCTTCATCATTTAGCCTATCTCCACAGCTTTTACTATCTTTACCAGTTTTAATACATGTACACACACAGTACTTTCTTTCTCACAGATATTTATAAAAAGCACAGGCTGGCTGGCACATGCACAGGGATAAGGAATTAACATTTTAAAATAACTCCAACTCTTTTTGTGGAGCATTGTTTTTTATTTATCTTTTCCTTTTTTTTTTTTTTTTTTTTTTTTTTTTTTTTGAGTGGACAAAAAAGGTCTCTGCTCTTACGTCTGATGCCTGGAAATCTGGGATGTTTCAAGCTCTTTCTACATCAGTGTCATGTACAGCGGGACAATGTGATCTGTTTTCATTATTTTTGAACTGCCATGTGGATTACCGAGCATCTTTTTCTCTGAATAGATATTTAGCTAAGGAAGGGCAACAGAAGCTATAAATTGCATTCACAGAGCACCAAAACCAGATCCAAATCTTACAAATTGCATGAAGATATTGCAACTGCCATTCCCAACCAAGCATTGCAAAGGCATAGATGAGAGCAGCTGGCTTGGGAACAGAAGTGACATGGAGTACTCGTGAGCTTCGAATTGGGAAGGATGAATTTTATTTCACCAGTCCCTTTACACAGCTATTACACAGAACCCAATTACTCTGGCTTCATGTGAGTGCAGAGGATTGAATTTCACCTAGAGAGTCAGAAATACAAATAAACATTTTATTAAATAATTAGAGTCCATAATTGTGGATTACCTTTCATTTATATTACAGGAAGGCTCAGTATCGTTAGATCCCCAGAATGTTGTTTGGCGTTCACATCACATCTGATTTCTAACTGACATTTCAGGATTGTTTGTTCTCTTTCCTTCCAGATTTTTTTTTTCTATTTAAATTGATTCCAGATAACAGAAATATAATTAAGTTCTCCTCAGCATATATTGAGATAGCAGGCCAAAATAGCAGACTTAGCACAATTTAATTTTGTTTCCAATAAAAAATACTTTACTTTTTAAACTTTTAATTTTAATACTTTCTCTTCACAAGTCTGAGTGGTAACCAAAACATTTTTTAGTTGTTTCCTCAATTTTATATACCATAGAGAATGTCAGTAATGTCCCTTAACACACAGTCAAGTAACATAATAAATCCCCCATCATATTTCAGTATAGCAATGTCAGCAGGAGGCTTAAATATGACTTTGAAATGCTTTCAGCCTCTTGTTTTTATTAAGGGAAATAGGTCATGAGTTTTAATAACACTTAAAGTACTTGTGGCTGATTTAAACTTTATTTCTTATTTGAAAAGCTTAATTTGGATCTTGATTAAAATTTTTAGATGAAGCCTCCTTTAAAGATTTCAACTTGCCATCTTTCATATAGGTCTGGCATTATAAGTGATCAGGAGCAGAAGCAGTAACTCAGTTACTCTTGGGAAAGAGTGGAAAGATCTGACCAGATCTCAGAAAAATTGCCCATTGTCAAACCCCTTCAAGATTTCCTGGCTGGAGTGGGAGATAACAGCAGGACAAGGGGAAATGTTTTAAGTTGAGGGAGGGAAGATTTAGGTTGCATGTCAGGGGGAGGTCCTTTACTATAAGAGTGTAAGGCGCTGGAACCGGATGCTCAGAGAGGTTGTGGATGCCCTGTCCCTGGAGGTTTTCAAGGCCAGATTGGATGGGGCCCTGAGCAGCCTGGTCTAGTATTAAATGAAGAGATTGGCGGCCCTGTCTGTGGCAGGGGGGTTGGAGATTCATGATCCTTGAGGTCCCTTCCAACTCGGGCCATTCTGTGATT
>JAOWBP010002052.1:32084477-32103949 GCA_028571105.1 Tragopan temminckii | reverse complement strand
GCATTCAAAGTAATAGCAATTATGTAGCCACAATGAGATTTTCTATCTCTGTCTCATAAACATTATCAGATTCCTATGTAACAACCTCCTGTATATGCACACTGTGCCAAACATGAAGCTATAAGAGCAGGAAATACTTGGCCATCATTTCCCATTTGTCAACACCCTTAAAATTTGGCTTCTGTCCTGTTTTGGTGGTAGCTTGTTTTGGCGGTAGCTTGTTTTGGCAACCCACCTCCCTATTGCCTCAAGTTATGATTGAAACAGTCTTTATCTAAAACAGCATGTTTATAGCTTTGTGAATATCAAATTCTTGATTTGCTCCCTGTTTGCTAAGTTCTTGTGAGAAACAAAAAGAACAGTTATACCTTGAAGAGATCTTTAACGTAACATACACTGTATATGTTAGAGTAGAACTTTCCTTATAGTATTTCCTTATATAGCAGGATTGAATCATAGTGGGATCCTTCTTTATAATTGAAAAGATGAAGAGTAAAGAAAAAGAACACAAAGATATTTTTAGGCTCCTAAGGAATTCAGATGTACATAGTATTAAAAGATTTTTAAATGAAAGCTCTTAAGCGTAATTTCAGAAGCCCTAGCTGTTTTTCCAAAGCTAACAAAAATTATTTAAAATTACTCATCAAAATCTCTTGCAGCACCAAATGTTTGGGTGATGATTTAGACATCTGAAATGTGAATATTACTGCCCAAGCATAATCATTGACTCATGCTTTGAGTCACATTCATGTTGTGGATTTAGAGAGACAATTCAGACAAGGCAGTCTGATTTATTATTCTAGTTTATTTCAGTTTCACCCATTATGACCATTGGAATCATGGGGTAAATTGTGTTGATGAAGCTGAATGACTTGAATCTCATTTATATTATCCCAGGCAAATCAGAGATTTTGTATTACCCAGAAACTCATTGAAAGACAGGTTAAAATTAAGGATCTCTCTGCAGCATTCAAGGATATGCATTTGCTGTAAAGTATAAGTTCTTCAGAAAGAAAATGTCACTCAGAGAAATATTTGTAATATTCTTTACTATTCTTGTAACAACTTTTTGATGGGAAATACCTTTACCACTTCGCAAGTAGTGTTTGGGTAATCTTTAAACAATTTATACTAAACAACTGACAGGTTATAAAGAACACAGATGTTAGATGACCGTTGATATTTCCTTCAGTGATCTTAAGAAGAAAGAACTAATTAGCAAACAGTGGGAATTGTCTGCTTTATACCTCCTGTCCAGCCAACTTTGAAAACATCTATCAGGTAAAAGTGTTAATTAGGAAAAAAAAAAAAAAAAAAAGCCAACAATGAATGAATATGTAGGAACATGTTTCTTGTCAAAAATATTTCAATTCAGAAATGATGTGTCTCTTAAAAGGAGTTATTTCAACATTTAAAACCTCCAGACTAAAAGGCAATGTTAGAGGTACCATAATATAGGAATTTGAAAATATTTGATTATTAAATATATCGCTCACAAATTGTCAAAGAAAAAAATAAATCATATATGAAACATGTATCTACACCCATGACTTTTGTGGTAACTAACTTGATAGGTAAATGTTGCTAATCTGGTAGTATACAGATAATTGAATAATGTATATCTTCATTCCACCTTTTAACGCAGTGAAAGCTACCGTTCTGTATCCTGAACCAGGGCCTTACAAAGATGTTTTGTCTCTGGGATGAAGAAGTATTTCACAAAGAGATGAAGGTCCTTCTGAATCTGGTGTTTCCAAGCACCCACTTCAGTAAGTTTCAGAAGATGGAGGTGAGAACAAAACTACAGGTTTTTTTCTGTAATGTGCTCTCCAGCATAGAAGTTACAGAATAGAAAGAGGTAGGAATAAGAACTTTATTATATTTGCCTCTGTTGAAAGTGCTTAATCAATCAGGCCATACTAGTAAATTAAGAGAGACAGTACTTAACTGGTGAATCCTGGGATAGAAGAGAATTAGATTATTTTGGGGCAAACCTATATCCTTTGAAGTCCTTTTTGGATTTAAATTTTGAAACAAAGTGCTTCCCATCTTTATGCCAATCTGATAGCAACTGAATCACGGTTTAAAGGTATCTCTCTTCTGGAAAGAAGCAACTGCAAGAGCAAATACTATCTGAATTTGTTTGTGGATCTATCCCTTATCACAGTGAACAGTATCTTTTCACCAGAACGAACTAATTTGAAGCAGACTTTCCTCACGGGAAAGCTGTAGTAAAATAGGAAAAAGTAAAAATACAAAGAAAGTTAATTTGTGCTAGTTAAAAAAATAGCAATTTTAAAACAGTGAAATAAATTAGGATTTGTAGTTAGTTAACAATAAGTTATCAGAAACCATTCCCATATATTTCCTGATGTTTTACCATTACATAACTCACTCTGTATTTATAATGTACATCTGGCATACTGTACTCCTATTCAGATCGTTTTAATTAAACCAGCCTCTGAGCTCCCATATAAAACAATGGAAGTTCTGAAGTGTAGGAAAACAGCAGCACAAATTCATGAATAGCTCTGTATGTGAAGTCAGGCAATCTGCAGATTAGTGCAGTGGTTTCCTGTTGTTAACACCATGAACTTGTTGAACTCTGTTAGTAAAATTCTTCTAACTTCAGCCCAGTCACTGAGGCTACGGCAGAAGAGATGGGCCAGAAGAGAAAAGGAAAAGATAAATAGATTTTTAAATTGGGGGGGAAAAAAAAAGGAGAAAAAAAAAAAGAGAAAAAGGTTTAGCTTTGTAGGCTTGAAAAGGACTGCAGTGCTTTGGAACGTTCTGAGTAAAATTGCAGTATCAGCATTCCCTCTCAAAGGCAAAATTTGTTTAAACCAAATAATTGGTGATAGACAGACATGAGAAGCTAACGTTGAACCAAATTCTTAATGTTGCTTGATGATTTAGACTTAATTTTCAGTAAATGTCTTGCTTAGCTGCCAGTCTCAGAGGGACTGAGAAGTCCCCGGAGGACAGCTTTTCTCATGAGGACCTCAGTTATATGCGTTTAAAAGTAATTGATATTGCAATGTTTGTGTACAGAAGTTATTTTCACAGTATCTAAAAATCTTGCTCTCCTAAAAGCTATATAAATCTGCAGAAATTACCAGACATTTCTTTTAAATCTTATTGGATTGATATTATTCATTATTTTAAAACATTCTTACAGGCCTCTAACAAATTATTAGTATGGATAAGAATCCTCGTATGGGGAATGAAGTCTGCTGATTAGAGGCTTATTTTCTTAGCTGTTTTTTTTTTCATGAATGCTGCAGAATCTGTGAACAACAGAAATAAAAAGCATGGACATAGAGTAGTAACAATGATATGAGTATTTAATCATTATAAAATATTATTATTATGATGTACATTAATGATTATGGAATATTACAAGCTCATAATATCATAGGATGATTTACATTGGAGGAACCTCAGGAGGGCTATAATCCAACCTTGTGCTCAGAGCAGGACAGGTCATGACAGACCCTGCAACTAGATATCTGCAGTTGATAAAATGAAAAGCAGCTGTAAAACATCCACCAAAACCCAAGGTATAGCTCAGTGGTTTTATAAATGTTGGTAACGTTCCTTTTGGTTCCAGTTGCTCAATTCAGTTGAAAGTGAAATTAATTGGTCAAGGTAAGGGGATCTAGTTAGTGAACAGAATGTGAGCCTTAAGTCATCTAATGAGCTCCTACTAAGAATTATCGCTCTATAAACTGTATGTAACTGATCCAGACTGTAGCATCCATTTACAGTATATCCTTTGCCAAATGCTTTCCCAAATGGTGAATGCTATTTTTAACTTCTATTTGCAATTTTTATCCAAATCTTCCCTTCTGGGAGAGCATCTTAAACACAATGCCATAGACATGAAGGTGATGTCTTCTGATCTTTGGGATAGAAAAAGGATCATTTCACCAAATAAATTATTTGTAATGCATAATGTGACCAGTGCAAATAACTCCACAAACCACAGGGGAGAGAAGTTTCTCTTTTTTCTGCTGCTTCTGCTGTTCAGGGACGTATTGATGTTTTAGACATTATGAAGATTATCCAAAATGACATTAGTCCAATCACAATTGGAGCAAAATCCTCCTGTGTTATACAAATTAATTTGCTGTGAAAACCTGTATAAAGAGATTCTGAACAAATAGATGACTGCTGAAATCATTCCCTTCGCTGTACAAATAAAGTCTGTAATTAAGATTTAGAGTTGTGAGTTTCTATTTCTTCTTCATCTGATATCCTTTTTGTTTAAAGATTCAGGAGTTAGAGAATTATTTTAATCTAAATTGCAGTGTAAGGATTAAAGACATAATAATTCCAAAGGGAAATAATTTTAAGGTAATAATATTCATGTAAGGCAAGATTTGGTACGACTGTGTGGAGATGTGAAGGGAAGAGAAGGAAGAGAGAAGTGGAAGAAAAAGGAAGAAAGCCAAGAATTAAGATCACAGCCCTATATATAAGGTCAATACTTGCTTTACTCTTGTGCTGGCTGGCTGAGCAGGAATGACAGAGACTGAAATAAGAGGAAGCTACTGTGTCCTTCTGCCAGTCAGAGACCATTAAAACACATCCTCATGTTTCTCTGTTCCTCAAGTTGCAGCTGTGAGGACACCTCACCACTCTCAGCATTGTGGGCTTTGTGCTTCTAATTGGTACTTATGAAGAAAATGGCTGCTACCGCAATGGAGAAACCATGGTGTGAATTGTCTATGTCACTTGGCTTACATCTCCACAAGTCAAGCCCATTCTGGTAATCTTGAACCTTTGTAATTCCCAGGGAAATGTTGGCACACTGACATCTGGCACTGGCACACTGAGTTAGCATACTAAGACAGTCATTTTTATTTTGATGTTCTAATTCTAACACTGATTACTGTCCTAATACTAAATGCTGCTCAACAGAAACTCAAGATCAGGATAAACTACACTGATCTGTAAGTCATATATATATGTCACGAAGGCAAAAAGATATATAAAACATTCAGTGATTATCCTGTTAAATACTCTTCAACAAAAGCATAGATGCCTTAGTGAATTTTGTATACATGAACTCTAAATATGCAACAGAAAATATTTTTTTGCATTGCTGAAGCAAATCCATGAGTTCCACAGGTGCACGTGGACTTCTAATGAATGGAGCTACTCCGCATCATGGTCCTTTTGGAATGGGGAAACATCTCTGCTGCAGAGAATGGCAATTCTAACGCTGTGGGCCTTGATGCAGAAGTTACCACTGGCATATTTGGAACAAGAGGAGAATGCAGAAGATGAAGAAGGAAGTTCAGATTTGGAAAAATTACTATGCACTTTGAGGTAAGAAAATTAGGGTACTTGTTTAGAGATGGGTTGTAAAGACTATTGCAGGCATTTTACTGTACACATCAGAATTGGGAGAATAGCAGGCAGGCAAATGGAGATGGGGACAGAAACTGCCAGTGATCAGTTATTAAGCAGTAACAGAGAAAAGCAGAAAAAAACATTTGCAGTCCTGCAGCCATTCAGACAGTGCTGTTTTCTCCAGGTATTAGTCTTTCTGTTTCCACAGGGAAATCTTGAAAAACATGGGAAGTCTCACGTGTAAGTTACGGTCATGCAGCAAACTGAAAACTCCTTCATGGATATATCAGTTGACTTATAATAACTGGAGATTAGGTGTCCAAATTCCTTAAGATATTTGAGTGTTTTAGTCACTTCATTAATCACTGAAGCTAGGATGGGGATAGGATACGGTATTCTTGCTTCCATGCAAAGAACAACCTTAAGAGTGTTTGCTGTGATTGACACAGGTGTTAGTTGTTAGATACTGAGAAAGATTTCTTTGGGCTCATTGTTTGTTTGATGAAAATTGCAGCTTTAGAGGAAATAAAAAAAAAAGCCTTGAAGTCTCAGATTTTATTTCAACATTTGCAAAATAAGTTACTTTGATTTTTGAAGTGACACTTCATTTCAATATTGTCTGAATTTAATGCATAAAAAGAAATGTCATTTTGTGCGTACAGGTGTGCTAATAAGATATGGCATTTTTATGGATTGCTCGACTCATGAAGTTTTCAAAGTCTCCAGGAAGGCTGAAGCATAATGCATTGTGTGGCTTGTCCAGCTGTTAACTTTCTGCTACTGCCAGACCTAAGATGGGACAGTTGTCCCAGATATTTTAATCTAAGTTTTGCCTTTGACTCTAGCATAATGAAATATGCAACTGCAAAAACAAACAACCAAACAAAAAAAGCAACAATCAAGATATTTCAGAGTAGAAAGTAGCTAGATTGAAATTGTAAACAGAATAACAGAAAAGGGAGTAATATCCCAGGGATGTTTTGCTGTGAAATTAAATTTCCAGCAGTGTTTTCAAGCAGTAGCAGCAGCAGCAGTGACTATATAGCTCTGTGGGTTTTTTTTTTTTTTTTGAAGGAGCAGGGGTGGCATGATGGAAATACTTGGCTAGAGAAGATACCTAATTTCTTAGAACTATATTTGGATAAAGTCTTCCATGATCATGCTGAACTTCATTAAATATTAAATCTTAAAACTGTCATTAAATACATTTACTACATTTGAAGAATTGATAGAGAAGTAAGGAGATGCTGCAAGAAAATCAAGCAAAAGTAGTTGGTTGACCAGAGCTGTGGATGGAAGTGGATGCATTTAAGAGTTAGTGCAACTCTTTCATTGCAATGTGTTTCTATATATTTAAATTAATTTTTATTGTTTTATCAAGTAATTTTTCACTACTAGAAATGATCCATCAGCTCTGGCTGTGCTACTCATAAGCCCCACAGCAAACTAAATCTTCTGCAAAACTTTATCATATACTTAATATTAGATTGTGTAGTAATTTGTGCATAGCAAAATCAATGACATTTCCAGAAATGTTAAAAATCCAAACTGCGGTTGGCCACAAATTACCTAATTTGAAACAATGAATTCACTGAGCTTTTAGTATGTGTTCACAGTTTTTCTTTTGTCTCTTTTTTTCAATATTTTGAGTCACCAAAACTCCATGCTGAAAAGGTCTAATACCTGTGGTTCGCAGTCATCTGTTACCCATTCATTACCAGGGATTCTCTGAACCACTCTTTTCCCCGCCCAGTACTGAGGTTTGAGAAACAACCCACACATAAAACTATTGCAGACAACAAAACAATCAATTCCATTGTTCTCAGCAGAGATTTGCTCCAAAGTGTTCAACTGGAATTATTTAGGAAACAAAATTGCATGCTGGCAATGCTTTGAAAAATAATCTTTATTCGCTGCTTGTTTTTAAAAATATCTTTTCTATGAAAACATTAGTGAGAAAATATTAATAGAAAATGGCATATAGCAATTTTAGTGTAAGAATGAGCACTTGTTACTTGACATTTGTAGCCTAATGTAATCCTGTAGTGTTTTACATAGGATTTTTTATGAATGCAAATCTTTCCAGTTGAAGACAGTGTTGTATAATGTCACAGCTGAAACATTTTCCCCATCTTTGTTTCTACCTAAAATTCTATAGATAATTTTGTGAGAATCAAGGATAATGATCACCTCTATAAATTGCAGGTTCCTAAATCAAGTTACCTGGTATTTCTTGAGTTAGTTCAACACAATAAAGAGAAGACATTCCAGATGCTATTAATGACTTTCTGAAAAAATTAATTCATGATCTGCATGCTAGCTTGTGATGTCAGAACCTGGCTTCAGACAAGATCATCTTGGGAATGGAGGCACAGCATGTTCTCTTGACACTTTTTTGAAGAAGGCAACTGTGACTACATCTCCATTCTCTACAGTCAAAGTGAGCTGTTATCCACAAGAAATAAAAAGGGCACAATTCTCATTATCTTCCAAGGATATCTCTGGAAACTAATCTCAATTATGACACCGATTTACACATAGTTACCAGTCACAATTAGAGAGTCAAGATATGTCAGTATTTATCAAGTGGCAATATCTGAGATATTTGACATAGGGTTATTTTTTTTCTTCCTATTCTAGTATCAGTTATTACAAGATGAAGGTGCCAAAGTCATTTAGATTACTGTTTTCAAACTTGAGAGGCCACAATCAAGCACAAAATGCATATTCTGGCACCAAATTAGCTACAGGTTGCCTTTATGAGGCAGGAATGGGTAACTAGCCAAACAACCAAACTACAGGACAGTCTTGTCTTTTAAAGAGGTGATGTTTTGAAAAAAATCTAGACTGGAGCTCATATCAATTATCAGTTCTCTTGATCTGAAAGCAAAAGATTGCCTGGAGTATATAACAGTAATGTAAGTGACTTAAGCGTGGCAGGCAACGCAGTTAAAAAAGTTAAAAACTTTGGGATTGTGAGGGGAAAATGCTCTTTATTTGTTAGTATCGCAAGGGCAATTTGTTATTATTGGATTTTCCTTTTAAAAAGCTAGATTTCTTTTTATTCCATAGTTACTTAATTTACACTTGTGTCTATAGCACAAGTGTAAATTAATTTTATTTGCAGCTGTATTTTTTTTGTTTGTTTGTTTGTTTTGCGAATTTCAATATATGAAA
This sequence comes from Tragopan temminckii, assembly GCA_028571105.1. Taxonomy (NCBI): domain Eukaryota; kingdom Metazoa; phylum Chordata; class Aves; order Galliformes; family Phasianidae; genus Tragopan; species Tragopan temminckii. Next base: position 32,095,414 of record JAOWBP010002052.1, on the reverse strand, counting down.
TTATTGTATATGACAGCAATCTATACTGGAATGTCATAACTGTATCCTGGAAAGGGGTGCTTATTTAGAGATCCCATGTGCAGAAAAGCACCATACATAAGGGAATTAAAGCTGCACATGGATGTTCAACACAATGGGTGGACAAATCTACAAGGAAAACTCTCTTTATTTCCAAGTTCTTTTTTCTCACCTTTGCTAGAGAAGCTGCATAAACAAAGGAAATGAATATTCACACATTCAATTTCAGTAATCTTATATCAGAAACTTATGACAGAAAAGAGACATTAAATAAAAAGAAAAGTTAATTCTGTTCTGTTATTTTTTAATCGAGAGATTACATAGGCAGGTGACTGATATTCTGATGGTCTTTTCCTATTTTTCCCCCAAAATAAAATTAGACCAAATGTCATTGTGCATTTAAAGTAGTTTCTGCATTCACAGTCTTTCACTGTAAATTAGTGATCAAAAATACTCCAGTATATAATCTACGTATTAATACAAAAAGAAAAAAAAAAGTCAACTCTGAAAGACAGGAGTATATGGTTGTCACTGACGAACATCAATGACAAAAATCTATAAGGTACTATAATACCTTGCTCAAAATGTAATAAGAATAGAATTTTAAATCACAGATGTTATACAATATATAACATACACATAAGATAATACTGATAAAATTTCAGGGGATCTGAGTTAATAACTAAGAAGAGAAAGAAAAGACAAAAGAAAGACAAGCTGGAAAGAAGAAAGGCTCTTAAAGAACAAGAAGAGAAAACAGCACTCAGTGTTATCTTGGGAAGGAAGATATCCTCAGGACAATGGGTGATTTTTTTTTGCCTTACTATGGAGCAGAGGGAATGCTTTATGCAAACACTGACCAAGCTGAGGTAGCAAATTACTACTTCGTCTCTTCTTTTGATTACAGAAGTTGGGAACATTTTCCTAAGTAAAATATTGCAGAAAAATAGATCTATTTTAACACTGTAAGCTGTCAGCATAAGTTTCACCTATAGCAGAAAGATTTTGAAGACCATGGGTTTGAGAGGAAAGCTTAGAAAGGACTGTAATGTCTATGTTAGGACACAGGAAAGACATCAGCTAAGGAAGTGAAACAAGCTCTTTATCACTTCCTACTTTGCAGAGAAAAACTAAAAGATGCTTTAAAAACAGGTTCTTACAGGTGTCAAAAATGAATGCATGATGGTAACTTGGGGGTTATTATATCTTGTAATCTGCAATGCTATTCACAAATAAACTGGAATGTCTTATCTCAGGTTATTTAAAGAACTCAAAATACTGTTTTTAGACGGTTACATTTACTTTTAAGATCTTACAAGGGCAGATGTGATATGAAAAAAACAGGAAAAAAAAGAGCCATAGTATATATTTGAAAAACAAGAGCTAGAGACTTATGAACTATTCAATGTAATTGAATTGGAATAATTATTGAAACTTTCTAGCTGGAAAAAAGAAGTAAGAAGCTGCATAGTTATCAGTATCTTTTACTTAAGTACAAATCATATCAAGACCATGTAATTTTATTGTACGACAAAGATGGAGAAAGGAGAAGAATAAAACTTGATATATGTTTGTTTTAGTAAGACTTGACTCTAATATTGTATTTTATGATATTTTAATAAGGAAAAGGTGTGTTATCTAGTGTATTTCAGGACAGTGTAAAATGGCATGGAAAGTCACTAATAGGTAGAATTTATTAATACATTACTTCTAAAATGAATAAAGAACATACCTGACATTATCCAAGTTCTCATTAATAAACTGAACAATGAGAAGGTAGAGTAATTAGATTTCTAGGTGATGCTGAGGTGGAAGGTACAATATTAACGGACAGGATACCAGTTCAAAGGATATGGGAGATAATTCCACAGGAGAGAGAGTGGCCAGAGATCTGAAGAGCAGCTCCTGTGCAGGTGGGCTAAACAATCTGCTCTTTGGTGTGTTTTTACAGAAAAGAAGGGAGAATGATTCAACCTTGAAAGGCTGCTGGAAGTGAAATGGAATTGTCTGTTCTCCACAACTTCAATGAACACAACAGGAAGAAACAGGCTCTATTTACTAAGATATTTTGATTAGATATTAAAAAATATGTAAAAATAAAAATAGGATGATTATATGTTGATATAAATTGCGAAGACAACAGCGGGATCTTCATCACTGGCCTCTATGGAGTTTATTAGAGAAATTTTTTAGCTGTTCCAATTACAGCCTGAGTGATTGTTGGGAATGTTGTATTTAACCTTAATCATTGAGAGGGCCAAAGGACTAGTAGGTGCCTTGGAGATCCTTTCATTCCCAGTGATTCCTGACTTGTTATAAGTGCACTTTCGAGTGCTGCCTGTTTCACCCAGCCGCAGGACATTTGGTGTGAAAGATCAGTGATCTGCTGTGCATGGCATACACTGCCTTGCTGTGCCCTGGAAGTACCCTTCCTCCAAACGACTTATTTTCTTCACCAGTCATGCACATATGCTTTCATCACATTCTGGTTTAAAGGTCTTCTGTCCCAGCAAAATTATTAATCTTTTTTTTTTTTTTTTTTGCAAAGCAAACAAATTGTGAAGTTTATCCAATGAGTATTTTCATTTAAAATTGTGATTGCATATGATCTTAGTATTCCTGTCTTGTTATGCATAGCAGTTATCCTGATCTTATTCTAGCCAACTTTGTGGCAGCAGCTGAGAAATATGCCAGATCTGTTGGAGCTCATCCAGAAGAGGGTCACAAACATGGTCCCAGGGATGGAACACTTCCCTTATGAGGACAGGCTGCGAGAGCTGGGACTGTTCAGCCTAGAGAAGAGAAGGCTCCTGGAAGACCTGAAAGCAGTCTTTCAGTATCTAAAGAGGGGCTGTAAGAAGGAAGAGAACAGACTCTTTAGCAGGGTCTGCTGTGGTAGGACAAGGGGAAATGGTTTCAAACTAAAGGAGGAGAAATTCAGACTGGACATAAGGAAGAAGTTTTTACAGTAAGGATGGAACAGGTTGTCCAGACAGGAAGCTCTGTCCCCAGAGACATTCAAGATCAGGCAGGACAGAGCTCTGAACAAGCTGACTATCTGTAGGTGTCCCCGTTCATTACAGGGGAGTTGGACTAGATTATCATTAAGGGTCCCTTCCAACTCAAACAATTCTATGATTCCATGATTCAGTGATCTGAGATGTTGCACACTTTGAGGAGGATAGGAACTATTGCAGCTAATAGTGTCTGAGTTTTATTTCAGAACAGGAGATATGCAAAAAATCAAAGTCAGCATGTGTTTTGTATTTGCACTGTATACATTCAACACATATTTTTAAACTGCCTTTGTAGGCACGTAAATTCTTGAAAACAAGTATCAGCTGTTATGTGTAGAAAATGCTTTTAAGAGTAGGTGTTGCTATGTGCAAAACTTTGCTCTGAAGAGGTAAAGGAAGTCATTCTTACTTAAATCAAGTGTCCAGCATTTTAGTGACTCCTTCCAGGGTGTGATCTCTTTGAAAATGTAATCCAAAGTATTTACTGGGAAGGCAGAAAAAACAATTTGATGACACAGTGGTGGGATAGGAAAGCAGTTTTCAGAAGCTCATTTTACTGACTAATTCCCTCACTTGGGTAAATGTGTTTGTTAACCATCAAGTTAGGAAAGGAAAAAAACAATACAGACCATTCTCGCACTTACTATTGTTTGAATTGAATCTTGTGCTGTTGTTTCAGTTGTATTTTTTGCTAAAGGTAAAACCGATAATAATGATCTACTTACATGGCCTGTTCTCTGTATATCTGTCATATTAAAGTCTATGCTGTTTGTTTATCATGCAGTGATCTATAACTCTCTATTAATTTAATTATACTAAAAGATCTTAAAAGCCTTGGGCTAAGTAACATGTCAATTACAAATGAGTTTAACTTGGAATAAATATAAACTTAATACTTGTAATTTATTGCTTTAAATATAAACAAAGCCCTTACTATGACACAATCTATTATTAATTGCTCCAGCGCTCCAAGTCCAATTAAGCGAATCCATTTACATTTTCTTCAGAGGAAGTCGATGTTCATTTCTCATAGGAAGTGCAAGGAGCCTACCTTTCTACTTCTCTTAAAGCCCCTAATGCAACAAAGCACTTCTGTGTTTAATGAAGTGTGTCATGTCGAGGGTGAGGGGACTGCTGGTGGCATGAGAGGCAGAGCCGTGTGGTAGGGATTGTGTTTCCTTAACTAAGTGACTTTCAAACAAATATCTGGTCATGTAGAATTATTTCTTTAGATATAAGTAATGAATGCACGTTTTCTTGTTGAGTTGTTTCTAGAATCTTTCTCCAGTATCTTTTCAGTAACAAGGAGAAGCTGTTTTGAGCTATATATGTATATACACATGTATGTGTGTATTATATATGATCAATTCAAAAATATCTTAAACTTTTTTAAACTGGTTATACCTGCATGTATTAAAGTAGCTAAACTGATTTTTTTTTTTTTTTTAAGTGTGTGAAAATGTATACATATAAAAATGTCAGCCGCTGTGCTGAGACCTGGTACTTCATGCCTGGGGTAAAATTTTATTGCTAAGTTATAAAAGAGAGGGTTTATAGTGGAAACCCTGACACAACATTAACTATGGTTACGCTATCAAAGGAGTGCAGCGTTTAAGAATTTAGGAACTATTTTGTTTGTGTGTGTATAGGCAGTCATGTGTATGCCTATGTCTAAAACTTCATTTTGACTTACACATGCCTTTTATATGTATTTTTAAATATTTTGAGAGGGCGAGTCACAAACTGGTTCTGACGACAGCATCTTCACATATATCCTTTTTCTTGTTGTCTACAAAAAATAAAAATGTTTAAAAAAACTGGAAAAAAATCACAAGTAGATCGTGTGCAGCTTAAAAAATGGATGAACAATGTTTTTTTCCCTATTCTTTTCAAGTTAGGTAACTGAGTAATGTGTTAAGAGTTGTAAGAAGTCACAGTAAAATTAGCTACAGATTGGAGATGATGGAACATATACCTTCTCTGTTCCAATTTATACTTCACATTCATGGCCTTTTTTAGTGATATTAATGTAAGACTGAAGTGAAATGAGCAGAATGAAGATTACGAACATTTAATAGGAGAATTGAAATTTCTAGGGAATGAGCTCAATTGCACATTCCTGCGGTGTTGGTCTGTCTAGTTTCATCAAAAGGTATGGGCAAGATAATCATTCTTGCACCTATCATCAAGTTATGAGAAGGCTAGGGGCTGTATCTGTAAACCCAAAAAGGGTTTGCAAAATTTCTGATGGGACTTGCAATGACCTCACCTGTTCTTCTGAACATGTTGCCTGTAGCAAGAAAGCTGTAGAATATGAAAAAAAAAAAAAAAAAAGTTTAGTCACTGTTTCAGATGATCTCACAGAACCTAGCTGCTCCAATGCCCATAGTACAAAGTAATCTTACCTCCTAGGAAATAGCCCTCACATTTTCTTGTGTGACAATAATGTTTTATTAAAAAAAAAAAAAAAATCATTGCATTTCTAAAAATCTTGTTTTTAATTTTGTGATTTTGAAGGCTCATAACTTCGAAAAATGCATGTATAAGATGTAGCTACCTATTTCTTCTTATAGTATTCAGCATGCCAATCTACCTTAAGCTGTATACTTTACCATTTGCTCTGCGAATACTGATGTCTCTAAGCTACTAAAACATGTTAGCATGAAATTCTAACTGTTGCTAACACAGAACTAAATGGACATGATAGAATTCAAGTTTCTCAGATTCTGTGCCAAACACAAAGCTTTGCATTCACTCTTGTTGAACATTATGAGGTTCTTCTCAGCTTTATTCTATCACTAATGATAACTTTTTGCACTGTAATTAACTTTTCTCAGTTGCCACCAGTTCTCAAAGCAAACATGGTGGCTTTACAATGACATTTACTCATTTTGTCAAGAATCTCAGAAACATCTTGTTTGGTCCCATGGACTTCTGTGTGTACGCTGTGATTAAATGATCAGACGTTCTCTAGAAATTTCCATTACTGTTTCATAAATGCTGTTTTTTTTTCTGTTAGTAGTAACATAAACATAGATTATATTAAGACTAGTTCAGTAGTTCCTTCAAACATTCAAAGTACTGTGAAGGCTTTTAGTGTAGAAGAGAATACTCCCAGACTGCAATTACAGGAACATTTCTTTCCATTGCAGACTGTATAGGCCATCCTCACTCCCACCTTTGTCCTTGCCACTCCTTCTCGTCTCGAGTCAGGTCCCTCTATTGTTCTAATGTGGCTATTTGGTGAACTGAATTGCCTTAGTTGTTTTTTTTTTTCCTTCTCCCTGTAAATTTTTAAAATTCAATTACCTCATCTTTCTAGCTTTCCACAGAACAGTCCTTCTGCCAGAAGTAAGGGAAGGAATGAACATAGAGGCTCAGTATTCAAAAGGAAGCAACAAGGCTGACTGTGAAACACTTGATGTGCTGCATCCTCAGAATGGAAAGCAAGAACATTGATATAAGGCAGGAGAAAAAGTGAACTAAGAGAAAAGTAATCACACTGTTTTATTTCCTATTTTTATCAGAGTGTACCTAAAAATCTCTCAGTATGATAGTATTTGAAGTAGCTGCATCAGTTTTTTTTTTTTGTTCTGATGTTTGTATGTATGTGAGGGCTGCTCCAAAAGCAGTGCCTCCTTTTTTATCATGTTGGCCCACAACATTGGAGGCGGACGTTTGTGGTACTACAGTAGAGGATGAACCTTCCCACCAATATTCCATTACATTTTGTTATCATATGACATGGCAGCAGGGGGGCAGTCTGACAAAATGACATCTGTCACAGAAGTATGTATGAAAAAAAGTGAGGAATTGGATTCCTTCATACAGAAATAATGGCACCCATTGACATTCATTGATGCTTGCTGAACGTTGATGGAGACTAAACAGTAGATGTGAGCATAATGAGGTGGTGGGTGGTGTGTTTCAGCAGTGGTGACACTGATGGAGGCTCAGCTCTGCTGATGGAGTTTCATGAGAACAGCATGCAGGCTCTTGTTCATCACTGGTGAAAATGCATCGTTAATGGTGGTGATTGTGTTGACAAAAAGTGCTTCATAGTTGAGAATTTTCTCTGTGAAATAGTGTTACTGCACTTCTTGTATCTGTTTTAGTTTCTGTGAAGATAAATAGGAGGCATTATTTTCAGAGCAACTTATATATATGCCCAGTAAAATGTTATTTAACCTATATTGTAAATTGCAATTTATGAAATTCCTAAGATAGACAGAAAAATATGTTATTGTTTGTTTGTTTGTTTATTTGTTTGTTTTTATTAATCCTTTCAAGCTATTATATCCTAACGAAGTAGCAAGAACACCAAGATGTGTAAACTGTAGTCTGTCTTGGTAATCATGAGGTGTTCTTGAGCTGAGCCAGTCTTCACCAGCGAAATGGACTTTAAGAGGAGCAGAAGTAAGACAGAGAGCAGACTGAGCAATAAAATATTCACAGAATAAATGCCACAACCACAAATAATTGAATTAAGCAATAACAAGGCAGACACAGGGCATTTCCTTGGGATTAATGACCAGCTGAGAGAGTTGATGGTCCACGGCGGTCATCAATTCCCCAGGAAATGTCCTGTACCAAGGTCATCGTTGCTATTATAGCCTCTTTCCTTTCCTCCAGCAAAGAAAAAGAATCTCACATTTTACCTGTTTTCACACAGTGTCATCATTCCTTTAGATGACTACAGAAAAGATGAGTTTGAATGGCAGAGCTGCTGAAGGATTTCTGTGTAATTGATGTCTGGTTCCACAGCCAATGAAATATATTTTTTCATCACTGAAATTTTAATAGGTGTTCCATTTTTTTTACTCATTTAACTCTAGCCAATCCCCAAATAATAATTTTATTTTGTTATGGGCATAGAAGCCTGACAAATCTGTGTCTCCACTATAGCTAGGTGAGCTGGAGGAAGCTGGACATATTTTATACCTTTAAAAGTTTTCCTATGGTATAAAGAACTTGCTGAGAGAACTGGCAGTGAATTTATGCATTCAACCTGCTCTTTGGCAGTAATGTGTGGATTTATAACATAGAGTACTTGCTTAGAACAGGTCAATAATAGAGATAATTAAATCTGTCTTTGCTATTCAATAACAATTATGAATTAAAATTTGTTATGGCAGGTTTTTCAATACAAGACTCATCATGGCTGAATCCCTCTAAGTCATAATTTTATCAAGGCATGTTTAAGATCTTACTCCGTAACAAGTATGTAAATCTTTAAAATCTATTTTTCAAACACTGAAATAAAAAATAAAGCACTACACCCAAAGGTCCAGAAGATAAAGGAGCTTACGATTATCTGCATGCTCTTGGGTCAAATTTATGTTACAGATATGCCACTATTTCTTAACTCACTTATCTTCAGGATTTGTGAATTTTAATCTCTAAAATTATTTTAATCCTTAAACTAATATTTCACATTCTGTTAACCTAATCTTGAAACAGAACACTGTAGATTATACATTTTTAAAAAATTACTGTTTATGATTCTTTGTTCATGTTCCTTTTGTGCACACTCTCTGTTACTGTTAGCATTTTAAATGGTGTGCTGCAAGTTGCTATTTCTTCACTTCAGCCTGATGTAGTTAAGCCACTTATTTTCACATGCCTGGAATTTTTTGGCTCTGTATACCCATATTAATTTAACTGGCCAATTAGTTGTTATTAAAATATTTTAAAAGAACATACAACAACATATGCACAACAAATTATTTCTTTCCACATTTTTATTAACATTTTTGTAGGTAGTTTCCAGTTTCTCACCTCCTTTTCCCACCAAGAGAGACTCTCCACATTTAGGAATACAGACTATATGTTAGATTCTGGGCCCCAGTAAATTTCCTGAATTTCTTTTAACTATTTTTGAGAACGTGCAAAAAATGGACTGAACTAATGAAATCTTAGATTTCTTTCTTGTCTCACTCCAAAGTTAGGAGTTGATGTTACCCTTACAGAATGACAGAATCAAGTCATCCGTGACAAAAGAATGGTGTTCCAGGAGTTTTCAGGAGGAGGTGAGGATTATTATCAGATTTAATTGCCCAACTAGGCCCTTAAAGTGCAAATATTTACACTGAAGAATCAACATATTAAAAAGGAAGCAATGTCATGTATTTCATCTCCTTCATTTCTTGGACAGCTTTAGCAACATATTAAGTGTGAATCACAAAGGCATTTCTGAGGATATCAAAACAGAACTGTTTTTTATACTGAGATTTTAACTATCAGTTCTGCATTGGTAAGGGGAATATACCTTAAATCTGCTTTGTAAAATTTTACAGTAAAAATGGCAGTGTTGTACTATGTTTGTAAACCATTTGGATCTTAATCTGTGATCTGGACTTCAAAATAAATTATCAATAGAGAAAAATTTTATAATGAAAGATGCTAAATACTATAGCCAGTCCTTCACAGTTTTTGAAGACCAATTCCATTGTCCAGTTCCAGAAATAAAATGAATCCCCTTACATACACAACCTACCACTACCAAATGTGTAATTGTTCCCATTATACTTGTGCCTCTTTGTGGAATTAACCTAAACTGGTTGTAGTGGTGGCTACAAGGGGAGGGTAAGGAGATGGTAGACTAGGCTGCAAATACTTGTGTGTGTGCCTGTGCATTTATACACAGGATTTATTCACCTTGATAAATCTTTATATAATGATAATATGCCACTGAAGTTATGAATTAAAAAAAAAAAAAAAAGAAGAATAGAGCTTTTGACGCAAATAATGAAATAATGGAATGGTTTTCAACTCACAGAATCACAGAATGGCCTGGGTTAGAAGGGACCTCAAGGATCATGAATCTCCAAACCCCCCACCACAGGCAGGGCCACCAACTTCCACATTTAATACTAGACCAGGCTGCCCAGGTCCCCATCCAACCTCACCTTGAACACCTTCAGGGAGGAAGCATCCACAACCTCTCTGGGCAGCCTGTTCCAGCACCTCACCCCTCTCTCCGTAAAGAGCTTTCCCCTGACATCCAACCTAAAATCTTCCCTCCTTCAACTTAAAAACATCTCCCCTTGTCCTGCTGTTATCTATTATTTCAAAGAGTTGACTCCCCTCCTATTTATAGGCTCCCTTTAGGTACTGAAAGGCTGCAATTAGGTCACCCTTCTTTTCTCCAGGCTGAACAAGCCCAGCTCCCTCAGCCTGTCTTTGTGGGAGAGGTGCTCCAGTCCCCTGATCATCTTTGTGGCTCTCCTCTGGACCCTCTCCAACAGCTCTCCATCTTTCTTGTACTGGGGGCTCCAGACCTGGACACAGTACTCCAGAAGGGGCCTCACAAGAGCAGAGTAGAGAGGGACAATTACCTCCCTGTCCCTACTGGCCACCCCTCTTCTGATGGAGCCCAGGATACTATTTGCTTTCCAAGCTGCAAGAGCACACTGCTGGCTTCTGTTAAGTTTTTCATCCATCAGGACCCCCAGGTCCTTCTCTGCAGGGCTACTCTCAAGTGCCACTCCTTGCAGTCTGTATAAATGCCTGGGATTCCTCCGGCCCAAGTGCAAAACCTTGCACTTTGCTGTGCTGAACCTCATTAGGTTCACCCAGGCCTAACTTTCAAGTCTGTTGAGATTTCTCTGAATGGCATCCCTTCCTTTCACTGTGTCAACCGCACCACTCAGCTTGGTGTCATCAGTAAACTTGCTGTGGATGCACTCAATTCCATCATCGATGTAATGGATAAAGATGTTAAAGAGCACTGGTCGCAAGACAGACCGCTGGGGGACACTGCTCATTACCAGCCTTCACCTGGTCATAAGACCATTAATCACCACCTTCTGTCTGCGACCTTTCAACCAATTCCTTATCCATCGGGTCGTCCACCCATCAAATCCACATCCCTCCAATTTGGAGATAAGGATGTGGTGGGGG
>JAOWBP010002052.1:32056746-32084377 GCA_028571105.1 Tragopan temminckii | reverse complement strand
AAAGAAATATTAAGAGCCAGTATCCATGAGAAAATAGCCCTATTTGATAAGAAATTTTGCTCTCTATCTCAATTCAGACCTACTAGGTTTCATAAGCACTAATAAGTTAGAGTGAACTTTGTTCTAAGATGTCAAACATTGGGTTTGACACTGTTTGAAACTGTTCAATTCATATTTGTCATGCTTTCTTTACCAAGATTTATATCTGCACAAAACTTAGTATAAAGACTACTTAAGAGCTTGTAATTTAATTCCACAAAAAATAATAGCTTACTAAAATATTATGCTGTATGAACATAATGTGAGGAACTGAAAAAACATTTATAGAACATTAAAAATGCAGACATTGGGAAGAGGACATTTTTGATGGATACAGTTATTAGGAAAATAGGAAGGAAAAAAAAAAAGATTACTCAGCCCTGTAATGCTTTGGAATTAAGTAACACTTTCCAGGTGTAGATTTAGGTGCTTAGGTTTATTCTGTATTGACCAGAGGTGTTTCACTTGTCCTGACCAAGCTTTAACAACAAGTGACTTAGCAGGACCAAAACATGGCTCAGCCTGAATGGATTCAGGCTCACAGCTTTCATGTCACACCTTCAGGCTCCATGAGGTGGCTGGAAAGGTTTGATTCTCTGTTTTCTTTCTGAAGCCATGGAGCAGCCATGATTGAAAAATTCAGAGAAAGTAGAAACAAGAGGGTGTTATGACTTGATATGAGGGAGTCAGAAAGCTGTGTTGGCAGAAGGGAATTTCTGAGATTCTTGCATCGGATACCGAGGTCTCATTTGCCTGCTGCCCAGGATGGGGAATGTTGTATTTCTTACCATTTCTTACCGTCTAGTTTAAGTTCTTCCTTGTTCAGTTTCTAGTGTGTGTGAGTTCCTTTTAAAATGTTAAATATTTTGCTATGTACACAGGATATGTAAGTGACTCCTTTAATTTTGGGTGGTTCAGTTTTGATTTAATTTGCTGCAGGACTTTGCAAAAATAAATTTTAAATAGCTCTGGAGCTCCCTTACTCTCCCTATAGGAAAATAAATTAAAAAGTAAATATGTACTGGAAACTTGGAAAGCCCTGATACTTGTAAGAAAGAAAAATAATTTCTTATTTCATTCTAGATAAAGTGTGTGCTGTGGAAAGAAATCTAAGGAGGAGTACGAATGACTGAATTATCACCACATTTCTACATTGAGTAAAAAATACAGAAATATCTTTCTAAAGTGCTTTCAAAAATGTTGATGGCAATTTTTTATAGCCTTTTAGGGTCCTAATTAATTAGAGCTAGTTCCAGAGCAATTATCATGTCTTCATGCCTGGAAATGACGTCTGTAAGATAAATTTGCAAATATATTACCACACACAGTTTTGTTCATCTATGCAAATGTTTGTAGCTTCCAGTGTTTGGCCTACATCAGTTACTGTTTTGGGAATCAGAATGTGCCATTAGCATATTACAGGAGATGAAGTACTCTAGACATTTCTATTAATAAAAAGCACTATTATATGGACTCTTAGTGTATAACTGTGCAAATGCCAATCATATGTTATTTAGTTTTGGAGATTCTGTTCTGAATCTGCTTACTGGAAAAAAAAAAAAAAAGACCTTTCTTTTTTAAAATTTTCGTAACTATTTTACAGTTCTCTTATCCTGTTTCCTTAGTAAAAGCTCCTTCCCTGCACGCTTCATTTTTATTGGTCTTTATATAACTGTAAGGATGATACTAGAAACTTACTGTAATATGTCAACAGTCATTCAGCATTTATTTAATGTTTTACTGTCAGTTCTTTATTTAGGCAATTTTGCTTTAAAACAGGAAATGCAGTAATGAGATAAACATGGAGAAAAGTGATGGGTCACTGGCCAGTGGAGCTGGCAAGGATCACAGTCTAACTTTCATCTATCAGAAGTGCAAATGTATGGCCAAAGGGACACTACACCTAAAAAAAGTTCTGGCAAAAATTGTATTCACGTCCACAGCACTGAAACACGTAGAGCTTAGAGGTCTCGCAAACGATTGTTCCTCTGTCTGTATCTGAACCTGTGGCACTGTTTTTTTCTGAACTGTTGTAGTAACCACTGCCATTTTTTTACTAAATCAATATCCATCCTGCACCAACACTGGTCCCAGTGCCATCCATGAACATGTGGGTTTCATGTTTTACAGACAAAACCAACTGCAGAGAAAGAGATTGTATTGTGTCAGGTGCTGATTTTTTTCAGAATTAAGTAAGAATACCTTGTCTTCAAAACTAACTTTGCTGGTTTATTTTATACTGAAGTCTTAGCTCTTCAGGCATAGAAACCTGGTGAAATGTGTTTGGTGACTTATGCTATTATCACACTTTCCTTAAGGGTTATTTGGCTAGGAAGCATGCACAAAAAAAATTTACAGCCTGTCAATATTACTGTATTGGTAAAGCATCCTGGAAGTCTGCCTTCCTTTCTAGGCCTTAGCACATCAGCACATCATCAGCTTGCCTCAGGATCTGGCTCCTTAAAGATTATTGTGGTGACTACAGCTTTAAGTAAATGATCTCACACTTACATTTCTGGATGCAAGCACCAATTTTGTGATAAATCAAAGCAGTTCATGCTCTGCTTCCTGGAGGTCACAGCAAAGCTAAAGTGGATTTGCTTCATTTATGGTTACTGAGATATGTATTTTCTGAATCTCGGTATTTTCCTCTTTCCCCTCAGTGCACGAGCACAATCAGTGGATGTATTACTCATAGACAGCCCTTGCATGCAGGTATGCCAAGAGCGATCCCAGCTTGCAGTAAGTCACATTTTTATAAATACTGTACTCTTCTAAGTTGCCTCTTTTTATATTTGAGAATATGAAATCAGTTCTTCTGTCATTTCCGCGAACACATAGAGATTCTCTTGAGCTTTGGAACGAAAACAGGAGAGAAGTGAAGTGCATGGCAGGAGTGGTATTTCATTCTGTGTTTTCCTTTCATGACTCTTCTGTCCTGTCCACTGCCCAGAGAAAAGAAAGTCTAACCACATGTTTCAGAACAAAAAATCACTGTTTGAGAGGCAGGATTATACCCAAGTTTGCATTTTAATTAGGACCGGGGCAAAAAGACTCAGAAAAAAATCCAAATCTTTCATTTAAGGGCAAGAATATATTTCCTCGACAGATACAGGCTGTGTGTGAAATGCATAAATAGGTATTTCTTATTACTGAAGAATTTATACGAGGTACCTGAATGATTCTCTCCAAGGCATTTTTTTTTTTTCTTTCAGGGCTGAAATACTATATGGCTTCTCTGAGGGAAAATTAATCTACGGTTTTCTATAGAGTACCTTGGGATAAAGTAAACAGTGCTTTAATATCTCTTCTAAAAGACATACTATAAAAATAAAAGTGACACATTTCTTACTTGTTTTGAGTGCACAATTTTTCACACCACGAGTAACTATGTAATTTATTGGAAATTACACATTTACTTTATTCATTAGTACTTGTAAAAAAATAATTGAATTACTTCTAGCCTATTCTAGTTTTATGGAAAATGAAGAATGACTTGATTCAAACATTATTAACTAAATTAAGTAATTCTTTATGAGGCATTTATTTCTAGACTGCCGGGACTTTCAGCTGCAAATAAGCCCCTTAGACCAGGGTAGAGATTAGTCAGTGAAAGCATGCAGCTTCCCATTCACTTTTTGACATTCATCTCATTAGATCATACAAGATTTGTAACTCCCCAAAACAGACAGAGATCAAGAAGTAAAGAAAGAATGCAGACTTACAGAAAGGGATGATAGAGAAGGAGAGAGCTTCCCTTTATCTGTAAGAAATACATCAGACCAAAGATAGGAAACATTAATATAAAAAAATATGCTTTTCAATTAGAAAAGGGGAACATAGTTTAGTAGTTTGGTAATAGCTCACTCAGCTACTCTTCCTCTACCTTCTCAATAATTATGGATTTGCTGTAACACACAGGCTACTGCGAATGACAGCACATCACAAGGCAAAATGTGTTAGCTTTCAGTAGGACTGACTGTGTTCTCCCAGTTAACACAGTCCTGTGTCAGGATGCAAAGAAATTAGATAACAGTAGGGAAAGAGAGGAGTTCTACAGGTATTACAGATCACATGAGTCTGAGGATCACACTGATGCTCTTAGGTCTGGTTGAAACAGTTGCAGGGCAGTAGCCATTTTCTCTGAGACCTTGTGAAAGAACAGAAGATGGCAAAATGAGTCTGTAGATATGATCAAGAAAAGGAGGAAGAAGTAGGAAATACGTGCTTGTTACAGTACTTTCAGTTCCTAGAAAAAAACAAGCACCAAATAATTAAAGAATTTGTGGATACCTGAGTGATAACAGAGAAGAATAAAAACCCAACATAGAGTTGAGAGGAATGAATCATATCAAAACATATGCATGATAGGTGAAAGTTGTCTCAGAAAGCAGAGAAGAAATTGACGTTGTGTATCCTTTGGCGAGGTACATTGCACTATGATTTTACAGGAAAGGTTGGCAAATGTGGTTTAGATCAAACTATTAGCACAAAAAATCATAGGAAACCATATCCTCCTATTCATAGTTATTGATGGTTCATTGCAAAGGTGAAAGACTAACGTGAGACTTCAGGGGTGTGTCCTGGTTTGAGTCTGTCACTGGAAAGTTGGGCAAAGTTGAGAGAATGCTTAAGGAATCTGTGGATATGCTTAGGCTCGAGGTGCATTGTTGGACATAATTAGAATTAAAAATAAATGTTTCTGGCAAATTGAAAAGATAGATATTCTGAGTCAGGAAAGCACTCTGCTTAGTTTGGAATAAATATTTGCACGAAAACAAGCTGGCTAGTCAAGAGAAGAATATCTGGGTGGGTTTAACAGAACTCAGCCTGGGTCAACAATGCCAGTTGCATTGTGAAAAGACAACCGACACTGTGGGCTGTCAAGAATATAGCCTGAAAGACCTTTGACCTAACGCTTCAACCCTGCTGTGTTTTGGAATGATCCTAGCTGGAGTACCATGTTCAGTTTGTTAATACTGTGCATTCAGAAAGAGGTCAATCTAATTAGTTGAGGAATGGGAAAGATCAGAAATGCAAAAAAATATGGCGCATAAGAAAAGATTACTTGAAGTTATTTATGTAGCTTAGAGAAGTGCCAATTCACAGAGTCAATTGTTGTAGCAATATCCAGATTTCTAAGGTGCAATGGCTTAATCCCAGAATTTTTAAACATTTAGGAATCAACATTAGCACAGCAAGATGTATTTTCTTAGGCTGGCATAAGGCTAATATTTCTGTATCTGGAGGTATTCCATGATCCAGACCATGTCCAGACATCAGCCTAATATGGTGAATATAAATATTGAATATAAACATTGCCTTTTTTTAATCTAAATTCAACAGATGACATCCACAGGAAACAGACGTACTGTGCCTGTCCCATGTTGTAGCTGGGGATGCAAGCAAGCAACTCTTCCTTATAGATTTTCCAAGGGCGAAATGACTAACATTACATTATAATTGTGTCTATAACATTTTAATGACATCATAAAATTTGTTGTTCAGCACAAAGAAACACTTTATGATGAGCAGGAAGCAGAATATTAAATAAAAATAATTAAGCTTGTTATTTGGTATAAATATAGCTTTGACAATATTATATGTATTCTAGTTGCCAAAGATTTTATTAAGTGATATCTATCGTAGAATTCCCAAATATCATCAAGCTTTCATCTTTGTTCATATTGTGGAAATCCAAGAAGATCTTGTCCCAGCTTTACGAGTCTATGTTAAATGCTTTAAGTTTATATGAAAAAGAACTGTACAGTCACCCTAACCCCCCACAATTTCTTGTCTCAGGCATTAACATTTCACTGATAATACTCGTTTCATAAATCTTGACATTGCTGTTAAATTATTCATATGGTGTTATATGAAAACACATGACGATTTTTAAAAAATGTATTTGTCAAGCATCTTGCAATCGGCTAAGATGCCACTCTGCTGGTTATTTTTTCTGAATCTTGCCATCTGAATACTCTGAATAAATTTTATTTTATTCAATAAGTTTCTCCCTTGTTTCCGAGCATTTCTTTTATGATTTCTACAGCTTCACTTATATTATATTACCCTTCTATTTTATTTTTTTTTCTTGTCTTGATTTCCCTTTCTATCTGCCATGTGCTCTATTTTACCATTCTTGCAATCTATCATTTTAGCTTTGAAAAAGATATTCCTTATTATCTGATCTTCCCTGGATGTATACTTAACTTTGTGACATTCTTCTTCTCTGAGTGACCTTTGTAATATAAACTTTCATTGCTGCCTCCTGAAAGTGTATTCTGACAGTGAGAGCTGGCACACCTTTAATTCTTAAATGCAGAAACTACACTTCTTGACATTCCCATATCCCTCACATTTCAGCAATATGACAATTACATAGTGTTGCTAAGTTGCATTATACATTTTTGTTTTCCTTTTTTTTTTTGAATTGTCATACATTATTCCTTTGGTGTTGATCAGAATGTGAAGAAATACACAGTAGATATTTGACTTGAAAAATAATTCAAGGTGAATGAAGCAAACAGAAACAAAATTGAATAATAATAAGAATTGCTTTTAATATAGGTTTAAATGGCAAATATCTTTTGGTTGCTTCCACCACAGATCACTTCATAGTTTATTGTCAGAATTATTCTCAAAAAATCAGAAATTAAGCATGAAAATTACATGGTGTAGTTTCACTTTGTAAAACATTCAGAGCATCATGAATATGTAGAGGAACAATAAAGGGAACTGAAACAATCTTAACGCTATTCTCACCACTATTTAATAATAACAGTGAAACTTCAGAGAACTCAATAGAGAATGCTTGTAGTGTATACCCAGTGGTGATTACAGGCCAATGCTACTCCTTATCCTAGTAACTTCTGCAAGACTGCATGAAGTTTGTTGTCGTTTCCACATAATCTTGTGAGTAAGGCTTTCTGGGTGAACTTGTGTGTGTTCTACTCCTGCTTAGTGTATTTTTTCCTAAGGTAGAAGTTGATTTTTGGAATTTATATTATTTCAGAAGGTTGGCAGCTTTAAAACATTTTATTTTAGGAAATATTTGGCTGAAGAGGATTATTTCAGCCTTTATTTTGATTTTTGTTAACATTACATTAGGTTATTATTAAAAATGGGTGCTTTCTTAGTAATTTTAGCCCTGGATTGTTCATAACCATTCAAATTTAAGAGTGAATTCTTTATTGAATTCACTAACATTTGAATTGGGACACATGTTGGTAAAAAGAAAACAAGCTTAAACATTAAGATAGTCTATAAAGATATTACCAAGTATATTTTACTTTATTATATATTTCTTTTTTTTCTGAAAGAACAGAAACTTCAGGCTAGATTTTCAGACTAACACTGAAGTGTCTGAAAATCACCAGTGATAATCTTCTCTTCTGTGTTGTTTATCTGTTCAGTATGAGGTTTATATAAGTGAGGCGTAAGTTTAACTATGCTGTTAAACAGGCTGAGTGGGTAAAGAAAAATTTTTGCAAAAATAAATGAAATTTTATTATTCTGAGCTGAACCTTGTGTGAAACTTCAATGAAAATTTCATTAGCTTTCTCTAAAGTAGTGAAAATTACAAGAATATAAAAATAAATCTGTTTAAAGATTAGTTTTCAGAAAATACTTTCAGTGACAAATTCATCATACGATCAAGGTCCCAGACTGAAAAATGTACTCAGAACTGAGCCAACGTCCATTGTGCTTCTTTAGGGTTTCTCTAGACTGACATGAAAACCCTAAGACACTCAAAATACCAAGTCAGGTTGGAAATATTGGCGATGTGAATATACATTTTTTTCCTATCTTCGTGCAATACAGATGGAGTTTTCTCTTGGACTTAAGCTGACAAAAAGTTATGTATTATTTCTGCAGATTTTTCCAACAGGTTATAAATGAAGAGCTGAAGCTCTGAACAAATTTGTTCTCTCTGTTTTAGTTACAATTATTTATTTGTGACCTTATTATCAATTTTAAATTTGTTGCACTTCATTATTCATATAACATCATTCAATTCAGCATAGCTACTTATCTCCAAATATCCCCTGAATGTCACTGAAAATGTTACCTTTCTTTTCACAAAAGCATGATATTGATTAAATAAGCAGTTTCAGTAATCATTTCCTAGTCCTTGAGAACAGTCTTTAAAAATTTGTAAGTTTGAAGAAGGTTGTGGAATTTTCAAGAAACGTGAAAGGGAGTAAAAAATCCATTTTATCTGTATCAAACAAACAAAAGCCACTAAAGCATTCACTTTCATGAGAAGACTTTTTGGGGAAAATTTTTTGGAGTCAAAGTACTGAGTTATTTTATATTGAAATGAGATTAATAGATATGCACGTGTTTTATTTTTCTTTACCACCCTTCTTAGCAAATAAAACATTAAAGAAAAAGCAAAAAAAAATTCAATTGATAAATAGGTGAAAAGTGCCGTGCCATTTTAATGGAATTTATGCTTCTTTACACTGTTCTAGCTAGGTGGTTTATGAGAATGCAATGTAGAAGAGCTTTGAAAATCTCACCCTAAAGATTTTCGGTCATACATTATGACTTATCTTTCTTTGTTAGAAAATTTCCTTAATAACTTCACAAGCTGTTCGAGATAAATTGAAATACAAATTCAATTTTTATAATTGAATTACCATCAAAAGATTGCAAATGTGTGCCACATTAAAATATACATATATGTATATCCTAGGTTAAGTTACTAGTTTCAGAATCTAAACAAACTCTTTTAATGGAAAAGAATGATTCCTTCAATGTCAGATGAACCTTAGGAAAAAAATGTTACTACTCTATAGCAAATGAAATTTCTTTGGGCAAGCATATTTGCTCTTTCTGGCCTTAAAATTTACAAATGTACAAAAAACATCTTATAATCCAGATCATAACCTAACACTTTTGCAAGTCTATGGCAAAATGTGACTTAACAGCTTCCCTAGAAGCTCACAAATCCTGTTCTTGACATCTGAGGAAAGCAGGGAAAGGCAAAAGCTAACACGCTGACAACAGAACTTTCATTTTATTGCCTCAGAAGATAAGAACATAAAATCGCTATATTAGGTCAGGCTAAATGACCATGTAACTCAGTGCTGTGTCTTCATCCATGGCTAGTACAGGGCATTTAAGTTCTCTATTTAAACTTTGATCTTCTGTTCACTTTATAGATTACATATCAAGGTTCATGCCTGTATTTGCTTTGAACAAAACAGTTTCTTGTTTTTTTTGTGGTTATGTTACTGTTTTTATGCTGTAAGGGAATAAAAATTATTTTGATATGCCTCACTTAATATTCTAATATTTTAAAAACATCCTCAGTTTTAAAAACTTTCTCAATATGTATGTATATCCTAAACAGGATAACACTTTTTCAGATGTACGATTTTGTCCTTTATCTTTTTTTTTGTTGAACTACGTGACTTCTTGTGCAGTGTGTAAGAAATATTTTTTGATTATGAGGGTGATTCCTATTTGTTGTGGATTCCCAAAGCATTCAATTTAAAATCTTTTCTACTGTTTGTATCATTTTTTTATTCTTTGTTTCTTTTATTTTATCCAGCTTTCTTACTTTTAGACAGCTGAAATTTTACAGCTGGCCTTACATGCAGCAGGACAGAAAGCCCTATGTAAACGTATCTCAAACAATTTGACACTCTGCTATATTAATATGAACACTTTGGAGTATCTCCATAAAATCTTTTTCCAGAAATCTCCACTTTTGGCTATAACCAAAAAACTGTTGGCAACATTGCGGTTTGCAGGACAGTAATATTCTTATTGTGTTATACACTAATAAGCAGACAACCTAATTTCACATTGGTTTCAATTTCTCTTTGATCTCAGAATAAGGCCTAGGCAGCCAGTAGAAATGTTCAAAAGAGGGAATCTTTACTTATTTGCTGATATCCTTTATTTAGAGATTATTTAGCTTAGGCCCTTGAATACTGGCAAACGAATTCTATCACGGACTTTGATAATAGACTCCTTAATGTAGAAAGAAGTGGTTAGGTCCTGGCTTTTATCCTTTGCTCCAAAGAGAATTCACCGTAATAAGTATAAAAAAAAAATTGTGAGAGTCATCCAGAAATACTCAAGGAACTGTGCCCATCTCAGCAAGCTGAAGACCAGAAATTCTCCAACAAAATAATTGCTTTAGGTATCCATCCATACTATGAGATGTGCCAAAATCTTGCAAGATACATGAAAAAATATGTCTTCCCTAATTTCAGGCCTCCCATAACACAGTAGACAGTATTTCCAGTTAAAATCTTGACATTGTTCAGCTTCTCTGTTTAAACCTTGAGAGAAGCACATTTTTGTGTCAAAATACAACAACAACAACAAAAAACCCAACATGAATTGGCCTGGCTTTGACTTTGGGTTAAGAGCTAAGAATTAATCAGAACTAGCAAGTTAGTGATGATCAATATCCAACATGACTGAAAACTCATATTTACTGACAGCTTCATTTAAGACTGTTTAAAGGGAAACTGTAAGACTGGAGCTGCTGGGACTCCTGGTACCTTCCTTCAACTTCTCAGTCAGAATTTTGTTCTGCTTCATTGCATTGACGACTAACTGTTGTGGAAAATTTAATAGCCATGTCTTATGCAAATAGTGTGCTCTACAAGTAAAACAAATAAAAATGAGGAAATGTACAGATTGTACCTTTGAAAGGTTGCAAGCACAGAAGACTTGGGTTACAATAACATTTGAAATGAGCCTGGGAGTGGGAACGTAGCAAGGCTTGTTTCAAAGGGGAGCTAGTTCACTAAACACAAGAGTGATTTAATGCACCATCAATTATTTCCTGCTTGTCACTTAAACAGGCTGCATATATGCATGGCAGGTCCATGAGTGCAAAGAGGAGGTAGAAAGCATGATTTATTGGCTGGGACAAACACCTGCGAATTAAGCAGCTCAGAAATTAGCCACAAGTAGCATATTAGTGCAGCTAATCAGGCACGGTTCAGTATTTCAGTTTCTTGATTCGCCCATAAATAAGGCTATATGTAGCTGCCCTGGGGCATACTGGTGATTAACAGCCCTGACCTACAGTAAAGAGTGCAATCTAAACAATTTAGTGGGGTCTGCAGGTGTACACTGTAAGCTTGTTGCTTATAAGACTGGTGCATCCAGTATGTAGAAAGCTCCCAGAATCTGGTTGTCTTGTTCACGTTTTATCACACCATTTAATGATCAATTTGCTTTTCATTCATTTACCAGAGCCTGGTAACTTTAATGAGTTTTAAACTATGAGGCACTGATGCACAACTGTGGAATCCAGTTGTCTTTTTTGTCTTACTTGGATGCCAGAAAAATGAGAACATCATACTTTTCAGTGCACTTTCATATCTCACACCACAGTTGTTGACTTTCTTCACTGTGGAAAAGACAAGTTGCTACTTTATCTGTGGTTGGCTAAGCCTAACTATTGCTGATGTAAAAGAGCTGTGTGAAAGAGCCTACATACAGCAAGAAGTAATCTGCTGTTCTGATTTTGCAAAACATTGAAGAAAAGATAGAAATATTTGTTGATTTCCTTCTGACAACTTAGGCATGCATATTGTGGGAGGTCTGGAGCTCTCTTGTAATACTACACGTGAACTCATATAAAGCTCAGCAGTAAAATCTGTCAGAAAAAAAGATATTATTTGGAAAGAAAAGGACAGACACAGACATCCTCCAGTAAGCATGATGCTGGGTAAATCATACTGGTCACCTAGAGTACCCATCATAGGCTTCTAATTTTTCATCTTCAAAAGAACAATTGAGGGCATGGACAAGGATAAAAATGAATGGCTAGTGGGAAAGATATGAGAGCTAACATTGCTTGTGAGGAAATGACATTGAAAATCCAGTACTAGCAAGATTTTCATATAAAAGAAGACTGGAATTTTTTAAAAAAGAAATACATAAAAAGAAATATAAAGGATGCCTGAATGAGAAAAAATAAGTTGACCACTGCTATTTACCCTTTTTCCTAAAATAAGAGCATCATGCTAGTACATCTTGGACCAAAAGGCAACAAATTGTTTTATACAATGATTGATTAGTTGCTTCAAGATCTCACTGAAATCAAGAAGCCAGAATTACTTGAGAAAGAAGTATTCAATCTAAAAACAAGTAGGTATGTTTGTAGGTACTGAATGTCCACAGTTATGTTTTGTAAAAGAAAACCTACCTCATCCTGTTTCATACTTAAATATTAACTGCAGAAACTAGACTACAATCCTATATTTTTTGTAGTTGCATGTTTGCATGTTTGTTTCTTGCTAGATCAGTTCACTTCCCATTGCACCAAAATGTACTTATGACTGCTGAGACATGCGACACAGTGTAACACTGGCCTGCTCTGGAATGCCTTTGCTGATGTTTATAGATAGGAGACATCAAGGCCCAGATCCCTGGTAGTGCCTTCATTCATATCTGTCTTTATAGATACCCACTGTTGTTCTCAACACTGCTTCTTAGATATCACCCAGCAAGATGGTGGGCTCTGAATGAAGAATTCATTTGGCATCTTGCTGAAACAAAGATGGGAGTTGGCACCTTTCAGCTACTGTCTTCCTCCCCTCTCTAGGTTGCTTCTTATGTAGTAGGAGTAGCAGAAGTGTTCCCTTAAAAGCACCCACAGAAGTTGTTAGAAACTGTTGTATTAAAGTAAATCTAGCTTGTTTATAACTGTGTCAGATTATCAGCTGCAGCTTTTCTTCATGATTCTTGTCAAATTTATCACAGGCAAAAATTAGATTTCTTCTGCCATTTGGTTACACCCCCATATTGTTATTACTTCCAAG
The DNA here is from genome assembly GCA_028571105.1 of Tragopan temminckii. Lineage (NCBI taxonomy): Eukaryota > Metazoa > Chordata > Aves > Galliformes > Phasianidae > Tragopan > Tragopan temminckii. The sequence continues at coordinate 32,071,535 of JAOWBP010002052.1, read as the reverse complement.
TCATTCAGTTTTCCTGGTACACTGAGTGAGAGTGGGCAGCATCCTTACTGCTTATGGTCTGCTTCTCCAACAGTATTTTTATCAATTTACATAGCGTAACTTCTAAGGGATCTCTTATTTGGTATCTCCTTCATAGGCCTTTACATTTGTACCCATAGGACTCTCTATTATTATATGCTGCTCATATGTTTGTTTTACTACCTGGTCATACAAACTCCCCTCTTAGTGGAAGCCATGTCAGGATTTTTATCTTGAGGTTGCACTGTGCGTGACTAGCAACATGGAACACCCTGATGGGTTCCTCTACGCGTGCTTAAGAGGTCTTGTAATCATCTTCTCTACTATGCCATCTGGTGCCCCATACATGGGTTAGCTATGAGCGCTTCTCAAGGCTGGTTCTTCTCCTTGGTCTAGAGTGTTTTTCATTGCTGGGACCAAGACATTTAGAAAAGTTATTTGAGGTTCTTTAAGAAAAGATTTCTTTATATTGGAACCAAGATGATCACTGGGATGACTTCTGCATTCCATATTTCTGCTCTAATGCATGATGCTGCTGATATTTACTATGCACAGAAAGGGATTATGTGTACGTATTTTTCAGTGTAAGGGTGGCAGACTGGCTGAGGAAAGAAGTAAGTTGACTAGTCAGTGTGCCTACTATCTAAGTTTTCAACAAGGCCTGGACTTGGGGTAAAGATCTCTTTATTCTGTCCCAGGAAATAGCTGGCAAGCTTGAAGTACAGCAAGTCAAAGAAACAGGAGCTCAGTTTGAAACTAAGCCAATAGCATAGACACATCCTGTGCATGTTCCTCATTATATTTCCCCCCCTTTTTTTTTCTTCTTTTTTTTTTTTTTTGTCTTGCTTGAATGAAACAAAACAGGACCATTTTATTTTGCTGATTGACATGAAAGATTGGTTTCCTTGGAATAACTTTGAAAACATACTTTTTCCTATTACATTTTATTTGACATTGTCATCATCTTATGAGCATATTATAAACTCTCCATATATTTAATAATAGAGGTAGAGAATTAAAATCATAAGATAACAGAAATAATAGTGTAATTGAGGTATTTATATACTGCTGTATACTACAATGAGATATGGAAGAGTTACAGAGTGTGTGCGAGAGAAAACACTCAAGAGTGTAAGTTTTGATAACAGAATAAAAATTGACAAAAAATAAAATACATAATCTAGAATAGAAAGATTGTAGTGCAGAAGCACAATCAGATATACTAAGATTCTTGAGATCTATTACAGGATTTTAGACTGTCTCTTTGGAAAAGATAAAGTAATATTTGAAGTTGTATCTATGATTTTGGAAAGTGTATAGTATCATCAGATCACCAAAGTGTCAAAGCTCTTGTTATGAAACAGCCTTTGTCTTTTAGTAAAGGGGATGTTAAATTTCAAGTACCGCAAACTCAAAATGGCTACATAACACCAAGCACAGGTTAAAAAAAAGCAGATTTATTGTGAGAACTCTGAAATGATATCTAGATGATCCCCCGAGCAGCCCTTGGGATGTCAAAGATGATAATATAGTTACAGCATTTGGGAAGTATTTCTGGTTTTACACTTAGCCTTTTGGCAGAAATTTATTAAGACAGAATAAGCCTGTGACTTTTCAATTCCAAGTACAATTTGTTTCTCTAATATATCTTAGGAGTAATGTGTGATGGAATTTTTCCTTTGCTGGGCCCAGTAGTTGTGGGTGATGATCTGTTATAATAGGTTCTCACAGGCCATATCTCAACAAGATAAAACACAACACATGTACATCTGTGGCCCAGTGTCAATGCCTTAAATGTACATCAGAAATGCATTAAATCTTCTGATTGCTATTTTGTTTGTACAGCTTGTTGGTTCAGACTTTCCTCTGTAATGTATCCTGCTGATTACCTTGAATTATTGGCATATCCTTGGTAGAACAAGCACGCCTTGTTCAGAAAACACAACATTACAGATGTGGCTTGAATCTTTCCCTTTATTAGTAGAGAAAGAAGAAATTTTCTTGTAGTTATTCCAATACGCTTCCCAAAAGCACATATCTCAGAATGAACTATGTCCAGCAGTGCTTTTGACCAAAAGTAAAGGCATGTGTTATCTCATCAGAAATCTATCCACACAGTTGTTTGTATGTGTGCATGGTTGCATGTGCCTATATGTAATGACATATTAGTGTAGAAAATGAAGTATTATAGACAGCTATGAGAAAGGGTGCATCAGAAGAAGCACATACAGATTTGGATACTCCTCCTGGGCCAAAATCTCAGCTGATTTAAAGTTATTTGTATCCTATCAGCTCCATTGCTCATATGTGAGATTTTCCAAAGAAAATGAATGTTTTAGATGTAATCATAAGCTAGATATTAGTGGAATCCATAGTGTTTGATGAAAATGAATTTTATATACCATACATAATATAATCTTATTTGACACCAGCCAGTTCCAGTCTTTAGTGTTTCCATATAGCATATCTGAACAATGAAAATTGACATAGTAGAAGAAGGTTAAGGCTACACAGTTGAAAAAAAGAATACTTATGAGGGATGAAAGCAATGCTTCCTGTTTTATTAAGTTAACTCACGGCATCAGAGGTGGATGTTGGTGTTATGGCAGTAGAGGTTGAACCTTCCCACCAATATCCCATTGCATTTTGCTGTTGTGTGACAGATGGCAGCAGAGGGGCAGTGGCATCTGGCATAGAAGTGTGCACAAAGCAAAAGATTATCACTGGGGTCCTCCATGCAGAAAAAATGGCACCCATTGACATTCACTGATGCTCGCTGAACGCTGATGGAGACCAAACAGTGAATGTGAGCAAAGCGAGGCAGTGGGTGGTGATTTTCACAGTGGTGACAGCAAGAGAGGGTCACCTCTGCTGATGCAGATATTTATGAGCATGACATGTAGGCTTTTGTTCATAACTGATGAAAATGCATAGCTAGTGGTGGTGACTGTGTTGAAAAACATATATTTTTTTTTTTTGTAGATGAGAATTTAGTCTATCAAATGGTGATATTGTGCTCTTTGTATCTATTGTGGTTTCCTGGAAATAAATAGAAGGCGTTGCTTTTGGAGCAATATATATTTTGAATGTAATAAATCACATTGAATTTCTACATGCCATCTTGAGCAATACAGGCTGAAGTCTCTCTAGTAAATGGATTCTGAAATGAGTGAAAGAAAAAAAAATGGCACTGTACTGGAGACTACTGTCTCTCAGCAAAGAAGGGGACTATAGGAAGAAAGGGATATGTGTGAATGTCCGCTATGCCAGAGTGTGTCTTACCTTACAGGAATCCCTGCAACATCCACTTTGAATGTAAAGCATGGTCCAATATATAATATATTTGAATTTTATATTAGAATTTGATATGAAGCAATTAAAATGTTGTCTTTTTTTTTTTTTTTTTTTTTTTTTTTTTTAAGTGAAGTATAAAATGAAAGTAGTGTATTTTTGAATTTGCAACAAATCTATCCCATAAACCCATTTCTTTTTACCAGGTAATGTGAAACCCACTGTAAATGTAAATCCTGTAATGACATACATACTTGTTTTGTAGCTGAAAACATCAGTACTGAAATACTGAAGGTAATATGGGAGAGAAATAACAGTGTTTAAAAGTGACCACATGGTATTATGGATGAATGAATATTTTTAGGTTAAAACTGCCAAGGAAACATATAATGCCAATTCTGTATTTTGAAGCAGGTACATTGGTTTAAAAAAGAGACTGTGTTTATAGATGACTGAATACAAGTGAAAAATTGAGTTTATAACAGAGGTAAATGACTTGTTTAGGAATCTGGTCTACTAAATAGTTTGCCAAATCTTTTAGTTTTTAACTCTATGATCTGTTCACTGTGCATCTACTGGCGCATTACACTTTCCCATTTGTGTTAATGCCAGTTCTGCTTCTAAAATATACTTCATACTCCTGAAAAAACTGTTTAAAATTGCTTCTCTCTACTGCCCATTTTTAGTTTTAGTTCAGTTTATCCTATCTGACACTAGCTTATATGTGTGTGTGTTAGTGCATGCAGCATGCAAGTATGTGTGCGCATCTGTTGATCTAGATAATTTGCATGCAAAAAGAACAGAATATCAGCAACTACTCCACAGATGACTGTATTGCAACAGTGAAGTTGTCATATTTAAAAGTATGCTGCAGTTATTTATTTTAGGGGCTAAGCTGGATTGAGGCCATGGTGCATTTTATTATATATATATATATATTTTTTTTCTACAAAAGTAGACTCTCTACTGTGATTTCAGTAGAATAAACTAAAAAAATTCACAACCCATTCAATACCTGATTATTTCATATTACTGAGGTAATGGAGATAACAGTAACTTATTCTTGTCTTACAGCTAATAAACTGCACCATGGATAACAGAATGAGCCACTGCTGATACTTATTCAGTAGGCCCACTTTAGAAACTTCAGCAAAGACTTGTTTTTCATTAAACATTTGTAATCTAATTTACATGGAGGAATTAATATATTTCTTGAAACTGTCATCATGCATCAAATAAAATGTAGTTCAATAGCAGACTTTTTTTTAGTATTCCTAGCAGAAGTGAAAAGCAATTATGGAAGTTTTATTTTTGTTTTGTTTTGTTTTGTTTTGTTCTGGCATCATTTTTTGATATTATTGAAGATTCTCTATTTTTAAGAAGCTGAAGTGTATGATTCAGTGGACTCTTTTGGACAGCCTTCTCCAATGATTCTGAAAAAAAAAAAAAAGAAAAAGGACTAGGAAAGTATTTTCTATTCAAAGATGCTTTATAAATATCTCCTTGACCCCCAAATGACAAAGCACTCACATTGAAAAACGCAGTGACAAAATAAAGCACAATGCTTTAGCATTTTTTGTCAGATCACGATAGTAGGTTTTATTTTTCTTAATTAAGCATAAAATAAAATGAATGCTTCAGAACGTCTCTCGTACAATTTTCTTAAAATGTCTGAAGATGGGATAGAGAATGACAGGTAAGAAAATTGTTACTGAAGAGAAAGAGGGAAAGTAGCTGAAAAATTACCTAATAAGAAGTTGAGAAAATGATGACACGATACTAAGATTAAAGAAGGAGAAAAAAGAAAAGAACTCCAAGGGACAACTCTGATCTGTAATGTTACAGATCTAATGTGGCGTGGTGCTCTTATACTTATCAAAAGTCCGCTTTGACCTCACTGAGCAATTCAGTTTGCCTTTAATTTTTATGTTTCAAAATTATCACCCTGGAGCAATTACTGGAGAAGTAACACAGTTGTGAATTAAAAAAAAGAAAGAAGAAAAAAAAAGTCAAAACATTCTGATATACCTTAACAGGCTGACCTAGGATTTGTGAGACAAAGATTCAGATTTTCACCTTGCCTACTTGAGGGTCATTTTCATCAGAAACCACACCAAATCAAACTTAAAAGAGAATAGAACTTTAATTTCTCTAAAGTATCACTTTCCAGTAACTGAGTTTCCTAAGAATGAGCTAGCAGAACTTGCTGTTTCTGTTTAATACTATTAACTTGCAGAATCTAACTTTTCCTATCTTTTCACAGAATCACAGAATTGTAGAGGTTGAAAGGGAGCTCTTGAGATCTTCTTGTCCAAACTCCCTTTTCAGGCATGGTGAGGTAGAACAGCTTGCCCGGGACTGTGTTTAGTGTCAGTCAAGTTTTGAATATTTCAAGGGTTCACAACCTCACAGGTCTACCTGGTCGAGTGCATGGTCATCCTCACAGTAAAGTACTTCCTAATCAGACGGAACCTCCAGTGTTCCAGTTTGTGCACATTGCCTCTTGTTCTGTCACTGAGCATCACTGAGGAATGAGAACACAGGGTGGGCCTCCCTGATCATGACCACCATAGCCATGTAATCCTACTTTTCCAGGTCACCCTTTACAATATGATTGGCACCTACATGGAAGAACAGCAAGGGTGAGGGCAAAACCCCTGCAAATAGCAAACATTCCTAGAATACAGCTCAGGTTGGCAGATGGGGGTCTCAATCCTCCACAGCTGGGAGCCTGCTAGCTCTTCTTCCCTCAGTGGTCCGGAGTAGCTCAGACTGAACCACCAAACATGATTCATTTGATGGCACTCACAACTATGAGGACATTAAACCAATGTAGTAACTGAAAGTCTTCAGGTATGTCAGGAGTCTTCTTCCTGGTGTGAGAAGTCATCAGCTTCCACATTTTCTCATGATGAAAGTTTCACTTTCCAACTTAATGGACACAGTCTTCCTGCCTCTCTGCTTCAGCTAAAGGTTCTTGAAGCTGTTTGGTCTCAGAGAAAGTCCAGTCGATCTCCTTCTCATCCTTTTAGATACAGTGCAGTCTGACCATTTTCTCTGCCACTATTTCACTCGGCTTCACAAATCACTGAAAACTTCACACCTCCTGCAGACTAGAAAACCATATGCCCTAGGCTCAAGAAGAGACTCCAGGCATCCTTTGCAGTTTGAGACTTGCAGAACTGCATCCTTCTATGGCTTCATCTTGGTCCAAGAGTCCAATAATGAATGGACAGATTCTTTAATGGCTCCTGGGAGCAATGCTATGTGGCATATCACCATCACAGCTAATGAGAGCACAGAAAGTTTTCAGCACTGTTGTGCACAATCCTTCATCTTTTGGTTGCACAATAGAAACTGCTCTGTGTCTTGCTCTTACATAAATCTCTCCTAAGCACTGGCTAAACAGATCCTTGGCTCTCGCTATTTAGGATATAGTCACTCTGTGAATTTGCTGTTTTTATGTTGAAATATTCTGAATAGTTCTGAGATTTAATTTCTGTAGAGTACAGTCATTTGGTCACTTATGCCCTGCTTGCCTTCTTTTTATTTCTGGATGTCTGTCTGCAGATATCCCCTACAAATAAAAACAAAATGCTGTTCACAGAAAGTTTTGCTGAGCAAATTGAGATTTTACATAATTCACATTTTCATTAATGTAATGGTATTTCTAGTCTTCAGAAGGTCTTAGGAGAATAATTTGATTGGGAAATCAGTGAGTTAAAAACAACCTGAAAGCAGATGACCAGAAAGCAGCTGGATAACATGGTCAGTGGTTACAGACACAAAGATAATTGGTAACTTTCACCTAACAAATTCATAATTGCAATGATCATCATTTGAAGAACACCTAGCCTAATGCATTACTAAAATAGTGCTGCCTGGAAAAAAAGGAACCCTGAAACAAGCCTTGTATTTTAATACACTGAAGGCATATTGTGAAACAAAGTCATCAATAACAATCTATTTGTAATATTTTTCATACATTATATCATTTCACACATAGGATTGGTTTAAAAGAGATGACTTCTTGTCTTTATCTGAAGTATGATCAGAAGTAAAGCAAAATGAACTAAACTCGGAATAGATAGAATGAATTGACATTAGGAGAGTAGATATTTTAGTGTCCTTTGGAAGCCAGTCATTCCACCTGTCCTCCACATTTGCAGTGATCCTTGAAGTGGCTTAGCAGAAACCTGTATTCCTAAAGGCAATGAAGAAATAATATCAGTCAATTTACGGGATTTCTGGGAACCACTTTAGACAGATAATAAATTGACCAGTAGTTTTTCATAGTTCATTCAAATGCCTACTGTATCATGAAAAGGAATGTGTAATAAAGCAAATGCACTGAATAGAATACAGTGAAAATATAATGTGAATAAAAGTGGATAATAAGTTAAAATTGATGCTGAAGCTATGAATAAACAGAGGCAGATGTTAAACTATATGTTGTATAGCAACTAGATATCCTGGGTACCTAAGTATACCTATGTGTTTTTTTAAGTTTAGGGAATGTTTGTCTCAAAAGAGTGAATGCCAGATTTTTTAACTAATGATAAAATTATGCAGTTAGTAAAAAAATATTATTTAGACATGACAAGAGTTTATCCTAAAATATTCTAATATAGCACCAGTTGTTCAAAGAGTTGGATTTTTCACTGTAAATGATAACTGTTTTCAAATGTTGCCCATTTTGTAAGCAGTTCACATATAGCACCTGAAGTTTAAGACATACCAATTATTCAGAATTATTTTACTTTAACAGATTTACCTTTCTGTACAGTACATACCTTATGTACAACCTGTGTTCTGTTGGGTACCAAATGTTGTATTGTTTCCACTTATAGAGAAGGACAGAACTGAGTGAGTAATAAACCAGAAATATTGCTGTTCTGATAAAAAAGATATTGATGAACATTTGTGCTAAAGCTCAGGAAATTATCAGGCATCCAAAATTCGGAGCTAGTGGTCATGTAGTTGTGCAAACAAGTTTTACTCATGTTAACGACAGAAGGATGACTGTCAACATGTTTCTTAATTTTTAAAAATGTGCCTTCTGTGTTTTCAGTGTGTTGATATAAAGTGCTAAGAATGATTTAGTTTTGTTTTTGTTAAAATAATATCCTGAATTCCAAGATCAAACCATTATAAATGATGTCTATCACTGACAACTTTGAGTCTAATTTTCCCTCTTTCTTATGCAAGTGCAAGAGAAGGAAGGGTACTTAATGAACCTCTCATTCCTCTGCTTCCGTCTGATGTCCAGGGAGAATTGTGATCCCTCTTCTTGGCATCTGGGAAAAGCTGCTTCTTCTGTGGTCAACGATAGCTATGATAGAAGAATGAAATGATGGGAACAGGCCTAAGTTTCCATTTCCTTTTTAGTTCATGGAGTGGAACTAGCATACTGAAGAAAAAAACAGGATCTTGTAAGGTTACTAGATTAGTAATATGGGGATACACCTAACAGAGATCATTGAACCTCTATAGCCTGTAAAGTAGGAAGAAATTGAATCTTGTGCTCAAAGTAGGCTGACCTCAAAGTCAAATAAGGTTGCCAAGGGCTGCTTAGAAGTGATAAATTAATGAGGAAAATTTGAGCTTTTTTTTTATTAAATTAGAGAAAAGAATATTTTCATGGGAAACTAGATTAAGGACTTCAAGTTTATATGGAGATTTGGACATTCCAGAATCCCTACCAGACAGCTTATTGTGTCGTTCCTCAGTGTGCATCCGTATGAATGTAAATCAATAGGAAACAGGGAGAGTAGGAACCATATCCACTGTGTGAGGTCCATCAAGCTCTGTGACAAGATTTATCCAGGACTTTGTGTAGAGAAATTGTCATCATTCGGACAGCCTGGTGGCCTTGCTTGAAGTTTCCTACTCACTTTCTTTCAAAGTGTTGTGCAACACAGACTTTAAGAAAAAATTCAGCTTGCTACTGATAAGATGGAGGACCAAGGTTCACGTCAGCGTTTAGTTGCAGTTAAACTCAGCATTTCAGGATTACCATTTTGGAAATTGGTGCTAAATATGCCTATATTTCACTTATTCAGCTATAGTCTTTTTTGGTACTGAGATGATAATGCCTCTAAGACAGAGGTGATAATTCTGTAATTCCTGGTTTGTGGTGTGGCCTTATGTAGACTATTGCAAAAGCTGACTTGACGTGACAATAAGGAACTTCAGCAGGCACTCCATTCAGTCTTGCAATTAAAGGTGCATAATAGTGCACTTTGTGCAACCCCTCCCCCACTCCCCAAAAGCATACTTCACTTCCCTTTCCACTGGATTATGCCTAAATGCAACAAGGAAGATAAATGATTAGAAATCAGTATTTTTCACAATTTCTGTCAGGCATATTTGGTTTTGAATGTAACACAAAACCAAAAATGTTTGGTTTTGACTGTTGCTTGCAGAAGTTTTCTTATGTAAGTGACTATTTTCCTTTTAACATGCATTCTTTCACAAAGAGAAAAGTTCTCTATACTGTAGAGCTTCATATTTATCTGTAAAGAAAAAGTCCTCATGATGAAAATTCAGCTGAAATCAAAGTGAGTGTCTATGTAATGTTAATTTAATTACATTGCTTTCTGTTATTATTTATAAAAATGATTTATGAGACTCCTTTTGCAAATCTCAAAGTGCTCTATGAATTACGAGCTGTGGTTCTTAGCTAAAATTCTATAATCAGAACATATATTATGACAGAAGAAAACCTTAAATTACAGCTAAAAGTATGAAATTAATAGTAAAAAGGCATTACAGTGATAATGAAGAACAATCAAAGAAATTCAGAGTTAAGTTGGTCTTAAAAAAAAAACAAAAATATTAGAGGACAGCTTTCTCAAAGACTTCATTTTTGATTTCTGATGATGCCTGGCAAGTGAGCAAAACCTTATGACCATAGAATGCTCACTCTGGAGATCCAAATTATATTTAAAAGTTTTTAAAATTCATTAGATTTCTTCTCTCTCATTTTATTTCTTCCTGAGTGATAATCTTTTCTTCATAACTAGGGGAAAATCAGTAATTAATCTGCTTCTGAGAGCCTTTTTTTTTCTGTAGGGTAGCTGTAGTTTTACAGTTACAGAAACTGTAAAACTGTAAATGAAGTGTATCACCAAAACCAGTGAAGGGACAGAGTTGGATGTTGACATTTGTCTTTTTCACATGTATAATGTTTTAGAGAGCCTTGATCTCAAATAAACCTTGTGGTTTTGGTGTCAGTAAATTAGAAGAAAAAGCTAGTAATACCAGGATTGTATGGTTGGCTTCCTTCTAAAATAAATGCTCCTACAGTGAGTCTGAATGAGTATATTAAAAAGATATGTGATAAACCCCCCAGTCTTTCCTCCTCCTGGACTCCCTCCTCCTCAAGTAGGGCATTGAGTTGTGGTGGAAATACTGCGTTTGGACAGTCTGCAGGATCTCTGTGGGAACTTCTACTGCAGTCCTGTACGCATTCCAAATAAAGCAATTTAGTTTAAAAGCATCTGCTTTTCCCTGTTGCAAGATACTGCTAATCAGCCAATTGACATTGTTTTGCCTCTGCAATGCCAGGGGCTCCTGAATAAAAACATTACTTCTGCCATGCTGGATCAGATGAAAGAGTCCATCTTACCCCGGTTTCCTTTTCCACTGGTGACAAACAGCAGATGCCTAGGGAAGCACATGGTGATAATTCCCTCTGTGTACCCTCCTGGCTGCCATCAATATGTGGACTTGGTGAATCAGAGGAACTGCCTTTCTGATTTTTCTTATGTAACCAGGATCCTTTGCTTTTTCTTTTTGCTTTTTGTGTTCATGATGTAAAAACATACTGACCCTTTAAAGTACACCACTTCAATTCACCCAGAGCCACTTTTGATTTTGCATCACTTTCTCATCAATCTATTTATAGACCTTTTTTGTTTTTCTTCTAGATGGTAGAAGTTGCTCTCTCTCTTTAACTGTTCTTTGTATAGTCATTGTGCCATACGTTCTTTCTGTAACTTCTCCAGTGCTATTTTACCTTTTATAGAAAAAGAACAGCACCTATAATCAGTGAATAATTATATGTTCTATTTGATCCTCTGTTTTCCTCCTACTAATGCTTAACATTTGTACTAAGAATTTCCATTTATTTCATCTCACTTCAGAACCATGATGAACTCAGTAACATCAGTATAATTTGAACACTGCAGATGCTTGTACAAGATCCTACCACACCCTGTTGTTGATCTACCTCTACAGAATCTCCATTTATTCTGCCTTTTAGTTGCAGATTATGCAAATAGGTGTTTGTCTCATCCATTAGAATTTTAACATATTTTGGAACCTATCGTAGGAGATGATTACTTTTTAAAAACCCAAATATAATATGTCAAACAGATCATTGTCATTAATATTCTCCATTAGTTCTACAGAGATCATAAATAATCTGTAAGCATAGACCTTCTTTATGAATTCAAGTTTATTTCTCACTGAATCATATGTGTCAGTGAGTCTGTTGTCTCTGTTCTTTATTACAGTTTCTACAGGTTTACTCAGATTTGGTACCGTATTTAATGATCTGGAGTTCCCTTGGCACTTTTCTCCATTTAAAGCATTTTAAAAAGTTGGTATGTAATGTTTACAAACAGTTACGCTATTTAAAAATTGGTAGTATGGATCACAACTATTGACAAAACTAACATAAGCTAAGAACAGTTGTGTAAATCAATGTTTGGAATGACTGGTACTGACTTACTGGCAATTTAATTTCTTACCTTTCAATTGAAAGCATTAAATCTCATTTATTTATAGAAAATCTATTTTCATTATTTTTTTTCTAAAATGTAACATCTTAATTATAAAAAGTCATGCATTTAACCAATATGCGTCAAAAGTCTCTTGTATAAAAGGGTAGAGAGAATATAGAAAATACAGTTTTTATAGAAGATCTTACAGAAATGATGTGTCTCTGTATTATAGAGATAATTCTTTAGAAATTGAAGGGGATTATACAGTACTATTTCTTTGTTTCAGATTATTTCACAGTTTTGTCTTTTTGGGCAGTGTTAGGTGAATATGATGCAAAGGTACTAAATTTCCTCAAGATATACATGTGTTTTTGTTTTTGTTTTTGTTTTCCAGAAAGGACCATTTATGTTTAAAGATAACAGATATTTTGTTAAAAAATATATGGTTTTCTGAAAGGGAGTGGAAAAAGAATGGAACATGGTTAGCACCATGTCAAATTAGGTAGTAAGCCAGACACTGTGTTGATGTGAGGAAGAAGAAATGCATGGCTTAAACTTTGCCCAAGGCTCCCATAAGTGTAGTACCATTTCGGTTCATGAAGGATCTAGAAATACATGAGTACATTGTGCAAATGCTTCCTATCTGGCCTCTTTCTTGACTCAGAGATAATGGGGTCATCTGGTCAGTACATGTCATGCTGCTACAGTAGAATTGCAAAGTAGCTGCAATAATTTTATGGTGTATATACAATAGCTGTCTAAATGTTGGCTTCTATTAATGAAGTTTGGATTTAAAAAAGAAGTTTGCTCCTTGAGAAATGTGAAAGTTCTTCCAGCAGACGGTTCAAAGACTTCCTCAGACCACATAGTCAAACCTAAGGCAAGATGACTGAAGAATTGAAAAGATTTGTTATAATCTTATTAACCCAATCTTGCAGCCTGGCTAAAGCTACTTTAAACTCCTTTTACATTCCTGAAAAAAGACAAAGTAAATAAGTATATCCATGAAAAAGGAGCCGTGCTGGCTTAAGAATGAATAACAGAAGACTGTGGATCAAGAATCCTCCCAGCATCACTCAGTTCTTCCACTTTCACTTTGGAACAATAAGAGTCTTTGTTGGGATGATGCATATTAATAGTCTGTGACAAGTTATAAATACATTGTGGTTGAATGGATTTTTTTTTACAATGGATTCTTATAGTGTTTCTCTATCGGAATGATATGCATGGATTTTAAACAACCTGAATACGTTTTTGGAATTATATCTCTGAAAGTTGACATGATAGGCAATAATACACACTTAGGATGATACAGTGTAAAGTCATTTGGCAAGTCTATGACCCAGTAAGGTAGAAAAGAAAGTGTGCTTAATAATAAAAAAGGGTTATTTTTATTATGAAAGAGATTTGAGAAGTAAAAAAATGTAAATTTCACTCAATTTTCACTACCTTTTGTTGCTTGAATTTATGCAAGGAAGAATGATAGTATCCTGATTTAATATTCTGTGTTTTCACAATATAATGTCAGTGAGAAAAGGATAGTATTGTCATACTTTCTTGACAGTTAACCCACAGTGATAGCTTTCTGCAGGGACAATAAAGTTTTTTTCACATTACTCTTAGTTTTCCTTTGGAGGAAGCATATTAATATTTGAAAAGAATAGTGTACATCTTTTATTAACTCCTGATAATTAAAAGTGATATTTCTAGTAAGTGTTATTTAAATCATCTGAAAAAGCTTAGATTATCAGAACTCCTCTACCATCAGAAAATGTGGGTAGTAATCAATGTTAAAATGATTGCAGTTGTTTCCAAGAAAAAATGTATGCCAGCAATTTGAATTTTATGACAACCAGAAAACAGAAGACTTTGCAAACAAAAACCTAATTTAATGAAACACTAAATGAAAACTGGTTTTGAATAGTTGCCAGAGGTATACTTTTTGCAAATATGAAAAAAGAAAAATCTTTTAAATTTTAAATAGTTAAATTTAAAGTGCCCTCTGAATGAAAAAAAAATATATGTTTTCATCATTAATAAGACTGTGACTAGCGTTCCATCAGAAACCTGGTTTTAAGCTCTCTGAAAACATGCCTCTGGCTGAATACTGAATGTATTAAATGCATATTAAAATGCATGTTACTTGAATACACCCATTGTGCCATGTGATCTGGATTACTATAAGAGACCTATTCTTGCTATTATTTTTCAGTCCATCGATCTCTGCATCATCAATAAACTTCATTAACTATATGTTCTTCTGAATTACTGAATACATTCATTAGTAGTACCACCAATTTCTTTCTCAGTATGTTTGGTTACCAAATCTAAAAAATGGTCACATTTCAAGTCAGGTAACATCCATTAGTTTGATTTTATATACTGTAGGTATCTAAACAGGCAAATATGCAACACACACACACACACACACACACACAGTCACTTGATCACCGTACAAAAAATATGTTTAATTAGCACCAATTAAATCGTGTATTTTTGAACTTCCTCTAAAAATGTTTGATTTTATTTATGGTAAGTTGTTTTCTAACTAGGCTGGCTACAAACATGAGAGACGCATCACTTATAAAGTCTATATGTAAAATGGCACCTATTAAAACTTTTAATTTTAATTGTAAATCTATTGTGAGACATTTCAAGGTAAACGCAGATTAACAGAATGCTGCATGTTTCAGTTTTTGGAGTTGGTAGCTTAGGAAGGAAATATCCATATCCATGTCAGTCCAGAAGAAT